>CM056056.1:161510449-162110449 GCA_029574335.1 Rana kukunoris | reverse complement strand
AAAAAAAATAATAATGACAGCAAAAATTCTGCAACTGAGCAAATTTCAGTGATTTTGATTTGATTACACTATTGAATAATTTTTACTATAATTATATTATTATTTGTTATAATTTTTTATAATTATTTATTATATTATAATTTTTAATAAAAAAAAAATCATACCCGGGATGCCTATTAGACTCTTGTTTGGATAGATTTAAGTGAGTTATTCCTAAGAATTACAAGCCTACAGTATAAAACGCCAAATTCCCTTGCAAATAATGGTACCGCTTTCAGCACCTAAAATCTGAAAGAATCATACCGACAGGGAGGTTAAAGCTAAAAAAAATGTTTTTAAAAAAAAAAGAATTACGCTTTTTTTGTTTATATCGCAAAAAATAATAACCGCAGGGGTGATTTATTTGTGGGCAAAAAAGGACGTTAACTTTGTTTGGGTGCAACGTCACACAACCGCGCAATTGTCAGTTAAATGTCAGTGCCAAATCGCAAAAGGTGCTCTAGTCATGAAGGGAGTAAAAAGCCATAAATGTGGGAAATTACCATTTAATTGCCATTTTAACCGGTTGGTGCCAGCTTCTGTGTTTGTGCCAAGACCAAACATTCCAGGATATGCAAACTTTTTATCAGGGCCATTTGGGTCATTTCTCTTATCATTATGATTTAAAAAGGATCCAAAAAAAATATGTTATAATACATGGCTTCATGCGATTGCTATCCTTAACTATATACCGACCAGCCGCCCTCATTTACGGGAGCATGCCGACCTGCCGCCGTATAACCGCTTGCAGCTATACGTCGGTTCCTTTAAGCGGGATAGCAGGCACGCGGTCTCCCCCCGCTGCTCTGTGGGAGTGCCGATGCACCTGCCATGCGCAATCGTGGGCACGAGAGCCAGAACAGGGACGTGTGTGTGTAAACTAGCTAAGAAGCACAATCTGTCATTTCCTCCAGTCACTCCCTCATCCCCCTACAGTTAGAACACACACTCTGCAACACAGTTAACCCCTTGATCGCCCCCTAGTGTTATCCTCTGCCAGTGACATTTACACAGTAATCAATGCATTTTTATAGCACTGATCGCTGTGTCAATGGTGTCAAAAGTGTCCGATCTGTCCACCATAATGTCGAAGCAAAGGCGGATCCAGTGGGGGGGGAGAGGGAAATCCCCCCCCCCCCCCAGGCAATCATGTCACATTGGCTTTAAACAAAAAAAAAAAAACATTTTTTTTTTTTACCATTTTTTTAAAACTGCTTTGCGGTGCCTGCAGCCAGGCCTGGAATGGCCATAGGGCAAACCTAGCAAATGCCTGTGGGCCCGCGAACCGCCCGCGGGCCGATTGCGCCCAGCGGGCCGTATGTCACGTCTCCCCAGGGGTGTACACCAATACAGCGCCAGATAGAGAGAGATCAGCTGGGGTATCATAGCCAGCTCTGACACTTCTCCCCTCCCCTTGCTGCCCCCACGGCCAGTTAGAGGAGAGGAGCTGCTTCTACTCCTCCCCCTCCTCTCTTCTTCTCCTCCCGTGTCTGCCCCGCCCACTCTCCGGACAGACACTGTTCTGCTGCCTAAGGGATGTGGAAGATTCAAGCCCAGCAAACAGAAAGGAAAGATGGAGTCTGATATCCATCCATCCAGTCAGTCCCTCCTGCCTCTGAGTGAGTACTGTACACTGATGTATGGGGTGCCCTTCATTCCCTTCTCTCTCGCTCTCTCTTCACCTTTCTTTCTCTCTCTCTTTTTTCTCTTCTTTTTTTCGTTTGAACCCCCCCACCAGCCGCCACTGTAGATAGATAGCTAGATAAATAATAATATATACAGTGGCGGCTGGTGCTCAAAATTTTTGGTGGGTGCAAATGAAAAAATAAATAAAAATTGCAGCCTCACTGTGCCCATCAAACGCAGCCACTGGGCCCATCAATTGTCACCACTGTGCAATGCCATTAAACGCAGCCACTGAGCCATCAATTGTCACCACTGTGCCATGCCATCAAACACAGCCACTGTGCCATCAATTGTCACCTCTGTGCCATGCCATCAAACACAGCCACTGTGCCATCAATTGTCACCACTGTGCAATGCCATCAAACGCAGCCACTGTGCCATCAATTGTCACCACTGTGCCATGCCATCAAACGCAGCCACTGTGCCATGCCATCAAACACAGCCACTGTGCCATCAATTGTCACCTCTGTGCAATGCCATCAAACACAGCCACTGTGCCATCAATTGTCACCACTGTGCCATGCCATCAAACGCAGCCACTGTGCCATGCCATCAAACACAGCCACTGTGCCATCAAGTGTCACCACTGTGCCATGCCATCAAACGCAGCCACTGTGCCCTTCAATTGTCGCCACTATGCCAATTGATGCCACTGTGCCCTTTAATTGTTGCCACTGTGCCATGCCATCAAACGCAGCCACTGTGCCCTTCAATTGTCGCCACTATGCCAATTGATGCCACTGTGCCCTTTAATTGTTGCCACTGTGCCCTTTAATTGTTGCCACTGTGCCCATTGTTGCCACTGTGCCCATTGTCGCCACTGTGCCTATTGTCGTGGCTGAGCCAGAGGGGGCGGCCCTCCGGGGCCCTCTATAGACGCACCGCCACTGTCTATCTATCTATCTATCTATCTATCTATCTATCTATCTATCTATCTATCTATCTATCTACCTATCTATCTATCTACCTTCCTTCTCTTCTTTCTTTCTATCTTTATATATCTTTCTTTCTTTATCTATCTTCCTTCATCTATCTATCTATCTATCTATCTATCTATCTATCTATCTATCTATCTATCTATCTATCTATCTATCTACTTTCCCTTCTTTCTTTATCTATATTTCTTTCTTTATCTATCTTCCTTCCTTCCCTTCTTGCTTATCTATCTATCTATCTTGTCTATCTATCTATCTATCTATCTATCTATCTATCTATCTACCTATCTATCTATCTTCCCTTCTTGCTTTCTATCTTTATATATCTATCTATCGATCTATCTTTGTTCCCCCCCCCCCCCCCCTGGCTTGCTCAGTGTAAAATGCCCAGGCCTATTTTTTGTCCCAGTCCGGGCCTGCCTGCAGCTGCCGCTGCTGAGTCTCTCACTCTCTCGCTCACTCTCTCTCACTCTCTCTCTCTCATCACCAGGGCTGGTAGGCTGTCTGTCCTGAGGCTGCTTTGAGCTGTAGCTGACTGCAGCACTCCCCTCTCTCCGGCGTGTATGACATCGGGCTGTGTGTAATAGCTGGATCTGTGTATGTCTGTGCTGCCTGTGCTAGACCTGCTCGTGTGATAGTAGATGGAGATGGAACACTGATTGAATCAGTGTTTTGTCTATCACACAAGCCCGTCTAGGGGGGGACCTTGCTAGAGCACACTGCCCTGCCGAACACAGACCTACAGCTCCCATTTGTTCCATGACACACGTCGGGAGAGGAGATACCTGCTGTGTGTGATCGAGGCCCCAGTGGGGCTGCATTAACATACAAAAGTGGGGGTGCATTGATATACAAAAGTGGGACTGCATTAACCACTTTCCCCCCGGACCATTTGTCAGCCTAAAGACCAGAGGTGTTTTTACAATTTGGAACTGCGCTGCTTTAACTGGTAATTGCGCGGTCATGCAATGTTGCACCGAAACGAAACTTGCATCCTTTTCTTCCCACAAATAGAGCTTTCTTTTGATGGTATTTGATTGCCTCTGCGATTTTTATTTTTTGCGATATAAATGGAAAAAGACCGTAAATTTTGAAAAAAAATGATTTTTCTTATAACAAAAAGTAAAAAATATCGAATAAACTAAATTTTAGTCAAACATTTAGGCCAAAATGTATTCATCCACATGTCTTTAGTAAAAAAAAATCGCAATAAGCGTATATTTATTGGTTTTCACAAAAGTTATAGCGTCTACAACTAGGGTACATTTTCTGGAAATTACACAATTTCAATTTCTTGAGGTGCCAAAATGGCAGGGCAGTACAAAACCCCCCCCCCCCCCAAATGACCCCATTTTGGAAAGTAGACACCCAAAGGAAATTGTGAGGGGCATGTTGAGCCCACTGAATATTTTTTTTTGTACCAAGTGATTGAATAATGACAAAAAAAATAAAAAAATTACAAAAAGTTGTCACTAAATGATAAATTGCTCACACATGCCATAGTTATATGTGGAATTGCACCCCAAAAGACATTCTGTTGCTTCTCCTGAGTATGGGGATACCACATGTGTGGGACTTTTTGGGAGCCTAGCCGCGTGCAGGGCCCCTAAACCAAGCACGGCCTTCAGGATTTCTAAGGTCGCACATTTTTGATTTCACTTCTCACTACCTATGACAGTTTTGAAGGCCATAAAATGCCCAAATAGCACAACCCCCCCCCCCAAATGACCCAATTTTGGAAAGTAGACACCCCAGGCTATTTGCTGAGAGACATTTTGAGTCCACGGAATATTCTATATTTTGCCACAAGTTGCGGGAATATGATTTTTTTTTTTTTTTTGCACAAAGTTGTCACTAAATGATATATTGCTCACACATGCCATGGGCATATGTGAAATTACCCCCCAAAATACATTCTGCTGCTTCTCCTGAGTATGGGGATACCACATGTGTGGGACTTTTTGGGAGCCTAGCCGCGTGCAGGGCCCCTAAACCAAGCACGGCCTTCAGGATTTCTAAGGTCGCAAATTTTTGATTTCACTTCTCACTACCTATGACAGTTTTGAAGGCCATAAAATGCCCAAATAGCACAACCCCCCCCCCCCCCAAATGACCCAATTTTGGAAAGTAGACACCCCAGGCTATTTGCTGAGAGGCATTTTGAGTCCACGGAATATTCTATATTTTGCCACAAGTTGCGGGAATATGATTTTTTTTTTTTTTTGCACAAAGTTGTCACTAAATGATATATTGCTCACACATGCCATGGGCATATGTGAAATTACCCCCCAAAATACATTCTGCTGCTTCTCCTGAGTACGGGGATGCCACATGTGTGGGACTTTTTGGGAGCCTAGCCGCGTACGGGACCCCGAAAACCAAGCACCGCCTTCAGGATTTCTAAGGGCATACATTTTTGATTTCACTCCTCACTACCTATCACCGTTTTGAAGGCCATAAAATGCCAAGGTGGCACAAAACCCCTCCAAATTACCCCATTTTGGAAAGTAGACACCCCAAGCTATTTTCTGAGAGGTATGTTGAGTACATGGAATATTTTACATTTTGCCACCAGTTGCTGGAATATGACAAACTTTTTTTTTTTTGCACAAAGTTGCCACTAAATGATATATTGCTCACACATGCCATGGGCATATGTGGAATTACACCCCAAAATACATTCTACTGCTTCTCCTGAGTACGAGGATACCACATGTGTGGGACTTTTTGGGAGCCTAGCCACTTACGGGACCCCAAAAACCAAGCACCGCTTTCAGGATTTCTAAGGGCGCAAATCTTTGATTTTACCCCTCACTGCCTATCACAGTTTCGGAGGCCATGGAATTCCCAGATGGCACTAAACCCCCCCAAATGACCCAATTTTGGAAAGTAGACACCCCAAGCTATTTGCTGAGAGGCATGGCGAGTATTTTACAGCGCTCATTTATTTTTGAAAATGAAGAAAGATATATATATATATATTTTTTTTTTAATTTTTAAATCTTTGTGACAAAAAGCAAGAACTGCAAAATACTCATTATACCTCTCAGCAAATAGGTTGGGGTGTCTACTTTCCAAAATGGGGTCATTTGGGGGGGTTTTGTGCCATCTGGGCATTCCATGGCCTCCAAAACTGTGATAGGCAGTGAGGAGTGAAATCAAAACTTCGAAAGCCTGAAGGTGGTGATTGGTTTTTGGGGTCCCGTACGCGGCTAGGCTCCCAAAAAGTCTCACACATGTGGTATCCCTGTACTCAGGAGAAGCAGCAGAATGTATTTTGGGGTGTAATTCCACATATGCCCATGGCATCTTTGAGCAATATATCATTTAGTGGCAACTTTGTGCAAAAAAAAAAAAAAAAAAGTTTGTCATATTCCAGCAACTTGTGGCAAAATATAAAATATTCCATGTACTCAACATACCCCTCAGAAAATACTTTCCAAAATGGGGTAATTTGGGGGGGGGTTTTGAACTGCCCTGGCATTTTATGCACAACATTTAGAAGCTTATGTCGCACATCACCCACTCTTCTAACCACTTGAAGACAAAGCCCTTTCTGACACTGTTTGTTTACATAAAAACATTTTTTTTTTTGCAAGAAAGTTAAGTTAAACCCCAAAACATTATATATTTTTTTAAAGCAAAGGCCCCACAGATTAAAATGGTGGGTGTTGCATTTTTTTTTCCACGCAGTATTTGCGCAGCGATTTTTTAAACGCATTTTTTGGGGAAAAAATACACTTTTTTTTATTTTAAAGCACTAAAACACACTATATTGCCCAAATATTCGATGAAATAAAAAAGATGATCTTAGGCCGAGTACACAGATACCAAACACGACATACTTTAAAATTTTGCACAAATGCGCAGTGGCGACAAACTACATACATTTTTAAAAAGCCTTTAAAAGCCTCTACAGGTTACAACATTGGATTTACAGAGGAGGTCTACTGCTAAAATTATTACCCTCGTTCTGGCCTTCGCGGTGATACCTCACATGCATGGTACAATTGCTGTGTACATATGACGCCAGACCGACGCTTGCGTTCGCCTTTGCGCGAGAGCAGGGGGGGACAGGGGTGCTTTTTTTTTTTTTTTTTTATTATTATTAATTTTGCTTTTTTAATTTTATTTTAGACTGTTCCTTCCTTTTTTTTTTTTTATAATTTTTATTGTTATCTTAGGGCATGTAAATATCCCCTATAATAGCAATAGTTAGTGACAGGTACTCTTTTTTGAAAAAATTGGGGTCTATCAGACCCTAGGTCTCTCCTCTGCCCTCAAAGCATCTGACCACTAGTGTTGCTCACGAATATTCGTATTGCGAATATTCGGCTCGAATATGGCATATTCGAGTATTCGCGATATATTGCGAATTTCGCGGTGAATATTCACTATTTCGAATATTCGTATTTTTTTTTATTTTTTTTTAGAACAGATCACATCCTAGAGATCCCCATCGACGTCTAAAAGCATTGCTGGTATGATTAGAGACCTTGGGCCGAGTAGCTGCAGCGATCAATTTATATTGCCGAAAAATCGCAATGCGATTATTCGGCAATAGCAATATCGCGCGATTATTTTCGAGAAATTCGCAATATTGTTTTTAGCTAAAATAACACATATATTCGATTTCAGAGTGTTACTGTCGAAATTCCGCAATAAATTTCTCATTCGCATTTTTGCGAAATTACGATAAAATATCAAGAATATTCTGAGCCAATCAGAGTGCTCCATTCCGCATTTCTAGAATATTCGCAATTATTTTGTATTGTAATATATCAAGAATATTCTGAGCCAATCAGAGTGCTCCTTCCGCATTTGCCGAATATTCGCAATTATTTTGTATTGTAATATATCACGAATATTCTGAGCCAATCAGAGTGCTCCTTCCGCATTTGCCGAATATTTGCAATTATTTTGTATTGTAATATATCACGAATATTCTGAGCCAATCAGAGTGCTCCTTCCGCATTTGCCGAATATTTGCAATTATTTTGTATTGTAATATATCACGAATATTCTGAGCCAATCAGAGTGCTCCATTCCGCATTTCTCGAATATTCGCAATTATTTTGTATTATAAAATATCACGAATATTCTGAGCCAATCAGAGTGCTCCATTCCGCATTTCTCGAATATTCGCAATTATTTTGTATTATAAAATATCACGAATATTCTGAGCCAATCAGAGTGCTCCATTCCGCATTTCTCGAATATTCGCAATAGCGAAAAATCGCAATAGCGAAAAATCGCAATAGCGAAAATTCGCAATCATTTCATTTCCAAAAAATATCACGAATATTCGTATTTAGCGAATATATCTCGAATATTCGACTATATATTCGAGATATATCGCGAAATCGAATATGGCATATTCTGCTCAACACTACTGACCACACCAAGATCGTTGTGATAAAATGTTTTCCCACTTTCCCAATGGCGCGGTTTATATCCGGGGGGGGGCATACCCTCCCACTGCTTTTAAAAGCAGTCTAGAGGCTAATTGGCCGCTAGGATTGCTTTTACATGAAAGCCGACCGCTGGCTGAAGAGAATGATACCAAGATGATACTTAAACTCGCAGGCATCATTCTGGTATAACCATTCAAAGTCCAGCAACATACAATACGTTGATGGTTCTTGTTGGACATGTATTGTAATCTTTTTTTTTCATGCAGCCTGTTGGCTGAACGAAAAAAAAGAGATTGATCGGTGGGTATGCCCACCATTAGAATACCTCCCTTCATCCACCCACTTCTAATGATGGGCATACATGCACCAGTTATATATGCCGAAGCATGGGGGCATCCTCCCTCAAAAAAGTTATGCCGCTCACAGACGTATGTACGCTGCATAAAAAGTTATGGCACATGGCGTGGCTTGGCGCGCGATGAAGACGGCCGCACACTGAAGGAGCTCCGCTGACATAGGCAGCCGTACACAGCTCTCCACCCGACCTCCGGCACCCCGATGCCCGGGAAGAAGCTTCATAGCACCCCTCACTATCGCACACGCCGCGGTGCGACACCCCACTCGGCGAGGGATATCACAGAGCTTTTTAAAAGCAAAACTCAGGCTCAGGCCAGCAGCCTGACATCCAAGATGGCGCCGTCGCACCACGAGGAAGAATTTAGTGAGGACTCGCAGTCGGCCACAGAGGATTCAGGAAGGGGTAAGAAGAGATCGGATCTCCCCCTGACTTTTGCTGACATGTCAGTGATTGCTGCGGACATAAAATCCACCTTTTCAGCAGCGATCACTGACCTAAAATCAAACCTACTGGTGCTCAATGACAAAATGGCCACTGCTGAGACTGCTGGAAAACAGAGGGACAAAGCCATACATAAGCTTGAAAAGACCTCGCTTGCTCAGGCCCTGCACTTAATAGAGATGAATAGACATATAGAAGATTTGGACAACAGAGGACGCAGGTGTAACGTACGTGTACGGGGGATCCCTGAATCAGTGGGCCATGACCAGATAATACCGGCATTACAGAGGGTCTTCAACAGTTTATTGGAAAGACAAGAGGATACAGCAATAGATTTTGGACGGGCGCACAGGGCCCTTAGGCCGCGAGGGTCAGACAATGCTCCACCAAGAGACATAATTTGTTGCTTTCAAAGCTTTACCCTGAAAGATGAAATTATGCGGAAGGCTAGGAGAAATGATCATATAGCCTTTAATGGGGAAAATATAATGCTGTTCCAGGATCTCTCACAAATAACTCTGAAAAACAGGCGTGCGTTGCGCCCCCTGCTGGAGAAGCTACGGGATAAAGACATTCGCTACTCATGGCGTTTCCCATTTGCTCTGGCAGTCTCCCTGAATGGCCAACAGCATGTCCTTCGCACACCGGCCGACCTACCAGATTTCTGCTCTGCATTAGATCTGGAACCGACGGACCTTCCTGAATGGTACGCTGAATTTCTGCATCCTGTCCTACCTCCGGTCCACCCCAGGTCACCGCAATCCACGCCTGAGAAGCGGCAGACCAAACGTCAGAAGCAGAATCGGGCAGGCAGCTCCAAGAATGAGACCCCGAGACGCCTAGCTGCCCCTGATCTGGAATATGAAGATGATTGATCCTGTCGAGGCCTTCCCTGCCTTTTCTCGCTTGTGTTTCAAGCCTTCTGCCTTTTCTGATTTCTTCATTTTTGCTTATTATTTTTTTTTTTTTTTGCCATATGATGCATGCTGATTTATGGGGTAACCGGTTGGTGTTCTACCTGCACAGCCTGTGGGGACTTAGACTGCTGAATCCCCCTCCCCCTCCATCATCATCCTTGGAAAACGAGTATGCTCCTCCTACCAAGCGGCCTGCTTTACTGACCCAAAGTAGCAACCATCCCCCTGCTCCCGGTCCGCATGCTTTGCCCGCTCTGAGGACTCGTTCTTCTCTATCAGCCGCATACCGGAGGCAGGACGCTGATGTCGCGGAACGACAATGAACCTCCTGCAAAGCTACATTGGCCCTCCCGCACCCAAACCCCCTATCCAGAAGTCGCAAGAGGATGAACTGGAGACTTTTTGTCCACGAACAGCCCTGCAATAACCGAGATGTCCCCCTCTTGCAGCATCTTTTCCGCATCCAGTTTACAGATGTTTCCTACCCGAAAAAGTGTCTTTCATTGGGCTCATGTGGATGTTTTTCCCTTTCCCTTTTGTTTATTATTATTGGTATTGTTATTTCCTTTTTATTCAAGCTCCTCTTTTTTTTTTGAAGAGCCTCTACATAGTTCTCGCTATATGGCTTACGATAGGTATCTGCCTATAAGGTATCCTCTCTTTTATTATTTATTTTCATTATGTATATTTTTTTTTATTTTTATTTTTTCAAATACCCAGGTCGGGTGTGAACTAAGCTCAGTCTGAGGGCCAGATAGTTTATTGCTGATCAGGATGTGTAAATCTCCTTGCTGTTTTGTGTAGGCCCCAGACCCATAACTTTTCTTTTGTTTTTACATGTGCGGCTGCCGGTGCTGCGGTCATTTACCTTTTTTGTTTGAATTTTTTTCCTGCTACTTGCAATCCCTGTTGGATTGTATCACAGGAGGAATTCTACCGTCTCCTCAAGTGCCTCACTATAACCCCACAGAGTTTCCCCATGCCCCTGTTTTTAAGGCCACGGGTGACACTAGACACATAAGAGTTACGCACTCCTGGGTGGGGTGATCCACTCAGGGGTTGTTCCCTCATTTTATTCTGCTCCCTGCCATATAGGCACAACTCCCTACTTTTCTCTCTCTCTCACTGTGGTATCCTCTCTATCTCTCTCTTCCTTTTTGCCCTCTCCGAACCCACCTCCCCCCCCCTTACTCTTCCTCTCCTCAACCCCGACCGGTGGCCCTAGGGGGGGGGGGGGTGATTTAGACACTGCTGGACACTGTACATTATATCTGCATTAATCTGATTTTGTTTCTGATTGTCAACACAGCTGACCTCCTGAACCGTCTCCTCCTGTACTGCTCCAATGGCTTTCTCTTCGCTGGGAAGGGCGCCGACAGTGATCTCACACAATATTAGGGGTCTGAATATCCCAGAACGCCGCTCCACCCTCCTACGTGAGTTGAAAAAAGGTAGGCCCCATTTCGTGTTTATTCAGGTAACGCACTTCAAGACGCATCACGCACCCAAATTGACTGACTCATACTTCACAAGGGCATTCCATGCCACCAATAGTGACTCCAAGTCAAAAGGAGTGTCAATATTGGTGAGTAAGAACGCACCTTTTCATCTGACGGAACAGAAATGTGATCCCGGGGGTAGGTTCTTATTTCTAAAGGGGACATATGGGTCCACTCCAGTGACGCTAGCCAACGTATATTTCCCCAATAGAGAACACACCGCATTCTGTAACCGGATGACCAGGGAACTCCAGGGATTCTCCTCGGGCTGTCTCATACTGGGCGGTGATTTTAACCTCCCGCTCAACCCATTGACCGATACCTCAAATGGTAAATCCTGTATTACTTACAAAATACTTAAAAGAATTAAATCCGCTCTTCAGGGGCTGCAACTGGTAGACACCTGGCATTTTCTCAATCCTGAGGGCCGTGACTTTACCCATTATTCGATTCCCCATGCTAGATATGCCAGATTGGACTATCTTTTCATCTCCCAGAGGAATTTATCCTCAGTAGAGACAGCACACATAGGGATCCAATCGATCTCCGATCATGCCCCGGTGTCCCTTGGCCTGAATTTGATGTCCATGCCTCCTAAACAGCCCACATGGAGACTTAATGCCTCCCTTCTAACGGACCCAGATCTTCTCGCCTCCCTCACTGGCTCTCTGAAGGAATTTTTCATGCACAATTCCATTCCAGGAGCAGACCCGCTTATGGTTTGGGAAGCTCACAAATGCACACTGAGAGGAGAACTGATTAGAATGGGTTCTAAGCGCAAGAAAGACAGAGAGAAGGAGATCTCTAGGCTGTCGGCTCTGATCCGCTCCTTGGAATCTCAACATAAACACTCGCTCACGGTAGAATCGGCGGGGGAACTGCTGGAAGCCAGGAAGGAGTTACAGCATCTGTTCGACTCAAAGTCGAGGCGAATGCTGTTCTTCAAAAAAAAAATATACTATGAGTCGGGCAATAAATCAGGCAAACTTTTGGCCAGGGCTCTGAGGGAACACACCTTCGCCAATGACATTGCGGGCATTAGACGAGGGGATGGGAAAATTGACAAGACTACGGAGGCCACTACTTTACGACTTACCCCCCCAACACAGGCCCAAGGACATAGTAGGAGACAGGGCTCGTATTATTCAAGATTATCTGACTAATAGTAAACTGCCCACACTAGCGACCGCTGATGTGTCACTGTTAGAAGCACCGATAACCTGCGATGAGATTACCCAAGCTATTAAATTACTGAAGAATGGGAAAAGCCCAGGTCCAGACGGCTATACGGCCATATACTATAAGACCTTCACCGATGTTCTGACTAAACCGTTGGCTGCTGCCTTGAACTCCATGTCTGCGCCCAAAGATATCCCATCCGCATTTCTGTCGGCTCAGGTTGCCATACTCCCCAAGCCTGGCAAGGACCCCATGGAATGTGCCAGCTACAGGCCCATCTCCCTCCTAAACATTGATACCAAATTATTCGCAAAAATCCTCGCGCTGCGCCTGAACCCATTCCTGTCGAATTTGATAGGGCTGGAGCAGGTGGGATTCGTTCCGGGGAGGGAGGCGAAGGACAACGTAACCAAAGCCATGCTCCTTATACAGGCGGCACGGGATGAAAACATTGAAGGCCTTCTCCTGTCCACCGACGCGGAGAAGGCCTTTGATAGGGTGGCATGGGACTTCCTGAGGGCGGCATGCGAACACATTTGTCTTGGTCCGTGTATGCTTGCATGGATCTTTGCCCTGTATCGTAACCCTACGGCGAAAATTAAAATAAACGGGACTCTATCAGATACAGTACACATCCACAATGGCACCAGACAGGGCTATCCCCTCTCCCCGCTACTGTTCATTCTGGCCCTTGAACCCTTCATTAGGACTGTAAATCTAAACGATGCGATTAGGGGATTTGGGGTTCGGGGGAGGGAGTTCAAGGTGGCGGCCTATGCGGACGACCTCCTATTCTTTTTAGCCGACCCCGCGACCAGTATACCCAATCTCCTAGGGGAGTTTACTCGTTTTGGATACCTGTCCAACTTAAAAATCAACTACTCTAAATCCGAGGCCATAAACATCTCACTGCCTGCTGATCAGCTGACCCGCACTAAAGCGGAATCCAAATTTAGGTGGGAGGATAAGGCTATCAAATACTTAGGCACCTATCTGACTCCACATTTACAACACATTTTTGACTCAAACTTCCCGCCCCTCCTGAAGAGCTGCACAGCCGACCTTGAGAGGTGGCGAGTGGGTTGCTTTTCTTGGTTTGGACGTGCATCCATTGTAAAAATAGTGGTCTTGCCTAGGTTCCTGTATTTTTTCAGGACCCTACCCATAAAAATCCCAGCCCGCTTTTTCTATTTAATGAACTCTACCATCTCAAGGTTCATCTGGAATCATCGTAAACCCAGAATCAAACTGTCATGGTTGTTCAGGCCCAGAGACGCGGGCGGGATTGGGCTACCAAACTTTAAACATTATTATTACGCATCTCATATGGCCAGGGTAGGTGATTGGCACTGCCACAGGCGTTCAAAGGCTTGGGTGTCTTTGGAGGAATCACTATTTCCGCGCCCGCTGAGGTTCTCCCTGTGGTCACCCAAGCCTAAATTCAACGCAGCCTTTAAGATACAACTGATCACACGAACCACACTAGATACCCTGCACGACATAGCTAGGGGGGCCAAGATTACCACACCCACAGGCCCTTTGACACCCTTGGTGGGAAATGCTGGTTTCCCTCCGGGGGAGGACAGCGATTTGTTCCAACCAGAACATAGTGATATCCCCTTACTCGTGAAAGACTGTTTTTCAGGAGATAAAATTAAAGACCTTTTGGCACTGCAATGGGCTCCCACGACTGAAGTGGTGGTCTTATTTCCAACTAAGAGACTACCTTACGACACATAAAAACTCACAGGTCTTCCGCAGACCATTGACTGATTTGGAGACAACATGCCTAGATGGAAAACCCCTAGATAAAGCTACATCGGCCTCGTACGGCTGGCTACAACTGGCTGAATGTGGTGGAGCGGACGATTACAGGAGGAGATGGTCGGAGGAGCTGGGGAGGACACTCACGGACAAACAATGGAGGTACGCGTGCATTCTGGCACATAAAGGTTCCATAAGTACACTTGTCCAGGAAACAGGCTACAAGCTGCTGACACACTGGTATAACACTCCTGACAAACTCCACAAATGGAATCCTCAAACCCCCCCGACGTGTTGGAGGTGCCAGAAGGCGAGAGGCACCCTTCTCCACATTTGGTGGGAGTGCCCACTGATTCTGCCCTTCTGGGACAAGGTCACACACCTGATCAAAAAGATCACAGGAACTAAGTTGTCCTTGGACGCAGCTTGTTGCCTGTTACATGTCAACCACCTTGCCTTACAGGTATACAAACATTCACTAACCAAACACCTGATTAATGCAGCCAGGTCGTTGGTTCCTATTTATTGGAAATCAACTACAGTGCCCACGGTGATTGACTGGCTCAAGAGAATTAGAAACGTATGGGAAATGGAAGACACTATGGCACAGGAACATAGCAGAGTCGAGGCCTTCCAAACTACTTGGAGACCTTGGATCGCTTTCCGATACTCACAGGAATATGATGATATTACGCAAAACCCTTAACTAAGGACAGTTCACCCCATAGGTGACCCAATCCTTCAGTGTTCCTCCCACACGCATCCCTAACTGGGGGGCAGGTGTTGGCGTGAGGGCATTTAACCCCCCCTCCCTCTGTATCAGTGTCTTTTCTGGGGTACCCCACTGTTCCTGCTCATTCACTTCTCCCCCTGTCTTTTCACCTCTTTTTTAATCTTCTTCATACATGGTCTCATGTGCAACGTATACTGATGAACCGTTACAATCTTAGGCCGATTAACTGTTGTTATCCCTTTAAAACTCCGAAGGTGAACTAGGCCAGAGGCTCAGAAAGGATCTACATCACATGTAATAAGACCCTCTAGGGCAAGCATAAGTTGATTAAGTCTAATCTTTCAGTTGATGATCTGCCTGTAATGTGTCTACCCTGTAAATCTTTTGGCTCATGCACATACGGTATCACGTTGTTTATTGATACGTCTGTACTTGCATATGACATACTATGTAACCTGTTTCTGGATTTCTCCTTTTTCTTTTCAATAAAAGTTGAATGTTTAAAAAAAAAAAAAGTTATGGCACATACACACGGTCGGACTTTTCCACGGACAAGCTTCCGACGGAATTTCGACCGTATGTACGTGCATTAAGAGAAAAATCGCTCCTCCGCCCCTAATGCCCCCATGCTTCGGCATATATGCTCTATTTTTAACTGTGGTGGTAAAATCACCTCCTACAGTGTTGGAGTCGCGGCTTTATATATCGTGGGAGCAAACGCTGTTGCTGTCACGCTAAATAAATTCGCGATGCAACTGAATGGCGTACCTGCTAAGCAAATGATGGTTAACAATAAAACAAACATTACAGTATAACATACCATACCTGCAAAGCAAATACTATAAAACATTGTAACATTCAATTTTATAAAAACTGTAAACTGAACGTTGCAGATTATGGTCTCTCAAAATGTGATGGCCATCACATCTTCCGAGACCCTGTCTTAGTGTGCCTAGGACTGTGTGGTGCTGTACCCTACGCTAATACTCAGTTAGTGTGTGGTAGCGTTTGAAACATACACCAATGCAGAGACCAGGTTGGTCAGGACAGTCGGGACAATAAAAGCGGGTGTCACGCCTAAATCCGAGTTTGCTGCAGACACGACATCTTTTTTGGCGGGTTCTTTGGGCAGGGGTACCAGAGAGGATAAAAGGAAAATGCCTCATATACAGCCGGCTCACTGCATTTGCGTTGGGAAGGTGGGGCAAAGCACCGTCTGGAAACAGAAGGGCTTCAGCAATCTCTTCCTGGAATTTTAGGTAGGATCCAGTCGGTCCTGAAGCTCTGTATAGAACATGAGCGTTCAGCAAAGCCAATTGAAACAAATAAACCGATACTTTTTTGTACCAGCGTTTGGTCTTACGGGTAATTAGGTACGGCGCCAACAACTGGTCATTGAGGTCCACCCCTCCCATGTTAAGGGTGTACTCGTGGATACAGAGGGGTTTCTCCACAACACCAGTCGCCGTAGGAATTTGGACTGCCGTGTCTGCGTGAAGCGAGGAAAGAACGAAAACATTCCGTGAATCCCTCCACTTCACTGCTAACAAATTATTACACTGTAAGCAGTCTCTCTCCCCCCGACTAAGACGGGATTCTACAAGCCGTTGGGGTAAGCCCCGGCAATTAGGTCGCACGGTGCCACATGCACCAATTCCATAATCAAAAAGATGACTAAAAAGTGGCACGCTCATGTAATAATTGTCCACGTACAAGTGGTACCCCTTTCCGAATAAGGGTGACACCAATTCCCAGACTATCCTACCAGCGCTCCCTATGTAATCAGGGCAATTATCTGGCTCTACGTGACTGTCTTTTCCCTCGTAAACCATAAAGCTAGATATATAGCCTGTTGCCCTGTCACAGAGCTTATACATCTTGACCCCGTATCTGGCACGCTTGCTGGGAAGGTATTGTTTGAATGACAAGCGACCAGAAAACTTAATCAGGGACTTATCAACGCAGACAACTTGCTGGGGATTATACAAGGCTGCAAACCGTTCGTTGAAGTGGTTTACGAGGGGCCGAATTTTGTAGAGCTGATCGAATTCAGGGTCTCCCCGAGGACGACAGAGTTCATTGTCACTAAGATGCATGAAGCGCAAGATCTGCTCGTATCGTGTCCTGGTCATGGAGGCAGAGAAAATGGGCATATAGTGAATTGGGCGCGTGGACCAATACAACCGCAGTTCACTCTTTTTAGTAATGCCCATGAGGAGGGTAAGGCCCAGAAAGTTCTTAAATTCGGAAACCGTAATTGGCTTCCAATCTCTGGCAAGGGACAGCTTGGGATTAGCGGCGATGTGTTGACCAGCATACAAATTGCTTTGGTCCACAATAGATCTAAAGAGATCTTCCGTGAAAAACAGTGAATAAAAATCCAGTGGCGTAAAATCAATTGTTTCCACCTGAATTCCAGGTTGGCCAGTGAATGGGGGAAGTACGGGTGCTGCAGAAGTGGCGGGGACCCAATCAGGATTGGCTACTGCAGCAGGAAGGGCACTATGGGCACGACGGGCCTGTCTTTGTCGTCTTCTTCTTGGTGGCAGCGGGACACTACTTGTGCTTGCCACCTCGCCAGCTTGAATTGCACTTATGGGACTCGCCACGTCACCAAGTGTTACTGCAGTGCTGGATGTACGACCAGGATGTACTAGGCCGCTGGTGCTTGCCAGATCACCAGAAGGAATAGCGGCGCTAGTACTACTCTGCCCCATACGAGAGCCCTGCGGTTCTTGCACCTCAGCGACAGCAGAAGATCGGGGTCTGGTACGCCTGACCCTAGCAGGGACCACAACTCCGTCGTAAGAGCTATCTGTCAGGGAGCCACTGTCGTCTACAGGTTCATATTCTGAGCCAGAATTTGACAGATGCGTGACCTCCTCATCACTATCTGACAGGCTCATGAACAAGTAGGCCTCTTCATCACCGTACATTCGATTTGCCATTTTGGGGTCTAAATTTAGGGGTACAGTGGTGAGATTCACAGGAAAAAAAGCACCTGACCTGTTAGCGACAGTCAAACACTACCAAAAAACTGTTAGCGATCGCAGAGATCAGGCCTGACTCTGCGAATGCTGCAGTTATGTGTTTTTGTGTTTTGTGTCAATGATCGATCGATCGATCGATACTGCACTTGGTTGGGCTGGGCTGGGCGAAGGTGCTAAACGCAGGTGCTAGCAGGTATCTGGGCTGATCCCGCTAACAATGCATTTTTGGGAACCCTAAACTGCAGGGGACGCTAGTATAGATCTGATCAGATCAGCTATCGATCAGTTCAGATACTATACCACTAAGGGGGGGTGTATGGTGCGTGCATGGGTGTTAGCGCTACTGGCACTAATCTGACGCTGCCTGGGGCGACACAGACCCTATCTGGTGCTAAAACCAAACTTTGATCACCCGCCGGGCAATCAGGGGGTTAAAACTTTATTGCAAAAAATATGGCGGGTGCCTTGATGCTATAAAAAATAAACTAGCTAAACTGCGTCACCCGTGACACTTATACTGTGATCACTGGTGACAGGGGGTAATCAAGGGGTTAAACCTTTATTGGGGGGGTCCCTAGACTTATTAGGGTCTAAGACTAATTACCCTAACAATTATTTTAGTCACTAATGACACTTGTACAGCAATCAAAAAAAAATCTGATTGCTGTACTGGGTGACACAGTGACAGGCAGTGAAAGGGTTAATTTTGGGGGTGATCAGGGGTGATCGGGGGGTTAAATGTGTACCTATGTGACCTGGTGTCAGAGTACTGTTGTGCAACTCACGTTTAGATGCTCTCTCCCTCTCGGTCAGGAACGGAAAGACCGACACGAGGGAGAGAGCAGCACTTCCCCTAGCAATGTTTACAAAACATTGCTAGGGGAAAACAACCATTGGCTGAGGGTGATCAGCAGGTCCAGACCAGATTTTATTGGCCTGGACCTGGTGAGTGATCGGTTCTGTACCGAATCCAATCGTCGGGAACGGCGGAGGGGCGCGCGGGCGCCCTACAGCCGTTCATGTGGAGGACGTAGAGCTACGTGCTCTCGCGTAGCAGTGTCGACCTGCCGCAGTAATATGACGGCGGCTGGTCGGCAACTAGTTAATATACAAAAGTGGGACTGCATTAATATACAAAAGTGCGACTGCATTAATATACAAAAGTGGGACTGAATTTTTATACAAAGGTGGGGCTGCGTTCATATTCACAGTGAGGCTGCAATGATGGGCACTGATGAGGCTGCATTGATCTCTTGTACCATGTCTTCAGTCTCTGACCATCCCTTGTACCATGCCTGCAGTCTCTGACCATCTCTTGTACCATGTCTTCAGTGTCTGACCATCCCTTGTACCATGCCTGCAGTCTCTGACCATCCCTTGTACCACGTCTGCAGTCTCTGACCATCCCTTGTACCATGCCTGCAGTCTCTGACCATCCCTTGTACAATGCCTGCAGTCTCTGACCATCTCTTGTACCACGTCTGCAGTCTCTGACCAACTCTTGTACCATGCCTTCAGTCTCTGACCATCTCTTGTACCACATCTGCAGTCTCTGACCATCCCCTGTACCACGTCTGCAGTCTCTGACCATCTCCTGTACCATGTCTGCAGTCTCTGACCATCTCCTGTACCATGTCTGCAGTCTCTGACCATCTCTTGTACCATGTCTGCAGTCTCTGACCATCTTTTGTACCATGCCTGCAGTCTCTGACCATCCCTTGTACCATGTCTGCAGTCTCTGACCATCTCCTGTACCACATCTGCAGTCTCTGGCTATCCCTTGTACCACGTCTGCAGTCTCTGACCATCTCTTGTACCATGTCTGCAGTCTCTGACCATGTCTTGTACCATGTCTGCAGTCTCTGACCATCTCTTGTACTATGTCTACAGTCTCTGACCACTAGTAATGGCGGCGAGCATTGATTTTTTAGCAGTACTGCAACATTGCAGCGGACACATCGGACACCTAATTGAGTTATGTAAGCAACACCTTATTTTCTGGCAGTGCCCCTCCCGAGACTAGACTCTGGCTCCGCCCTTGTGTCGAAGTTCAATAAAAATCGCCGTCACTACTAGTACTAAAAATATGTAGGAGAATACATATCGGCCTAAACTGAGAAAAAAAAAAGTTTTTTAACCACTTAAGACCCGGACCTTTAGGCAGCTAAAGGACCCGGCCAGGTTTTGCGATTCGGCACTGCGTCGCTTTAACAGACAATTGCGAGGTCGTGGCTCCCAAACAAAATTGGCGTCCTTTTTTCCCACAAATAGAGCTTTCTTTTGGTGGTATTTGATCACCTCTGCGGCAATTTTGAAAAAAAATCAATATGTTTTACTTTTTGCTATAATAAATATCCCCCCAAAATATCTATAAAAATTTTTTTTCCTCAGTTTAGGCCGATACGTATTCTTCTAAAAATTGCAATAAGCGTTTATCGGTTGGTTTGCGCAAAATTCCTAGCGTTTACAAAATAGGGGATAGTTTTATTGCATTTTCATATATATTTTTTTTTTTTTACTACTAATGGCGACGATCAGTGACTTTTTTCCTGACTGCGACATTATGGTGGGCACTTTTGACACATTTCTGGGACCATTGTCATTTTCACAGCAAAAAATGCATTTAAAATGCATTGTTTATGGGGCCTGGCCGGGATGTGAACAAGAGTGGACGTGTGCTAGCTGAGCTCCGCTCCTACCGATATCCTGGCGTGACTTCCAGCGATGATTCCTCCTTCCAGCAACCGCCTGCCCAGCACCCTGGGGCGAAAGAAGGCACCCGGCACCCCGAGGCCTCCTCCGTTGTCTCCGGGTAAGCTCTGTTCCTCCGCGGGGATCGGCGACCGAGTCGCGGCGGCCATCTTGCCCACGAGGCTCTCCGCAAAGGAGATGTCGGCTAGCTCTCCAGCCTCCCCTAATCCGCCGGCATCCCACGCCGCCTCACACGCTGAGCTCCTGGCGGCTATTAAGGAGGGTCGGGACTCGGTAATGGTCAAAATTGATCACCTAGTTGCGGATGTCAGCTTGATCCGCCATGACATGGACAAATTTAGGGCCCGGTTTACAGAGGCGGAGGGCCGCATTTCTCAGTTGGAGGACTCCACAAGGATTGATTCTAGGGATCTGCATGCCTTGCAACTGCAGGTCAAAGCCCTGCAGGAGAAGTCCATAGACACCGAGAACAGACTCAGAAGGAATAATATCAGGATCCTGGCCCTCCCTGAAAAGGCGGAAGGCCTCAGGCCTGCAGAATTCACGGAAACCTTCCTGATCTCCCTCCTAGGCCTGCCAGCCATGCCGCCTACATTTGTGGTTGAGAGGGCCCACAGGGTCCCCCCCAAGCCTCCGATCCCGGGAGCCCCCCCTCGGCCTTTCCTGCTCCGCCTGCTCAACTATAGGGATAGGGATCAAATTCTTGCTGCGGCCAGGGAGAAGAGGGACCTGCTTTACAACGGGGCCAAGATAATGCTGTTTCCCGACTACCCCCCAGAGGTGCAGCACCGACGCTGCTCCTTTACAGAGGTGAGGAGATGCCTGCGAGATCGTGGTCTCAAGTTCAGCCTGCTCTATCCCAGCAAGTTGCGGGTGATCGATGGGGACCGCACACGCTTCTTCCTGGATCCAGAGGCGGCCATGTCCTGGCTGGAGGGTCACTGAAGGAATTCACCTTGGGGCAAGTATTTTTAATTGTTGCCCTGCCTGCCTCCCATGTGATGCCTGCCTCCCCTCCCCTGACTTCCTTGGCACGGTGCCCTGGCCTACTCCCTCCCTAACACTTCCTTACTTCTTGCTGACAATTTTCATGATTGTGGTCATTCCTGTCTGTTTTTTCCATTAAGGCTGCCGCTGCCCTCACCTCTTCCCCCCCGAGTTCCCATTGTTGACAGGTGTGCAGGTCTGCCGTGTCACCTGCGGTGTCACCTTATGACTGATTCGAGGTCCGTTACCCCCCCCTCTGACCCCCCCCATACTCATAGTTTCTTGTTTCCCCTCCTTTTTTTTTAGGACCCCCCGGCCCCCCTTGCATTTCCCCTCCTCAGTTAACATGGTGCATTAGCCGCTATGCGCTGCCTTGCCCGGGAATCGGTCCTGATCCAGCTATCAGTTGTGACTGCTCAGTGCAGGAACTAGGACACGCACTACCTCGGCCTACGGACGTGGTGGCACTCCAGGACTGCTACCCCCCCCCCTGTGTTTTTTTGCTGGTCTCCCCTTTTTTTTCTCTCTTTTCCTCCCCTTTTTGTGTTTGCCCCCCCCTTTTTTTGCTCTCCGGAGCCTGGACACTGACCATTGGTTTTTGCTGTACCCGATGTCCGGGTACCAGAGTGGGCGACCTGGCGCCTGCCGTGTAGGGCCCCCAGTTTTTAGGGGCTCATTTACACTGTTGGTTGACGGTTTTTGGGAAGAAACTATTCCCACCCCCCTGACCATTGTTAGAGGGCTGGGACATAGTAGGATAGGCACCCAGTGCCTCGGAATTTGTTTTTTCTTAATGTTAGTTTTGTCTTGTAAGCTCAATGCCTGTTGTTGCTTTTTGATTATGCCATGCTAAAGTGTTCATATCATGCAGTGGTGTGTTCGGGATCTTGCCGCTCCTGGGGTGCTCCGGGGTGTACCTCTATAGCTATCCTTTTTATTTCCTCCCCCCTCCGCCAAATGGCTGATCACTCACGTGAGTCATTTACCATTCTCTCCTGGAATGTCAGAGGCCTTAACTCTAAATTTAAACGTGCCACTCTCTTTCAATACCTAAAAAGCCACTCACCCCAGCTTATCCTACTCCAGGAGACTCATCTCATGGGCGGCAAGATCCTGACTCTCAAGAAGCCCTGGGTACAGCGGGCGATACATGCAACATACTCTACCTATGCTAGGGGGGGTGTCAATCCTTATTCACAAAAATTTCCCTTGTGTGATTGAGGAGGTCCGTACGGACCCCCTGGGTAAATATGTGATACTGGTCTTCACTCCAGATACATTGTTATCAATTTGTACATTCCCCCCCCCCTTTTGCACCTGCCTTACTGTATGAGGTAATGGATAAAATTACGCCGTTTTGCCCGGGGAAGGTGTTGGTAATGGGTGATTTTAACGCCATCTTATCACACGACCTGGACAGACCGGCACCGCGCAAACATCGGTGTGTGGACCTGCCTGCCTGGGCTCAGGCGGTGGGTCTGGAGGTGAAAGCACCCTGGGGTGAGAGCTTACTCGTGTTTCTCGGCCTCCTACAAGACCGCGTCCCGGATAGATTTGGCCTTCTCCAATCCCGCACTGTTGGCGGATGTGTTGGAGGCGGACTATCTCCCAAGCGGTCTGTCGGACCATAGTCCTCTGATGGTAGTGCTCCGCTCTCCGGCATCGCACAATGCTGCGCTTTGGCGATTGGGTGCGCAATGGGTTACTCATCCTGACGTAGCTGATACCTTGCCCCCCTTACTAACCGAATTTTGGGAACGCAATGCAGGCACTTCCTCTCCTGAGGTTGTGTGGGATGCCTTCAAGGCCTACACTAGGGGGCAGTACATCTCCTCCATAGCTAATGTCAAGAAACAGCACTCGGCCCAGACTCGGGAGCTTGAGCGGATAACCACTGACAGGACTGACAGGTACAACTTGGACCCCACCCCAGATCATTTTGATCTGATGGTGGCGGCCCAACGGGACTTACATTTACACCTGGCCGAGGAAACGCGCCTGGAGATCCACAAGGGCAAGCAACGGGCCTTCGAGCAAGGGGACCGTAACGGCCGCCTACTGGCCATGATGGCCCAACATGACCACCCCCTCATGACGATTTCGCTCCTTCGGACCCCTGGGGGTGGAACTGTGTCCTCCCCCCAGGAAATCCTCCAGACCTTCAGTGACTTTTACAGGACTCTATATTCCTCTGGTCTACCCGCGGACTTCCGACCTGAAATTCTGAATGTTCTGATGGACTCGCTGGCGCTGGGCTGGCTCTCGGACGGGGAGAGGGAAGCTCTGGTCCAACCTTTCACAGCCTTAGAGGTGCAAAAGGCCATCCAGTCCTTTCCGTCGGGCAAAGCGCCTGGGCCGGATGGGCTCCCCCTGGACTTCTATAGGGCACATATGGGCCTATTGGCCCCCTTGCTGGCCCAATTGTACACCTCATGCTTGACAGATGGCAGTCTCCCCGCCTCCATGTACCACGCTCATTTGACGCTAATTTACAAACCCCCAAAGGACCTGACCTCCTGTGCTTCGTACCGACCCATTGCTCTCCTGAATACAGACTTAAAAATCCTGACTAAACTTCTTGCCCTTCGGTTATATCCCATGCTGCCCACGGTAATCGACTCGGACCAGACGGGCTTCATGCCCCGGAGGTCTACAGATGTGAACCTCAGGAGGCTGTTTACCAACATACACACCCAACAACTAAATGTGGGGACGAGGACTGTGGCCTCGTTAGACGTTGAAAAGACTTTCAAAACGGTCGAGTGGCCTTTCCTGTGGGAAACTGCGTAGGATGGGATTTCCCTTACTTTTTATTAAATGGCTTCAGGTAATCTACAAGTCCCACACCTCCTCGGTGCGTATGGGTGGTGGACTGTCTGTCCCCTTCAGGCTTTTCCGAGGTACGAGGCAGGGTTGCCCTCTTTCTCCGGCTCTATTTGCCCTTGCCATTGAACCGGTGGCGGAGGCTCTCCGCTCCTCACCGCTTATTAGAGGTCTACGTGTGGGCCTGCTGGAGGAGAGGGTGGCCCTGTACGCGGACGACATGCTACTGTTCCTAAATGACGCCGGTCCCTCGCTGCAGGGTGCACTGACTGTTCTGGACACGTTCGCCTCGGTCACTGGACTTAAGGTGAATTGGTCCAAATCGCTGCTCTTCCCAATCGACCAGGCGGCCCGGTCCACCTCCCCACCCGACAGCCCTCTCTGCTGGGTTAGTTTCTTTAAATACCTAGGGGTACAGGTCTCTGCCTCAGCCTTTTGATTTTATTTCGCTTAACTTATCCCCGGTTCTACTAGAAGCCCAATCCAGGCTTAAGGCTTGGAGTAATCTCCCGCTATCTGTTTGGGGAAGGGTTAATCTTATCAAGATGAAAATTGTCCCTAAGCTTGTATATCTATTCCGCCACTCCCCGCAGTGGGTGCCCAAGTCCTTCTTTTGTAAACTGAATCAGGTTTTCTCCTCTTTCATCTGGGGCCCCTCTCCGCCAAGGTACAATTTAGCAACATTAATGAGGCCACGGACGCAGGGGGGAATGGCGTTCCCCGACTGTTACAAGTATTTTCTGGCAACCCAGTTGGTGACTGCGGCCTGGTGGCTGCAACCGGACGGGACCAACACCTCTACTGCCCTGGAGGCCTCGGTGGTCGGATCGTTGAAGGCCCTCCAGCTTTTGCTGTTCCGGGGCCCCCGCGCACCGTACCCCCTGACCCCTTCCATGCTTACCACCGTGCGGGCGTGGCGGACGGGGCTGGCCATTGAGAAGTGCAAACCCTCTGAGGTTTCCCCCAATGCTCCTATCTGGCTGAACCCTACCTTGAACCACTTTTATAAGCTTTTAGACCCCGTTGCGTGGTCAAGGCGCGGTATCAAACTAATCTCGCACATTGTCTCGCAAAATAAACTGATACCCTTTGAAGAGCTCTTGTCCACATTTAATTTACCCCCACACTATCTTTTTAGATACCACCAACTGTCACATGCATTCGCGGCACAGTTCCCGCTGTCATCCTGCATCGTGGCCCAGTCGGAGTTGGAGAGAACACTTAGATTTTGCTGTGAGACAAAGCCCGCTTCGCACTTGTACTCATACCTGATCTTTGTCTCTCTCCCTCCCCTGGACAGGCTGTGATCCAGGTGGCAGGGTGACATTCCTACGTTAGACACAGATGACTGGGATGATGTATGGGACCTTCCCTTCCGCACCCTGGTCTCTATTCGAGACAGGCTGGTGCAATTTAAGATTGTCCACAGGGCATATTTCACCCCGCACAGGCTCCACAAAGATGAACCCTGCACATTCCCCAGAGTGTTGGAGATGTAGCGCCTCCCCTTGCGACTTCTCTCACATTTTTTGGCAATGCCCCGCAGTGAAACAGTATTGGGAAGCGGTACTTGAAATGACCAACAAGATTGCGGCGGTTCAACTGCCCTTGGCAATGGAGATCTGTCTCCTGGGTATTATTGAACACATTGTTCCGACCTCCGCCAAACGCACATTGATCAGCCTGCTTCTTTTCTATGCACGTAAGAATATTGCCATGCTCTGGAAGAAATCCACGCCCCCCTCCCTGGTGCAGTGGAGGCGTCTGGTGAACACCAGCCTTCCCCTGTATATGGAAACGTATATTAATCGGGGCTGCCCACAGAAGTACGACAAAGTTTGGTGCGCCTGGCTGGCGGAGGCCGAAACTGCTGGCTGATAGTACAATGTAAATGCTATGTCTGTCTAGTGGCTAGTGTCCTGTTATTGGTATATTCTGAGCTAGTGTGCCGGCACACTGAGGTTATGTCTTGTTTGTGATTGGGTGCACCCCTGCCGCCCCCCCCCCATTCCTGCGCATCTGCCAATGGAGGCGCACTGTTGCAATTTACTGCACCATGAGTTCTTATCTCTACAATGTATGCATTTGAGCTGTGTTCTTATGTTTTTGTCTTGTGTATTTTTCTTTGTGTATTGTTTGGAAACCTTAATAAAAATAATTTGAAAGAAAAAAAAATGCATTGTTTATTGTGAAAACGACAATTGCAATTTGGGCGGTAACCACAAGGGGGCGCTGAAGGGGTTATGTGTGACCTAATATGTGTTTACAACTGTAGGGGGTGTGGCTGTAGGTGTGACATCATCGATTGTGTATCCCTATAAAGAGATATAGGGATCACACGATCGATGACGCCGCCACAGACAGACATAGCATTTACATTGTACTATCAGCCAGCAGTTTCGGCCTCCGCCAGCCAGGCGCACCAAACTTTGTCGTACTTCTGTGGGCAGCCCCGGGGACCGATTGCGGGACTCCAGCAGCGATTGGGTCCACGAGTCCCGCGTTCCCGGGACTTAAGTGTTTAAAAACAAATTGGGGATATTTTATGAAAAAAGTACTAAATATTGGGTTTCAAAATTGTTGCTCTTTTTTGTTCATAGCGCAAAAAATAAAAACCACAGTGATCATCAAATACCACCAAAAGAAAGTTCTATTCGTGGGAAAAAAAGGAAGTAAATTTTGTTTGGGTACAGTGTCCCACAACCATGCAATTGTCAGTTAAAGCCGACGCAGTGCCGTAACGCAAAAAATGGCCTTGTCATTGAGCAGCCAAATTTTACGGGGCAGAAGTGTTTTCAATATTAATGCCAAAATGTCACACTTGCCAGGGTGTGCAAACTTTTGAACACAACTGTATATACATTGCATTCAGTGTAGACTATATATACAGTCAGTGCAGGCAGTGTATTAACATAAATATATATTATATTAATACACCGACTGTATATATAGTCTAAACTGAATGCACTGTATATACAGTTGTGCTCATAAGTTTACATACCCTGGCAGAATTTATGATTTCTTGCCCATTTTTTTGAGAATATGTATGATAACACAAAAACTTTTTTCACTCATGGTTAGTGTTAGGCTGAAGCCTTTTAATATAAAACAATTGTGTTTACTATTTTTAAAACATAATGACAACATAAACTAGACAAATGACCCTGATCAAAAGTTTACCCCAGTTATTAATACAGTGTATTGCCCCCTTTAACATCAATGACAGCTTGAAGTCTTTTGTGGTATTTGTGGATGAGGCTCTTTGGTAAATATGCCCATTCCCCTTGGCAAAAAGCCTCCAGTTCCTGTAAATTCTTGGGCTGTTTCGCACGAACTGCATGTGTAAGATCTCCCCAGAGTGGCACATATTGAGGTCAGGAGACTGAAATGGCCACTCCAGAACCTTCACTTTATTCTGCTGTAGCCAATGACAGGTCGACTTGGCCTTGTGTTTTGGATAATTATCATGTTGGAATGTCCAAGTTCATCACATGTGCAGCTTTCTGTCTGATGAATGCAAATGTTCCTCCAGTATTTTTTGATAACATTACTGCATTCATCTTGCCATCAATTTTGACAACATTTTCTGTGCCTTTGTAGCTCACACATCCCCAAAACATCAGCGATGCACCTTTGTGTTTTACAGTATTAATGGTGTACCTTTCATCATAATCTTTGTTGACTCTCCAAATGTATTATTTATGGTCCGGTTCAGTTCGCATCAGAACACGTGAACAGGCACAAAACACGCGAACACCGTTAAAGTCTACGCAAGACGAATATGAAAAATCAAAAGTGCTAATTTTAAAAGTTAATATGCAAGTTATTGTCATAAAAAGTGTTTGGTGACCTGGGTCCTGCCCCAGGGGACAAGTATCAATGCAAAAAAGCAGTGATTTTAATAATGCATAACATGAAAACAATAGAAGTGAAATATTCCTTTAAATTTCATACCTGGGGGGTGTCTATAGTATGCCTGTAAAGTAGTGCATGTTTCCCGTGTTTATAACAGTCTCTGCACAAAATTTATTTTGTGCAGAGACTGTTAAAAACATGGGAAACATGCACTACTTTACAAGCATACTATAGACACCCCACAGGTACGAACCTTAAAGGAATATTTCACTTATATTGTTTCACGTTAAGCATTATTAATCACTTAAGGACCACCTCCTGCACATTTACATCGGCAGAATGGCACGGCTGGGCACAGGCACGTACCTGTACGTCCCCTTTAAGTGCCCAGCCATGGGCCTCGTTCTTCACAATGGCAATGTCACCGATCGTCTGTTCCCTGATATAGGGAAAGGCGATCAGTGATGTCACACGTCCAGCCCCGCCCCCCTACAGTTAAAAACACATATGAGGTCACACATAACCCCTACAGCGCCCCCTAGTGGTTAACTCCTAAACTGCAATTGTCATTTTCACAGCAAAAAATGCTATATGCATTGTTTACTGTGAAAATGACAATGGTCCCAAAAATGAATCAAAATTGTCCGATGTGTCTGCCATAATGCCGATAAACACTTATTTCGTTTTTTTTTTACCCAAAATAGATCGAAGAATACCTATCGGCCTAAACAGAGAAAAAAATATATATTTTTTGGGGGTATTTATTATAGCAAAAAATATTGATTTTTTTTCAAAATTGTCGCTCTATTTTTGTTTATAGCACAAAAAATAAAAACTGCAGAGGTGATAAAATACCACCAAAAGAAAGCTCTTATTTGTGGAAAAAAAGGACGCCAATTTTGTTTGGAAGCCACATCGCACAATTGTCAGTTAAATCGACGCAGTGCCGAATCGCAAAAACTGGCAGGTCCTTTACCTGCGTAATGGTCCGGGTCTTAAGTGGTTAAAATCACTGCTCCCGAAAAAACGTTAGTTTTTAAAACTTTTTTTGCATTGATACATGTCCCCTGGGGCAGGATCCAGGCCCCCAAACACTTTTTATGACAATAACTTACATATTATCCTTTAAAATTACCACTTTAGATTTCTCCAATAGACTTTTAAAGGGTGTTCTGCAGCTTTTCGAATTAGCCACGAACAACCCAAATTGTTCGCTGTTCGGCGAACAGCCAATGTTCAAGTGTAACTCATGTTCGATCCGAACATAATGCTCATCCCTATTTGTGACCAAAAAGCTAAATTTGGTCTCTGTGCTGTTTGGCGTATTGTAAGCAGGATACTTTGTGGCGTTTCTGTAGTAATGGCTTTTTTCTGGCTACTCGACCATGCAGCCCATCTTTCTTCAAGTGCCTCCTTATTGTGCATCTTGAAACAGCCACAAAACAAGTTTTCAGAAAGTCCTGTATTTAATCTGAAGTTATTTGTGGGGCGTTTTTTGCATCCCGAACAATTTTCCTGGCAGTTGTGGCTGAAATTTTTGTTGTATGTAGGGAATTGGAAGGAGGCTAAAGTGGACTTTTATGGTACTGTATGTTTAACTGATTATGAGTCAAAGGTCTAAAAATTACAAAATAATTGTATTACAAAATAGAGAAATTCATTTACATATTGATAGAATAAAATATTTTGTTATGACAACCATGAAGTAGCTAATTATTTAACATTCTGTTGTTACCAATAAAATGTCAAACCATCCACATAAATTATATAAATGCTCTACATGTTTCACGTTTGTTTCCGTATTATGCGCTTCCTCAGGAGCTTTGCACAAATATATATTTTTTGTCCGATGGTACATACATGGATTTTGTCACATAACTACAAATAAATAAAGAGAACATGTATTAGTATTAATTCACAATGTGGATATAAACAATTCATTTTTTTTCATATAAAGAAAAACATCCATCCTATGAGCCATCCCCAGTCCCGCCCAGAAGTCTGACCATAAGGGGCTGCACCACAGAAAAAGTCACGAGGCCTTGATAAAGATGGTGACCCACCCTGAAGGACACAGAAACTCTCGGGGTTACACCTACATCCAATGGTTTATTCTAAATGGATAAAATATGTATATATTGATACACATATCAATTAGCTATTAGATACAATTTAGTCAACTTGGACTTAAGAATAATTATGTACCTTTAAGGAAAAAATTTCTCAGTAATCCTGTAGGCATCAAGGGCAGTGTAAGAGAGGATCCCTCTGGATACAGGGAGGTCTATAGAAAATTAATATTCCGTTCGGATAGTCGCTATTTAAAACTATATAAAAAAATAATATTCTTGGTATCAAGATAAGTATTAACCTACATTTTTCTAGCATATAAATACAAAGCCAGAATGGTTGAGGTTAGTTGGAGAGTGTGCTAATGGGCATGTAATTAGTGCACCTATGTGTTTAAGAAAGAGATCCTGGTATAAGAACAAGAACTTTTTACGTTTTTCCAGTGACCCTATTTAAATATATGGCATATACTTTATGACAGATAAAAGCTGAATAATTACCTTGAAAAATATTTATAAGTAGTGTTTTTAAACATCATAAGTTGCTCAGACACGCTCCTAAATTAGCTGGAGGTACCAAGCATCTCGCTTGAATCTCCTGCAGGTACACATGCGCAGGTCCCTTTGTTTAAAACATTGGGAGGTTGAGATTTCTTGCAAAAGATTATTGGCGGCGTTCCCCTTTGAGGGAGGATGCCTGTTTGGGCATGACTTAGATAAATACATCCAAAAGATTACCAGAGGCAAATCTACCGTTTTGCCGGTAAAAAAGAAGAGTCAACACCCTTGATTTAAGCATTCTCTTTCCCCAGCCCCTGGAACCTCAGTTTCCAGGCAGTGGCGACAGCCTCTCCAGTCTAGCACTAGGGGAAATGCCCCGAAATGCCCCAAGGGACGCCACCGCTTGGCCGAGTGGGGGGGGGGGGGGGGGGACTGCTGCAATTTGAAAACGCCTGGCGGGATGAAGTTTGGGACAAGTGGGTCATCTCCATAGTGTCCTCAGGCTCAGCTGGAATTCAGAGAGCTTTTGCCACCCCATTTTCTGAGATCAAGAATTGCCAAAGATCCAGAAAAAAAAGGTCTTTGTTGTTGGCCTTGGAATGCCTGTTGTCCCAAGGGGTAATCATGGAGTTAGCCCCAGAGGATCAGGGTTCTACTCTTTTCACGGTTCCAAAACCAAACAGGGATGTCAGACCTATTCTAGATCTGAAAAACCTAAATCAGTTTCTGAACATTCGCTCCTTTTGCATGGAGTCCATTCAGTTGTTTCCACCCTTCAGGGAGGAGAAATTCCTGGCATCAATAGGCATCAGAGACGTATATATACATGTGCCAATATTCCCCACTCACCAAAGATTTCTAAAGGTTTGTGGTGGGTCAGCACCACTTTCAGTTTGTGGCCCTTCCTTTCAGGCTGGCTACGGCACCTCGAGTGTTCACAAAAATACTGGACCTGGCCCTGGCAAGGCTAAGGGCACGGGGCATAGCAGTAACGCCCTATCTGGCCGATCTATTGATCATAGATTAGTCCGCTGCATGCTTGGGCCACAATGTGCACAGCAGAATATTTAGAGTACCTAGACTGGGTCCTCAATCTGGAAAGATCCTCCTTGCAGCCTCAAAGAAGGCTGGAGTATTTGGGCATGATTATAGACGCATCCCAAAGCAAGGTATTACTTTCCAAGCCAAAGGCAAAAGCCATATGAGAATTGGTCCAAGTTATAAAGGCAAAGAAAAGGCTCCTCATTCATCTGTTATACAATATACATTATCCTACGTGTAAACACAGAGCATCTTCACACAATAGAAGAGTCAATTAGCACAGAGAATAGAGAGATGGCTGGAGGTGACGGCATTAGAATCTAACACCTATGAAATAATCACATCTACAATTAACAGAGTTCAGGATCAACAACCAGCAAATAGTCCTACAGTTATCCTGGAATATTGTGGATAATAAATACATAATTTTTTTTTTTAAAGTGTATTTTTGTGCGTGAACTCGAGAGAGAGGAGCTGGACTGCAGGAGTTGGGAGTAGGCAGACCCTCCCCCCAGAGGCAATCTGCCATCCTTCTCCATGCCCCCGGGTGGCAATGGCGGGTGTGAGGGAGGACCTCCCACTCACCCCGCCCTACCTGCTCTACTTGGGAGCCCAACGGGACCCCAACAGGGCAGAGGGCCTCCCCCTATGCCCGCTCAGCCAGCCCCGTAGGTCCTTCGCCTCTCTTTTTTTAAGAGACTGCATGGCCAAAGTGCGATTCGCCATTTCCAAATGGAAACTATTTGATCTGTGGTCGCCACCCTACAAGATGGAGAATTCATGGCATCTATAGACATCAAGGACGCATATTTACATGTGCCTATCCATCCCGCTCACCAAAAATTCTTAAGGTTCGCGGTAGAACATCGCCACTTCCAGTTTGTGGCTCTGCCCTTTGGTGTGGCTACCGCACCCAAGGTATTTACAAAGGTACTAGCCCCTCTGTTGGCAAATCTGAGGGCACGGGGCATAGCGGTAACAGCCTATCTAGACGATCTACTGGTAATAGATCAATCAGTGGCAGGATTAGATCACGCTGTGCTTACCACAATAAAATACCTGGAGCATTTAGGATGGATTGTAAACCTACAAAAATCTTCTCTACAAGCCCAAAGAAGGTTAGAGTTTTTGGGCATGGTCATAGAAACAGCCCAAAGCAGGGTAAAGATCAAGTCTCTAAAGCAGTGTTTTTCAACTCCAGTCCTCAAGGCACACCAACAGGTCATGTTTTCAGGATTTCCCTCAGATGAAATGGCTGTAGTGAATACTAAGGCAGTGAAACTGATCAAATCACCTGTGCAAAATAATGGAAAGCCTGAAAACATGACCTGTTGGTGTGCCTTGAGGACTGGAGTTGAAAAACACTGCTCTAAAGGACCTGATCCACAAGGTCAAGGCAAAGAAAAGTATCACAGGCAGACTAGTACTTACCGAGGCCGAGAGCATTCACCCTTGCGACTAAGCGCACTTCGACCCCTGGAGGCGAGACAGGGGAGGAAAGGCACAAAAAGGCACAGGCTACCCAGCAGGTTCAAGTAGACTTGTATCAGGGTCTTTCAAGTGGTCGAGCAGCTGTGTCAAACTGGCATGTGCGTGGCTTGCTGGAAGAACTTAATCAGAGAGTCCAAAACCAGACTGAGGGTCAAGCACAGGCAGGTAAGATAGTCCAAACACAGCCGGAGGTACTGTGTAGGGAACATACAAGGCAAGTCCAGGTCACAGGCAAAAGGTCAAGGCAAGGAGATAAGAGGCAAAGTCCAGGTCACAGGCCGAGGGTCAAACACAGGAGACAAGCGGAGTCCGTAATACAAGCCGAGGTCAGGTCCAGGAGAAGATCAGCAGAGTCAGAGGCAATCCGGGTCACAGCAGGTAATCAAACACAGGAACAAGTCACAGGAAGCTAAAGACAAACCAGCAATCCCTCTGAGCACTTCCTGAACTTTTATAGACAGCCAGGAAGTCATGTGGTGCGTGAGTGTTTCACTATCAACTTTGCTGCCATCTAGCGTTCAAATGGAAGTAGAACATGACTTTCCACAATGTGTTTCTCTGACAGTTTCACTGTCAACTTTGCTGCCATCTAGCGTTCAAATGGAAGTAGAACATGACTCTTCACAATGTGTTTCTCTGACAAAAAGGCTGTCTATTCACCTTTGCATGAGGCTACTAGGGAAGATGGTGGCCTTCTTCGAGGCTGTCCCTTATGCCACTTACACACTACCGTTTTTAATGGTCTCAAATTTTTTTTTTTTAACCCCATTATTGTTAAGCTGGCCTTGCCTACACACGATCTTGAAAATAAAATGCTCTAGCAAAGCATGGTGACTTACAACACATACGACGGCACAATAAAGGGGAAATACCATTCGGATGGCGCCACCCTTGGGGCTGCTTTTGCCGATTTTGTGTTACTAAAAATGCTCTGGAGCCCACACACGATTGTTTTTAATGACATAAAAAAAAAAAAAAAAAATTTACATCACGAAAAATGGTCGTGTGTACGCGGCATTGCACCCAGTTTCATTCGAGACTACTTCAAGGCAGTATATTAGCTGCCTGGAACAGGAAGATCCAAGCTCTGGATTTACCCATGCGCCTATTTTCACAAGTGCGCCAAAGCTTCAGTTAGTGATTAAAAACCAAGAACTTGAGGAAATGAAAATCCTTTCTCCAAGTCACCTGGAAGGTGGTGTCTACGGATGTCAGCCTAATGGGCTGGGGGGCAGTGTTAGAAGAAGCGTCAGCCCAGGGAACCTGGGCCAAGACCGAAGAGGACATGCCCATCAACATACTAGAGATTCGGGCAGTATACTTAGCCCTCAAAACCTGGACACACAGATTACAGGGCCACCCAGTTTGGATTAACCACTTAAGGACCTGCTCACGCAGATATAGGTCCTTTTTTTAAAGATGGATATCTCGGTAAGGGCAGCAGCTGCTGCCACAACTAAGATATCCATCTTTAGCCATCTTTAGCGTGAGCGGTCCTGTAAACGATAACGGTGGATTCGTCGCAAGATCACTGTTATCGGCGGCCGGAGGGCCCCACTCCCGCCGCTCTCCCGCGCCATCCGCCGCTTACCAGAGCTGTCGGTAGCGGCGGAGGCGATCGTAATTTTTTCATTTTTTCAAAAGACAACATTTTATTTTATTTTTTATTTTATTTTTTATTTGCAAGTCTAAACATGAGATCTGAGGTCTTTTTGACCCCAGATCTCACATTTAAGAGGACCTGTCATGCTTTTTTCTAATACAAGGGATGTTTACATTCCTTGTAATAGGAATAAAAGCAATCTATTTAATAAAACGCCCGGCGAGCTTGTGCGCAGAAGCGAACACATAGGTGAGTAGCAACCCCATATAAAAACGGTGTTCAAACCCCACAAGTGAGGTATCACCACGATCGCTAGAGCGAGAGCAATAATTCTAGCCCTAGACCTCCTCTGTAGCTCAAAAGATGCAACCTATAGAATTTTTTAAACGTCGCCTATCGAGATTTTTAAGGGTAAAAGTTTGACAACCTTTTGAACCTGTTCGCCAAATTCCTTTGATTCTTTTGAGCAGGAAATTGGCCTTTTTGATTGCTATCTCTTCTGCTAGAAGAGTATCAGAATTAGCAGCTCTTTCTTGTAAAGAGCCTTATTTAATTTGTCACAAGGATAAGATTGTTCTACAACCCCATATAACCTTTTTACCAAAGGTGGTGTCGCCCTTTCATTTGAATAAATATATTGTTTTGCCTTCCATTTTTCTGGATCCGTAGACAGCGGAAGAAAGATTTTTGCGCTCTCTAGATATAGTGAGTACAGTAAAAGCGTATCTGCAGGCAACCGCTCAGATACCTAAAACAGATGTTTTGTTTATTTTGCCAGATGGTCCAAAGAAGGGACACGCGGCATCAAAATCCATAATTTCTCGGTGGATTAGACAAGTAATTATTCAAGCTTATGATTTAACCACTTAAGGACCACCGCATGTACATTTACGTCGGCAGAATGGCACCGACAGGCACATCAACGTATATATATACGTTGGTGCCTTGGGGGGGGTCGGGGGTCCGATCGGACCCCCCCCCCCCCCCCCCCCGTACATGCGGCGGTCCGCGCGGCTGCAGGAGCGATCCGACAAGTGGGGGCGGCTATCCATTTTCATCCGCCCCCTCCGGATCGCTCCCAGCCAATGCGCGCGCCCGCCCGCCCTGTCACTTCCTCCTCCTGTGTAAACACAGGAAGGAGGAAGCGACGTGATCTCTCCCTCGGCGTTTGTTTCAAGCGCCACTGAGGAGAGATCACCACACTACAAGTAAGTCTGCACCAAACAGCACACTTACACATACACAAACACATTTAACCCCCGCGATCGCCCCCCCCCTGTCACAGTGTCACTGAATGCAGTAATCATACATGTATGATTACTGTATTTAGTGTCAGTGTGACAGACAGTGTGACAGTCAGTCAGTGTTAGTGTCAGGGTAGCCCCTCCCACCCCCCCCAATAAAGTTTTAACCCCTTGATCACTGCCCTAGTTAACCCTTTCACTCCCTATTGCCAGCGTCACTAAGCGATCATTTTTCTGATCGCTGTATTAGTGTCGCTGTTCCCGCTAGGTAGCTAATTTTTTTTTAATGCGATTTTTTTTTTACTAAAGACATGTGGCTAAATAAATTTTGGCCTAAATGTTTGACTAAAATTTAGTTTATTGTTTTTTTATTATAACAAAAAGTAAAAAATATTGATTTTTTTTCAAAAATGTCGCTCTATTTTTGTATATAGCGCAAAAAATAAAAATCGCAGAGGCGATCAAATACCACCAAAAGAAAGCTCTATTTGTGGGAAAAAAAGGACGCGAATTTTGTTTGTGAGCCACGTCGCACGACTGCGCAATTGTCTGTTAAAGCGACGCAGTGCCGAATCGCAAAAACCCCTTGGGTCATTTGCCAGCGTATTGGTCCGGGTCTTAAGTGGTTAAAAAAACAGGATTCCTCCTTCTTCTGTTAAGGCATGCTCAACCAGAGCTACGAGCGCTTCATGGGCAGTGCATCACCAGGCTTTGATGGCTCAGATCTGTAAAGCTGCAACTTGGTCTTCAGTCCATACATTTACCAAATTCTATCAGATAGATGTAAGAGGACATGAGGATTCTGCCTTCAGACGTAGTGTGCTGCAGGCAGCAGTCTAGGGCTTCTTGTCCATTTATGGCCTGCTTGGATCTGTGTCTCCCACCCTTCATTGAGCATTGCTCTGGGGCATCCCACTATGTAATGAATAGAGGCTTTGGGCCAGATTCTCGTAGATGCGCGCACATCTCAGGCCTCGTACACACGAGGGGATATGTCCGCTGAAAGCGGTCCGATGGACCGTTTCAGCAGACATCTCCGATCGTGTGTATGGGCTAGTGGACAGATTTGTCCACCCGACAGATTTCAAAGCATGCTTTGAAATCTATCCGGTGGGAATCTGTCCGCCCGACATGTCTGCTGGTTAGTACACTTACCAGCAGACATGTCGTCCCGCACCGCCGCCGCCGAATGGATTCGGCGCATGCACGGAAGTGTTTTACTTCCTGGTGTGGTGACGTGGCGGCGTCAACGTTACCGCTGCGTCACCGCCACGTCACCGCGCCATCCGCCGGCGGGGAATTTGATCCGATGGTGTGTACACGCCATCGGATCAAACTCCAGATCGGACATATCCGATGGAAATGGTCCGCGGACCGTTTTCATCGGATATGTCCGATCGTGTGTACGAGGCCTCAGATGCACTACGCCGACGTAACGCGGAGTGGCAAGTACCGTATTCCCTAAGTAAATGCGCTCCAAGATGCGCCTGCGTCGCGTAAAATCATCGGCGTAATCCGGCGCAACAACAAAGTAGGAGGGAAGTGGGCGTGTTGCATTCTAATGAAGCGTGACCCCATGCAAATGCAGGCCGGGACGAACGGTGCATGCGCCGTGACGTGGATGACCCGCGCCGTGACGTGGTTGACCAGCGCCGTGACGTGGATGCCTTCTGCGCATGCGCAAAGCCTCCCTATGATTCGCCGGCGCAGGGTATATAATGCGGCCACACATGCGCCCGTGCAGTGCAAACGTCTCCCATTTTATTGATTGTGACGGCAAAACGTTGTGCAGGACCATGACTACTGTTGGTAAGGAGAGGAGGAAGAAAAATTTCTCCCCAGAGGAGAGGGCCATTGTTGTCAGGGCAATGGAAAAATATGATTCCCGGCTCCATGGTGCTGACAGTGCCTGGACCAGCAAGTCCCGGAGGGATCAGATCCTCATGAAGGTCGCTTGCCAAGTAAATGCCCTTTCTCATGAGGTCGGAAAGAACAAAGGCAAAGCCCCCTAGTTGGACTTTGAAGGCACTAGTGGTATACAGAGTGTAACAGAAAAAATATGTTTCTATATAATTTATTGAAAAAGAGATATAAGGTAAAAATTGATTACATGATCTAAACCAAATACAGAAAATGAATAATAGTTAGATAACATTCAACGTGTTACGCTATGTGGTGTGATTCACTGTGTAGTCCCGACGTTTCAGGGAAATAGAGTCCCTTTCTTCAGGGGTAGTCCAGGATTCACAACATAACTCTAAAGAATGTATAGAGAATGATCAGAATGATCTTAATGATATTAATGGTATTACTGTATAAATTGATACTAGAATTGTGGTACTTACAGTTGAGCAATCTGTATATCAAGTCAGACGAATAGATCATGTGTTTAAAAGCAAGGGTTTACAGGTGGTCCGAGTCTGCTGACCTGGCCGATGGCAACAGAGCAAAAATAGGAGGAGTCTAATAGTTGGATACGTTGTTGCCAAGTGTAATAATGCTGCTGAGGTCAAAGGTCCCTGGGGCCTAGAGTTGAGGTGTAATGATGTGTGTTAATGTAGTACACATGACTATGTTAATAAAATGTAAAAAGGAATTTTGATATGGCATGGCTTACCTATTGGATAGCGATGGAGTGGCTCTTATTGGGCTAGAAATATGATAGAAAAATAAAATAAAAAAGTGTTGTAAGCAACAGTAGGTTGTCATATAGGACTAACCTTGAATATTCTGTATATGAATATTTTATATATAAATATTCGTGCTATATTGGCTTTCATCAAAATAATTATGGTTAGGTGTAGTAACAAAATTGCTCAATAGATGGCGTTAGGTATTAAGGATTAAAGAATTAATTCAATGGATGACCAAAGCAAACAGGGAAACTCTCAATGTGGCAACCATGATTAGTGTGAACGATATTATAAACAATTTGTACGAGATTTAGGAGTTTATTACCTTGGAGAGATTGATGCAGAGGAACCGTCATGTTGTCCAGCAAGTTGCTGGGCTGCAAATGACTGATTCCTTCTGCGGATATAAATAGTGCCCTTGCGCCAATCAGCGACGCACAATGCAATGGGTTGCAGCTGTGCTCGCACGGTTAACAAGGGCAGTGTGGCTGACAGGGCATCTGATTCCCTGGAATGGCCATGGCGCGCATCACCCGTAGCGCGCGTGCGCGCGCAGCGGGATGACACGTCACCACGGAATCCACCGACACAAGACCTCACTGTGCAAACGGCGCATGTGCACAGGAGGAGCAAGATGGCGGCCATGGCAGATGCATTTGCCGGGTCACCTATAATTCACTGCTGAGGAGACCAAATGATCTCCTGCAGTGAACATTGTGTCGGGCAGCATTAAACATGAGCAACAAATGGCAGTGTCTAGTGTATGGAAATAAAAGAAGTTTATTTTACATGTAAAAATGCTCTATAGCCGGAGCGCCCTCTAGTGGTGGAATTTTAGAATTGCCAGGTTGCCTTGGACAGATCTAACCTGCTCGGACCAAACGAAGACCCTGCAAGTATTTTTTGTTTTTTTATATGAAAGACCTTGTGACATAGTAAAGGATCAAAGGGAAAGGGGAAAGGGGATAGGTTGTTGATGTACAGAATTATTCCAATTGTAATTACAACAGTCGATGAAAATATGTCATTGGCAATAATACCACTTAAACATAAACATGAGGTCCGGACACCGCAGGACATTCAAAAAAAAAATGAATGACCTGCGGCGTCTCGTGAAGGGCAAGCTGGCTGCGATTGCTCGGCATGCCAGGGGCACTGGAGGGGACCCACCCTGCACCGTCCGCCTGACTGAGGAGGAGAAGGTGGTCGCCTGCTGCCTGCAGACGGAGCAGGTTGAGGGAGTTGGGGGCTATGAGTCCGAAAAGCCAGCCCTGAGGACAGGTAAGTGTGTTTTATATTCTATCTGTTGTGTAGCATGTGTGGGGGTGGAAGGGAACATGTGCCAAGTGTGTGGGTCCACCAACATGTGCATCTTTTGTGTCATCCACAGATGTGCAGGAGGGAGCGGGCCATCTGTTGCTGCCAGGGCCCGTCAGAATCCATCCCCCGAGCATCCAGTCCCTCTGGCTACCCCCCTGGAACAGGACTTGGAGGGAAGTGGGCACACGTCTATGGAGGAGGTGGTTGAGGAGGAGCTCGTAGACCAGGAGCTCTACCTTGTTTTGGAGGAGGACCATGGGTTGCCCGGACCAGCCCAGGCTATCCCCCCATCTTTATCCAGCCCCTCAGTGTCCCCCCCAACCTCTCCAGTCCCTCTGTTTCCCCCCCCCCTCATCTCCGGCCCCTCAACATCCTCCCCTTATGCCCGGTCCCCTGCCACTCCCCGGAAGGCGACGTGCAAGACCAGGGGTGTTCACAAGGTCCTGCCGGAACAGCTGGCCAGGCAGCAGGACCAGCAAAATCGGCACCTGTCAGAGGTCGTGGAGGAGATGAGGCGCCTGGCCGACAGCCTGGCCTCCTTGGGACACCTTACGGATGCCATACAAGACATTGCTGGCAACAGCGCAGCGACGCTGACCAGCCTGGGGGAGCTGCAGGCGACCACCTCCGACCTTGTAGGGGAGGTTCATGCCCTGCGCCTTGCAGTCGTGGAGCAGACTGCTGTGCAGACCCGCATAGCGGTTGCCCTGGAGGGCATGCAGGCAGCCAGGGAGGGACAAGGGGATGCTCCTCCTCTACAAAATACCCCACCCCCCCCCACCTGTGGCTGCCCCCAGGCAAGTGAGGGGCAGGAGCCGTGGCACCAGGCGGAGCCCCCGCCAGGCCCATTAATTTTTTTTTTATTATTATTTTGCTCTGGTTAAGAGCTTTTTTTTATTTTATTTTATTTAATGCTCTGGTTAAGAGCTTTTTTTTTTATTTATTTAATGCTCTGGTTAAGAGCTTTTTTTTAAAATTTATTTAATGCTCTGGTTAAGAGCTTTTTTTTAAATTTATTTAATGCTCTGGTTAAGAGCTTTTTTTTTTTTTTACTTGATACTGCACACGGTGCAGTGTGAATGGTGTGTGAATGTGAGGGGGTGGCACTCCTGCCAGTAAGGGGTGTCACCCTCGGCCGTTGGGGAGAAGTTATCCCCACGGCTGTGTGAATGGTGTATGAATGGACAGCGACATCATTGGGGCCTTGACGCGGCGTTGCTGCTCCCAAGTCCTACATGCTGGACTTGGGCTAATCCAATGTGATGTGGATGTGGGGTGTGTGATCTAGGGACCACAGTGGTGTACACGCGTGCATTGTCTGTGTGCCATGCTGTATGTGTGTGTTTAACGGTCAAAGATTCGTAACACAAGGACCCTCCTGACTGCTCTTCCATCAGCAGACGGGGTCTCCTCTGGCAGGGGGGGGCTGTGTGGTTGGGGGGTCAGGTCATCACGTAGGGCAATCTGCAGGCCCTTTCTCATGGCAAAGTTGTGCAGAATGCAACATGCACCGATGATCTGACCCACAAAGTTGGGGAAATACAATAGGGCCCCCCCAGACTTATCCAGGCATCGGAAACGGGACTTCAGGAGGCCAAATGTGTGCTCCACCACTGCACGGGTTTTTTTTTTGTTTTTTTTTAAATTGTTTATTTATTCATAACAGGAAACTGGTCCACACGACCTACAACAATGGTACAATAGATTAGTATCACAAAACACAATCACCAAAGGGGTAAACATGCAGAGATTCCAGCTTTAGTCGGTATTTAAAATGTGCAATGACATACTCCGCCAGGGGCGGGATGCGGGCAGCGGAGGGATCACCCCCCACCCCCACCGCGCCCCCACTATAGCCCGTGCGAGCTATGTGTATTCGTAAGGTGCTTCGGGTCTCTGCGGTCCTGCAGGTCCAGCCTCCCTCTTTTTCCGTTTACAAAGTGTGAGAAGAGAGATTAGGAGCGCAGCAGATGTCCAAAGGACAGTAGGAGGGGTAAGAGATGAGAAGAGAAAGAAGAGAAAGAGAAAAGAGAAAAAGGAATAGAGGGTGAATAAGGGAGAGAAGAATGGGGGGGGGAGCTCGCGGGCATGGACAGCTGCCACCTCCCGGCGGAACCACCCAAGGGGCGGCCAGCCGGGCGACCTGCCTATCCTCGTATCCTGTACCCCGTCGGGGAGCCCTAGCTACCTCCCCTGAGGGCTTGGCCCTCCTCTGAATATGTGAAAATGTTCCACAGTTGCCAGGTCTGGGAGTAGAGTTCACTCCTATCCTGTTTTTTCAGGATAAGGTCCTCCATCTTGTTAATCTCATCCACCTTCATCCACCTTCCGCAGCCACATGGCTACCGTTGGCGGATGCGGCGATTTCCAGCAGAGCGGGACACATGCCTTGGCAGCATCCATTAGGTGGCGAATGACAGATGTTTTGTATGTGCGTGTGGGGTCGCATGCAGGAGAACGTACGCTGGGTCATCAGGGATTATGCGGTCTGTAAATTTTTGTGAGATTCGTCCTGATCTCTTTCCAGTACGTCCGCAAACGCGGGAATGACCAGAAGACATGTAGCAGTGTCCCTTTGTCCGTCTGGCACCTCCAACAGAGATCCGACACCGTCGGGAAAAGTTTACTCAGCAGGGCAGGGGTCCTGTACCACCTTGTCAGAATTTTGTAGTTGATTTCTTGTATTTTAGTGCAGACCGACGATTTGTGAGTGAACGTCAGAATCCGCTGTCGCCTCTCGGCAGAGAACTGACAGTCCAGGTCTCGTTCCCACTTATCGAAGCACGGAATCCGATATCCCTCCACTGGCGTAATTAATATTGTGTGCATCATGGACAGGGCATGTGGTAATGTGCCCTCCTCCGAGCATAGCTTTTCCAGGGTCGTGAGTGGTTGGCCTGTGTTGGCGGGGGGCGGGTTGGTTTTCAGAAAGTGGCTAAGCTGGCCGGCCCTCATGAAATCCAGCCGGAATCGGCCCCCTTCATCCATCAGCTCAGCTATGGTCCTCCACCGGCCCGATTCGCCAAAATGTGAGGCTTGGTAAATACCAGAATCCCGTAGTGCGCAAAATTTAGCATCGCCAATCCCAGGTTCGAAAAGGGGGGTGCCCAAAATTGGGCGTAACGGTGACGCTGCCGATGATAGGCGGGTCTGTGACATTAACCGCGTGCATACCCTAATGGTATTACCTATGAGGGGATGACGGTGCACATCCTTTTGTGTTGAGGAGTGGCACCAGGGAGCGCATCGCAGTAGAATCCCGCATTGCGCCTGCTCCAGTCGTGACCATAATTTGGTCGACTCATGTCGGCACCAGTCAATAAGGCGATTCAGTGGTAGTACTTCCGAATATCTGGTACGGCTAGGCCACCGAATTGTTTGGGTAGGGAGAGAACTGTTTTGTGTATTCTAGGATGTTTTCCCGCCCACAGGAACGTTCCAAACATGGATTGCACTTGTTTGAAGTACTCTGGTGGGATATGTATAGGGAGGGCCTGCAGGAGGTATAGGAATTTCGGTAGAATGGTCATTTTAAGGATATTGCACCTGCCAAACCAAGAATGAAGACTGGTGGTCCAGAGGCTTAGCAACTTTTGAACTGTTTTTAGCAAGGGCGGAAAGTTAAGTTTAAAGACCTCAGATAGTTTAGAGGGGATACACGTTCCTAAGTACGTCAGCGCCACATCCGTCCATTTTAAACTGAAACTGTTCTGGAGGCGGGATAGCTGTGATTTAGGCATTCCCACTCCCATTGCCTCAGATTTGGACAGGTTTATTTTCAAGTTAGACAGTTCCCCGTAAGAGTCAAATTCACGCATCAGGCCCGGCTGGGATGTCAATGGGTTCGTCAGGGAGAACAACATATCGTCGGCGTAGGCCGAGACTTTACATTGATCACTCCCTACTACTATTCCCGTGATGTCAGGGCACATCCGTATGCGTTGCAAGAACGGTTCCAGGGTCAGTGCAAACAGGAGGGGCGATAAAGGGCACCCCTGTCTGGTCCTGTTGGTAATCGGGAATGGGTCAGATAGTGTTCCGTTTGCCCTGACCCTAGCCGTCGGATTGGTATAGGCCGCAGTTATCCAGTTAAGCATCGTCCGTCCAATACCTATGTGTCTCAGGGTGGAAAACATGAACTGCCAGCTAACCCGGTCGAATGCCTTTTCGGCGTCTGTGCCTATAAAGACACAGGGGACCTTTGTAGTGTTTGCGACATGTAACAGGTTCAATACCTTGGTCGTGTTGTCCCTGGCCTCCCTGGTTGGAACGAAACCCACCTGGTCTAAATGTATGAGGCCTGGGATATATCGTTGGATCCTGGATGCGATTACTTTGGTGAACAGCTTAACGTCAGTGTTTAGCAGCGAAATCGGGCAGTAACTTCCGCATTGCCCTGGGTCCTTTCCGTCCTTGTGAATCACAGCAATCTGTGCCTGCAGGGTGTCATTGTGCAGTTTTGTTCCCGAGCCTAAGGTGTTTAGTAGGCTCACCAAGCGGTTCCCCAGATGTGGGAGGAGGGTCTTATAATACGAGGTGGTAAGTCCGTCTGGGCCGGGGGCTTTGCCGGGTTTGGAATGTTTCAGTGCCGCTTGGAGTTCGGGTAGGGATATCGGTTCGTCTAATAGCTCTCTTGTTTCTAAAGTGAGGGCTGGCATATGAGATGCCGCAAGGTACTCTAATGTCTGGTCCGAACTAGGGTCCGAGGGTGGGGAGGGCAGGTTGTACAGGAAATGGTAAAAAGACCTGAATTCTTGCGAAATTTGTTGAGGTACAGAGATCTTTCGACCCCCGCGCGACATAATGTGCGGTATGTACAATGCCATATTTTGTGTTCGGATCGCCTGGGCAAGCATTCTCCCGCATTTGTTACCTGATTCGTAAACATTGCGCCTACAAATTTGTAACGCGGCCTTGGCCTTGTACTGGAGTCCGTTAGTAATTTTTTTGCAGACTTTATTCAAATCTGAAGACACCTGTGTGGTCGGAGCCTTTTTGTGCTGGGCCTCTAGGGCCTGCAACTTAGGCAGTAGTGAGTCAAGTTGCTCGGTCCTCTGTCTTTTCAGACGAGCACCATGCTTGATAAGTACCCCTCTCACCACCGCCTTATGGGCTTCCCACACTACTCCCGGGTCAGTGTCCTGCGTGGCATTTGAGTCAAAGTAATGTCCTATTTCTTTCACTTCATCTGTCATGGTGTCTGGGTCTTGCAGCAGGCTTTCATTTTGGGCATCCCTCAAACCATAAACTAGTGTGATCGGGGTGTGGTCCGACCACGTGATTGACCCGATCGAAACATCTTTAACCAACGCAAGGTGTCTATGGGGGATCATGTAGTAGTCGATACGGGAGTAGGATTGGTGGGGCTTGGAGAAGAAGGTATAGTCCTTCTCACCTGGGTGGAATAGGCGCCAGACGTCCACCAGTTGTGCAGTATGTAATGCCGCATGGATACGCTTGCGAGCGTCTCCTGGAATAGAGGACATTCCAGTAGAGGTATCTTCCGTCGGTATAAGGGGGGCGTTAAAGTCTCCACCCAAAATTAGTTGGCCCTCCGCGAAGCGCGTCAGTTGGTCTATCTGTCTCGTCAGGAATCTAGCTTGTTGATCATTTGGAGCGTATAGGTTCGCAAATGTGATCAGTGCAGTCCCAATGAGGCCCTTCAAGAATAGGAAGCGGCCCTCATCATCCAGCCTCGCATCCACGTGTGACCACGGGACTCTAGCGGATAGGAGTATTGAACCCCCCCTGGATTTAGCCGCGGCGTTTAGAGAGTGGTAGACCGTGGGGTAAAATCTGTTTCTAAGCGTGAGCAGGTTATTATCTCTGAAGTGCGTTTCCTGAAGCAGGACTACGTCCGCTTTCAGGCGGCGCATATCATGAAGGAGCATTCTCTGTTTTTCGGGGATGTTCAGGCCCTTGGCGTTCAGGGACACCACAGTCAATGTGTCCATACCCGCGAGAGAGGGGGGGAATGGACTCTAGGGATCCGGAGGGGTAGTGTAGAGATTTGTAAGATGGGAAGGGGTCCTGTGGACACACAGGGCCAGGAGGGTATAAAGCAGAGAGAGGGAGATAGTACAGTCTCCCTTAGGGGGAGGGGGAAGTGAAAAGGTTCAGAAGCTTACACTAGGACGTGCAGCCCTAAGAAGGATCTAAAGTAGCCCTAGCGGCTATGGCGCTTGCCGGCGCCTCCTCGCAGGGAAGGCGGCGGGGGGAACTGAGCGCCGGCCTATACGGGGTATCAGGCGGACAGGGACCCAGGTCAGGCTACCCGGCCTACCCCCCAACTTGTAAATCTATGGTGCGTAACACGTATCCGCAGAACAAATAGTCATAATAACATTTTAAGGTACAAACAAAGCAGCAAGCATAGTATCTTAAGTGTATAGATCAGAGCGGAACATAAGTGCTCACAGGAGCTTAATGCAGTCAACAGCGGCAGCCATGGGCTGTCAGGAGCAACATAGAGTGTATGACTGGTAACAGACAGCGAGTCTCCCCCCCTCAAAATCACATCAAGCATCCCACCCTCCCCCCGCCACACCCCTGAGTGTGGGGAACTCATGTTCTTGCCTTTCCCTTTGTCAGGTCTATGGGGGGTTTCCTCCGGCCCCGATGGTGTGTTTCCACGGCAGCATCTGTCAGAATGGTAGCTCTTGGGGTATCACCCTTAACCTATCGCAGGCATAAAATGTGTCAACTGGGTCTCAAAGTGGTTTCAAGAGTTCCTCGTTTTGACCCCCCACCCCAACAGCAACCCCCCCCCCCCGGACAACCCCCGGGTAAGCCACATGCCGAGGCCGCCGAATACTCCACATCACCCCCGCCCCTCCATAACAACTCCACCCAGGGGACGCTGGGCTCAGGGGGCATCAATCAGCTGGCAGGCAGCAAGAGCAGGCAGCCATGGGGATAGGGGACAAGGGCGTGCTTGGGGCCAACGTTGCAGCAGAGGGAGTCTAGTGGCCAGGGGGTGCGCGGGAAGGTGCCGTGGGTCAATCATCAATGTTGCGGATCAGCTCAAGGCAGGGCAGCGCATGGTATGGTGGCAGCAGGAAGAGGGATGCGGCGGGTGGAGAGGGATCATGGAGGGGATCGACAGGGAGCAGGGGAGGGGAGACACGGCCCAGGGCCTACTCACGCAATTCTCCCCGGGACGCTGACCGGTTCCTCCGTCTTCCACGTTGCTGCCGAGGATGTGGTGCTCCACGGCGGGCCGAGGGGCCGGATCTTCCAGGTGGCCTAGGAAGCAGCTGAAGCCAGTTGGGGACCTGGATCGGATCCGCCTCCATGAAACGGAAGAGCTCTGGGAGGTCCGCCGCTGTCTGCAGGACGTAGGACCCGGATTCCCCACGGAAAGTTACCGATAGTGGGTATCCCCAGCGGTAGGTTAAATTCTTCTGCCTGGCCAGGTCCAGTAGTGGGCGCAACAGGGCCCTGCGACGCAGCGTCACCCTGGAGAGATCCGGTAAAATTTTAATCTGTGCGCCCTCTTGCTCCACCTCGCCACGGTCCCAGGCTCCTCTAAGGATGGCTTCTTTCTGGGCGTACCGATGCAGCCTACATATAATGTCACGCGGCCTATCTACATCCGCCGGTCTCGGGCCCAGGGCTCTGTGTGCGCGGTCCAGGATGATCGTTTCCTCCGGCGCTCCCAGTACCTCCCTGAACAGCCTCGTAACCACCTCCCCCAGGTCCTCGCCGTCCGCTCCCTCTGGCACTCCCCACACCCGTAAGTTTTGGCGGCGGCTGCGGTCTTCAATGTCCTCCAGGTGGAGCTGGAGATCGATGGCTGTGTCGCGGTGCGTGTCCCTTGATCGTTCCAGCGTCGCCACTCTGGCCTCCAGTGATGACAGGGACGCCTCCCCGGACGTTACTCGCTCCGACAGCGTGGAGACCTCCCCACGAACTTCTTGGATGTCGCGGTTGTGCGTCTCCTCCAGCCGGAGGATGAGGGACTCGATATGCGAGCGCGTTGGGAGGGCCTCAATGTCCGCGCGCGTCGGCAGCGCCAGCAGCAGAGACCTGATCTCCTGGTCCTGCATCTCAGCGTCCGGCTACAGTACCGTGGGTGTTTTAGCCCTAGGGTGGTCTCGGTGTGGCCCAGGGAGTTCCGTCGATGATGTGGCCGCGTCAGGTAAGTCGTCGGCGGCAGATACGGTGTAGGCCTCAGCTAGGGATCCACCGGCCGTGCCACGTGAGGCGGTCGCCTGTGCGCCGGGGAACTTGCCCTGTAAACTATGGAAATATTTGTAAATTTCCCCCGACTTCGCCCCTGAGGGTGTCTTGCCTGATGTTGTCCTGGTGCTGTACCTTCTCGCAGGTATCATGCCGGTTTTCAGACGTGTTTTTGCCGTTTTAGGGGAGTCTTGGCCGGGAGCTCAAAGAGAAAGCAGCTTCACAGATCCATGTCCAGGCCACGCCCACTGCACGGGTTTTCATGTGTGCTTCATTGTATCTTCTCTCTCCTCTGATTTGGGGGTTCCGGAAAGGAGTCATGAGATGGGGTCCAAGTACATATGCAGTGTCACCTGGAAGGGAAAAGATAGGAGGATGTTAGTCATGCATGTGCCCCTTGTGATGTGTGCATCATGGGGGGGGGGGGGGCAGTCATGCCTGCCACCCATGTCACTCACCAACCAGCCAGCTGTCCCCATACATGTCCTGCTCAAAATCTTCTGGGATGGTGCTTTGACGGTATATGTAGCTGTCATGGCTGGATCCGGGGTCTTTGGCACGGACGTGTCATATGAGGTATTTGGCATCGGCTATCACCTGTACGTTGATGGAGTGCCAATGCTTCCGATTGCGATATATGTGCTCTGTGGCACTGGGGGGCTGGAGTGCGACATGTGTGCAATCAATGGCCCCGATGGTGCGTGGAAATCCGTCAATTCTGTAGAAATCTGTCATTGCCTTCTGCCACAGTTGCTCAGTGGTGGGTCTGATGATGTGGTGGGAAATGCGTCTGAGGATTGCGGGGATAACCTGGTGCAGACATCTGCTTATGCTGGTTTGTGACATCCCAGCCACCACTCCAACTTGTACGCTGGAATGATCCACTGGCCAGGAAATGGAGTGTTGCCAGGACTTTCACCAGTGGCTGCAGTGCATGTGAGCGGTATGTCTGGCTGGTGATGTCATCCTGCAGGGCTGTGGTTAGTTCCAGGATGGCAGCAGGGCTGAATCTGAAGATGCGATACACGTCCTCTTCACCAATGCTAAAGAGGCTCATGCGCGCTCGGTAGATCCTCTCAAGTGCCCTCCTCCTTCTATGCTCCTCTTCCTCTGCATACATTAGTAGTGATAAGACCATGGCTGCCCCTGGCATGTTGGCATACGAATGTGTTGTCCAGTAAGTGTGATTGCTCAGCTAGTCCGTTATGGTGCTGCTGTAGTTGCTCTCCAGCTGACTTGCACACGGTCTTGAGCAAAGTTACCTGTGCTTTTATGTTTACTCAAGGCTTTCGTGTTACGCGCACCACGAGTAGCCAACGCCGAATGCGCGTAGTTTCGGGAATCCGCGCATCTCCCTCATTTGCATATTTGCATGCTAATTCAATGGGAGCTGAATATTTACGATGCGTAACTATGCGCCTACGCTGCGCTAGCTTAAAGCATTTTCGCCGCTCAGACGAAAAAGATTTTCTTGCGTATGTGGTTCTGTGTTTACCGCGCATCGATACGGAGGCGCACATTTACAAATACGCCACGCATATCCATTTACGCAGGCGTAGCGCCGCTGAGAATCTGGCCCTTTGTGTCCCATGGTGTACGATAAAGAAAATAGGATTTTTGATAACAGCTTACCTGTGAAATCCTTTTCTTGGAATACACCACGAGACACAGAGGTCTCATGGGAACCTTACTACTTTGATACAAAACTGAGGTACTTCCTTGATGGGAGGGTTTATATGGAGGGGAACTGTCTTTGATTGGTTGTGCCAGTGTCAAATCACCTCTGGTGACCATACAACCCACTATGTAATAAAAAGAGGCTCTGTGTCTCGCGGTGTACTCCAAGAAAGGGATTTTACAGGTAAGCTGTTATCAAAAATCCTATTATTGCATGTTGGATTCAACAAGTGATTCAGGCCTATGGTTTAGAAAAAGAAGATTCCTCTTTTTCAGGTGAAGGCACACTTGACTAGATCAATTGGTGATTCATGGACAGTGCATCACCAGGCCTGCATGGCTCAGATCTGTAAGGCTGCTACTTGGTCTTCGGTCCATACATTTACTAAGTTCTACCAGGTAGATGCGAGAGGGTACAAGGATGCCGCCTTTGGGCTTAGTGTACTGCAGGCAGCAGTATAGATCCAGTGTGCCCAAAGGCGGTCTTGTTTTCTGATCTGTGTCTCCCTCCCCTCAATTTTAGCACTGCTATGGGACATCCCATTAAGTAATTAAGGCTCTGTGTCCAGTGATGTATGAGCAAGAAAATAGGATTTTTTTAATACAGCTTACCTGTAAAATCCTTTTCTTGGAATACATCACGGGACACAGAGCTCCCGCCGCTCTTCGGAGTTAAACGTAGGACACTTATTGCTTTGCTACAAAGCTGAGGTACTCTCCATTTGGGAGGGGTTATATAGGGGAGGAATTTTTATTTGGTTAACCGGTGTCCAATCACCTGTGGTGACTACATAACCCATTAAGTAATTAAGGCTCTGTGTCCCATGATGTATTCCCAAGAAAAGGATTTTACAGGTAAGCTGTATAAAAAATCCTATTTTTTATATACCTTTCCTGTTTCATACAGTTCAACTACCTTTTTCCGCAGATCCTTTGACAATTATTTTGCTTTCCCCATGACTCAGAACTCAGAAACGTCAGTGCAGCACTGGATGAAAGATGCAAGGGTCTGTCAGGAGTCAAGAAACTCATTGACCTTTTATACACACACACACACACACACACACACACACTAATTACAAGCAAACAGATCACAGGTGAGGATGGTTACCTTTAATAGCCATTCAAACTCCTTTGTGTCAACTTTTGTGCATGTTTTTCAGGCCAAAATTGTTTTTCAGGGTAATTTTGGTAGTTTCTGTTGTCATTATGATCTAAAAAGAGTAAACGCAGTTGATTGATAAGCCAAGAAATCATTACTAATGCAAACAACTGTATAGTCTACTCTGAATGCATTTTTTTTATATTAATACACCGCCTGCAATCCACTAACTCAGTGTTTTTCAACCAGTGTGCCGCGGCACACTGGTGTGCCGTGAAGAGTCCCCAGGTGTGCCACGGCAAAATGACCCCCAATATAGGCAGCTATCTGATGGCCACTTGGTTAATATTTGTTATTACAGTGGTCCCGGTCCACTGTGTAAAGCTCACTTCCCGCTGCCACAGGCACTCGGGAAGCTCTGCGGGCCTTTCCGGCCGCGTCTTGCCAACCGATTACATCATCGGTTGCTATGGAATTAGTCAATGTGAAAGTGCCCTAAAATGAAAATATTAGCCATAACCTTGGTATTGTTTTTCTGGCTGGCTTTCTCATGAAAGCGTTCCGAGCGTTTTTTGAGCCACTGGAACGCTTTCAGAAGCAGGGGGAGGGGATGTCCCCCTCTTCCACCGTCTTGCCTGAGAAACAATCCAAAAGGGACAGTGAAAAAAAAAAGTTTAATAAATAAGACAAGGTGTTTTAAGGTGTTGCTTATGGAGATTTTGAAGTACCAAAGTTTGTCATCATTCCACGAGTGTGCACAATTTTAAAGCATGACATGTTAGGTATCTATTTACCCGCCATAACATCATCTTTCACACTATACCCACAAATTGGGGTATTATATTGTGTTTTGTTTTAATTAATTGAACCACTGTGCAAATAGCAAGTGGCATCATTTTTTTTCAAATTTTTGGTTTGGTGTGCCTCGAGATTCTGACAGATTTTAAAGGGTGCCCTGGTTGAAAAAAGGTTGAAAAACACTGCACTAACTAACCTGCCTAATCTACCTCAAGTTATCTCCAGCTCTATCCACTCCAACGCACAACATATGGCCACTGTGTAAGCAACCTTATATAGTGTGTGGCATGGACTTAGCTCCCTGAGCCATAATTGGCCAAAGGCACCCTGCCTCTGATCACTTATGGCTGTTGCAGCAGAGCGCTCTGTGATTGGCCAAAGCATACAGGTCAGGTGCATGCTTTGGCCAATCATCAGACGTCAATGCACTGCGATGTTGCAGTGTATTATGGGACATTGTGCAGTGCTCGAATTTGCTGCAAATGCCCAATAATGTACGCCATTCGGAGAATGGGTGAACACCCATTACGTGCGACTTGAACATCGTTCCCATCACTACTGTTTAGAGATGTTGTCTGTGCTAACCAGCCACAGAATGCAGAGGAGGTGGTGGGCTGGCTTACTAAACCGTCCTCATTTTCCTCATCCCCCGTCACCCAAGAAGAGACTAGTGTGCAGTTCCCTGCAGCTGCCAGAATGGAAAAACCTACCATCAGGCATGTAAAAGTCAGCAGAGTTATTTGAACACAGCATCAGCCACTTGCTCCTTTACCATACACAGCCATTACTCGATTCAGATGTTGGTTCTGACTCTGAGGTTGAGGAAGGCAGGAACATGAGCCTACAGAGAGGGGAGAACACTGGTACACAAATTGGTAGTCATGTTTCCCCAGCCACAGTGTATTGCCGAGTTGTCTCCAGTGGTAATGAGGATGGAGGAGATGATGATGAGTTCACTGACTCGACTTGGGTGCCAGATAGAGCAGAGGAGGAAAGTGAGGGTGAGGCACAACCCAAGGAGGCAGCCAGCATGGAAGGGTAGAGAGCAGCCACCCTATTCCATCACATTGTGGAGCTGTTATCTCCCAGCCCACTTCCCACAGCTCAGCTGTCTGGGCCTTTTTTAGTACATGTGCAGCTGATCGCACTGTTGCTATTTGCAAAATTTGTCTCAAGCGTGGCGAAAGCACCAGCCACGTGCTGGGTACCACATGCTTCACAAGGCATTTAACCTCCCACCACTCAGCCTATTAGCAAGAGCACCTACAAAAGCCACACAAAAGGGGCACAAATCTGTCCCTCCACCTTAAGCCGCGTACACATGATCGGTCCATCTGATGAGAACGGTCCGACGGACCGTTTTCATCGGTTCAACGATGAAGCTGACTGGACTGATGTGCCTACACACCATCGGTTAAAAAAACGATTGTGCTAGAACACGGTGAAGTAAAACACAACAATGTGCTGAAAAAAAGTTCAATGCTTCCAAGCATGCGTCGACTTGATTCTGAGCATGCACAGGTTTCAAACCGATGGGCGTGCGTACTAACGATCGGTTTTGACCTATCGGTTAGTCGTCCATCAGTTAAATTTTAAAGCAAGCCCTCTGTTTTTTGACTGAAGGATAACGGACCGATGGGGCCCACACACGATCGGTTTGGACAGATGAAAACGAACTTCAGTCCGTTTTCATCTGTTTGAACTGATCGTGTGTACGCGGCCTAACTCACCTCAGTCTGTCCCTGCTATGCCTCATGACCTCTCAGCAGCCTACACTGACAGGGATGATGGTATAGTGCAGGGTGTCACAGGTCCTTGCAGCACATCTGCCAGCATCACACACCAGCTGTAGACTATAGCTGGAAAATTTCTCTGCCCCATCTGCTGCAGCGGAAAAACAAATACAGTCGCAAAAGGACCCAAAAATACATGGCGTAAAGGTGAAGGATCACTATTGGTCAGCAACCCTCCTTGACCACCTTTATAAAGGGGAAAGTCTCAGAACTCATCTCATCTCCACATAGAGTAAAGAAAATTTAATCTCTTAAGGACACCTTAAAGAGAAATTTATCGAATTTGTTTCCCGACACTGATAGGTTACAGTGTGTTACAGTGTCGTTGAAAACATTGTTTTGGGGCTTCTGTTGGTCAGGAGGAGCAGTGGAGAAAGGTGATGCATTTCTTAATTTTTTTAGTCCCCGCCACCCAGGGCTGTCAGCTTTCACATCCAATCGGCAGGGTCTGCATCACATGGTGGATGATTATCTAGGAGGCAGCAAGGCCAATTCTTGCTTTCATCAAGAGTACCTCTATAGGGTTATTGTGCGAAGGCATCGACACCCAAAGAACAATCTTTCCGCACTTGTTTGACAGGTGCATATCATTACAATTTTTGACAGCAAGGCCCTTTCTTGCTTTCATCAAGAGTACCCCTATAGCAGTGGTCATCAACCCTGTCCTGCAGGGCCCACTAACAGGCAAGGTTTTATGTATTACCTTGGGGAGATGCAGACTGGAATACTGCAATCACTGAGCAGCAAATGACATCACCTGTGATGCATTTCAGTTATCTTGTAAACCTGGCCTGTTAGTGGGCCCTGCAGGACAGGGTTGTTGACCACTGCCCTATAGGATTACGATGTGAAGGCACCACAGACACCCAAAGAACAATTTTTCTGCACCCGTTACAAAAGTAGAAATCCAATCTTTATGGTAGAGACACCTGAATTTATCCAAAAAATCTCTAATCTTGTTCCTCGTGCACTACATTGTGACCTCATCATACAGACTAGCTCCCCAAGCCATTGCTTACAAAATAAAGAAAGCTTGCAGGGAAAACTTAATTTTAACCCAAGACATTTGGCTGAATACATTTTGGCCTAAATATATGACAAATTTAGTTTATTGTCTTTTTTTAATAACAAAGTAGAAAATATATATTTTTTTCCAATCTTTTTTCATTTATATTGCAAAAAAATATATTCCAGTGGTGATTAAATATCACCAATAGAAATTTGGGTAAAGCATTGCATGATCGCGCAATTACCAGTTAAAGCAGCACAGTGCCAAATTGCAAAAAGTGCCGTGGTCATTAGGCTACTTTCACACTGAAAGCGCCTGGCGTTAGCGATAAAACAGCGCTTTACGGTCATCTTAGTGGTGCTTTTCGGCCACTAGTGTGGTGCTTTTAACCCCCGCAAGCAGCTGAAAAAAGGGTTAAAAACGCCGTGTTGCTGTGCTGCGGAATTTCTTTGCAGGCTCTTCGGCAGTGCTGCCCGTTCATTTCAATGAGCAGAGCATTTTGGGAGCGTATACACCGCTCCAAAACTGCACCAAAGATTCTGCTTGCAGGACATTTCAGAACGTCACGCAAGCGCACAGCGCTTGGGCTTTCACACTGGGGTGGCATGGAAGGCCACCAGTGAAAAAGGGGTTTTAAGGGGGTAAAACCTTCCAGGCCTAAAGTGGTTACGCCCAGTGTGCATGGAGCCTTAATGTGCAATTTGTAATATGCTTAATGTGTAACATGTGATATGATCTGCTGAGTTAAAAAGCAAATTTAATTAATTGCTTTATTTCTTTTTTTATTAGCACAATAACAACTGATACTATGACGGCTTCCGATAAAGAGGGTAATCGTGAAAAAGAATTTCATAAAAGCAGCGCTGATCTGTCTCGATCTTCAACTGTGCCAAAAAAATATGGAGGAGCTACAAAGAAAGACATTGCAGAAAAATTTGGAGGGTCAGTGCATGAGATTTTTGTAAAAAGAATGGAACGTTTTTGAATGCAGGTCTTGTATGCTCAAAATAGAGATGAGTAAACATGTATCAATAGCAATAAGCTGTTTTGCAAGTGATCATGCACATTTATTCCATTTTACAACAAGTTCTGTAATGGCAATTTTCTTTCAGTTTTCCTGCTGATGTTTCTACAACTAAGTTTTGAAGCTTAACTACCCGGACCAAAATGCAGGTAAAGGACCAGGCCCCTTTTTGCGATTCGGCACTGCGTCGCTTTAACAGACAATTGCAAGTTCGTGCGTCGTGGCTCCCAAACAAAATTTGCGTCCTTTTCTTCCCACAAATAGAGCTTTCTTTTGGTGGTATTTGATCGCCTCTGCGATTTTTATTTTTTGCGCTATATACAAAAATAGAGCGCCATTTTTGAAAAAAAATCAATATTTTTTACTTTTTGTTATAAGAAAAATCAAATAAACTAAATTTTAGTCAAACATTTAGGCCAAAATTTATTTAGCCACATGTCTTTAGTAAAAAAAAAAAAATCGCAATAAAAAAAAATAGCTACCTAGCGGGAACAGCGACACTAATACATGATCGCTTAGTGACGCTGGCAATAGGCAGTGAAAGGGTTAACTAGGGCGGTGATCAAGGGGTTAAAACTTTATTAGGGGGGTACGGGGGCTACCCTGAACCTAACACTAACTGCCTGTCACACTGACACTATATACAGTGATCATACATGTATGATCACTGCATTCAGTGACACTGTGACAGGGGGAGGGGGGGTGATCGCAAGGGGTTAAGTGTGCCTGCGTGTCCTGGTGTCAGTGTAGTGTTGTGCAGACTTACTATGTGATGTGATCTCTCCTCAGTGGCGGTTGAAAAAAACGCTGAGAGCAGAGATCACATCACTTCCTGCTCCTGTGTTTACACAGGAGGAGTAAATGACACTGCAGGGGAGCGCGCGGATTGGCTGGGAGCGATCCGGAGGGGGCGGATAAAAACGAACCGCCGCCCCCTCAGCAAAGATCACTCGCAAAGCCACCGGGACCGTCGCATGTACCGGGGGGGGGTCCCGACTGGACCCCCGACCCACGTCAAGGCAGCCACGTACAAGTATGTTGATGTGCCTGTCCGTGCCTTTCTGCCGACGTAAATGTACATGGGGCGGTCCTTAACCACTTCCCGCCCGGCCAATAGCCGATTTACGGCAGGGAAGTGGTTATGAAATCGTGACAGGCCGGTCTCAAACGTCCTGCACGATTTCATGCCGCACGCGCCCGTGCGGGCGCGCAGCGCGGCGATCGGTGATGCGGGGTGTCAGTCTGACACCCTGCACCTCCGATCTCGGTAACGAGTCTCCGGCGGAGCCTCGTTACCACGTGATCAGCCGTGTCCAATCACGGCTGATCACGATGTAAACAGGTAGAGCCGCCGACGGCTCTTCCTCACTCGCGTCTGACAGACGCGAGTAGAGGAGAGCCGATCAGCGGCTCTCCTGACAGGGGGGGTTCGCACTGATTGTTTATCAGCGCAGCCCCCCCTCGGATCGCCACACTAGACCACCAGGGAAATAAAAAAAATCCAAAAAAAAGGGCAAAAAAAAATGACAAAAAAAAATGAAAAAAAAAAAAAAAGTCAGCAAAAAAAATAAAGGGGGCAGTAAAAAAATGATGCCAATCAGTGCCCACACATGGGCACTGATTGGCAACATTGATCCATCAGTGCCACCCCTCAGTGATCATCAGTGCCACCCCAGTGTCTGTCAGTGCCACCCCACAGTGCCAATCCATGCCCAGTGCCCACCTATCAGTGCCCACCTGTGCCGCCTATCAGTGCCCACCTGTGCCGCCTATCAGTGCCCACCTGTGCCGCCTATCAGTGCCCACCTGTGCCGCCTATCAGTGCCCACCTGTGCCGCCTATGAGTGCCCATCTGTGCTGCCTATGAGTGCCCAGTGCTGCCTATGAGTGCCCATCAGTGCCGCCCATGAGTGCCCATCAGTGCCACCCATGAGTGCCCATCAGTGCCCCATACCAGCGCCGCCTATCAGTGCCCATCAGTGCTACCTAATCGGTGCCCATCAGAACTACCTCATCTGTGCCCATCAGTGCCACCTCATCGGTGCCCATCAGTGCCACCATATCAGTGCCTGTAATTGAAAGAGAAAACATACTCATTTACAAAAAAATTAACAGAAAAAAATAAAAACTTTATTTTTTTTTCAAAATCTTCGCTCTATTTTTAGTTGTTGCGCAAAAAAAAAAAACCGCAGAGGTGATCAAATACCACCAAAAGAAAGCTCTATTTGTGGGGAAAAAAGGACGCCAATTTTGTTTGGGTGCAGTGTAGCATGACCGCGCAATTGTCATTCAAATTGCGACAGTGCTGAAAGCTGAAAATTGGCTTGGGCGGGAAGGTGCGTAAGTGCCTGGTATGGAAGTGGTTAAGGGGTTAAAGGGGTTGTAAAGGTTAATTTTTTATTTTTTTTTCTAAATAGGTTCCTTTAACCACTTAGTAACGCCCTATAGATGAAATACGTCCATAAGGCGGTTCCCTAACTCTAACCGGACGTCCATGGACGTCCTCTCGTAGAGTCAGAGTGCACACGTGATCACCGCCGCTCGCCGGGTCCACGGGACCCGCAGCAGCAAGGATCGCGGTAAGGAGCCAATGGAAGCGGCTCCTTACCACGTGATCGAGCCGTCCAATGACGGCGCGATCACATGTAAACAAACCGGCGTCATTTGATGACGCCGGTTCCTCCCTCCTCTCTCTGTACCAATCAGTACAGTGTGAGAGGAGAGTGCGGGTGTCGGCAGCGCTGTGGCTGGATCTGTGACTATTGCAGTCACAGATCCAGCAATCCCTGCTCAGCCATTGCCTGCTCAGCCTGCATTAACCCCTTCCTTCCCTGTGCATTACTCTGCAATACCCCCTGCACAATACTCTTCCTTCCCTGCGCAATACTCTGCAATACCCCCTGCAATACCCCCTGCGCAATATTCTGCAATACCCCCTGCGCAATACTCTGAAATACCCCCTGCGCAATACTCTGAAATACCCCCTTGCGCAATACTCTGCAATACCCCCGCGCAATACTCTGCAATACCCCCTGCGCAATACTCTGCAATACCCCCTGCGCAATACTCTGCAATACCCCCGCGCAATACTCTGCAATACCCCCGCGCAATACTCTGCAATACCCCGCCAGTACTCTGCAGTACCCCCTGCCAGTACTCTGCAGTACCCCTTGCGCAATACTCTGCAGTACCCCCTGCGCAATACTCTGCAGTACCCCCTGCGCAGTACTCTGCACAATATTCTGCAATACCCCCGCACAATACTCTGCAATACCCGCACAATACTCTGCAATACCCCCGCGCAATACTCTGCAATAACCCCGCGCAATACTCTGCAATACCCCCGCGCAATACTCTGCAATACCCCCGCGCAATACTCTGCAATACCCCCCGCATAATACTCTGCAATACCCCCACACAATACTCTGCAATACCCCCCGCACAATACTCTGCAATACCCCCCGCACAATACTCTGCAATACCCAACCAATACTTTGCAATACCCCGGCCAATACTCTGCAATACCCAGAAAATACTCTGGGGAAAAAATGCGTTTTAACCACTTCCCGCCCACGTCATATGACGTCCTTGACTTTGTGCAGGGATATCTAAATGATGCCTGCAGCTACAGGCATCATTCAGATATAATTTTTTTCAGCCGGCGATTCCCTACACCATAAGAACGATCATGGCGGCTGTTCCGCCTCTTGATCGTTCTTACAGGAGGCAAAAGGGGACGTCCCCACTCCCTTCACCCTCCGTTGCTTCTTCCGACTCACCGCTACAATCAAAGCCAGGATCGTTTTTTTTTTCAGGCTTCCCAGCCTAGAGGTGAGATGTGGGCTCTTATTGACCTCATATCTCACTGTAAAGAGGACCTGTCATGCTATATTCCTATTACAAGGGATGTTTACATTCCTTGTAATAGGAATAAAAGTGATCAAAACGTTTATTTTTGGGGAAAAACGTGTCAAACTAAAATAAATAAAGTAAAATAAACAATAAAAAAAAAATTAAAGCGCCCCTGTTCCCGCGTGCTCGTATACAGAAGCGAACGTGCACGTAAGTCCCGCCAAACATATGAAAACGGTGTTCAAACCACACATGTGAGGTATCGCTGCGAACGTTAGAGCGAGAGCAATCATTTTGGCCCTAGACCATTTCTCCAACTAAAAAGATGTAACCAGTAAAAATATTTAAAGCGTCACCTATGGGGATTTTTAGGTAGCGAAGTTTGGCGCCATTCCACAAGCGTGTGCAATATTGAAGGATGACATGTTGGGTATCTATTTACTCAGCGTAACTTCATCTTTCATAGTATGCAAAAACATTGGGCTAACTTTAATGTTTTTTTTTTAAAAAGCACAAAACTGTTTTATTTCCAAAAAAATGGGTTAAAAAAATTGCTGTGCAAATACCATGCACGATAAAAAGTTGCGACCGCCATTGTATTCTCTAGGGTCTTTGCTAAAAAAGCATATATAATGTTTTGGGGTTCTATGTAATTTTCTAGCACATACATGATAATTTTTCCATGTAGGAGAGAAATGTCAGAATTGGTCTGGGTGTTCCAGAACGCCTGATGGTGCTCCCTGCATGTTGGGCCTCTGTATGTGGCCATGCTGTGTAAAATAGGGTGACCAGACATCCCTGATTGAGGACACTGTCCCTGGACCAAGTCTGTCCCTGGTTTTGTCCCCAGATTGGATTTAATAGGGGGCGGGGGCAATTTCAAAGACAGTCAGTGCATAATTAAGATAAAAAAAATAGAATTACACCCCCCCGCTCCGCCGTGCCTACTAGCATAGGGGGGTTGTATTTTTCCTATTATCTGTGCCCCTTTCTGATGATCATGTGCTGGTCGGTGTGGAGGGAAAATTTCTTCAGTTTCGTGCGTATGCCCATTTAGCTTCACTCACATGTTCTTCTGCCTTGGCACAAATCTTGGCCAGCCACCTGCTTATCTCCTCGCCTTCCCTTGGGGAGTGATCTTCCTCAGCTCCCCACCCAGTAGTAGCCGGGGCACGAAGAATAAGACTTGAGAGGCTGTGAGGCGGGCAACAATGGGCAGAGAGTCGCTGATTGTTGCCATTACTAGTAAACAAAAAATATGTCCCCGGATTTAATTTTAAAAATCTGGTCACCTTAGTGTAAAAGTCTCACACATGTGGTATCACCATACTCGGGAGAAATAGCAGAATGTGTTTTGGGGTGTAATTTGTGGTATGCATATGCTGTGTGTGAGAAATAACCTGCTAATATGAAACTTTTGTGGGGAAAAAAAAATGTGATTTTGCAAAAAAATTTGGGAAAAAATTACAACTTCAAAAAACTCACAATGCCTCTTTCTGAATACCTTGGAATGTCTTCTTTCCAAAAAGGGGTCATTTGTGAGGTATTTGCACTTTTCTGGCATGTTAGGGTCTCAAGAAATGAGAGGCTGTCAGTACATCAGGTATAATCAAATTGATACATTTTCAGTGATTGGTACCATAGCTTGTAGACCTTATAACTTTCACCCAGACTAAATAATATCTACATTTTTTTTTTGTTACCAAAGATATGTAGCAGTATACATTTTAGGCCAAATTTATGAAGAAAAATTACTTTTTTGCAAAATTGTATAATAGAAATGAAGAAAAATTCATTTTTTTTACAAAATTTTCGTTGTTTTTTCATTTATAGCGAAAAAAATAAAAACCGCAGAGGTGACCAAAAGAAAGCTCTATTTGTGGGGAAAAAAGGACACAAATTGTATTTGGTTACAGTGTTGTATGACTTCTTGTCATTCAAAATGTGAGAGCACCGAAAGCTGAAAATTGGTCTGGTTATTATCTGCTTGCCGACCTGCCGCCGTCATTTTACTGCGGCAGGTCGGCTCTCCTGGGCATTAGCCCGTAGCTATACGTCTGCTTTTAAGCGGCTCCCGCTCGCCCCCGAGTCTCGTGCGCGTGCCCGGCAGGCACTATCGCCGCCGGGCGCGCTCGTTCGTTACAGAGCGGGGACCGGGAGCTATGTGTGTCAGCGGGGTAAACGCTGATCTTCTGTTCATACAATGTATGAACAGAAGATCAGTGATTTCCCCTAGTGAGGCCACGCCCCCTACAGTTAGAACACACCCAGGAACATACTTAACCCCTTCCCTGCCCCCTAGTGTTAACCCCTTCACTGCCAATGGCATTTTTATAAAAATGCCAATGGTCCCAAAAATGTGTCAAAAGTGTCGGAAGTGCCCGCCATAATGTCGAAGTACTGAAAAAAATGCTGATCGCCGCCATTACTAGTAAAAAAAAATATTAATAAAAATGCCATAAAACTACCCCCTATTTTGTAAACGCTATAACTTTTGTGCAAACCAATCAATAAACGCTTATTATGATTTTTTTTTTTTTTTTTTTTTACGAAAAATATGTAGAAGAATACGTATCGGCCTAAACTGAGGAAAAAAATATGTTTTTATATATATTTTTGGGGGATATTTATTATAGCAAAAAGTAAAAAATATTGCATTTTTTTCAAAATTGTCGCTCTATTTTTGTTTATAGCGCAAAAAATAAAAACTGCAGAGATGATCAAATACCACCAAAAGAAAGCTCTATTTGTGGGAAAAAAAGGACGCTAATTTTGTTTGGAAAACAACGTCGCACGACCGCGCAATTGTCAGTTAAAGCGACGCAGTGCCAAATCACAAAAAGTGCTCTGGTCATTGGGCAGCAATATGGTCTGGGGGTTAAGTGGTTAAGGGTGTTTAAGTGCCCAGTGGTCAAGTGGTTAAGCTAGTGCATTGTTGGTTCACTAACCTTTTCCTTCAATTTCTCTTCTAAATATTTTTTTTTCTTTGTTTTCTTTGTCTGAATTTATCACTTCCTGTTCCTCCTCAGTAAGGTGTTCTAAATGACTTTCCACCACTCGGATGATGGTGGAAAGCTTACTGAGAAGAAAAAGGAAGTGAGAAATTCAAACAAAGAAAAAAAACATTTAGAAGGGAAATTGAAGGAAAAGGTAAGTGAACCAACAATACACTAGAAAATGAAAGACACACCTTTACAACCCCTTTAACTCCAGTTAAATATAAAAACTACCCTTGTATTGCAAGGCCTAAATATTTTTTTTTAGAGTACAATTTAAAAGCAGTCCCCCAAACTACTTCTCTTTGACACTATTCTGGAGGCCCTGCCCCCTTGTGACATCACTGCTTGAAGCATAAGGGGGCGGTGATGTCACAGGTAGGTGGGGCCTCGGGTGACAGAGGCCCCACACCCCATGCCAATATAGGTATTGGCACACCGCAGACCCAGCATTACAGCGGGGAGAACAGAGGGAGAGGAGACCCGGCAGAGGCAGAAGACAGCAGACAGAGGGGAAGAATTGGAGAGGGCTAGAAGACATCAGTGGAGAGCGGAGGAGAACCGACAGAAGAAGGGAGAAGAACCCGCAGAAGAGGGGAAAGAATCGGCAGAGGGAGAAGAACCAGCAGAGAGAGAAGGCAATCGCCAGAAGAGGGAGAAGAGCTGGAGAGGGGAGAAAATCGGAAGAGATGCTGGAGCTGCATTAATAAAATAATTTTTTGGTGAATGGGTAAGGGTACGATTTACCCCATACTTCCGATAAGCCCCCCACCCACAGACCCCGACAACCACCGGCCAGGGTTGTCGGGAAGAGGCCCTTGTTCTCATCAACATGGGGACAAGGTGCTTTGGGGAAGGGGGGCGGAGGACCCCCCGGACCCAAAGCATCCACCCAATGTTGAGGGCATGTGTCCCAGTATGGTTCAGGGTGGGGAGCTCGTTTGTCCCCAACCCCTTTCCTGATCTGCCGGGTTGCATGCTCAGATAAGGGTCTGGTATGGATTTTGAGGTGCCCCACACCTTTTTTTGGGGCGTAGGGGGTTCCCCTTAAAATCTATAACAGACTGTAAGGCCTGGTATGCTCTTGGAGGGGGAACCCAACCGTTTTTTTTTTTATTTGGCATGGAGTTTCCCTTCAAGATCCTCAGAGCACATGCCAAGTTAGGATCAGGTAACGCAATGATCCAACTTTGATCCGACTTCAGTGATATTCAGTGTGTTAAAGTAGGATCAAAGTCAGACCAAAGTAGTGCAGGGAGCATTTTTAAAGTCGAACTGACTTGTGTTGGACCAGTTAACACAGCTCTCATAGGGAAACATTGATTTGCACACATCATGTGCCATGAACGCCCCATATTGGAGCGTTTGTCATACAAGTGTGAACCCAGCCTCAGTGTTGAATTTGTGTACCACTTGATTTACTTACTTTTTCAGATTTGTTGGTAAAACTTGTTAAAACTGTTAAGGCCCGTACACACAATCGGATTTTCCAACGGGAAAAGTGTGATGACGGGCTGTTGTTGGAAAATCTGACTGTTTGTATGCTCCATCGGACAAATGTTGTTGGATTTTCTGCCAACAATTGTGGGATAGCATGCTTTAACCACTTCCATACCGGGCCTATTTTGGCACTTCTCTCCTACATGCATAAATCATAATTTTTTTGTTAGAAAATTACTCAGAACCCCCAAACACTATATATGTTTTTTTAGCAGACACCCTAGGGAATAAAATGCCGGCCATTGCAACTTTTTATCTCGCACAGTATTTGCGCAATCATTTTTCAAACGCCTTTTTTTGGTTGGGAAAAAACGGTTTTGTGAATTAAAAAATAACAAAACAGTAAAGTTAGCCCAATTTTTTTGTATAATGTGAAAGATAAAGTTACGCCGAGTAAATAGATACCTAACATGTCACGCTTTAAAATTGTGCACACTCATGGAATGGCGCCAAACGTCACTACTTAAAAATCTCCATAGGCGACGCTTATTTTATTTTTTACAACGTACAAATTTATAGTTACAGAGGAGGTCTAGTGCTCTAACGTATGCAGTGATACCTCACATGTGTGGTTTGAACAGCGTTTACATATGTGGGCGGGACTTACGTGTGTGTTCGCTTCTGAGCGTGAGCTACCGGGCATAGGGGCATTTAAAAAAACATTTTTTATAATTTTTATTTTATTTTACTCAATTTCTTTTATTTTTACACTTTTTTTATCACTTTTTTTCCTATTACAAGGAATGTAAACATCCCTTGTAATAGGAATGGTTTGTGACAGGTACTCTTTATGGAGAGATGCGGGGTCAATAAGACCCCACATCTCTCCTCCAGGCTGGAAAGCATTAGATTGTGAAAAAAAATTCACCGATCTAATGCTTTCAGCTGCGATTGCGGCTGTGTTTACATTCCAGGACCCGGGCGTAACGTCATAACATCGCGCCCGGGCCTCCGACGATCATAGAGATGACTGGTGACCACATGGTCACCAGTCTACTCAATGGCTTCCATCGGACGACGGCGGATCGTTTCTCCGGGTCTCCGATGGCAAAGGAGAGCACGGAGAAGCACCGGATGGCGGCGGGAGGGGGGGGGGCGTCCCCTCCCTCCGCCTAAAGGACGATCAAGCGGGGGAACCGCCGCTATGACCGTTCTTATGGTGCAGGGATTCGCCGGCTGAAGAGATGAATATCTGAATGATGCCTGTGGCTGCAGGCATCTTTCAGATATCCCCACTGAAAGTCCAGGACGTCATATGACGTCCTTGGGCTGGAAGTGGTTAAAATTTTCCTTCAACAAATGTGTGATGTCGGATTTTTGGAAAAAAATCTAAAGTACAAACATGCATGCTCAGAAGCAATGCTCACCATAACACAACATTAGCAGAAGTTGCTCAAAGAGCTGAAAACACACGTAGTTTCGTGTTTGTTGGCCAACAATTCTTTGCCGTTTGTATGTAATATAAGTTCATGGCCAACGTCCTTCGGACAAAAGTCCGAGGCTTTGTCTGATGGAAATCCGATCGCGTCTACGAGGCTTTAGGATGGCTATATACACTGTGGTCTGATTGTCTAATCTCTGTACAATCATATTTAAATTGACCAAACCTGTCTAATATGCGGACAAGCCTATAGCTGGGTAAGCCTAAATGCAGACAACACCAGTGTTTATATTTAGTCTTAGTAGAAGAAATGTTTATTCTCTAGGGCTGTTACTGATTAAAATTTTTGTGTTCGATTAACCTTTTTTTTTTTAATCGATTAATCGACTAATTTCAATTAATTATAAACACATACAGATCCAACTACTTTTAGCTGATCTCCTTGCAGGCTGATTCCCAGTGCAGCTGCCAACTACTGGAAAAATGTATAGCAGGATACAAAAAACACACAAAAGGCAGCGCTCAATGGGAATAGCATTAAAACTTTTATAGTCATCAAGTAGGTAACCTAATAAATATTGCACTGGAGATAAAATCGATGTAGCTACATAAACTGTAAAAATGGTGTGAGTAATACCAAATGGTAGCAAAAGCAGTCATAAAAACATGTAGCTAAGTATGATACTGGTATAAAAATGTGTACAACGATACCACTGCTGAATCCAGATGAGGAGAGGTTAACATCAGTCCGTCGGCATGTAGATGTCCCATGAACACTATCACAACTCCCAGTGGATGGTTGTAGAATCCCATGTTGATGGAGGGAAGTGATAAAGGGAAGTGTAACAGCCCTTGCGTGTGGCAGATAGTAAGGTCCTGCCGGCATGCAGATATGAAGGCACAGCAAAGGAGCCCTTCAGATGGACATGGCAAGCCCCGCCGGTGTCCATGATGTCACCGGATCTCAGACGGAACTCCCTGAAGACCCGAAAGCCGGCGGAGAGGTGAGTACCAATCAAAAGAATTTTGATCGATCAAAATGTTTTTGATCGATCAAGAAAATTTAAGATTAATCGATTAATTAAAAGTTAATTTCCACAGCCCTATTATTCTCACTTTCAATATGTTAATGGGATATAACGTGTTATTTGAATTGTCTTTCAGGGTTGCTTCCTCAGGCATTCGAGTGAAAAGGTCAACAAGCTGTGGTGCCGGTGCTGTTAAAAATATGCTTATGGAGTGGTGCCGAGCAAAGACTCGAGGTCGCGAGGTTTGAATTGGGAAACATATTTATTTATTTTTTTATAGCATTGCAATCCACCTAAATATAAAATGTTTTATAAAAGGAGTTTTGAACATTTTTTGACTCATTTATATACTGCATAAGCCCATCTATACTTGCCCTTCTGAGTACTACATGTTGGTAAAATGTGATAAAACAGCTTTTTTAGATTAAGGCTTAATGGCATTATATTTAAAAGATACGAATCTCATGCATATAAATGTATATAATTAATACAGTTTTATATAGTCTCATACGTTCTTCAAATCTTTTAGGCCCCTTTCACACGGACGGATAGAAACGCACACAATGCTTTCCTATGGCTCTATTTACACACTGCGTTTAGCTGCGGTATTGTTACATGCGGTTTGGTGCAGATAGAAAAAATAAAATTGACTGCGTCCAGGAACGATTTTGTGCAACTATCACATAACTGCAGGTAATCGCAGTGATTTGTGTCAGCTGTGGATAGCAGTGTGAAAAAAAAAGAACAGGAAGCACATCATAATAATCACTAGGTATACCTGGCCCAGGTCAGGACTTAGGGTGGTGGGGGCCCCTGGGCTTGAGTCACTTTTGGGCCCCCACAGGACCTTTTCGTGCCCAAAAAGTTTTCTTTTAAGCGCACCACTCTGATACCGTTTGTCCGCCATTACATCACTGTCTAATGCAGACATGTTTTCTCAACGTTAGTAAAGGAGGCAATACGTAACTGCAAATAACAATAACCAATCAGCAAACCTTAAGATGACTGACATTTAATTTAGCTAATTAAATTACATTTTTCATCGCAGGGCAGGGCCAGGTAAAAATGCTAGACCAATCAACAAACTTTAAATGAAAAATTAAAGAGGAAGTAAACTGAGCACTTCATATCAGGCTTTTCATGCCATGTAATGTGTAACATTATTTACAATATTGCCCAGTCTAATGTATGTAAAAACGATTCTTACTTACTGTGTTTTAGTCATTTTTAATATATATATATATATACCGTATTTATCGGGGTATAGCGCGCTCCCGCGTATAGCGCGCACCCCTAAAGTTGCCGCCATTCCTGTGGAAAAAAAGTTTTTTGTACTTACAGTTTTGGTGTCTTGCGCGGCGTCCATCGGCGGCTTCGAGTGTCCTCTTCGTCCGGTCCGGCGTCCGTCTGCGGCTTCGGGTGTCCTCTTCGTTGGGTCCGGTGTCCTCTTTGGCGGGTCCGGCGTCCTCGCGGCATCCTCGCGGCGTCCTCGCGGCGTCCTCCTCGCTTTCCCGCGCCGAGTTTCAAATACTCCGCCGGCATATACCGAGCGCAGTATAGTCGGGCAGACTCGGCTCCTCTCGCGCTGACGTCCTGGACGTACAGGACGTGAGCGCGAAAGGAGCCGAGCCTGCCCGACTATACACGAGTGTACTGCACTCGGTATATGCAGACGCAGTACACTCGTGAATAGTCGGGCAGGCTCGGCTACTCTCGCGCTCACGTCCTGTACGTCCAGGACGTCAGCGCGAGAGGAGCCGAGTCTGCCCGACTATACCCGAGTGTACTGCGCTCGGTATATGCCGGTGCAGTATTTGAATCTCGGCGCGGGAAAGCGGCTATCGGCGTATACCACGCACCCACGATTTTGCCCTGATTTTCAGGGCAAAAAAGTGCGCGGTATACGCCGATAAATACGGTATATATATATATATATATATACTGTATATATATATATATATATATATGTAGCGCCTGTGTACTTACAAGTACCTGTGCTATTAATATTTAAGGGATAATCAGAGTGTAAGTGACTCTGATTCTGATTGCAATTGTTTGGTTAGGGTCTCTGTTCCAGCTTGGCTGTGCTGTGGGCTCATTCTGTTGTGCTGGGGTGTGTTTCCATCCCGGTGCGGTAGGTGGCAGCAGTGGAGTTGAGGTTTAGGTGTTCTCCCTCAGCGACTAATCAGGAGGATTGGGCCTCGCTGGGCATGCTGGGAGAGGGTACTTATGGGACAGAAGCCATTTGGTCTGGGTTCTTCTTCGAGTGTGGCACCCACCTTTTAGGGTGGACACATCACCGCACCCCTAGCGTTATGGCCTACCTAACCGGGGTGTGTTCCTGGTTTCTGGGCCATGTTGGTCCGGAACATTAAAACAGGTCAGGGACACAGTAATTGACTGGGTTCCCACCTTTGAAGATCCCAAGCAAGTGTAGCTGTTTGTTGGGGAGTCCATCTAAGGAGAGCCAATGAGAGTCTGGTGATCCAATAGGATTCAGACGAACCACCGGGGGTCAAGGTAACCGGACACTGAAGGATTGACTGCTCTTTCAGTCGGTACCTGGGCGACGTTAAGTAGAAGATCCAGACGTAACTTTACTTAGGAGGGCTACCTCTATATCTGCATTTAGAGAAGGCCTGTGGCAGAGGCGTTTCCCTGGCATTCATTCGGGAGGGTCTGTGGCAGACACATCTTCCCAAGTTCCAAGTGATACTCTGGCTGCCAGGTCAGTGAGAGAGGCCTGTCTAGGTACGCTATACCCACTCCGGCTGGAGTAGCAAAGAAAATTAAGTGTTGTTGGAAGCAGGACTGTTTCCTTACTGTACGCCTGAATCTGCTATTTCTTCTTTTACTCCAACTCTTCTATCACCACAAGTTTCAGGCGGAGTACACACGACCGGTTTTCTCGGCAGAATCCAGCAAGAAACTCGATGGGAGACGTATTCTGCCGAGAAGACCGGTCGTGTGTACACTTTTCGCCGAGAAACCCGTCGGGAAACTCGTCGAGCCAAAAAGAGAGCATGTTCTCTATTTCCTCGTTGGGCAATGGGAAAATTTGGCTCGACAAGTTTTTTAACTGCCGAACTAGGAACTCGACGGGGAAAACAATGTGTTTCGCCCGACGAGTTTCTCGGTCGTGTGTATGCAGCCTTACTGTTTTTACCCGGCTTGGTAATAAAGAGCACATATAAAAAAGACTTTCCTTTGCGGACATTCCTTTACTACTATATAAAAAATGGCAAATACACTATAAAACAACATTAAAAAAAATGTCCCAATAGTTGAAACCATAAACAGTGCTGGTGGTGATAATCCAGTGTAGATCCCAGAAAGAGTGTAGCGTCAATGATAGAGTGTATCAGTGTAATAAGAGAAAAACAGTCCGTTGATAGCAGAGTTTGAAAAGTAGGATAGCAAGCACCTTCCACCTGTATTCTCAAACACCTCGTGGGACTAGAAATCCCCCTCTGGGGTACGCACTCACCGGAAAACCCAAAAGGTAAGGCAATGTATAAATATCCACAGAATGATACAGCTCTTCACATCAGAAGGGATCAAGTGACCTGTCTACGGGTCTCCAGATCGAACAAAAAACACAGGAAAAGGAGCATATAGCGTAATTCCGTTTTAATGTGAAACACAAGAGAACCCACAGATAAACATCCCTTCAATCAATGCACGTACATTAAATAAAAATAAACAAGCGCATATAATCACCCTCTCCGGCAAAGGAGACGAGCCGTGCTGTCCAGATGGATGAGCTGACTGCCAGCACTTCCTGGTTTCAGACATGACTCTGGTGGAGCGCACGTGTCACTTCCTGGCATCGTAGAAGTCCCTCCTGATGCGTTTCGTCATAAGACTTCGACAGAGGGAGTGCATTCCAAGAAAAACACTTGCTACCCACAGTAAAATTTAGTGGAGGTTCCATCATGCTGTGGGGCTGTGTGGCCAGTGCCGGTACTGGGAATCTGGTTAAAGTTGAGGGTCACATGGATTCCACTCAATATCAGCAGATTCTTAAGAATAATGTTGAAGAATCAGGCAGAAAAGTTACGCGGTGCTGGATATTTCAACAAGACAATAACCCAAAACACTGCTAAAAATCATTTATGCAGAGGAACAAGTACAATGTTCTGGAACGGCCATCCCAGGCCCTAGACCTGAATATCATTGAACATCTGTGAGGTGATTTGAAGCGGGCTGTCCATGCTTGGCAACCATCAAACCTAACTGAACTGGAGATGTTTGTAAGGAGGAATGGTCCAAAATACATTCACCCAGACACTCATTACAGGGTATAGGAAGCGTCTAGAGGCTGTTATTGCACCCGATTTTGAGACTTACTACAAAGCCACTCATGTGGCATGCATGCTGGAGTGATTCCCCCGCCCTTTTTCGAAGGCTTCTGTCACCATTGAACCAGACTTGGCGTCTGTAGACCTCCGGGCACTTCTTTGGGGATATGGGTCCAACTTTTCCCGCCTGTCTTCTCCCTCGCCACTAACAATGGCTTCTCTCAGGCTATGGGTTTATAGGGGTCTGTGCACCACTTTTTCCTCCAACCCCTTCCCACTGTTCCCCTTGTTTGATAACCCCGCCTTCCCCCAGGGCATAGGAGCGGCAACGATAGGGCCCTTTAAACGTTCTGATTGGCCCCAAGCGCACTCCTTTGTAAACCCGCTACAAAGGACACACCAACGGGTCCCCAAGACTGTCTTACCACCCTTCACCTTTCTACGTTTGCAAAGCATCAACACATTTACTCCCAAGTCCACCATCCTTATATTGAATTTGAACGACTGTGCTCCCTTTCTGAAACACCCAGACACCTCCTTTAACCATATACTGTCTTCTACAAGCTCTTTTACATGGGGACTTGCCTCCCTACACTGGGAAGTGGTCTGCAGACTTGGGAGAGGACATACCCCGGTCGGATTGGCAGACCTTGTTTCTTTTTACACACAAACGACGATATCCTGCTACTCTCAGGAAAAGAACTACAAGGTTTTATCACAATGGTACAGGGACCCCTCCACGCTACACAAACTGTTCCAGTCTACTCCAGCCACATGTTGGAGATGCAATTCCACTACAGGGACCTATCTACATATCTGGTGGGAATGTGAGAGGATCCGCCCCTTTTGGACTCAGGTATTTACTTGTTATAATATTTATGATGAAGCGTCGACACCTTCTCCTAAGATTGCTCTCCTTTCCATATTCACTGGGTCAGTTACATCACAAAAAAGGAGTCTTCTCCATTTTTATGTCCTCCGCGAGACAGCTCATACCTTCATTTTGGAAAACAACTGTCACTCCTCCCTTGTCACGATGGGTCTCGATTATGAATGAATGAATGAATGAAAACTTATATAGCGCAGCACATGCAAAGTAAATCGCCTCTGGGCGCTTTTTGTTCCTGTCTCCTTTGAGATCAAAAGATAAAAATAAATATATTTTTTGTATACACCTATTCATACAATCAAATCTCTTTCAGCCACAACCCTCTGAAGAAGACCGAATGGTCGAAACGCGTTAGGATTATACACCCGCCTGCCACTATTCAGGCTATGTATTTTATTGTTTACCTGGAAATGTTATGGTTATTTTAATTTTTGTTACTCTGCCGCAACTCATTCTTTGTATACCCCAAATTTTATGTCATTCAATTACTTTTGTAATAAAACGTTTTTACCATAGACGTTGCATTGCTACTTTACTTCACACCAGCTGTTTCAAAGCCCCATTGGGACCATTTTTCTATTTATCATATCGGGGTGTGCAGCTAACTCTCTCCACCTATTAGGTTTGTCCCTTTTTTCAAATTCTTTTTGGAGTGCTAAAACACTCCCCTCCCTTCTGACCTAGTGGAGATAAGGCATTAGTTGCTTGGCATTGGTTAGGTTTATGATTCCTTTATGATTTTTGTGATTATTGATTTGATTACCATTGTTAAAATGAGTATGTACCATGGTGACGGATGGGCCAACCTTATGCAAGGCTATGAAACCTCATTTGAAAAGGCCGACCAAGTCGAAACACAAATATCTTCACTTCAAAACAATTGGAGCATCTTAACAGATGACCCACGGCTGAACAACTTTTTACCTGAGTACCCATCCATTACCAATAAAAGGGCCACATCGATTAAAGATCAACTGGTCAAGAGTGAATACACCAATGCCCCCATGAGAGGAGCGCATTGTACAATGTTTGGTACTTTCCCCTGTGGACACTGCTCCTACTGCCCACTTATGAGGAGAGAGAAGACCTTTCCATTACCCAATGTTAACACACTGAAACCACTACACTTTACCAACTGCCAAACCAAAGGTGTGGTATATTATATGGAATGTGAATGCGGGGCCTACTACGTGGGAAAGACCAAGCAAGAATTCTGGCGGAGAATTTCCAAACATGCATATAGCATGGAAATTGGAAATCTCCACCTCCCAATTGGAAGACACGCAGCACTATAACATCACTACACTGTACCTAGAGTATCCTTCGCCGCCCTCTATCGGATTCATATCCCTAATAGAGGTGGCGATTGGAATAAAATTCTCTTACAGCACGAGCAAAGATGGATCTTTAAGACTCGGGTTACTATGCATCCCGGCTTAAACGAATCCTGTTCCTTTGCTCCATTCCTTAAAGGCTTCGTCTCAGGAAAAACACAATAGTACATATATTAACTGTAAAGTCTTTCCCCCTCTATGCCCCCATTATCTAATCTATGACACATTTGCCTCCACACTGAATAGAAATAATTTACTAATTTACTTTTTCTATTGCTATTTGTTGATGGATGGTCACTTCCCCCTTTTTTCCTCTAATAAGACGCAGATACGTTTTTTCTCAATTTGATCCATGTTCATTGGAATCATAGGTATCTATCACTGTTCAAGTATCTATACATGCCTTTTTAGACCTATACTATGTTGTTGTTAGGTGATGCTATAATTACTATTTTTCTTGACATGAACTAATTCATCACGATTGGTGAATATGACTACACTTGTCATAGCTGGATACAAGAAGTTAATATGCTGCGATATGATTTAACCTAACATTTATTAACTTATGCCATATATATTTTTGTTATGTCTCTTTTTTCCAGTGGAGACCCTGATGCGTTGTGGTGTGTGGGTTCCTCTGGCTGCCATCTCCCCTTCCACCCCCTGGCCGCCTTCTCCGTGTTCCTGTCCTTGAGTTCTCCCCCCTTCACTTCCCAGCAGGGCGGGAGATACACGCGTCTTTGGCGCAATGTATGTAGTATCCACAGGGCGGCGTCGCTGCCCGAGTGGATGCGAATCCCTCCCTGCTGGCGGCGTGAGCGATCGCTTCTGAGACGCCGTGACGTCGCTGCGTGAGCGCCGCCCGGCGCCCGCAGCGACGTCGCACGTTGCGATGCGTCACGCGGAAGCGACGGCAGTGTCGGCTTCGTCTGAATCTCGCCCACGCCGGAAGAACCACCGCGACAATTATAGGGCACCGGCAGGCCACCTGGTGAGATAGGGGAGACATACCTCGTCCCCTCCCATTACACGTGGGATTAGCTGGACCAATCCTGGGACCGCGAGCGGCATTTATTTCCGCATCCGATCGCAGGCACTCAGAGAGGCATGCGGCATCTCCATGAGTGACAGTGTCCAGTGAGCTGGTAAGCTACTTTACTTACAATACCTACCCTCTTTCAGCTAATTAGTAACTCTACCCCTCTTTTTTATTCAAATAGTCTCATTACCAACACTCTTTCTATATACAGATAGCTTCAACATCTTTGTAAAGGTGGAAATATTGGAGGTAACCCTGGTTTGTCTTACCCAGTCCTTTCACAACACAACTTCCCTCAGCACTTCCAATTGTCATCCACTCTGGATTTCAGTCACCCCTCACTTCCCTCCTACTTTTGTCTTTTCTTTTTTCCTTCCTTTTATCTTTTCCTCACTTGTATTTTGCCATTCCATTCCCCTAGTTTCTTTCATATTGTTGTTTACCCTCACCACGTTTTTTTTACCACTTCCTGCATTCCCCACACACTCTTCATTCCCATCTCTTTCTCCTTTTTACTTGTCTTCTCCTTTTCTTTTCCCCCTCATCCCTTCTCTTACTCCCTCATTTTCAGTTGACCCCCGTTTTGTCACTTCTCATCTATCATTTTCTCATTCACACTTCACCTCAGCCTCATCTTTCCCCACTCCTCACTTCCTAGCCCTTCCTCCATTTTATTACCCTTTGTTCTTTCTTCAATAACCCCCCCCCTTCCCTCCATCCCCCCCCCCCCCATCATCTTTCACTGTTTTGCACCTCCTCACTTCCTTCTTGTTTAATTCATTCTCCATTCCCAGCCTACACTTATATTCACTCAACGCTCCATCCTTTATTCTCCCCTTGTTTTCCATTTTCTGTCCCAATCCCCTCTCCCTATTCGCACGCACTCCTTCTATCCCCCTTTCCCACACCTTTATCATCACTCCTTTATCTTACCTTTTCTTTTTCACTACTCCCCCTTTCACACAACAATCACGGTTCCCCCATATATTCTTTCTCCAAACTTCTTCTCCACACATAATTTTCTAGCCTCCCTCTCCTTTCTCATTCGTCTATTCCCCTTCCCCCACACCACTCACACTCTTCCCCTTTCACATATCTATCACTTTCACTTATTCCTTTTTCCCCATCATCCTCCCCCTTCCCTCCCCCTTCTTTTCCTTTCACACAGAAGTCTTGGTCCCCTCACCTTCCCCTTTCCTTCTTTTTCCCAGCCCATTCCCCTTTCCCGTTTCATTAATTCCCCCCCCCCACCCCCCTTCACTTCTCCCATACCCCCTCTCTACCCCACCCACCCCTGTTTGCCTCCACCTCACCCTCATCCCCTGGACCCCCACTGTTTCACCCTTCGAAGATTTCTACTAAATTATACCCATGAATTGGCCAACTTTGATACTAATTACTCCACTTACTTTCAGGATTTTTCTTTCCTACCCTCTTAATCCTACTCTTCCCCACCCCTCGGGTCTGCCTGGGTGCTATCATTTTTGTCTGGTGCTTCTCCGCAAGTGGCTGAGGGCCACTCTTGGATGGTCACCTCGAGGACTAGGCGATACTGGGGGACTGACTGGGAGTACTGTCAGCTTTGGACCTCTGCATCCCGCTGTCGCATCGGACCCCAACCTGGATGTCCCATAACTCCATTTTCTGGGTAAATATATGCTGCTGTTGATGAGAAAAAAAATTCTCTTTTGATTACTGTGGGAGGGAGAAGGAAAGCCTTTCTTCCTTAAACCAACTACACTTATGTTGTTCTCTGTGCCCTTATTTTCCCTGTGGATTTGGGAGTCTCTGTACCCCCTCCCCCCTTCTATAAGGGGACAGACTCCATAGGGAGGACACAGATAAAAATAAATATATTTTTTGTATACACCTATTCATACAATCAAATCTCTTTCAGCCACACTCCTCTGAAGAAGACCGAATGGTCGAAACGCGTTAGGATTATACACCCGCCTGCCACTATTGTCAGGAAAAGGTCTCCCTGAACTTGTATATAGCTTTTGTGTTATTTGTGCACTTATTTTCTCACCTTTGTAAATAAACACCTTTTTCCACTATATACAGTGTTGGTCTCCTCAGTGTAGGCACACAGTCCTGGTCCATCTAGAATCCCTGACAGTATACCAGGGCCATTTTGACCAGACGTGCCTGCATAGGGAACCATCCTGTTGTAGTGCGTTTTTGTTGAAACATGGATTTCAATGAAATTACTTACTTTTCTCTGCTAGCAGAGGAGGATGAGGAGTATTGTCGTCAGGTGTTGGAGGGATGGACAAGGGATGAGCTGATGGAAGCCATCCGATCGGCCCATTCCATGGTGGATCTGGGTTATATGTCTTACAATGATGTTCAGCCATTGATCAAGTTATGTGTTAAACCAGCCCTGTCAGTTATTCCAGCTGGAGGTGATGACTTCTCTCCCCCCTTCAGTCCTGACCAAGTTGAATCCCTGGTATGGTTGATGGAGGATGATCCGGCTTATTTTGATGAGCATTATTCCTCCTGTCCCCAGCAAAAGTTATCTGAGTGTATTGATTCTGTGCAGGCTCTGATTAAACAAGGTGTGTGTGAACCAGCCTTTGTTCAACCTGTGCTGCAGGCATGGTCAGATCTCCTGCTTCCAGCCAAGCCACTGCATTCCAGCCCTGCCATTAACCACTTACCTTCCCAAGGTTCTAGCCGTCCATTGCCAATGACAACCTCAGCTATAGCCCAGTTAATTCCGCTTCCCACCAAGTATTACTACCCAATCTCTACTAATTGTACCTACCCTGCCTTTAATCCACCTGTCCGTTCCAGTCCTACTAGTAACCACCTGCCTTCCCAAGGATCCATCTGTCCATCACCAATGGCAACTCCAGCCCAGATAATTCCACATCCCACCAAATATTACTACCCAGTCTCTACTAATTGTACCTACCCTGCCTTTAATCCACCTGTAACTACTCCACAAAAACCTCCTCCAGTCACCATCCCTTTGTCTCTGCCATACTCCAATCCTTCCTCTTACTTATCTCCATCCTCTTCATACATCACTTCTGTTAACAAACCTGTAGTGACTAAGTCTAAAAAGAAACGGAAGTATTTCCCAACTCATACCATTGTGCCAGTTACCCAGCCTGTCCCAGTGCCCTCTGTTCAATCTGTCCCTGTGCCAGCTGCTCTACCAGTTCCAGTGCCAGCCGCCCAGCTTGTGACATCCGACCAGCCTGCTCCGGTGCCAGCCTGCCAACCTGGTGTTCCTGTGCCAGCCTGCCACCCTGACGTTCCTGTGCCAGCCTGCCACCCTGACGTTCCTGTGCCAGCCTGCCACCCTGACGTTCCTGTGCCAGCCTGCCAACCTGACGTTCCTGTGCCAGCCTGCCAACCTGACGTTCCTGTGCCAGCCTGCCAACCTGACATTCCTGTGCCAGCCTGCCAACCTGACGTTCCTGTGCCAGCCTGCCAACCTGATGTTCCTGTGCCAGCCTGCCAACCTGATGTTCCTGTGCCAGCCTGCCAACCTGATGTTGCTGTGCCAGTTTGCCAGTCCGATGACTTCCAGTCCGCTGCCCAGCTTGATGACTTCCAGTCCGCTGCCCAGCTTGATGACTTCCAGTCCGCTGCCCAGCTTGATGACTTCCAGTCCATTGCCCAGCTTGATGACTTCCAGTCCGCTGCCCCGGTTGATGACTTCCAGTCCGCTGCCCAGCTTGATGACTTCCAGTCCGCTGCCCAGCTTGATGACTTCCAGTCCGCTGCCCAGCTTGATGACTTCCAGTCCGCTGCCCAGCTTGATGACTTCCAGTCCGCTGCCCAGCTTGATGCCTTCCAGTCCGCCGCCCAGCTTGATGACTTCCAGTCTGCTGCCCCGGTTGATGACTTCCAGTCTGCTGCCCCGGTTGATGACTTCCAGTCTGCTGCCCCGGTTGATGACTTCCAGTCTGCTGCCCCGGTTGATGACTTCCAGTCTGCTGCCCCGGTTGATGACTTCCAGTCTGCTGCCCCGCTTGATGACTTCCAGTCTGCTGCCCCGCTTGATGACTTCCAGTCTGCTGCCCCGCTTGATGACTTCCAGTCTGCTACCCCGCTTGATGACGTCCAATCTGCTGCCCCGCTTGATGACGTCCAGTCTGCTGCCCCGCTTGATGACGTCCAGTCTGCTGCCCCGGTTGATGACGTCCAGTCTGCTGCCCCGGCTGATGACTTCCAGTCTGCTGCCCCGGCTGATGACTTCCAGTCTGCTGCCCCGGCTGATGACTTCCAGTCTGCTGCCCCGGCTTATGACTTCCAGTCTGCTGCCCCGGCTGATGACTTCCAGTCTGCTGCCCCGGTTGATGACTTCCAGTCTGCTGCCCCGGTTGATGACTTCCAGTCTGCTGCCCCGGTTGATGACTTCCAGTCTGCTGCCCCGGTTGATGACTTCCAGTCTGCTGCCCCGGTTGATGACTTCCAGTCTGCTGCCCCGGTTGATGACTTCCAGTCTGCTGCCCCGGTTGATGACTTCCAGTCTGCTGCCCCGGTTGATGACTTCCAGTCTGCTGCCCTGGTTGATGACTTCCAGTCTGCTGCCCTGGTTGATGACTTCCAGTGTGCTGCCCAGGTTGATGACTTCCAGTGTGCTGCCCAGGTTGATGACTTCCAGTGTGCTGCCCAGGTTGATGAATTCCAGTGTGCTGCCCAGGTTGATGACTTCCAGTGTGCTGCCCAGGTTGATGACTTCCAGTGTGCTGCCCAGGTTGATGACTTCCAGTGTGCTGCCCAGGTTGATGACTTCCAGTGTGCTGCCCGGCTTGATGACTTCCAGTGTGCTGCCCGGCTTGATGACTTCCAGTCTGCTGCCCGGCTTGATGACCTCCAGTCTGCTGCCCGGCTTGATGACCTCCAGTCCGCTGCCCGGCCTGCTGTTCCTGTGCCCGTCTGCCAGCCTGCTGCCCAGCTCGATGACCCGGAGCCTGCTGCCCAGCTCGATGGCCTGGAGCCTGCTGCCCAGCTCGATGACCCGGAGCCTGCTGCCCAGCTCGATGGCCCGGAGCCTGCTGCCCAGCTCGATGACCCGGAGCCTGCTGCCCAGCTCGATGACCCGGAGCCTGCTGCCCAGCTCGCTGACCCGGAGCCTGCTGCCCAGCTCGCTGACCCGGAGCCTGCTGCCCAGCTCGCTGACCCGGAGCCTGCTTCCCAGTTCGCTGACCCGGAGCCTGCTTCCCAGTTCGCTGACCCGGAGCCTGCTGCCCAGTTCGCTGACCCGGAGCCTGCTGCCCAGTTCGCTGACCCGGAGCCTGCTGCCCAGTTCGCTGACCCGGAGCCTGCTGCCCAGTTCGCTGACCCGGAGCCTGCTGCCCAGTTCGCTGACCCGGAGCCTGCTGCCCAGTTCGCTGACCCGGAGCCTGCTGCCCAGTTCGCTGACCCGGTGCCTGCTCCCCAGCTCGACGACCCGGATGTACCCACCTCTCGGCTCAAGCCTCCCATTGCCCAGTTGGTCACTCTGGACTTTCCCCGGCAACGGATAGTTGGAGCGTCCAGAGGCCGCTCCTTTGAGGGGGGGTACTGTCAGGAAAAGGTCCATCCGCTGGTGCTATTGATATTTTGTCTTGCAGTGCTGCGTCCCACCAGCAGGGGTCTCCTGGCAGTTCGGAGCTGTCAGGGGAACTTCCCCCTGCTGGTATATCACCTTTGGGATGCAGTACTGACCTCCACCAGCGGATGGACCCTGGCAGTGTGGAACACCTGGCCTTTGCTCCGTTCAGGTGTGACCTGAACCCAATCAGTACACCCACTATAAATACCCGGCGAGTTCAAACAGAACTCGCCCTGGTATCTGTTTACTAACCGGACCCTGAACCTGCTCTGGACCTCTGACCTGATCTGTCCTGACCTGATCCCGATCCCTCTCCTGGACATTTCCTTCCTGCCCCTTCCCTGTCTGCAGTCTCTTTGAATGATCTCCTGGTATTTGACCCCGGCTTGGCTTTGGCTTATCAGTATTGCATTCTCCCTGAACTTGTATATAGCTTTTGTGTTATTTGTGCACTTATTTTCTCACCTTTGTAAATAAACACCTTTTTCCACTATATACAGTGTTGGTCTCCTCAGTGTAGGCACACAGTCCTGGTCCATCTAGAATCCCTGACAACTATTCAGGCTATGTATTTTATTGTTTACCTGGAAATGTTATGGTTATTTTAATTTTCGTTTCTATGCCGCAACTCATTCTTTGTATACCCCAAATTTTATGTCATTCAATTACTTTTGTAATAAAACGTTTTTACCATAGACGTTGCATTGCTACTTTACTTCACACCAGCTGTTTCAAAGCCCCATTGGGACCATTTTTCTATTTTACATGGGGACTTGCCTCCCTACACTGGGAAGTGGTCTGCAGACTTGGGAGAGGACATACCCCGGTCGGATTGGCAGACCTTGTTTCTTTTTACACACAAACGACGATATCCTGCTACTCTCAGGAAAAGAACTACAAGGTTTTATCACAATGGTACAGGGACCCCTCCACGCTACACAAACTGTTCCAGTCTACTCCAGCCACATCTTGGAGATGCAATTCCACTACAGGGACCTATCTACATATCTGGTGGGAATGTGAGAGGATCCGCCCCTTTTGGACTCAGGTATTTACTTGTTATAATATTTATGATGAAGCGTCGACACCTTCTCCTAAGATTGCTCTCCTTTCCATACTCACTGGGTCAGTTTCATCACAAAAAAGGAGTCTTCTCCGTTTTTTTATGTCCTCCGCGAGACAGCTCATACCTTCATTTTGGAAAACAACTGTCACTCCTCCCTTGTCACGATGGGTCTCGATTATGAATGAATGAATGAATGAAAACTTATATAGCGCAGCACATGCGAAGTAAATCGCCTCTGGGCGCTTGTTGTTCCTGTCTCCTTTGAGATCAAAAGAGATGAGTCTTAATCTTTCTCCTGAAGACTAAGTAGTTCTCCTCCAGCCGAATGCTGGCTGGTAAGGCGTTCCATAGTCTGGGACCTTGGACAGCAAATCTCCTGTCTCCTTTGGACTTGTATCTGGCTTTCGGTATCTGAAGCCGATTTTGATTGGTGGATCGTAGAATACGATTGGGATTGTGAATTTTTAATTTTTCGCATAGATAATGGGGAGCATTCCCATGGATACATCTATGCGTTAGACAGAGAGCTTTAAAGGTGATTCTGTCTTGAACTGGTAGCCAGTGAAGGGATCTCAGTGAAGGTGAGATTGATTCCCAGGGTTTTTTCCCAGTCACAAGTCTGGCGGCCGTATTTTGAACGACTTGAAGACGAGCGATTTGGTACTTGGGGAGTCCGACGTAAAGGGAATTTTTAATAGTCCAGTCTGGAGTTTACAATTGCTCCCACCACGACCGCTACGTCTTTCTTGGGAATAAAAGGAATGAGTCTGCGTAGTAGGCGCAGCAGATGGTGAGATCCGCTGACTACTGACCCTATTTGTGCGTTCATTGTCATGTCGGAGTCAAAGATGACCCCAAGACTTTTGACTTTGGCGCTAGGGGTGATGATTTTGCCCAGAATGGGCAGGGGTATCCAGGTTGTTGTCGATTGATTCCTATGCTTGGCGTGAAACAGAAGAAGTTCTGTTTTCGCTCCGTTGAGTTTGAGATAACTCTTTATCATCCAGTCCTCTATCAAAGAGAGGCATGTCTCTAGATTGAGGTGGTGATCCTTTTTATTGCAAATGCGGAAGTACAGTTGCGTGTCGTCTGCATAAGAGTGATATAGCAGTTTTTGGCTGCTAACAAGTGAAGAAAAAAGGGGCGCTATCTACTAATATATTGAACATATAATATACAACATAAAAGTGAACAATAAAATATGGAACAAAAAAATTTTTGTTTTAGTGGCACAACAATATGAGCAAATGAATAACATACAAGTGAATACTATCTAAGTGCAAATAATAGAGTAATAATAAACAGTGAATGTCTGCACAAAGTCCATCAAACTTTAAAATGTGCATTGGTGTGCTGAGAAACAATGGTAATCTTGTAAAGTGCTTTGTGTTGGATCATCCAAATATAGAAATCCACCTTCACCAAAGTGTCACCGCAAGTGAGGATAGATGGCTCCTTACCCGATGTAGTTGACCTATTACTTAAAATATGGTCAAAAAGAGCTCGAATGTCAGCTGCTGTCCACGGGGGACTCGATAACAGACCCAGTTGGTATTGGATTTCATATAATGAGAGAAATAACTTCCATAGTGTAAAACCTTTTATTTTAAAATATTGCTCAAATAACAAACAGCCGAATGGCCTCTTACTTGATGTGGTGCCCGTGTGCCCGGCACTGAGGCTGTAGGCTGTGGATATGAAGGGATGAAGGGATGTGGAGAGAGAGATGAGGTATGCTGGTAAAGCCGGCGTGCGTTCCACCGCCGTCAGCTTGAAAACCAGGAAACCGGAAGTGGCTAGTATTGCGTGCCCAGGTACCGCCTCGACGTACGTTTCGTTATGTCGTCATCAGGAAGCGTACCTGGTGCACGCTAGGACTTGCTTTTAAAGGTCTGTCAATCTACCCGTGGGAGGGATATTCAAATTTTGACGACAGCCTCTGTCCCGGTCACTATAGCAACCATATATACAGCAGTCACAGACATTGTTCAGATTGCAGTTACAACGTGTGTAGAAATGCGATATATTGGAAAAATAAATAACAAATATGTTTTTACCCAAATATCTACTCTCTTGCCGATGTATTAGCATAATAAAATTGTGAAATATCTATCTAATCTTTAAAAATGTATATATTATGAAATATATTAGGTAAATATTATTTGAATATTAATGGCATTAATATATAATCATGTTAGTAAAATAAATAATTAAAATATTAAAATATAATGTGGGCTAAGTTATACATCTGTATTATAGACAACTAACGACTCAACATTCTAGCTGTCAGTTAAAAAACAATTGAGGTCCAATTCTATATTGAGGCCCTGAGGCCTCATTGTTCTGAGGCGATGGATCCACTGGGTTTCGTTTTGTGATATTGCTTTAGTCAGATCTGTTCCACGCCAGTGATTGGAAATTCTGTCTATTCCATAAAATGTCAATAGACCAGGGTCTCTATTGTGGTAGAGATCAAAGTGTCTTGACACACTATGGTCGTGGAACCCCTTAATTATGTTGGCCACATGTTCATTGATTCTGATTTTTAGTTCTCGAGTAGTGCGGCCTACATATTGGAGTTTGCAGGGACATGCCAATACATACGTGACATACCTAGAATGGCACGTGATTAGTGGTTTAATGGTATATTCTTGTTGGGTAACACTTGATTTAAATTTAGTAACCTTTTTTCCTTGCCTATTGGTTTTATTACATGACCTGCATCGGGTACAGTAATGGAAGCTTGACCCGTCAAGGAAGGTGAGAGGTTTTTCCGGGGGGTCTGGTACATTGGCTGCCACCATATTTCTCAAACCCGGTGCTCTTCTATATATAAAGGTGGGATGTGAGGGTAAGATTTTGGCCAGGTCAGTATCTTTTAATAAGATTGGCCAGTATTCTTTAAATATTTTTTCTATATTTTTGTATTGCCTATGATAGCCAGACAAAAATGGCACATCTTCTTTTCTTGGTATTTTAATCCTATTTTCCAATAAGGATTGTCTGTCCATACCCAGAACCTCTTGTTGGGCCTTATATATTTTCTTTGGGCTGTAGCCTTTTTCTACAAATTTCTTGGTTAGTGTCTCTGACTGTTGTTCATAGTCCTCTATATTGTTACAATTGCGGCGTATTCTCATAAACTGTCCTTTTGGTATAGCACCCAGCCATTTGGGGTGATGGCAACTGGAGGTCGGTACGTACCCATTACGGTCAGTTGGTTTAAAGTATGTTTTAGTATGAATTTGGTTCTGTTTTTTGGTTAGTATGAGGTCCAAGTAATGGATAGAGGTCTTACTGGACTCAGCGGTGAAGCTGAGACCATATTCATTGGTATTCATTTTGTTCAGGAACGAATCCAAGGAAAATTGAGACCCCTCCCATAGAAGTATAATGTCATCTATGTATCTACGGTAGTAGACCAATGATGAATTATTGTCTTTGTAGATGGTTTCCTCTTCCCATCTGTTGAGTACCAAATTAGCCACACTGGGTGCATACCGTGCCCCCATTGCAACTCCTCGTATTTGTTTATAGAAGTTGCCCTGTGCCCAAAAATAATTGTTTCCCATGGCTAGTTGTAATCCTCTAACCAGGAACTTTATTTGGGCTGGGGGTATTAGAGATATGGATGTTAGTGTGTCTTGTACCGCTAGAATGGCATCTGGTTGGCGAATGTTGGTGTAGAGCGACTCAACGTCCACCGTAACCAACCAAATGTTTTCTGACACTGTGAGGGTTGCTAAGGACTTGATGAGGTCTCTACTATCTCTCAAATAAGATTTGCCTTGAGTAACCAGGGGTTGGAGAAAGATGTCTAGATATTCACCTAGCCTGGAGTAGAGTGAACCTATTCCACTAACAATAGGCCTCCCAGGAGGGTGGGTCTTGTTTTTGTGGATTTTGGGGACTATGTATAGTACCGGTGTGCGAGGTACTTTGGGAACCAAGTATTGTGCTTCCTTCTCGGTAAGGATAGATTGGGTTAAACCATCCTTGACCCAAAGGGATAACTCAACCTTGAGTTTACCCATTGGGTCACCCGGAAGAAGGAGATAAGTGTCAGTGGCACTCAGCAGGCGTTGGATTTCTCCATAATAGTCTGCTTTGGTGAGTATAACCACTCCTCCACCTTTGTCGGCAGGTCGAACTACTATGTTTTTATTTTGTTCTAAGGCTTTAATTCCTTCTGATATCATATTATGATTGGAATTCATATAGGAAGGTTTAATATCCAAGTCTTGAATTTTACCTTGTACCATGTGTTTGAAGACCTCCATGTGGCCAACATAATTAAGGGGTTCCCCGACCATAGTGTGTCAAGACACTTTGATCTCTACCACAATAGAGACCCTGGTCTATTGACATTTTATGGAATAGACAGAATTTCCAATCACTGGCGTGGAACAGATCTGACTAAAGCAATATCACAAAACGAAACCCAGTGGATCCATCGCCTCAGAACAATGAGGCCTCAGGGCCATAATATAGAATTGGACCTCAATTGTTTTTTAACTGACAGCTAGAATGTTGAGTCGTTAGTTGTCTATAATACAGATGTATAACTTAGCCCACATTATATTTTAATATTTTAATTATTTATTTTACTAACATGATTATATATTAATGCCATTAATATTCAAATAATATTTACCTAATATATTTCATAATATATACATTTTTAAAGATTAGATAGATATTTCACAATTTTATTATGCTAATACATCGGCAAGAGAGTAGATATTTGGGTAAAAACATATTTGTTATTTATTTTTCCAATATATCGCATTTCTACACACGTTGTAACTGCAATCTGAACAATGTCTGTGACTGCTGTATATATGGTTGCTATAGTGACCGGGACAGAGGCTGTCGTCAAAATTTGAATATCCCTCCCACGGGTAGATTGACAGACCTTTAAAAGCAAGTCCTAGCGTGCACCAGGTACGCTTCCTGATGACGACATAACGAAACGTACATCGAGGCGGTACCTGGGCACGCAATACTAGCCACTTCCGGTTTCCTGGTTTTCAAGCTGACGGCGGTGGAACGCACGCCGGCTTTACCAGCATACCTCATCTCTCTCTCCACATCCCTTCATCCCTTCATATCCACAGCCTACAGCCTCAGTGCCGGGCACACGGGCACCACATCAAGTAAGAGGCCATTCGGCTGTTTGTTATTTGAGCAATATTTTAAAATAAAAGGTTTTACACTATGGAAGTTATTTCTCTCATTATATGAAATCCAATACCAACTGGGTCTGTTATCGAGTCCCCCGTGGACAGCAGCTGACATTCGAGCTCTTTTTGACCATATTTTAAGTAATAGGTCAACTACATCGGGTAAGGAGCCATCTATCCTCACTTGCGGTGACACTTTGGTGAAGGTGGATTTCTATATTTGGATGATCCAACACAAAGCACTTTACAAGATTACCATTGTTTCTCAGCACACCAATGCACATTTTAAAGTTTGATGGACTTTGTGCAGACATTCACTGTTTATTATTACTCTATTATTTGCACTTAGATAGTATTCACTTGTATGTTATTCATTTGCTCATATTGTTGTGCCACTAAAACAAAAATTTTTTGTTCCATATTTTATTGTTCACTTTTATGTTGTATATTATATGTTCAATATATTAGTAGATAGCGCCCCTTTTTTCTTCACTTGTTCACACGTATAATCCAGGTTTCTGCATTATTTAGGTAGCAGCTTATAGTTTACACTATTATTCCTTCCCCCCCCTATTGTATTTTGGCGCGAGATTCCCCTTATTCTTTCCTAGTTTTTGGCTGCTGATGATTCCGAAAAGAGGACGCACATAGATGTTGAATAACATCGGAGACAGGGGAGATCCTTGAGGGACCCCGCACGATAATGTGCGTTGTTCAGAAGTCAAGGGTCCTAGCTTCACTATTTGCGATCGGAGAAGAGAGGAGAGGAGAACCAGGATAGATCGCTTTCTGCGACATTGGCTATTTTAGCCAGCCGAGTCAATAACAGCTTGTGATCAACTGTATCAAAGGCTGCGCTTAGGTCCAGCAGAACCAGAAGAGAAGATTCTCCTTCGTCTGCGGCCTCGAGAACGTCGTCCCATATCTTAAGCAATGCTGTTTCTGTCCCGTGTCCGGGACGGAATCCTGATTGAAATGGGTCGAGTAAGTTGTGGGTATCTAGATGCTGTTGCAGCTGCTGTACCACTGCTTTCTCCATAACCTTGGAGAGAACATTTAGGCCTGTTATGGGGCGCCAATTGAGTGGATCCTTCGGATCCAGGGTGGCTTTCTTCAAGATGGGTTGAATAAAGCCCTCCTTCAGCTGGGAGGGCATTATGCCCTCCCTGAAGGATTGGTTGATAAGCTGCGTGACAGGAGGTGCCAAGATGTCGGCGCATTCCTTCAGCAGTTTGGTGGGGATAATATCATTTGGCGCAGTGCTGTTGCGCAGAGTGCCGATGATATTTTTTGTGGTCTGAATGGAGATGGGTTCCAGCGTGAACTCACCTAACTGTGGTGAATTACTGCCGGTGCTGTGTAAATAACTACGGGGGGGGGGGCTGGGAGAGAAATTGTTTTGCTGAATGCTTTGCCGGATAGCCTCAATTTTGTTAATGAAGCAATCTGATAACTCATCGCAAAATTCTTGTGTATCCAAGTTGGGTGCTTCAAGACATCCTGGATTCATGGTCTGAGTGACCAGCTTGAAGAGTTTGCGGGGGCGGTTTAGGGCACCGTTGATAGCCTCGGAAAAATAGTTTTTCTTGGCTTCGAAGATTTGCTTGTAGTATTTTCTGGTTATTGCCTTGTAGATCGAGAGGTTCTCATCTGAAGAGCTTCTTTTCCAGGCTGCTTCTGCCCTTCTGCGCTCTTGCTTCAGTAACGCCAGCTGGTTGTTGAACCAGCTGGAGTTATTTTTCCTGATCTGGGTCTTTCAATTCGGCGCTATCAAGTCAGCTGACTGCAATAGTGCTGTGTTTATGGCCTCCAGTGTTTCTTCCGCTGTTTGGTGTGGCTGAATTGTGTTTATTTTTTCCCCTAATGTGGCTTTGAAGAGTTCCGAGTGGAGCTTCTTCTGACATCTGGTCCAGTGTGTTGTCACTGGATTTGATGTTTTTGTTAAGGGGGGGAATTCGGAAATAATGAATTTAATTGCATGGTGATCTGTCCTTGGCAATGGTTCATTTTCCAAGATTTTTATTTCCAGATCTTGTCTGAAAATAAGATCGAGCGTGTGACCTGAAGCAAGTGTGGGTCCACATACTAGTTGCTGAAGTCCTAATCCTTCCAGGTGGTTGATACAGGCGTCGGCAACGGGGTCTTGTGCGGAGTTGGCCCAGAGATTGAAGTCCCCGGCAGCAAAACATGTTTACTGTTGAGGGTGTAAGTGGAGACAAACTCTGTTAATGATGATAGCAGCTGCGATTTTGGGCCGGGTGGCCTATAGCAGAGATTATGAATGATACCATGAGAATTGAGGAGATGCTGGCTCTTGACAAGGATACCTTTGATAAATTCAAGATGTTGTGGTCCATTTGGCTTCACTTCTCCGCCTCTGATACTCTCACCAATTTGTTATCAACCCCAACACGATCATCCTAACTTACAAACCTAATGCTGGGTATTGTGAAAGGAAGTCAGGTAAATCTGTGGGTGTTGTCACAGATGGGAGATACATTTCTGCCTTGTTTAGACAATTCACCAATTACTATGAGGTGTCGGCTGCAGAGGTAGCCAAAATAGTTTAGGACGTTGGATAGCTTCAGCTGTTCAGAATGAGGCAATTAAGGCCTCTATAAGTTATCCAGAGAATTACTACTGATTGCTGCATCCTGAGGCTTTTTGAGTTAAGGAGAGCAGTGAGCTGAGAAAGACTTCTGAAGGTGAGGTGGTGTTGATTTTTTCTGTGTGATAAAAATCAAAAAGACTATTGTTTTTCTGCTGTATGACCAGCAGTGTCTGCCCAGCAGTAGGCTGTGCCAGACTCCATAGGTGGGTTCCTGTGTTGTGATGGTAGACGCCCAAGTGGCCAGGGTTTATTTTATGTTTATGCTGTTTGGATGCTTGCACTTGTTTCCAGCAATATGGAAGAATGAACCATAATCTTTGTTTTCAACCGTCCTCGGCTGCCTCTCTGTATAGTTCAGTGTGTAGTGAACCTACCAGGGGGTCACACACACCCACTACCGAGCTAACCCCTTACACATGGTGGAGAATGCGGGCAGTTAAAGTAAACTCAAAATGGAGGAGATACTGAAACAACTGGCTATAGCAAATGCAAATCAACAGCAGACAAATGTAGGTTTGCAGCGGAGCCTTGCAGCTCAACAACAGGCTAACTATGATCGGTTAAAAGAGGAAATATTGGCACGTTTTGGTGTAACCCTGGATCTCCGTGCTCAGTGGGTCCACAATTAGAGTTTTCAGCTGAGGAAGCCACCTTGGTCGCAAATGTATGACCTCATCCATTTGGCTAGGAAATGGCTGCAGCCAGAAATGTTGTCCGGACCAAAAATTTTGGAGCGAGTAGTCATGGACAAATTTCTTGGGTCTCTTCCTAACACCCTGCAGAAATGGGTGAGCCATGGTGGTCCGGAAACCGCAGACAAACTAGTAGACCTGGTCGAAAGGTACCTAACAACAGAGAATTTGTTCTCTTCCCCCAGAGACGCACAGACTTTCCACCCAAGACCAGATCCTCCCCACCTATAGGTAAGACTGCATCAAGGGATGGGGTGGAGAGAGGGACCAAAGAGCAACTAGAGGTATTATTAGAGGTATTATCGCTGCTAATGTTTGGCGAGAGCGGCCTGGAAGACCCATCCCACAGGAGAGGTCCTGAAGGTTGATTTGTTACCGTTGCCAGGAAGAGGGACATGTAGCAGCGGTTTGCCCAGCGGGTGATGAACCCATGCCGTGTGACTTTCTGACAGAGAGACGACAGTCCCTTTTTGCAACCACATGCACTGCAGTAAAGGGGAATGAGAAACTTTTATATAGAATATGCTTAGATGGTAAAAATGTTGTGGTATTGTTGGATTCATGTAGCCTGGTCACCTTAGTGAAAAGTGATCTAGTGGTGGGAAAATCCTTACATCCTAGGAAAATGGCTGTAGTTTGTGTACATGGGGACACTCGAGAATATCCGGTGACTACTGTTTCCTTTGAAACCTCCCTCAGTAACTTGTGTCACCAAGTGGGTTTAGTTCCCAAACTGCCACATGACGCCATTGTGGGAAGGGATTTCCCAAAGTTCTGGGAACTCTGGGATTGCCCAGATTCCCCAGTAGGTGGTTCTTCTGAGCCTGAAACATCTACTCCAGAATCCTCTAACTGTGAGTTTCCGTTCTCAGTCTTAGCAGGGGAAAAAACAGTCCCTAGGGAGGAGCCTGCTACCTCAGAAGAGGAACAGCGGTCGATAGGGTTTGATGACCTCGAGGTGCACAGAGAAAAAAGTCCTTGATCGCTAAGACTACCCGATTTTCTGCTCCATTTAACCTGGCTGTCCCTGAAGGTGAGATAGCGGAGACTCTGTCCAAAACTCAGCAACAGGAGGTTAAAGAATTTGTGCTCCATAATAGGGAGAAGTTTTTAGACCTGCCAGGTTGGGTCTCCGGAGTTGAACATGACATTATCACCACACCAGGGGATAAGGTCAAGTTGAAGTCTTATAGAATTCCAGAAGCCCGACGAGAGGCAATGCGCCAGGAAGTAAAAAAAATGCTTGAGCCGGGGGTGATAGAAGAGTCAAATAGTGATTGGAAGTTGGCAGTTTTGTAATGACTTTCGCCGCTTGAATAAAATCACTAAGTTTGACACCTATCCTATGCCCCGCATAGATGAACTGATTGATCGCCTGAGGACGTTAGACCTGACCAAGGGTTATTGGTAAATCCCTCTCTTGGAGTCGGCCAGGGAAAAAACAGCATTTGTAACTCCAGACGGATATTTCCAATATAGAAGGATGCCTTTTGGGTTACAGAATGCTCCCGCCACATTTCAATGCACCATGGATAAGACCCTTTGGCCTCATCGAGCCTATGCTGCTGCATACCTCGATGACGTGTTCATCCATAGTTACCAAAAGTTCAGGCTGTGTTGGATTCCATCTGGAAAGCCGGGCTTACAGCCAATCCAAAAAAATTTACCCTTGGGCTAGAAGAGGCAAAGTATCTGGGGTATACCATTGGAAGAGGTCTAATCAAGCCCCAAATAAACAAAGTTGAGGCTATTCAGGATTTGCCACGTCCCACCAACAAGAAACCGGTTTGTGCATTTTTGGAGATCGCGGGATATTATCGCCGCTTTATCCCCCATTTTGCCTCACAGGCCTCACAGGCTGCTCCCCTGACCAATTTGACCAAATGGAAGGAGTCTGTCATAAACAAATGGACTCCAGAAGCAGAAACAGCTTTTCAGGCTTTAAAACAGGCCTTATGTAGTCAGACAGTTTTAAATTCGCCTGATTTTTCACAGGACTTTTTGGTTCAGATACGTCAAATGTGGGGTTAGGAGCTGTACTGTCCCAGATTATCAAGAGGGGGGGGGGACACCCTGTTATGTACCTCAGCCGAAAGTTGAAGGCCCATGAGGAGAATTATGCCACCATTGGCAGTGAAATGGGCTTTGGATTCTCTCCGGTACTACCTTGTGGGTAGACAGTTTGAACTGGTGATGGATCATGCCCCATTGAAGTGGATGGCAAAGAACAAGTAGACCAATAGGAGAATAAATAGGTGGTTCCTGGCCCTCCAGGAATTTAGTTTTGTGGCAACGCATCGCCCTGGTGTTAAAATGGGGCATGCAGATGGGTTGTCCCGAGTGCATGCGTGTCTGGCAACCTGTGTTCCAACCCTAGGGTTGAAACAAGAAGGGGGTATGTGACAGGAAGTACTTTCCCCAGTGGGGTTTTGAGGCAGCAAAGGTAAAAATAGTACAATGCAAGAGAATGTGTAAAAAAGGGGAGATTTTATTAATGGCTGGTACAAAAGGTTAAAATAATGTAGAGGTAATCAAAGAAAGAGTTGCGGCATTGGTTAACAATCATAAAAATATCCATACGTTAGAACAATATCATAACATAGCCTGGTATTTGCACAGGTGATGCAAGATATCCTAACGGGTTTCGACCAAAAGGTCTTCTTCAGAGGTTTTTGTTTTTTGCCAAAACTGAAAAAAAGGGTAATACATACAGTTATTGTCATTATTATAGAAATGAAGATATTGACCTCCTATATATCCGCCCCGTCAGGGGACATGAAGTGTCCCAGACTTGGGGAAGGAAGGTAAAAGGAGGAGAAATAATCAATGTAGGTTAGATAAATAAAAAAATACAGTTTTTTTACCCGGTTACTACATGTGGAGAGTTCCAAGCCAAGCTCCTATGTGAAAGTAGGGAGGATCCAGTGGAATCCACAGGTGGTCTATCCGTTGTCAGCGAGCTCCAGGAGGCTGTGTCCCAAGACAGTGAGGTGGCCGCATGTAACTAGACGAGGGATCAAAAGGCAGCACAAACCCGTATTGGGCACTGGGCCGGGGCCAAAGGAAGCCCTGCAATGGGTGGAATGAATAAGATATAGGTATATTAATAAATAAATAAATATGGGGAAGAGTGTGCGGCATATATATGCATACACTCTTAGATAGATCCCCAGAGGGTTTTATATAAGACATAAGCCTGTAAGTGTCCTCTTTAGTTAAGAGGGTAAGTACTGTGGTTGACTGATTAACTTAAAATAATATCAAGGGGTAGTCTATACTTTAGAGACATGAATGAAGGAATCCCTGAAAGGAAAGGGAGCGTGAGAGGAGAGGAGTGAGGAGTGATGGAAATGAATGAGGAACAGGGGGATGTGAGATGCTGAAAGTGATAACAGGAAATGGAAGTGGATTGGACCTAATAATGAAACAGGTATTAAAGAGTGACATGAATAGATATCTAAAGTATATAAGTGAGGACAAAAAAGGAGAAAAAGAAAAAGGAAAAAGAGAAAAAGGAAAAGAGGGGGGAGATAGGAGTGTGTGTGGTGTGGGAAGTATGTGTGAATGGGGCGGGGGAAATGAAGGAAGTGAGGAGGTATAAGTGAAAAAATAAACAAATGTGGGTATGTGAGGGAGAGGGGTCTGAATTGTGGGGCAGATGAGTGGGTGGATGATTGAACTAGGTGGGGTGTGGTGCATGTTGGTAAGAGTGCGGAGGACGCTCGGAGGGGGGGGGGGGGAGAGGGTAAGGTGATAAAGTGTGTGATAAGAGTGAGAGATGGTGTGAGAGTGTATAGAATGTGACTAGGGATTATTGTGCATGTGTCAAAGAGAAAAGGAAGTGGATGGTGAAGGCATGTGAGGAAAAAAGAAAAAGTGAGAACAAATGATAAAAAATGGGAGTGATGGAATGGGAATGAGGAGAAAACGTGAATAAGGGAAAGGAGAGGTGATGGAGCAGGGAAATAAAGGGTCGGGAGAGGGGAAGAGCGGGGAGGGAGGAAAAAAGGGAGGGGGAGGGGGGAAGGGGGGGGGGGAATGACCAGGAATTACCTTCAGTGGTATCAACGTCAGCCTATGTATTGAGGCGGCCGTTGTATGGTATAACAACAAACCAAATGCAGATATGAGAAAAGGAACACAAAATCCACCATCTGCAAGTGAAAAAGTAGACAGCGTTTGGGTGTAAAAGCAAAGTGTTGAGTACAATGTCATGTATGAAAAAGGATTGATCATACAGACAGGTGCTTACCCGTCTAAACAAGCTGACACTCATGGAGATGACCACCGTCCTCTGACCAGGTACAGCTAGGGCAGAATATTTATGCTGCCCAGAAAGGGGGAGGGGGAGCGTATAGGGCGGGGAGTAAGCCGACCCAACTTTCTAATTAAGGGGGAGAGGTGTGTCATGCATCCTGGAGCCGGCCATCTATGGTGATTGCTTACGTGTGGGCCGCCATGTTGATCCCCCCGGCGTATGAAGGACTGAAACCAGTGAGGCATTAGCCTTCACTTCCGTGTATTGGGAGTAACGTCGATGACGTCATCGCGCACACGCGCATGCGCGATGAGCATCAGGGAAAAAAATACAGAAAGTGGCCGCATATGCCGCCAGCAGAGGGAGTGTCAATACCACCAGAACGGCATGGGAAACGCCGCCCGGTGGAGACATAACAGAAGCGCAAGCGCTAGTGTATTCTCCCTCTGCTGGGAAGTGACAATAAGCTAACCTCACGGGAGCAGCCATCCTGGAGACATCGCGGAGGAAGATGGAGGTGGAACTCACACAGGATAATCCCTATAAAGCACATGGAGACAATGTGAATGAAGGCATAGCAGGAGATAATAATGACAGTAAATGTATATTACATTTATATACAGTCAAACAGCGCAATTATTGATACCTCTAAGAGTGCAACATATTGAATTATACACAGCCTAAACCCTCTTGATACATACATTTTGTTGCATTTATTAAATTATAATAATTTGGTATTCATCTAAAAAGGCATATAAAAGAGAATTCAGCATACATGATATGAAATGGTACCCTGCTGAGAGAGTGCCCTGACACCTTCGAGCATGACATTATAGAGGTTGAGGGGGAGAGACAGGGATGAAGAAAACTCTCCCCCCCTCTCTCTCCCCCTCAACCTCTATAATGTCATGCTCGAAGGTGTCAGGGCACTCTCTCAGCAGGGTACCATTTCATATCATGTATGCTGAATTCTCTTTTATATGCCTTTTTGAATACCAAATTATTATGTATCAAGAGGGTTTAGGCTGTGTATAATTCAATATATTGCATTTATATATATACTTTCTGTATATTTTTTTCCCCTGATGCTCATCGCGCATGCGCGTGTGCGCGATGACGTCATCGACGTTACTCCCAATACACGGAAGTGAAGGCTAATGCCTCACTGGTTTCAGTCCTTCATACGCCGGGGGGATCAACATGGCGGCCCACACATAAGCAATCACCATAGACGGCCGGCTCCAGGATGCATGACACACCTCTCCCCCTTAATTAGAAAGTTGGGTCGGCTTACTCCCCGCCCTATACGCTCCCCCTCCCCCTTTCTGGGCAGCATAAATATTCTGCCCTAGCTGTACCTGGTCAGAGGACGGTGGTCATCTCCATGAGTGTCAGCTTGTTTAGACGGGTAAGCACCTGTCTGTATGATCAATCCTTTTTCATACATGACATTGTACTCAACACTTTGTTTTTACACCCAAACGCTGTCTACTTTTTCACTTGCAGATGGTGGATTTTGTGTTCCTTTTCTCATATCTGCATTTGGTTTGTTGTTATACCATACAACGGCCGCCTCAATACATAGGCTGACGTTGATACCACTGAAGGTAATTCCTGGTCATTTCCCCCCCCCCTTCCCCCCTCCCCCTCCCTTTTTTCCTCCCTCCCCGCTCTTCCCCTTTCCCGACCCTTTATTTCCCTGCTCCATCACCTCTCCTTTCCCTTATTCACGTTTTCTCCTCATTCCCATTCCATCACTCCCATTTTTTATCATTTGTTCTCACTTTTTCTTTTTTCCTCACATGCCTTCACCATCCACTTCCTTTTCTCTTTGACACATGCACAATAATCCCTAGTCACATTCTATACACTCTCACACCAATCTCTCACTCTTATCACACACTTTATCACACCTTACCCTCTTTTTTTTTCCCCCTCCCCCCCCCCCTCCGAGAGTCCTCCCCACTCTTACCAACATGCACCACACCCCACCTAGTTCAATCATCCACCCACTCATCTGCCCCACAATTCAGACCCCTCTCCCTCACATACCCACATTTGTTTATTTTTTCACTTATACCTCCTCACTTCCTTCATTTCCCCCGCCCCATTCACACATACATCCCACACCACACACACTCCTATCTCCCCCCTCTTTTCCTTTTTCTCTTTTACCTTTTTCTCCTTTTTTGTCCTCACTTATATACTTTAGATCAGAGATTTTTTTCTCAGAAAATAGGTGCAGGAACTCAACCACAACCCCGTTGTGGAAGGGTCTTAAAGGGGCGTTAAATACCAGGATTGCATTACATAGAGTGCAGAGTTCAGGGGGGTTACACACATAGTGCAGAGCTGTCACTTGTAAACACAGAAACCAGACTTCTGTGTTTACAAGTGATTGTGATGAGCAGGCAACAAAGGGTCTGAGCCAGAGGTGGTGGAACTGAGTTCCCCCAAGTTCCCCCTGAAAAAAAGCCCTGCTTTAGATATCTATTCATGTCACTCTTTAATACCTGTTTCGTTATTAGGTCCAATCCACTTCCATTTCCTGTTATCACTTTCAGCATCTCACATCCCCCTGTTCCTCATTCATTTCCATCACTCCTCACCTCTCACGCTCCCTTTCCTTTCAGGGATTCCTTCATTCATGTCTCTAAAGTATAGACTACCCCTTGATATTATTTTGAGTTAATCGGTCAACCACAGTATAACTAAAGAGGACACTTACAGGCTTATGTCTCATATAAAATCCTCTGGGGATCTATTTGAGGCGGCGTACACACGAGGGGATATGTCCGCTGAAAACGGTCCGATGGACCGTTTCAGCAGACATCTCCGCTCGTGTGTATGGGCTAGCAGACAGATTTCTCCACCCGACAGATTTCAAAGCAAGCTTTGAAATCTATCCGGTGGGAATCTGTCCGCCCGACATGTCTGCTGGTTAGTACACTTACCAGCAGACATGTCGGCCCCCACCGCCGCCGCGCCGCTGCCGAATGGATTCGGCGCATGCGCAGAAGTGTTTTACTTCCTGGTGCGGTGACGTGGCGGTGACGCGGCGGCGTCAACGTCACCGCCGCGTCACCGCCACGTCACCGCGCCGTCCGGCGGCGGGGAATTTGATCCGATGGTGTGTACACGCCATCGGATCAAACTCCCGATCGGACATATCCGATGGAAATGGTCGCGGACCGTTTTCATCGGATATGTCCGATCGTGTGTACGCCGCCTAAGAGTGTATGCATATATATGCCGCACACTCTTCCCCATATTTATTTATTTATTAATATACCTATATCTTATTCATTCCACCCATTGCAGGGCTTCCTTTGGCCCCGGCCCAGTGCCCAATACGGGTTTGTGCTGCCTTTTGATCCCTCGTCTAGTTACATGCGGCCACCTCACTGTCTTGGGACACAGCCTCCTGTTGCTCGCTGACAACGGATAGACCACCTGTGGATTCCACTGGATCCTCCCTACTTTCACATAGGAGCTTGGCTTGGAACTCTCCACATGTAGTAACCGGGTAAAAAAACTGTATTTTTTCATTTATCTAACCTACATTGATTATTTCTCCTCCTTTTACCTTCCTTCCCCAAGTCTGGGACTCTTCATGTCCCCTGATGGGGCGGATATATAGGAGGTCAATATCTTCATTTCTATAATAATGACAATAACTGTATGTAATACCCTTTTTTTCAGTTTTGGCAAAAAACAAAAACCTCTGAAGAAGACCCTTTGGTCGAAACGCGTCAGCTATCTTGCATCACCTGTGAAAATACCAGGCTATGTTATGATATTGCCATGCCTTGTTCTAATGTATGGATATTTTTATGATTGTTAACCAATGCCGCAACTCTTTCTTTGATTACCTCTACATCATTTTACCCTTTTGTACCAGCCATTAATAAAATCTCCCCTTTTTTACACATTCTCTTGCATTGTACTATTTTTACCTTTGCTGCCTCAAAACCCCACTGGGGAAAGTTTCTCTGTCATTAATACGGGGTGTGCAGCTCCTATCCCTCTGCCCACAGGCATATTCTCTCCTTTTTGTGACAGGAAGTAAGGTAAATCTGTGGGTGTTGTCACAGACGGGAGATACATTTCTGCCTTGTTTAGACAATTCACCAATTACTATCAGGTGTCAGCTACAGAGGTAGCCAGAAAGGTTTAGGACGTTGGATAGCTTCAGCTGTTCAGAATGAGGCAATTAAGGCCTCTATAAGTTATCCAGAGGATTACTACTAATTGCTGCATCCTGAGGCTTTATGAGTTAAGGAGAGCAGTGAGCTGAGAAAGACTTCTGAAGGTGAGGTGGTGTTAATTTTTTCTGTGTGATACAAATTAAAAAGACTATTGTTTTTCTGCTGTATGACCAGCAGTGTCTGCCCAGCAGTAGGCTGTGCCAGACTCCATAGATAGGTTCCTGTGTTGTGAAGGTAGACGCCCAAGTGGCCAGGGTTTATTTTATGTTTTGTTTTGTTTGTGCTGTTTGGATGCTTGCACTTGTTTCCAGCAATATGGAAGAATAAATCATAATCTTTGTTTTAAACCGTCCTCGGCTGCCTCTCTGTATAGTTCAGTGTGTAGTGATAGTGAACCCACCCAGGGGGGTCACAAACACCCGCTACCGAGCTAACAAGGGTTACCCTTACAGTATGTACTTACGGGTGTCCCCCCTTGTTGTCCTATTAGTGACTCTACCCCAGGAATGTTTTTACAGCAGCTCTTGCACTTTTCCTCGACTATTTTTCTATTGTTCTTTTCCGCTCTCTCTCCTTTCTTCTTCCCTTTCTCCCTACTCACGCCCACCTTTGGGTCGCTCCCCTCCTTTCTCCTTTCTCTATCCTTTTTATTTTCTTGCAAAAAATAAAAATAAAAATGTTTATGCTATCTGACTGGAAACAACTGAACTCTCTCTTTTTTTCTTTTGCTCCTAAGGACGACCGTTGATGTTCATTATTTTCTATATGGTAATAGGAGTTATGCTGTGGGCGATAGCCATTGGGCTGACTCAATATATATGTCTACTCACGATTGTCACTAGTATGTAACACTGGATGTTGTTTCTCTTTGTATCGTTTGTTACGCTACTACTAAACATATTTTCAACCCTAATTTAGTATTGCGCATTTTCTGTTAATCCAATAAACCTAATTTCACTACTGAAATATTACTGTGTCCTTCAGTTATTTGATAGATCAAAATGAAATTGCTGATTCAAACACCCAAATATTTATAAATGACAATCATGGAAATTGTCAGGTGTTCCTAAACTTTTGCATACAACTGTATGGAAAACCTACTTTAAAGTAACAAAAAGCCATTCTTTTGCACTAATGCTTCCTCTTATATTGGTCCTGCTTCTGCTCAGGCATCCTCTTACAAGTCCAAACAGTTCATCAAAGCTTGCCACCGACATCCTTGTGTAATTATAGAACTTATCTCCATCAGGGCTCAGTTCACCGAACATGAGGGCAAAGTAGCCGATCGATAGATGCTGTGAGGTTAAGGGATGGACCCAGTAATGATGGGGACATCTCCTACACTAAATCTCTGTTCTCCTCCTCATCTTCATGAGCAGCAATATGAGCATTGCGAGAAAACTACTCATATACGCATTCATCGTCAAAAGATCTCAGGCACAAAACACTGATCATTCCTCTCACTCCAACACACTCTCAGGCACTGAAAAAAGGACACAGGAAATCGATGTTTTGAAATGCAGATGACCGAAATGCATCATGGGTAGATTCAAGGGACCAAAAAAGTAAATACAAATAAATAAACGCAGCCGCATGAAAACGCATGTAAACGCAGGTAATCACAGTGTACAAATGCAGCTGATTGCTGTGACTGGAGTCTTGAATTTCACAGAAAATAAACATGCTTTTAACTGCGGCAGAAGAGCTGTCCGTGTGAAAGAGGGCTTAGTTTTAAACACAGTCATATTTTAGAAAGATGCAGCATTATTCAAAAATAAATAACTTCCTAATAAAATAAAATGTGACTCAAAAACAAAATAGACATACCTGTATATAATATGGAAAATACCTTGGATAGATGATAATTCCCTATCAACTTATTTCAGACATAAAAAAAAAAAAAAAAGTTGCTTTAACAGTGGTTACAAAGACACATTTTTAGACATTTAGGATCTTTAAAAACTAAATGCTTTATTGTCTGTTCCTCATAGTCTTGTTTTTTCTTCGCATTTCTTAGGGAGTAGATATTCAGAATTTTTCCAGCAGTTGGAGCAATGGCCTTGCATTCTGTGCTCTTATATTGGCCTTTTTTCCTGACGCATTTGACTATGACTCTCTTGACCCCAAGAATAGAAGACAGAACTTTCAACTGGCATTCAGCACAGCAGAGTGAGTAAATAATGTGGAAATAAGTATTAACAGTGACCTGGAGAGGTAGACTAGGACTTTGTTGTACTCAATGTAAAATCCTTTTCTCTGTGCTAATTGGAGGACAACAGCTTTGCTTTTGATAATCACAAACTGAGTTTATTGCCACCCGCAGAAGTTGCACTTACCAGCCTGATAGTGTGCTGTTACCAGAGCTTTTTTTCTCAGAAAATAGGTGCAGGAACTCAACCACGACCCCGTTCAGATTTCACAAACAGTAGAAGGGTCCTAAAGGGGCATTAAATACCAGAATTGCACTAATACAGAGTGCAGAGTTCAGGGGGGTTACACACAGAGTGAAGAGCTGGCACTTGTAAAAACAGAAACCAGACTTCTGTGTTTACAAGTGATTGTGGTGAGCAGGCACCAAAGGGTCTGAGCCAAAGGTGGTGGAACTGAGTTCCACCAAGTTCCCCCAGAAAAAAAGCCCTGGCTGTTACCAGAAACAACCAGAAACTAGTGTTTGATGGCATATTATTGTACAATGATTTGCCACATCCAGTGTGGGAGAAGAGCAGTTGATGCTGCAATGCTCTTACATGGGCCCTCTACATTCAAAAACAGGGAGCCTGTCCTACAAAACCTGTGAATAAGAAAAAGTGTAGCACTTATTTTTGTATATAAGATTGAATGGGACAAAATCCTTGCATTTATAACTAATCAGTTAAATTAAATATCACCACGTACTAAGAACAATGAAAATCACTGAATGTACAGATACCACTTATCAGTGAAATAAGAGGTGGGGTAGAGTCCAAAAATGTGACAAACAACAACAGTCCAAAAGTGTAGACAAAATCTAGCAGATTGGAGTGAGGGATCCCATGTAGGTGCAACCATCTAAATGGAATAGCGATAGTCAGAAACACCACCACCAATAATAGGAGGAGGCTTACCAGATTTAGATGACTTAGAGAGGCATATACCACCCAAGTCACAAAGGCTTATATGGTCAGTCAACACAATGGGTACAGCTGGTCTTGAATCCAACCGGCGACTTGACACAGGGTAGTCCAAAAGCTTCAATATACACTCAGAAATGTATAATGTGTGATTTTTGTTGGGGCTAGAGACTGGGAATCTAATTGTCATGTGTATTAAAAAACTCACATAGCGTTATCCGTTGAGAGCAATATTTATTAAAAAGTGTATAAAAATAAACACTCACATTTAGAAGTTGATCATAGGCATATGGTATAGGTACAACGCCCGATGCGTTTCAACTAAACAGTCGTTATCTGGGGTGTGGACCCCCACATCTAAATTGCTATATAAAGATGCTATGACCCCGGAAGTGACGTCACTTCCGGTTTCTGAAACCGGAAGTGACGACCGCAAACCGAAACAACCAAATGGAATATACAAATATTGGTTTTAAGAATGGAGTGAGTCCAAATAATAATGCTTAAAGGGATGACCTTATATAGCTATCATCAGCCATGCAAGACTTATAAAGAAGCTACGAGCGCTATTTAATCCGATGGATATGGAAAACGCTATCCAAGCCTCACTATGAAAACGAGGCTTGATAACGTCACTTCCACGCATGCGTTATATTTATAATGGCTGTGTAGTAATATCCGGGATGCATTGTTAAAGCATCCAAGCCTCGTTTTGAGAACAGGGTTGGATGACGTCAATATGTCAGTCGGACCATGAGGTCATTTACGACGAGGGCGACCAAACATATTAACCTAATTAAGTTTAGTAGTGTTAAACACACAGTGCCCCGCCATTACCGGCAATACCATGCCCGTGATCCAATGGGGACCCAATCCTTAATTATAGACAGATTTATTGGCCCGTGGAGTGGTGGAGCTAATACCAGAGAAGTTTCCAGACTTGAAACTTTCTGGATATATACGAGCTACAGACCCACCACCCACAGGGGATGAATATGGAGTGGGATTTTAACTCTTTCATTAATAGATCTTGAATCATCGAACAAGTTTTTCCTAGATTTTTCTAAACATTTCCCTTTAGTTTTTCAGATTTTTATTTTATTTTTAGTATTATTTATTATTCATTTAAAAATGTACATAGCATTTGCTTAATGTCAAATTTATTGTCTACATTTCATATGAGCCTGTATATGCAAATTGTTTTTTTAATAAACATTAAAGATTATAACTATGAGTTTTTTGGATGACCTTAATTGGAATATACATTTTCAACTATTATCTTCGTTATTTTGAAGCATTGGCACAATAAAAAACCCAGAATAGCACTGACGATATTGCAAAAAAAACAATGGGGGATTGAGTGTGCGCAATTTTCAGAAATACTATGAGGCAATTTTGCTAACACGGGTAGTAGAATGGACAAAAATAATGAATAAGAAAAGATGGGATAAGGTGCACAAAAAAAATGGAAATACAATTCACCACTGATAGCACTAAAGGAAAACAATTATTTTGCATTGTGGGAAAAATCAATAGGAGGTAATTGGATTAAAAAAGAAAATGCACAATTATGAGATATTATGCAAGGTGGAAAAATATGCACTATACAGGTATTAAAAATGAAAAAGGATTTAATGGATATAAATGAATGGAGGTATGCCCATCTTTGACACTTCATAGCCGCACTTCCTCACCCGATAAGGGAAGGTGGCGATTTAACATCAATGGAACGTCTATGCAACATGGAATGAACTCGCGGGAATATATCCCGAATATATACAATTTTGATGGAAGCGAAGAGGCTGGAGGTACCAACATTCATAAAAAATTAGCATATGGAATTGGGGAAACGAGTAAGGAATCAGGAAGTAAGTAAAATTCGGAAACTTGTACATGGCTCATCAATAAATAAGATAGAAATAAACTACAAATGCATAACAAGATGGTATAGAAGCCCCGATATCTTAGGGAAATACCAAGTAGATCAAACAATGGAGTGTTGGCAAGGTTGTGGGCAAGTGGGAACAGTGGCACACATATGGTGGCAATGCCCTAAGATAGGGATCTATTGGAAGGATGTGCTGAGTTATATTATAGAGATCACTAAGATAGAGCTACCTGTAGAACCCTGGACATGTCTATTGGCTAAACAGGATAGAAGAGATATGGAAAGTGGAATATTTAAGAAGTTGTCAGGAAAATACAAGAGAGGAGTTTGCCAAGAGATGGGAAGAGTGAAAAAGTTCAAACTAACAAATATATAGGGAAATTAAAAGTAAGACTTGGGCGGGGGGATAGGTTGGGGGGAGGGGTGGTGAGGAAGGGTAGGAACGAAATGGTATGGGTAAATATTGTAAAGTATATTTCCACTGGGAAAGGAAATGTATACTGTTCTTTGTTTTCTATTATGTACAGTACATGCAAATTTTAAATTAAGAATTAAAGTAAGAATCCAGGTCCAGGTGATAACCCTTCACTATGTTTTCCAAAAAGCCTAAAAATAGATTTTTTGGCTTGGGCTACGCTTTAAAAATGTACCAGTTCAAAATTACAAACAGATTCTACCTAAGAACAAACCTACAGTCCCTGTCTTGTTTGCACCACCTGTGTACTGCTGTTCAGAGCATATAGGGCCTGGGGGCCCCACGCCTTTCCTTTTTTTAATTTGGGTGCGGGGTTCTCCTAAATATCCATACAAGACCCAAAAGGGGGCTGGTAATGGGCTGGGGGGGGGGGGGGGGGTACCCATGCTGTTTTTCTCAATGATTTTCATCCATATTCATCACATTAAAGCCTCAAGCAGTTTTAAATGACTTTAATCCTTTAGAATTGTCATTTTTTGCAGGAACTGTTCTAAACATGGAAAACACATGCCACTTCACAGGCATACTATAGACACCCCCCCAGGTACGATATTTAACCACTGAAGGCCCGCCTCCTGCACATTTACATTAGCAGAATGGCACGGCTAGGCAAATGCACGTACAGGTACGCCCTCTTTAAGTGCTCAGCCGCTGGGGTCTCGCGATCGGTCCCCGGAGCTGAAGAGCGGGGAGAGCTGAGTGTAAGCACAGCTTCCCCGTTCTTCACTGTGGCGCCGTCATCGATCGTGTGATACCTTTTATAGGGAAATACAATCAATGCCTTTACACCTACAGCCAAACCCCCCTACAGTTAGAAACAGTTAGAAAAACAGATGAGGTCATACATAACCCCTTCAGCGCCCCCTTGTAGTTAACTCCCAAACTGCAATTGCTCTGAGCTGATCACCATTGTTCCTTTGAACTTGAGAGGACGGATCCACCTTTCCTGCACTCCTGTGACCCAAGGAATCTTCACTATCTGCCTGTATGATCTCTTTCTAACAGGGATCCATCTTTCATGGTAAGGGGCCAGCTTGCCCAAATTTATCTTGTGTCTCTGCATGCGGATATACATGTATTACCTGGAAGATTCAGCAACATCACCTGTGAAGCCAGCTATTTTATGTTCTTTATTGAATAGTGGACTTTTATGTCTCCAGCTATCAGCACTTGAGATTGCATTAGTTCATTAATTGATACTACCATTCCTTTATAATCTCTTTATATAATTTATTTGTAATTTAGTTTCTTCATTTTTGATGTTCACCAATGTCCTTTGGTATCCACCATATATTTATATAGTTTTGGGCGTTGCGCTATTTTTTCACTGCTTTTCATTTCTATCCCATTGCTGCCTATTCCAGAAAATTCCAAAATTGCAGCAACCTTTTCAGAGTTTTCTCTGTCCCAATTCTCACTTTAGGGAAGCGCAAATCAACCGATAAACGCTTATTGTGTTTGTTTTTTGTTTTTTACCAAAAATAGGTAGAAGAATACGTATCGGCCTAAACTGAGGAATTTTTTTTCTTGTATATATATTTTTGGGGGATATTTATTATAGCAAGAAGTTAAAAATATTGGGCCAGATTCACAGAGCGATTACGCGGCGTAAGTCTAAATGTGCGCATGCGTTTCGATGCACGGCATTCCCAGAACGAGATACACAAGAAATCTACTTTTTTTTGTAAAGCGTAATTTCGTTAGACAGGCGCATCTGTCCGCGCAAAACTGCGCTAGACAGACCATTGATTTGCTAGTCAAATATGCTAATGAGGGACTTACGGGGATCCACAAAAGAACGTTGGGGCAGCGCAGGCTACGCGGTGTGCGCAACAGCAAAATGTCCTGTCTAAAATTAGACCATATAAAAGCTGGTCTAAAAAGAGAAAAATCGTCTACATGTCAGATAAAGCAACACTGTTAGTGAGGAGCTGAGCAGTCACACGTGTTGCACAACAATCTGTATGCCAACATGCCAGGGGCATCGTCGCGCATAGCTATACTACTGACTTTAGATGAGCAAAGAAGGATAAGGGCACGGAGGAAGGCACGGGAGAGGATATACCGCACACGCATAGACCTGTTTGGCATTAGTGATTGTGAGGTGTATCGCATCTTCAGATTCACCCCTCATGCCATCCTGGAATTAACCACAACCCTGCAGGAGGACATCACCAGCCCAACACAACGATCACATGCAGTGCAGCCACTGGTCAAGGTCCTGGCAACACTCCATTTCCTTGCCACTGGCTCTTTTCTGCGTACAAGTGGAGTGGTGGCTGGGATGTCACAATCCTCCGTGAGCAGATGTGTGCAGCAGGTTGTCCCTGCAATCCTCAGACGCATGTCCCACCACATCATTAAACCAACCACTGAGGACCTGCGGCTGAAGGCAATGACAGATTTCTACAGAATTGCCAGATTCCCACGCACCGTGGGGGCCATTGATTGCACACATGTGGCACTCCAGCCCCCCCAGGAGACAGAGCACATGTACCGCAATCGGAAGCATTGGCATTCCATCAATGTACAGGTGATAGTCGATGCCCAAGGCCTCATATGGCACGTCCGTGCCAAACACCCAGGGTCCAGCCATGACAGCTACATATACAATCAGAGCCCCATCCGAATGGAATTCGATCAAAACGTGTATGGGGACACCTGGCTGGTTGGTGAGTGACATGGGTGGCAGGCATGACTGTACCCCCCCATGATGCACACATCACAAGGGGCACATGCATGACTAACACCCTCCTGTCTTTTCCCTTACAGGTGACTCTGCATATCCACTGGGACCCCATCTCATGACTCCTATCCGGAACCCCCAAACCCCAGGAGAAGAAAGATACAATCAAGCCCACGCCCAAACACGTGCAGTGGTGGAGCGCACCTTTGGCCTCCTGAAGTCACGTTTCCAATGCCTGGATAAGTCTGGGGGTACCCTGTTGTATTCCCCAAACTTCGTGTGCCATATCATCGTTGCCTGTTGCCTGCTGCACAACTTCGCAGTGAGAAAGGGCCTGCAGATTGACCTACGTGATGACCTGACCCCTGAACCAGACAATCCCCCCTAACCGAGGTTACCCCGTCTTCTGAGCGAAGAGCAGCCAGGAGCCAGCTCACATTATGCATCTTTGCACGTTAAACACACACATTAATCAAGGCACAATGAGAATGCATGCATGCACACCACTGTGGTCCCTAGCACACACACCCCACATCCTCATCAAATTGGATTGGCACCAGTCCACCATGCAGGACTTGTGAGCAGCAACGCCACGCCAAGGCTCCAATTATGTCACTGTACATTCATACACCATTCACACGGACCTGAGGATCACTTCTCCCTGGTCCTGGGGAACCCTTCACCAAAATTGAGGGTGACACCCCTTTTCCGGCAGGAATGTCACCCCCACATTCAAACAGCATTCACAACCCCAAAAAAATAAAAAAAACAGCGAAATCAAAAATTTTCCAGAAAAAAAAAAGGCCCCGAAAAAAAGGGGAAAAACAAATTAGTGCTCTTGACGTGAGCCACGCCTGGGGCGCCCCCGGCCACGGCCCGGCTCCTCTGGGGAGACTCATGGGGGAGGGGGTAAACCGGGGAAGGAGGAACTCCCTGGTCTCTACCCACCTGGCGGCCTGCCCTCCAAGGCCACGGCTATTCTGTCCAGGGCAGCACCTAGTGTAGCCGTGTTGGCCTGGATAGCCTGGGTGAGGGCCCTCACATCCTGCCCAACGCCTGCTGGTCGTTAAGGCAGTTTCTGAAAGCCCGGGAGTGGCAGTCCAAGTTCCCAAGCGTATCCTTGATGGAGGACAGGCTCTCCTCCATCCGCACCAATGTCTGGCTGACCTGTCCCAGATGGCGGGTCTGGAGGAACTGGTCCCTTCTTAGAGTGGCGGGCAGGAGATCGGCCACCCCCCTGGTCTTCTGGGTCGCCTTCCTGCCTCCAGCTGATGCTTGTGGCCGGGGAGAAGGGAAGCCCCTTGGGAGGGGAGCCATGTTGGGGGAGGAGAGGGGGGGCTCCCCCTTAGGGAGGGCTGGCTGCTGCCAGCCAGAGGGGAAGAGTCATCCAAAAACAATAGTCCAGTGCCTGACATGGACTCCTCCTCCTCCTCAAACTTCTCCTCCTCAACCTCCTCCTCTTCAACCTCCTCCGCGGACTCCGGCCTTGTCGGGGGGGCCTCATTAGGCTGCTGTCCTGGGGATGGTGCGGTCAGGCCAGATGGCCCAGCACCCTCCTGCACATCTGTGGATGACACAAAACATTCACAGGTTGGAGGATCCACACACTTGCCACATAATCCCTTTCACCCCCTCCCCCACACATGCTACACACCTGATAGAAAAAAAAACCTTACCTGGCATCACGCCTTCATGACTTGAGTCATAGTCGGGCAGGCCCTCCACTTCTTGCCTCTGAAAGGTCTGGGCCACAGCACGCTCCTCCGCTGTCAGCCTAACAGGGCATGGTGGGCCCCCTCCTGTGGCCCTGGCATGGGCAAGCATTTTGGTCAGCTTCTTTTTGACCAGACGCCGGAGGTCATTTATCTTTTTCTCAATCCCAGACCGGTTCCGTGTCTCCCCCTCCCCCGCTGAATTCACCTGGTCAGTGATCATGTCCAAAATCTCTCTCCTCCTGGGGGGGGGTGGTGTTGGCACTGTCCGGGCCGTGGAGGAAACGCCCATAGTCGGAAACGCCCGGGCAAGAATTTGTTTCTCCCTCAAAAAAACATTTAATTTCCTCTTCCTCTCTGTCATACTCTGACCAAAAATCACTCCCAGTTAACAAAAATCACTCACAAAATCAAGCACAACCAATCAAGCAAGAAAACAAACAAACAGAAAACTATCAAACAAAAATTCTCACAAACACTCAGCAAAAAGCAGTCACAAAAACAAACAGGAACAATCAAGCAAGAAAACAAACAAACAGAAAACTATCAAACAAAAATTCTCACAAACACTTAGCAAAAATCACTTTCAAATATCTTTTAACAAACACTAGATCACACAGTACACAAATCTGACAAATACAAATCACAACGCAACTAACAACGGAACAAAAGCACTTTGCTATATGGGAAGGGAAACAAAGGGATGTACTTTTGCAATGGAAGTGCGTTTGTGTGTGTCTATTTATGCTGTCTGCGTAGTTCTCAAATTTGCCCTAGTCCATTTCCAATTTCACTGATTGCGTCGTTCCCGAGTTGTTAGCATGCGCACAGAGGTGCTGACATGGTCTGCTTCAAGCGCGCATGCGCGAGCCGGCCGGCCCTTCATTTGCATGGGGTCATGGCTCATTTCAATGTAACACGCCCACGTCCTTCCCAATTTGTATTACTCCGCCTTGCACCTCAGAAATAACGTTTCACAGGCACTAATTTCTGCGTAAAAGTGAGAATAGGGTGATTGCGCGGCTACATTGCGCAAGTCTAACGTAAAGGCGGTGTGCTACGCCGGTCCAATAGTGCGCAGAAGTACCTGAATCTGGCCCATTGCATTTTTTTCAAAATTTCGCTCTATTTTTGTAGCGCAAAAAATAAAAGCCACAGAGATGATCAAATACCACCAAAAGAAAGCTCTATTTGTGGGAACAAAAGACACCAATTTTGTTTGGAAGCCACGTCGCATGACCGCGCAATTGTCTGTTAAAGCGACGCAGTGCCGAATCGCAAAACCTGGCCGGGTCCTTTAGCTGCCTAAAGGTCTGGGTCTTAAGTGGTTAAAGGAATATTTCACTTTTATTTTTTCATTTTAAGCTTTATTAAAATCACTGCTCCCGAAAAAACAGCTGTTTTTAAAACTTGTTTTGCATTGATGTACCCTGGGGCAGGACCTAGGTCCCCAAACACCTTTTAGGACAATAACTTGCATATAAGCCTTTAAAATTCGCACTTTTGATTTCCAACATTCGAGTCTCATAGACGTTAAGGGGGTTTGAAAGTTTGAGCGAACTTTCAGTCCGTTCGTGTGTTCTGGTGCGAATTGAACGGGGGGTTCGGCTCATCCCTACTGGGGACCAAATATCAGACATTTCTATATTCATGTCCTTTCATTGATAATGTTACCTTGGCTTTAATGGTGAGTATGGATTCTTCTGGAAAGGATATCCTTTCTCTTGTATCCTGCATGTTTAATGTTTCAGTTAATTTCAGTGTAATGTCTAGATTAGGGATGAGCCTAATGTTCGAGTCGAACATCGGGTGTTTGCCTATTCGCCGAATAGCGAACAATTTACGGTGTTCGCGGCAAATTCGAAAGCCACGGAACACCCTATAAAAGTCTACGGGAGAAATCAAAAGTGCTAATTTTAAAGGCTTATATGTATGGCATTGTCGTAAAAAAAATGCTTGGGGACCTGTTTGGGGTTTCCCTGTGGCGTCAGAGGGGGGTGAGGTCACACTCGTACATCACCGGTGGCCCCGCCCTCAGCTATTTAAGCTATTTTAGGGTTGAACTGGATGGACTTGTATCTTTTTTCAACCTGACTAACTAGGTAACTGTCACGGCAGGTGTAGTATCATTCAACTGAACCTCCCATGGAGGCGGATCGTGGCAGCGTTAGTTTTTCCCGTATCCTCGAAACGAGAATGAATGTATATCGCTGCATTTTATTTTTTTAATAAAAGACTTGTCCCATGCTCTGTCTTGTGTTTTTTTTAACATTTTTGACACTTTTTTTGTGAAATGGTAGGGGTACAATGTTACCAATTCACATAGGGGGGGCGGGATCTGGGGGTCCCGGGACAAGGGTTGTGGGGGATAAGGCCCTTGTCCCCATCAACATGGGGACATGGTGCTTTGGACCCCAAAGCATCCTCCCCAGGTTGAGAGCATGTGGCCTGGCACAGTTCAGGAGGTGGGGGCGTTCTCTCATCCCCCTCTTTTCCTGTGGCGTTCTCTCGTCCCCCTCTTTTCCTTAGACTGAGACGTAATTGTACATTGGACAAAGACTTCCAGAGGGAAACTTTAACAAAGTCAAAATTCAGGATAGACATTTCTTGATTTACAAACCTAGAAAGGCCACACAAACAACATCTACAAGAATAATTGCTAGGTACAACAGGCAACATGGGAGGGTACATAGTATACGGCGGTCCAGAAAATGACCAAATATATTAATACTTATCCTGAGATCACGTACAAGAGATCAAGATCTCTCAGTGACACTTTAGTGGTTATCCACCACAAATGTGATGATCCAGGGAGGAACAATATCCCTGGTACATACCCATGTGTAAAATGCAACTATTGATCCTTTATTCTCAGAGGTGTAAGTGTCCCCCTCCCCAACAGCACCACATGGACCCCTAGACATACAACAAATTGCCAATCGGTTGGCGCTGTTTATTTAACTACTTACCGCCCAGGCTATGGCAAAATGATGGCCGGGGCAGTAGTTGCGTTATCCTGACTGGACATAGGATGTCCAGCAGGATAACAGACGCAACTCGCCCGTGGAGGCTGCGCATCGCGACGATCGGTGGTGCAGTGTGTCAGTCTGATGGAGGCTCTTTGCCACGTGATCAGTCGTGTCCAAGCACTGCTGATCACGATGTAAACAGGAAGAGCAGTTGATTGGATTTTCCTCTACTCGCGTCTGACAGACACGAGTAGACGAAAGCCGATCGGTGGCTCTCCTGACTGGGGGTCTGCGCTGATTATTTATCAGCTCAGCCCACCTTCTGTTGCCAACCCAGAACCACCAGGGAAGCCGCCAGGACCTTGAGGGAAACCCCTAATATGTGGATTGCCAGGTACATTCCCCATGGCCATCCACATATGAAATACATGCCCAATATGTGCCAATCAGTGCCCACAAATGGGCAGTGACTGGCACCATTATGAAACAATGAAATCAGTGATGCCCAGCAATGCCCACCTATCAGTGCCCATCCGTGCCACCCATCAGTGCCACCCATAAGTACCCATCAGTGCCACCTATGTGTGCCCATAAGTGCTGCATATAAGTGCCCATCAGTGCCACATACCAGTGTCACCTATCAGTGCCTGTGACGGTAGTAGAACATATCCCCGTCAAGCCTTCCCTTCTTCTCCCATAAAAGAAATCACCCAATATTCCATGAGTAGGAATATCCCTGGAATCGCCGAATAATCCATACATGAGCCAAGGCTTAATGCTGAATGTAAACAGGACACACACTTTATTGAAAGTACACAGCACACTTTTATACAGGATTTGGAACATCCCGTCCCCAACAACCGCTTTCTTATTGGTCCTTTTTACAGTCTTATCAGTTTCCCATCAGGTCCACCTTCCATGCAAATGAGGACTTGAAAATGTCTCAGCAGAGATTGGTCCCAAAGCTTGAATAGCCTGAATATGTGTGTTGAGACAGAAGCCCCCAGGGGGTAATTACTACAATGAAGCAATCAGAACAACAATTAACACCTCTACACACTGGACAATAAAATGTCTCTCACAAGCCCGACTCCACTTATTTCACTAGTCGGAGCCAAGCATTAAAGGGTCATTGTCCTAGTGACCTAGTCAGGACAAATTAAAGCGGAGCTCCACCCAGGAAAACAAAATTTTACAATGTTGTTTAAAAAGTAAAAAATAAAAAAACCTGAAAAAATAAATAAATAAATACTCACCCGAAATAGCTGTTGCTATGCGGAAGTCTGTAATCTGCCTCTTCCACTCCGCGGTGCCTTTTCTTCTTCTCCTTCTCCTTGTGAATGGGGCGCGCTGCTTTCTGGGAACTGTGTGTGTTCTCAGGCCAGCGTGAGACTCACGCAGGCGCAGTAGGAAATGGGCAGTGAAGCCGTACGGCTTCACTGCCTGTTTCCCATAGTGTGAATGGCGGCGCGGGACCCGGCGCGATCGTGGGACCGGCATCGGGGGGGCCGTCAGCGCGGGCGCCTAGGACAGGTAAGTGTCCTTATTTAAAGTCAGCAGCTACACTGTTAGTAGCTGCTGACTTTAAAAAAAAAATTTTTCGCGGCTGGAGCTCCTCTTTAAGCCACTTCCAGTATATCTTGCAATATGTACTCCACAGTGTCTCATCTTCTGCAATACATGAATTAGGATTTCACGTAGAAACACTTTAATATCTCATGGTCCATGACAGTGCCCATCAGTGCTACCTAATTGGTGCCACCTAATCGATGCCCATCGGTGCCGCCTTATCAGTGCAGCCATATCAGTGCCCGTCATTGAAGAAGAAAACCTACTTATTAACAAAAAATTAACAGAAACAAGTAAAACTTTTTTTTTTCAAAAAAATCACAAAGGTGATCAAATACTAACAAAAGAAAGCTCTATTTGTGGGAACAAATGATAAAAATTGTTTGGGTACAGTGTAGCATGACCGCGCAATTGTCATTCAAATTGCGACAGAGCTGAAAGCTGAAAATTGGCTTGGACAGGAAGGTATATAAGTGCCTGGTATTGAAGTGGTTAATGAAGTTTTGCTGTGAAGCGCTTTACGTGGGTAAAATGAAGCGACCGCTAAAGTAGGATTTGGGATACATGTTTCTCTAATTTCCAAACATAAAATGGAAACGCCCATTAGTAGGACCCATGCAGGACTGTATCATAATTTTTACCTCAAATCGATCAGATTTTTTGCCCTGGAAAACATTCCTCCCCATGAACGAGGGGGAGACATTGATAAAAAAACTTTACAGCATGAAACTAGATGGATCTATTTGCTACAAGCAACTAGGTATCTAGGATTGAACAAGGGAATCAGTTACAAACTGTTCCTGTAATCACTCGTCCAATCAATTTACAGTCTCTATTACATTGACCCTTTAGGCCCTACTGGGACTCCAATATACCATCTTTGTCCTTTCCTGTTGTTTACCCAAACAAGAAAAAATTGTATATACAACAGTATATAAATCACCGCGCTGTTCAAACGTCACAAATGTAAGCAGCCAACACTACAAAATAGATCAATTTTGGAAACATACAAACAAAGAAAAAGTGTAGCGCTAAAATGAGGAAAGACTACTATTTAGATAGTCCTTTTAACAAATAAAATGTCCATAATGTGAAAAAAAGTTCATATCAACAATCCAAAACTTTTATTCACCACAAGTAGTGACTCAATAAATAACGAGGTGAGTATTAACCCCCCTGCCGGTATCCCCGAGCGCGACTCGGGTTGGAATTTTCATGTAAAAATCGATATCCCCGAGTCGCGCTCGGGGTGAATGCAGAGCCTGCAGCGTGCGCTGGCTTACCTTGGATCCAGGCTGGGTATACTGTACTTACCTTGTCCCTGGATCCAGCGATGCATCCCTGCTGTGTGAGCGAGTGGCGTCCTCCATTCGACTCACACAGTGCCCGCGCGCCGCCGATCTCCGTTCCCTGCGACGTAACGGCGCACGGGGGCGGAGACCGGCGGCAAATTCAAAAAAGTAAACAAACACATTACATACAGAATACTGTAATCTTATAGATTACAGTACTGTATGTAAAAAATACACACCCCCCCTGTCCCTAGTGGTCTGCCCAGTGCCCTGCATGTTCTTTTACATAATAAAAACATTTTTTTTCTCCCTGCAAATTGTAGATTGTCCATAGCAACCAAAAGTGTCCCTTTATGTCAAAAGTGATTTTAGAGCAGCTAGAAAACAGCGATAATAAATGATAATCACTTGCAGAATTGAGCGATAGCGATTTGTGGGGAAATTCGTCATAAAAAAATAAAAGTAATGACAGCGACAATTCTGCAACTGAGCAAATTTCAGTGATTTTGATTTGATTACATTAGTGAATAATTTTTATTATAATTACATTATTATTTGTTATAATTATTTATAGTTATTTATTATATTATAATTTTATGATTTTGTGTTTCAAACTTTATCATACCCGGGATGTCTACTAGACTCTGGTTTGGACAAATTTAAGTGAGTTATTCCTAAAAATTGCAGGCCTACAGTATAAAACGCAGAATTTCCATGCAAAATAATTGTACCGCTTTTGGTACGTAATTCCAGACAGAATCATACCGCCAGGGAGGTTAAAGGATCCGCCACCGGTGTAGTGAAACTTATTGAGGCTTACCAGAAAGTGAGGATCTGAATAAGCATATACTCATCAGATCAGAATCGCTTCAAACAATATCCGAGATCCGAATATGTTTATGGATGTTGTATACTCAATGGAACTCCTGGGATATCTTCATGTGTGATACCATGAATCCACAGAGATTAGTTGCAGATGTGTGATAATAATTAAAATAGCCAAAGGAAAAAATATAAAGTGCACATAGCGTGATTCTGTATTACCAAATAAATCAATTTTAATAAAAAAAAAATTGCACTTACATTTAAGTAGGATACAACAAGCGCTTAGTAATAAAGTAGAGCAGTGGGGTCAGTGGGGTCTCCTGTTTATACAGGATTATACAGGATTTTTCTGTCGATCCTTGGACTCAGCAATTGCTACCGTGTTATGTCTGTTTTCCCTTTTGTGCAGAGGGATATTCACGCTATATAGTCTGTGTCGTGTCATGTATTAATATGGTTTACAGTGGTTTTAAGGTTTGCCCTGATATGTATTTATTGATTGCACTTATGCATCTGCCAAGGTCCAAGAATTGTTTCCAATCTAGGGCTGGATATACACAATTTCAAATATATACTTTTTTATATTTACATTGGAGTGACCCTTTGGAGGATTGCTCCACTCAACTTGGTTGTCCATCTGCCTAGTGGATACCTGTATGGATGCCCAAGGGTGTCCATGGGGCCTGGCCTCATTATGTGGGGTCAGGTTTCTGGGACCCCTCCATTGTTTGGGGACACCCTGGCATGCCCACCTTGAGGAACTGCGATTGGCTTGGGGGTTCTAGCTTCCTGTCGTGCCACCTTCTGTGGCTAATCTGGCCATTTGGCTTGATGGTTCCTCCCCGTTGGCCCTACCTTGGGGTGTGGCTGTGCAGGGTTTCTGTCTCTGCCCACTGGCTATTGCCGCAGTGTGTGGCACAGTTTGGGGACTTGGTTTCCTCCCCTTTTGTGTCATCATGGCACTACGATTGCATCACATCTGATGCAACGGGAAGGGGTATATAAGGACCTATGTGGTGGAAGCCATGTTGTTGGTGTCCCTGGGAGCCTCACACCTTTTATGAAGGATTACATGTATGTCTGCACAGACTAAGGGCCAGATTCAGGTAGATGGGAGCATCTTTGCTCTGGAGTAACGCTTCTCATTTACGTTACTCTGACGACCCTTTCAGCGCAAGTACTGTTATTCACATAGCAGTTGCGCGTAAACTTGCGCCAGAGTAACGATAATGCGCTGGCGTAACCCGACGCAAGTGGAAGTGGGTGTGATCACATGTAAATGGTGGGCGGAGCCCAGCGCAGAGGCTTACGTTCAGCGCATCATCCACGGAGCATGCGCAGTGAGTGCGGCTCCACTCGCCCCCTTGTGCGCATGCTCACAACTTCCGTCGGCACCACTTCCCGGGAAACGTCAGCGCAATGCCTTCCGTTGGGCGCTTAAAAGCGCAGGCGGAAACGCCATTCCGGCGCAAAAGTATTTCCGTTTCCCCCCACCCCAGGGAAGATACTTTTGTGCTGTGATGGCTGCTCCCGCTACCCCCAGAGAGAGGAGGAACCTCAACTTTAATTCACAGGAGGTGTCTGTGATCATATCCGCTATGGAGACTTTTAATTATTTTCTCCATGGGAAAAAAAGCCGTAAGACCAGCCGGGAGAGGAAGCAGGGCATCCTGGACACCATTGCTGGCCGGGTCAATATTTTGGGGTACTCCACCCGGACTGCTGCTGACATTCAAAAAAAATAAAAAATGATCTGCGGCGCAAGGTCCATGGCAAGGTGGCCACCATCAGGAGGCATGAGAGGGGCACAGGTGGTGGTCCCCCATGTCCGGTCACCCTGACCGCGGAGGAGGAGGTGGTCTCTCGCTGCCTGGAGAGGGAGCAGGTGGAGGGGGTCCCTGGCTATGACTCCATGGAGGAAGGCTCCAGGACAGGTAAGTGTTTTTTATCCCCTATTTGATGTGTTGCATTTGGGGGGGGGAGGGTACATGTGCCAAGTGTGTGGGACCACCAACATGTGTCTGCTTTGTGTCATCCACAGATGACGGAGCTGGGCCATCATCTGTCAGCGGCCAGTCCACCCCATCCCCCCAACGCCATCGTGTGCCCGAGCCCCTGGGTGGTGAAGACACCGAGGTGGAGGAGGAGAGTGCCCACACCACACCTGCCGAGGTGGTTGTGGAGGATCCTGCTGTGGCAGAGCAGGACTTTTCTTTAGTGTTGGAGGTCTCCTCCCCTTCTCCTGGGCCGTCTGTCATCCCCTCCCCCATCCTTGGAAGCCCCTCAAGGGCGACTCCATCCCCCCGGGGACAACCATCTTCTGGCCCCAGGAAGGCGACCCAGAAGACCAGGGGGGTGTCGGATGTTGTCCAGGGCCAGTTGGCGAGGGATCACGCCAGACAGACCCAACAAATGGGGGAACTAGTTGGGCACTTGGAGAAAGTGGCTGACAGCCTGGGCTCCGTTGCCCAGATAAGCAACGCAGTGCAGGATGTCAGCTGCAACTGCGCTGCAGTGGTGACCAGTTTGGGGGAGGTGCAGGGGGATATTAGGCACCTCACTGCAGCCGTCCAGGCCAACACTGCTGCCATCCATGGAAACAGTGCTGCCATCCGGGACCAGGGGAGGCTGAGTCGGCGGGCCCAACACTACCAAGTGACCCGGCAGCTCAGGATGCAGGCCCAGCAGCTGAGGATGCAGGGCCAGACAAACAATTTCCTCGGCCGGATAGCCATGGCCTTGGAGGGCATGCAGGCCACTACTGCCAGGAGTGGCCCACCCGGGGATCAGCCACCTCCAGATGCCCCCCACCCCCACCCACTCCATCCAGGCAGCTGAGGAGCCAGAGAGGTTCGGCAAGAAGGAGCCCCCGGCATCCCCGATGATTTTTTAATTTTTTGTTCTGATTTATACTCAGGTTATGAGTTTTTTATTTTTTGTTCTGATTTATACTCAGGTTATGAGATTTTTATTTTTGATACTGCACACGTTGCAGTGTGAATGGTGTGTGAATGTGAGGGGGTGGCACTCCTGACAGTAAGGGGTGTCACCCTCGGCCGTGGTGGTGAAGTTAACCCCATGGCTGTATGAATGACGTGTGAAAGGTGTATGAATGGACAGTGACATCATTGGGGCCTTGACGCTGGCGTTGCTGCTCCCAAGTCCTACATGTTGGACTTGGGCTAATCCAATGCGATGTGCATGTGGTGTGTGTGATCTAGGGACATCAGTGGTGTACACGCGTGCATTGTCTGTGTGATTAATGTTTTGGTTTATTGTCCAAAGATGCCTACGGCGAGGACCCTCCTGACTGCTCTTCCATCAGCAGACTGGGTCTCCTCTGGCAGGTGGGGACTGTGTGGGTCGGGGGTCAGGTCATCACGTATGTCAATCTGCAGGCCTTTTCTCATAGCAAAGTTGTGCAGAATGCAACATGCACCGATGATCTAACACACAAAGGTAGGGGAATACAATAGGGTCCCCCCGGACTTTTTTTTTTTTTAACATTAAAGTTTTTTTTATTTTTTTTATTGAAAATAATAAAATAAAAATCAGAGTACAAAATACAACCAAAATACCGATAACACAAATCAAAAACATATCAATATTTACTCTGAAAAATAAGCTACTTTTATGTCTTATAAACACAAGATAGCAAAGGGAAACATCACAACCTAGGATATTGCCCGTTACTGACTGCTATTAAATAAAAAGAGAGAGAAAGAGAAGAGAAAAAAAAAAAAAGAAAAAGGAAAAAAAAAAAAAAAAAAGGGGGAGGGACACTGTGCACAAACAGCTCATCGACAATCTCTGTATACCAATGGGAGTGAACAAAAGAAATCAAAACTACAACCACAATCTCATCTCATATCTAATTGTGAATATTGATCTGAGTATCTGAACGCCACCCAAGGTGACCATATCTGCTTAAATTTTTTCGACGATTCCCTGGCAATGGCTACAGTTTCCTCCATTTGGTGGATATTCTCTATGGAGCTAAACCATTCTGAAATGGAAGGGATATCCTTCGATTTCCAGTGCCTGGGAATTAAGACTTTCGCTGCGTTCAGCAAATGTCTTATCAATGATTTTTTATAATATTGCATAGAACAATCCGCAATATGGAGTAGACAACATGCGGGAGAGAGAGAGATTGTGGTATCCGTAATGACCTTGATCACCTCACTCACCCTATCCCAGAAGGGTCTCAAACGGGAACATTCCCACCAGATGTGAAAGATAGACCCCTGGTCTTGCTCACATCTCCAGCAAGAATCTGATGTCTGTGGGTACCATTTTTTAATTTTATCCGGGGTGGCATACCATTGTGTTAAAAGTTTATAAGACACTTCCTGGAATCTTGTGCCAGTGGAACATTTATGGGCAAAAATACAGGCACGTTTCCATTGCTTATCAGTGAAGCTTGTTTTCATCGCTTTTTCCCATTGTACTCCGGAGGGTGTCCCCCCCTATCTAGTTGGAGCCATGAGTACGTAAGAGAGGTAGCTCTAGGTATCGGAGCTCCAGCCAAGCAAGTTTGTTCAAAGGGAGTTATTGGTCTAAACAACTGTTTTTTGGTCTGGGAAACCTGTGTGTAATTATGCAGCTGGCGGTAGGTCCAAAATGAAAGAGAGCTCTGAGGATTCAGTTCTTGTTTTAATATCTCAAAATGTTTTAGTGCATTTGCCTCTACACAGTGTATCAATAGAAGGGGCATCGATTTATCGGTAGGAGCAGAAATGTGCAGGTTCATCCCAGGCAGAAAATCCGGGTTACGGGTAATGGGAGTGAGCGGTCCAGGAGATGAGGAGAGTTTATGGTGTTTCGTCATCGTATGGAACACTTTAAGCGTGGTCCCCACCAGGGGATGCTGCTGCACATTTTGCGGCAGTTTTACCCAAGGGATCCAAGGTAAGAATTTAAGGTGAAGTGAGGTGGAGGCTTCCTCCAATGTGACCCAATCCTTCTGCTCCTTATGGCAGTTCCAATCCATAATTCTAGCTAAGTGTATTCCAGAATGGTAGAGTTTAAAATCGGGTAAACCTATACCTCCCTCTTCCTTAGGTTTTATAAGCGTATCAAACTTTATCCTAGGTTTTTGCCCCTTCCAAATAAAAGTGCGTAAAATGGCCTGAAGTTGTTTGAAAAAGGAACCTGGGAGAGAAATGGGTAAGGTGTGGAAGTGGTATAGGATTCTGGGTAAGATTACCATCTTCAGAATACCAGCTCTGCCAAACCAGGAGAAGGGTCTGGAGGTCCAACCTTTAAGCTCTACTTGAATTTTTTATAACAAAGGGAGGAAATTAATATTATATATATCTCTGAATTTGGGCGCAAGTTTAATTCCTAGATATGTAATAGATGACGTTACCCACTTAAACGAGCCAGAAGAACGTGCACTCTCTAAGAGTTCAGCTGACAATGTGAGATTGAGAGCTTCTGACTTAGAATAGTTAATTTTCATATTGGAGATATAACTAAATATTTTAAAAGCTTCAGAGAGCTTCGGAATTGAGACCTGAGGCTGTGTTAAAAAAAAATAGAAGATCATCCGCGTATGCCGCTATTTTATAGTCTTGTTGGTCTATCTGGAAACCTTGTATCTCAGGATTTGCGTTCACTGTGCGAATAAAAGGTTCTAAAGATAAAATAAATAAAAGAGGGGAAAGAGGGCAACCCTGTCTTGTACCATTATTTATGTCTACTGCTTCTGAGAGGGTGCCATTAATTTTAAGCTGTGCCCGAGGTTTATGGTATAAAGCCGATATCCACGCCATCATGTTCGATCCCAGCCCAATATGTCTGCAGATAGCAAAAATATAGTCCCAGGCAACACGATCGAAGGCCTTCTCCGCGTCAGTTGACAGGAGAAGGCCCTCGATTCCCCGGGTGTTTGCGTAATGGATCAGATTAAGAGCTTTTATAACATTATCCCGGGTTTCCCTCCCTGGCATAAAACCCGCCTGTTCTGGGCCTATAAGTTGTCAATCTAGATGCTAATACTTTCGCCAGTATTTTTAGGTCCAAATTCAGCAATGAAATCGGCCTATAGCTTGTGCATTCAGTAGGGTCTTTTGCCGGTTTAGGGATCAATGTTACATATGCCGTCGTAAAGGAGCTCGACATTAATGAAGAGGTTCGAATATGTTCCAGGGCACGGAGTAGGGGAACTTTCAAAATGTCTATAAAAGTTTTATAATAATGGGCCGTGAACCCATCTGGACCTGGGCTTTTACCCGGTTTTTGAGTCTTAATTGCCAAAATAAGTTCTTCTTCTGAAATCGGCGATTCCAAAGAGTCGCTCTCCGCTGAAGATAAAGTAGGCATGCCACTCTCCATAATATACTCTCGCAGAACGGATTCTCTATTTCCTTGAAGCTCTACTGGTTTATGTGTCGGGGGGAGATTATAGAGCTTAGTATAAAAAGTATGAAATTGTGATGCAATCTGATCTGTTTTTTGTACAAGTTGACCCTTGGAAGTCTTAATAGAAAGAATAGAATGTGCATGAGAAATTGTTTTAAGGGTCTTTGCAAGGAATTTGCCACACTTATCCCCATGTTCATAATGAAAGCCTTTCTTGAAATAGAGAATTCGTTTCGCTTTAAGATTAAGTAAAGAGTTACGTTTTTCCCGCATCTTTGACAGTTCCACCAAGTGTGCCTCCAAATGTGACTGTTTATGTTGGCTTTCCAATGAGGCGATTTTTTCCGCTAATGTCAGAGTAACTTTTTCAGCTTCTCTTTTCTTAAGAGAGCCAAGGCGCATAAGTTTTCCGCGTATGACGCACTTGTGAGCCTCCCAGATCGTCAGTGGTGACATATCCTCTGTAGTATTAAGCTGAAAATATAATTTAAGCGCCTCATGGATTTGTTGGCAAGTAGATGGGTCTGTCAATAAGGTGGAGTTCAACCGCCAGCTGCATGGTCTAAGGAGCCTATCTGATTGTAAAAGAGAAATCGATACTGGGCAATGATCCGAAAGGGATTGTATGCCTATATTTGCTGCCTGGAGCAAAGCTAGATCACGTTGTGAAATAAATATATAATCAATGCGAGAGTGTTTTTTGTGTAGCGGAGAATAATATGTATAATCTTTGCCCAATGGGTATACCAGGCGCCAAGCATCCACCAAGGCCAAAGAGTTTAGCTGTGATTTGATTTTCTGTATAATAGAATATGAAATACTGGATTTGCCATTAGAGGTGTCCTGTATGGGTAACAGTGGTATATTAAAGTCCCCACCTAAGATAATACAGCCAGTGGCGAAACCCTTTAATTTGTCTATTAGGTGACTGCAAAATGCAAGATGGCCTGAATTAGGGAAATAAGCATTTGCCAAAGTGATCTCTCTATTATGCCACATTCCCTTAAGGAACAAAAATCGCCCCATAGGGTCCTTGTATTGTTGAGACACTTTAAAATGTGCGTGTTTATGTAGCAAGATAGACACGCCTTTGGATTTAGAGCTAGGGTTTGGCGCATGGTATGCCTCAGGGAAGTGTTTGTCAAATAGTCTAGGTACCGAAGAGGCTTGGAAGAGAGTCTCCTGGATGAACACAAAAGCTGGTTGCACTTTTTTCAGTTCTCTTAGAAGTGATACACTCTTTTCCGGGGTATTAAGGCCCCTTAAATTATGGGAGATCAGGGTGGGATGTTTGCCTAATGAATGGTAAGCCATTTCAGCACAGTGTCAAAAGAAAGAGAGAAAAAAAAAAAAAAAAGGAAAAGTCTCCTGTATAAACAGGCTAGATATATACAAATAACCGGTCGAGCACTCCTCTACCACTGGGGAGGGGCTCCTCCTATTGTGTCTACCCAGGGGTACACTAGCAGAGAAAAAAAAAAAAATAGCCTGGTGAAGCACCCGGGATAGACACAGTGTGGGGTACGTGGGAAAAACCCGTGAAATGGTCAAAGAAGAAGATAAATTTATTAAGTTAAATGACAGAAAAAGCAGCTACTCACACTCGCAGCCTTCTTCTTTTTTGATCATTCCAAAAGTGTAGGGGGCAATCAAACAACATTATACCATATGCACATAATTACAAAAAAAAAAAAAAAAAGGTTTCCTCTTTTGATCACTCCAAAAGTGTGGGGGGCAATCAAACAACATTATACAATATGCACATAATTACTCTTCATGCATTATCGAGAGAAGAAAAAAAAAAAAATATTCAGGACTCCTTAAAGCAGTAAAGCAGTTGCTTATGTATATTCTCTTGCCCTTGTGCTTCTGGTCACCTGGACCTGTCTTTCGGGGTCCACTCCCTGGGAGTTTTGATGTTTACCCTTCTTCAGTACATGTGTACTGGGAATCAATTGTTGTGAAACAGGTGGTCTAGGAGGGTCTAATGGGAACCTAAATTCCCTATACCAATCTGGTAAGTCCACTGGTGGTAAATGCAGAGCTTCACAGAATTGCGGTAGATCCTCCGGGGTCTTGAGAATATGGGAGACCCCCTCTACATTAACCGAGATAGCAAAAGGAAACTTCCATCTGTATGTAAAGTTATGCTCTCTAAGTATTTCAAGTAAAGGTCGCAGTGCTCTACGATTGCTCAAGGTAATAGGTGAGAGATCCTGAAATAAGGAGATCTTCTGCTCATTAAAGATAATTGATTCATTTTGACGTGCATGTGCCATAATGTCCTCCTTAAGCTTGTAATTCTGATAATATCTCTAGCAGGCGCCGCTTCATTCGGACAAAGTGCCCGATGGGCTCTGTCAAAATCAATTAGGTTATCTGCTGGTTTCTCTAATAATTTGTTAAAAATGGCAGACAAAGTGGGGACAATTTGCTCATGTGTGACTGATTCGGGTACCCCCCTGACCCTTATATTATGCCTTCTGCCCCTGTTTTCCAAATCTTCCAGATGTCGGTTTACAGCAATTAATTGTGTGGTATGAGCATTTAACACCGACTCCAATCGGGAGATTGCAATGTCTCTTTTTTGACCCAGGCATTCGGCCTTCCGAGCCATCTCATTTAACACTAACATATCATTTTTAAGATCGGTAATAGCGGACGCAAAAGTATGTTTAATGTCATCCACAAACACAGTCATATCAGCATAAGTCAGTAAATGATCTGGGAAATGCCTCACCGTTTCCTCCGCCACGACTTGCGAATCCTCGCTATCCTCACGATCGTTATCCTCTGTCCTCATCTTAGAGATATTTGTGTTGTCCGAGACGCTTGAGCTTCCTGGGGCGTCTCTGGTGTCTGAACTGCCCAAGCCATCTGCAGTGCCTGGAGCGTTTGAATCACAGGTAGCTGAACGAGACCTAAACAGGTCTGGAATACTTTGTGATCGCGGTACTGATGAAGAGCGAGTGGTAGTTAACCGAGGAAGTGGTGGGTTAATTTTGACCATGTTCTAGATGTTCCAAATGTTCTAAATGTAGAGATATGTAAAGATATAAATGGAGATAGGTCTGAGTCTCAACAAGTATCTATACCATCTATACCAGTATATAGTTGTTTATAGCTATAACTGCACAGCTTTATATATGGCTGTGTGAGCTATATAGCTATGGCTGTGCTGTATGATTTTGCCGACAACCGACAGCCGACAGCATATAGCATATAGTGGCGTATAATAGCGTATATATGTGTCTTAGCAGCAGCGGAGGTCAGCAGGGGTCAGCAGAAATCAGCAAAAAGCAGAAAGCAGCGGTTGTTAACAAATGTTAGCAGTATGATTGTGCCGAGAGCCCAACAGCATATAGTAGCGTATAATAGCTTATATATATGTCTTAGTGGCAGCGGTTGTTAGCAGTTGTTAGCAGATGTCCGCACATGTCCCATGTCCCCACAAAAAAAAAAAAAGCCTGTGCCTTAACATGAGCCCGAATGGAAACAAGGCATTTAATCTTAACTGACTGTCTATATTAGCAAGGACAGGGTGCTGGTATGTCCCTGCGGGAATCCCAGCGGGGGGGTCCCAGCGGCAAGTGTCAGTCAGATATCAATCAGATATCAATCAGTGTCAATCAATAGTTATCTTGGTAGAGAGCCGAGTATGTGTGGGTTTTTTTTTTTTTTAAACAGGCAGCGTACAGACAGCGCGCAGATAGCGTGCAATGCAGACAATGTACTGGGAGAGCCGTGTGATGTAAACGGATGCTTTAAGCTGGGTTTTAAGCTAGGTCAAAGCTACATCCGAGGTGATGTCTGAAGCTGGGTCAAAGCTGAGTCACAGCAGGTCACAGCGGCGTCAAGGGCGATGTCACAGGCTGAATCAGGGCGGCATCAGAAGCGATGTCAGAAGCGGTGTCTCAGGCAGAGTCAGAGCGGTATCACAGCGGCATCAGAAGCGGTGTCAGAAGCAGTGTCAGAAGCGGTGTCAGAAGCGGTGTCTCCGGCAGAGTCAGAGCGGCATCAGAGCAGAGATCTCAGCGGCAGCAGTTTCTATCCGGGTCAGTGTTATTCGTTCATGCTGCGGGGAGAGCAGAGCTCACTCACTATGCGGCCATTCGCGCCGAGCGTCAAGCCACGCCCCCTGAGATAGATGTGCTATTCCCCCGGACTTATCCAGGCAGCGGAAACGGGACTTCAGGAGCCCGAATGTTTGCTCCACCACTGCACGGGTTTTGATGTGTGCTTCATTGTATTTTCTCTCTCCTCTGGTTTGGGGGTTCCGGAAAGGAGTCATTAGATGGGGTCCTAGTGCATATGCAGAGTCACCTGTAAGGGAAAAGACAGGAGGATGTTAGTCATGCATGTGCCACTTCTGTTGTGCATCACGGGAGGGGATAGTCATGCCTACCACCCATGTCACTCACCAACCAGCCAGCTGTCCCCATACATGTTCTGTTCGAATTCTGCTGGGATGGGACTCTGATTGTATATGAAGCTGTCATGGCTGGACCCGGGGTGTTTGGCACGGACGTGCCATATGAGGCGTTGGGCATCAGCTATCACCTGTACGTTGATGGAGTGCCAATGCTTCCGATTGCAGTATATGTGCTCTGTGGCACTGGGGGGCTGGAGTGCCACATGTGTGCAATCAATGGCCCCCACAGTGTGTGGGAATCTGGCAATGTTGTAGAAATCTGTCATTGCCTTCAACCGCAGCTCCTCAGTGGTTGGTCTGATGAACTGGTTGGACATGCGTCTGAGGATTGCAGGGACAACCTGGTGCACACATCTGCTCACGGAGGACTGTGACATCCCAGCCACCACTCCACTTGTACGCTGGAATGATCCACTTGCAAGGAAATGAAGTGTTGCCAGTACCTTCACCAGTGGCTGCACTGCTTGTGAGCGGTGTGTCTTGCTGGTGATGTCATCCTGCAGGGTTGTGGTTAGTTCAAGTATTGCATCAGGGCTGAATCTGAAGAGGCGATACACCACCTCATCCCCCATGCCAAAGAGGCTCATACGTGTGCGGTATATCCTCTCACGTGCCCGCCTCCTTCGTTCCGGGGGACCCATCAGTAGTTCTAGGACCACGATTGCCCCTGGCATGTTGGCACACAGAGGTGTTGTCCTTGCAAGTGTGGTTGTTCAGCTAGCTCTTATCGTCGGTAACGCTGCTGTAGCTGCTCTCCTGCTGACCTGTGACCATCTGGAGTAAAGATAAAGCAGCCTTTTGTAGAAATAACTTTGCGCCGGACGGACGAGATACGCGCGGCGCATGTAGCCAGCGTATGGTGCTAATCCGTTCGCGAATCGGGAAATCTCCCTCATTTGCATATTTGCAGGGGAAATCAATAGGCGCGACTGATGCGCCAAACGAAATTATGCGCTGACGGGACTCTGGCGCCGGAAAGTTAAGCCGATCGGAAATGGCCCGTTTTCGGGCGCATCTAGTTTGGTGGGTACGGCCACATAGAAACGACGGCGCATCTTCACAGTTACGCGGCGCATATAGAAATACTCCAGCGCAAGTCTTGCTGAATCTGGCCCTAAATGTCCATAGATAAGTACACAGCCAGTGTGGTAAATTACATTTCAGCAAATTTTTGATGTATATCTCTAGACTGCATCAGTGATACCTGTGAATGGTTGTAGGGCCCCTCCCCTCCTTAGGAGTCCTTTGACCCATGGATTGTGTTGGCAACAGAGGTATATATAGAATAAAATCCCTGTAACGTTGCAGGTTTTGCACTCTTTTTAGTGTGCATGGCACTACTTGCGAATATATTTATTTTATTTGTTTGTTTATTAAAGTGGCTGTTTGTGTATCTGTAGAATTACTTGTCCGGCAACTGATGGTATCTGATGTATCCCAGTCTGTATTATCCAAAGGAAGTTTTTTAAGTAAGCTTTATTATTTGTAGACAGTTTTTCCTTTACATGCTTGGTTTGGAATTGGTAGTATGGATTTACATAGACTCATTAAGTTTTTATTGTTCTACAGGTTACACACTCTTGGTTAAGTTTGCTTCTTCTACCATACCCCTCCCTATGGGAGATCTGGCACATTTGGCCGATCAATAGGTAGGTCAGTTGCATGGTACCATTGTACCTTACTCCTCCATCGTTTTGTCATATACTGGCTCCCACGCTCAATCACTGAGGTAGGAACCAATATCTGAAGACACATGCCATTTGCCTGAATGTAATTATATGTGTATATATTATGTGCAATGTACTATGTTTTTTTCTTACATATATTGTAAAATATATATATATATATTATGTATGTATTGCTAAACATTTGACTGACTGTATGTATGTCTATTAACTTAGTAGATGAAATTCTATATTTTTTTCCTGAAGAAGCCGTATGGCGAAACAGAAATATGAACGTGGATACAGTGATTGAACATCAGAAAACGTGTCCTTACATACAACTGGACATGGATGTATTGCATGCAATATTTTTAGGATATTTTTCATTTAATAAAACTATATATTTTTTATAACTGTCATCTATGTATTTATATTGAAGTTCACCTTTAAGGTCCAATACATGCAGGACCCGCAGACTCGATTTCCGCCAGTGTCCCGCGATCAGGTCACGGAGAGGCAAAACGGGGGGGATGCTTTTGTAAACAAGGCATTTCCATGTTTTGTCTAATGACAGGACACTAATCTACTGCTCCCTGTAATCGGGAGCAGTGATCAGTATCATGTCACTGGTAGCCCAGCCCCCTCACAATTAGAATCACTCCCTAGGACATACTTAACCCCCTTCCTCGCCCCCTACTGGTTAACCCCTTAACTGCCAGTGTCATTTACACAGTAATCGGTGCATTTCCATATCACTGATGGCTGTATAAATGACAATGGTCCCAAAATAGCGTCAACAGTGTCCGCCACAATATCAGTCATGATAAAAAATTATAATAAAAATGCCATAAAATTATCCCATATTTTGTAGGCACTATAACGTTTGTGCAAACCAATAAATATGTGGTTGTTGCGATTTATTTATTTTCCAAAAATATCGACCTAAAATGTTTTTTTTATATATTTTTGGGGAATATTTATTAGAGCAAAAAGTAAAAATGATTATTTTTCGAAATTTTCGCTCAGTTTTTTTAAAACTGCAGAAGTGATCAATTACCAACACAAGAAAGCTCTATTTGTGGGAAAAAAGGACGTCAATTTTGTTTGGTTACTAAGTCGCAAGACCATGCAATTGTCAGTTAAATCCACGCAGTGCCAAATCGCAAAAAATGGCCTGGTCATTCAGCAGCCAATTCTTCCGTGGCTGAAGTGGTTAATGTTGCTGTAGGCCTTCTTTAGGTTTTTCTTCTCGTCTTTTCATCAATTTTGGAAGGACATCCAGTTCTTGGTAATGTCACTGTTGTGCCATATTTTCTCCATATTTTCTCCACTTGCCGATGACTGTCTTCACTGTTTTCCATAGTATATCTAATGCCTTGGAAATTATTTTGTACCCTTCTCCTGACCGATACCTTTTAACAATGAGATCCCTCTTATGCTTTTGGAAGCTCTCTGTGGACCATGGCTTTTGCTGTAGGATGTGAATAAGAAAATGTCAGGAAAGACCTACTAGAACAGCTTAACCTTATTTGAGGTTAATCAGAGGCACTTTATATTATGGAAGTGTGTACTGACTCCTATTTAACATGAGTTTGAATGTGGTTGCTTAATTCTGAACACAGCTACATCCCCAGTTATGAGGATGTGCACACTTATGCGACTACATTATTATTATTTTTTTTTGCGTTCCAACCCTAAAAGATTTCAATTTATTTTTAAATGGAGTTGTACAGTTTATATGTCACATTAAGGCCACATCCAATTCGCTTAACATTTTAAAATACATTCATTTTAATGAGGCTGGTTCACATATCTGCAGAGGATTCGCACTGCACATTGTACAAAAAACGTGTGCGTTTTCTAGCCATTGTGGTGTGAATTGTCTGTACATTATCTTCTATGGGAATGCATCAGATTCGCAGATGTGTTACCTTCTGAACACAAATTCTCTCCCTGCTAACTACACTTCCCCCTCCCCTCTTCCAAGTCAGCTAAACCGCAGCTACAATGGAGACAATCCGCTGAACAGCTGTTTTTTCTCTTCACAAGTGTGAACCCAGCCTAAAGGTCTGAAATTATTTATTTTTCTCTTTTTTTTTTTACATCACAAAAACCATCCACTGTATATATTATCTTTCAACAGCCAAGCCATAAAAAACAGCGACTGTAAAGCAGGATGAAAACTCAACCCTTGGGACAACTGGTCCTCTCTGAATGGTAGTTTCCAAGAGACGTTTACGGCCACCAGAATAACCAGAAGACCTTGCCCTTGATCATTCGCAGGAACCACGGAAGAACCTTCGAGAAGAGGAAGGTATTGGCCCCACAGTGGCACTCTGCAACTGCAGCGTCTACCAGAGAAACCCATGGCCTCACCAGGAACATCAATATCTCCCTGTTGGACCGAACCTGCTAAAGGAGCCTAGTACAGGCCTGTGCAAATGGACCACCAGGCCCAGAACCTGTATGCAGATCAGGAGAGAAGACTATCTGTGAGACAGCAGCAGGTGAATCACGGCCTGTGGTTCCCGAAGTTTGACCTGGAGAAGGACAACCCCGGTCAACCTTAAAACCAAAGTCTACCGCAGGTGATTACATTTCCTGGACAGAGATAGGGGGACATTGGGTAGTTTGGACGTCACCCAAACCATTGCAGGAATTATATCAGTACAAGGAGGTTCAGGGCCTAAAAACCCTAAAACGGACAAACTCTGCCCCCTTCTTTGGCACCCCCAAAATAATCATTTTGTGGATCCGCTTGATGCTCATGAAGGAGGTCCACAAGACCTGAAAACTAGTGAAGATGTCCCCCATCCAGTTATGGGTGAGGGCAGACCTTCATGCTGAAGGGGTCATGTCTGTGGAACCGGAGAAGCCAGCTTTAGGCTTACCAGACCAAGGTGAAGACTTGAAAGATCTATTTCCCTTATCTGCAGTCCCAGAAGCACATAATTATTTTTAATGGGCTGAGAATGATGACCTACATTTATGATGAGGCTCCTTCCCTTTCCTAGATTGTGGCAGGAAGGTACTCTCCCCCCTCCCTGTGACACCTTTAATGATGTCATGAAGCCTTGAAAGGGCAAATCAACAAGAACGTTCTTCTGCATTTCCAGTTCTTAAGCCACAGCATGCATCTAATCACTACGGCTGAAACAGAGAGCTTGGACAGCATGGGAGTTGCACCACATACAAACTAGTCCCTGAACCAACTGGTCTGCCAGAACAATGTAACTAGAGGGAACTTGCTCATTCCCCAGACACTGGTCACAATGCTGAACCTGCCATAGTAAACATGCTGCGTTCCACAGACTTTGTTTTCTTATAGGCCCCAGCCTTTAAAGCGGATTTGCGTCAATTTTTTTTATTTTTTAAAAATAATGGAGACCCCGCAGCAGCAAAAAAGTTTTGGCACCGCTATGGACCCCCCACCCCAAACTCAGGGCAATTGCTAGCAGAGAGAAAGGGACCTCCAAGGACTCACTACTACCTGCCAGAGAAGCACCGTATGTTTGGACCCAGCAGCTCGCCATGTGTGCTAACGGTCCCTATGTCCAGGACGGAAGAGGAGGGCCTGGAGCCCAGGCACCATCATGCAGCTCCGCCTGTCTGGGTGAGGAGAACATTTTGGACAGCCACACTCAAAATCAATGCCTTTATTAAAAAAGTAATAATCCAAAAAATACGAGAAACAGCAAACAACGGAATACAGGACTGACACGTTTTACACTTTCAAAAGTGCTTATTCATAGCTTAAATGATGTTTTTAAGTGCGGCTGTCCAGAATTTTCTCCTCACCCAATTGCCTATGCTTAACCTGCACCTGCTGATCCTATTCTGAGGAGAGTTACATTTCCAGACACCCTTCCTAGAGCAGCATCCCTCTTCCCCCTGTCTCCAGCGTCATGCCAGACCAAGGGAAAATGGCCACCATAATCTTACAGCCTACCAAAACATGGCTGCCGGCCAAAGACTAAAAAGAACAAAGGGAAAATGGCTGCCATGATGACAAAGACCACAAAAACATGGCCGGCGGCTGGAAATCAACCCAAAGGAACATGGCCGCTGAACGCTTGCTAAATGCCAATGCCACACAGGAGTCTCTAACCAACTGCATTGCACCCTCTGCACAGGGACCCCCCAACAGACCCCAGGTACTGTACCCCACACCACATGAGCCCCCCAGGGAACATCCCTCGGGGGAGAGTCCAGCTTAACTGAAGGATTAGGATGTAAGGGGGAACTTGCAGGCAGGTCCGACCATCCCTGAAGGGTACTGTAACGGGAGGGCCAGTGGAACCCAGAAGCTCTTAGAAAGTATGAGCCAGAAAAAAAAATGGACATTCAGAATATGTCTTGGATTGCTTTAAAATGGTTCTGTAATGTTTATGCACAATATCTTCCAGGATATATGCCATTATAGAAGAGTGACTCATTCATAATGTTGGTACACGTTATCAGGCTGTGTACTCACCGAAGCCGAGATGCCGAGGGTGGCCCACCGTTGCGACCCGGCGCCAACCGCCCCCTGGAGTTGGGACAGGGGAGGCTAGCCCCGGGAGGCACCAGCGCCAGTGAGGTCCGGGTTGGTAGCCGGGATTCTGGTGCAGACTGGAACTGAAGCTCCTCCTGATGGCGGTGAGCAGAGCAGGCAGCCGAGGAGCCACAAGACAGGTGCAAGGCAGGTAACAGAAGCTGTACTGAAGAACTGTGGAGCAGGTAACTGGAGGGGTACCGGGCAGGTGCAAGCGGATCAGACTGAGAACAGGTCCGGAGAGCAAGCCGAGGTTCAGGGGTTGGAGAGGTCAACAAGTCCAAAGCCAAGCCAGAGGTCAGGGATTATAGAAGACAGCGTATCCAGGAACAAGAGCCAAGGTCAACTTTAGGGCGAGAGGAGAGTCGTATGGAAATCCGGGGTCAAAGGTTCAGGTAATCGGCAGAGAGTCCAAGCATAAGCTGAAGACAAACCAGCAACCTGCCATAAGTCAGGGGCTGGTTTAAATAGCCTGGTCAGGAAGGTGCGCGCCCGTGTGCACGCTGCGTTGCCAGACCGCGCATGCGCGCGTGTGCGCGCCTTTCCCGCACGGGTACACGCCGGAGCGCCGATCTATTGCGCATGTGCGAGGATCGGAAGACAGGCCTGGATCCCTGACAGTGCCCCCCCCCAAGGGGCGGACTCCGCACGCCCAAACTGGCCATCAGCTCCGGATGTTCCTGGTGAAAGGCACGGATTAGGCGTGGGGCATGTAGATTCCTAGAAGGTTCCCAGGAATTGTCCTCCGGGGGGTACCCCTTCCATTTGACCAGGTACTCGAGTTGCCTACCCCTCTTCCTACAACTCACGATGGCCTCCACTTTAAGTTCACCCTCAATCTCCACTGGTGGAGGTGGGGGTTCCCCTCTTCCGTCAAAAGGGTCTGACACAACGGGTTTAAGGAGGGAGGAGTGAAAAACAGGGTGGATCCTGTAAGAGTCCGGTAGGGCAAGTTCAAAGGCCACGGCATTGATTTTCCGTCTGATCTTGAAGGGACCAATGAACCTCGGGCCAAGTTTCCGAGAAGGCACAGGTAATTTTAGGTTAGTGGCGGAAAGCCAGACTTCCTCCCGATTTTAAAGGCTGGGCACTCTTTTCTTCCTCAATCATAATTTTTTTTATAATCCTCTTGGGCCTGTCGCATCATCCCCTGAAGCTTCAGGAAATTTGCCTGGACAGCTGTTAGATGTTCCTGAACAGCTGGGACAGGTATTTCTGGTAGATCATCTGGGAGGAAGGATGGGTGAAATCCAAAGTTGGACCAGAAGGGGGTCTGATTGGTGGTGGAATGTACCGAGTTGTTGTAGGAGAACTCTGCGGATGGTAGCAGGGATGACCAATCGTCTTGAGAGGAGGAACAAAAGCATCGCAGGTATTGCTCCAAAGTTTGGTTCATTCTCTCTGTTTGGCCGTTGCTCTGGGGGTGATAGGCCGAGGAGAGGCAGCTCTTGATTTCCAAGGCCTTACAAAGTTCTTTCCAGAATCTGGATGTAAATTGGCTGCCCCTGTCAGAGACGATACTTCGGGGAACCCCATGGAGCCTAACAACTTCCTTGAAAAAAGTCCTGGCTGTTTCTGCCGCAGAGGGCGTTCCTACCATGGGCACAAAATGGGACATTTTAGAGAGTCGGTCCACCACGACCAGGATTGAAGTAAAGCCTCCAGATGGAGGCAAGTCCACAATGAAGTCCATGGAAATTTCTGCCCATGGACGTTCCGGAATAGGTAAGGGTTTGAGCAATCCCCAGGACTTAGTATTGGGACTCTTGTTTCGTTGGCAACGAATGCATGAAGCAACATAGATTTTACAGTCCTGTCTCCACCTGGGCCACCAGAAAGACCGAGAAATCAGTTCACCCGTTTTCCGTGCCCCAAAATGTCCTGCTAACTTGTGGTCATGGAAGGTACTCAAGATCAATCATCTGGCTTCCGTTGGTACAAAAATTTTCCCCCTTGACCATAGTAAGTCGTCGTGTTTATCCAGTGCCTCAATTTCCGGATCGGAACACTGCCTGGAAGCCGCTTTGAGAGAATTTAACAAGTCCACTTGGGAAAGTAAAAGAAAATTCCGAGGGGACAGGATGGTACTGGGTTCTGCAGTGCAAGGAGTTTCGAGGAACATCCTCGAAAGGGCATCCGCTTTTCCATTCTTTGAGCCGGGTCGATAAGAAATATGGAAATTGAACCTTGAAAAGAAAAGCGCCCACCGAGCTTGCCTGGGTCTTAAGCGTTTTGCTGAACGTAAGTATTCGAGGTTCTTGTGATCTGTGAAGATCATGATGGGATGAGCCGCCCCCTCCAGTAGGTATCTCCATTCTTCTAGGGCCACCTTAATGGCAAGCAGCTCTCTGTCCCCTACATCGTAGTTTCTCTCGGGGGCAGTTAGCTTCCGAGAGGCATAGGCCACAGGATGTAGCAGAGCCTTCACCCCTTGTCTCTGTGATAGGATGGCCCCGGTGGCCGTCTCAGAAGCGTCTACCTCCAGCGTAAAGGGTAGAGTTGGATCCGGATGTCGTAGGACCGGAGCAGAGGAAAAGGCGGATTTAAGCTTTTCAAAGGCTTCCTGAGCTTCTGGTGACCAGAGGAAGCGACTGCCTTGTCGGGTAAGTTTAGTAATGGGTGCCACAATGGAGGAGAATCCAACGATAAATCGTCTATAGAAATTGGCAAAACCAACAAACCGCTGCACCGCCTTCTTGTCGACCAGGGCTGGCCACGCTTGGATGGCCTTTACTTTTTGCGGGTCCATGGCGACCCCACTGGTGGAGATAATGAATCCTAGAAATTGTACTGAAGCCTTCTCAAATTCACATTTTTCTGCTTTCAGGTAAAGTTTATGCTTTCTTAGTATGGCAAGAACCACTTTGACATGGCACCGGTGTAATTCAAGGGAGGCTGAAAAGATGAGAATATCATCCAAATAGACCACCAAAAAATCATCTAGATATTCACGAAAGATGTCATTGACAAGATGTTGGAAGGTGGCTGGGGCATTGCAAAGCCCAAAGGGCATCACCAAGTACTCAAAATGTCCAAATCGAAACCTAAAGGCCGTTTTCCATTCGTCTCCGGACCTGATCCGAATGAGGTTATAGGCGCCCCTCAAATCTAGCTTGGAAAAAACTTGAGCGGACCGGAAGCGCTGAAAAAGTTCTGGAATCAGAGGCAGCGGGTACCTGTTTTTGACGGTAATTTTGTTGAGTTCACGGTAGTCAATGCAAGGCCTCAACGAGCCGTCTTTCTTCTCCACGAAGAAGATACCTGCCCCGGCTGGAGAGGAAGACCGGCGGATGAAGTTTTTTTTAAGATTTTCATCAATGTAGGCCTTGAGGGCCTTTAATTCGGTCTCGGATAATGGGAATATACGCCCGAAAGGGACCTTGGATCCAGGTAGTAGGTCAATAGGGCAATCGTATGGCCGATGAGGTGGGAGAGAGTCGGCTTGCTGTTTATCAAATACATCCTTGAATTCAAGATAGACGGAGGGGACGTGCAGAAGGTTTTCTGGTGGGGTTGTGATAGCGGAACAGACGGTGACTGAAGGTGGAAAGCAACTCTGGGTGCAGTATGAATGAATGAATGAATGAATGACTTGTATAGCGCAACGCATGCGAACTGAATCGCCTCTGGGCGCTTTTTCCAGCCAGTGTCTGCTTGGCTGGTGCGGTCATTTTTACCCCGTAGGATCTTGACACACTATGGACACACAGTCATACACATATACTGGGTAAATTTTTGGACGATCCAATTTACCTACCAGCATGTCTTTGGAGTGTGGGAGGAAACCGGAGTACCCGGAGGAAACCCACGCAGACACAGGGAGAACATGCAAACTCCAGGCAGATGGTGTCGTGGTCAGGATTCGAACCAGCGACCCTTTTGCTGCTAGGCGAAAGTGCTACTCACTGGACCACATGAAGATGTGAAACTGACTTCTTTCTTTAGCCAATCAATGCAGGGTTGATGCGCCTGTAACCAAGGGAGGCCCAAGATGATGGGGAATAGAGGAGATGGAATAAGATCCAGACATAGGAACTCTCGGTGGCCTGAGTCCGTTGTGGCACAGATGGGTTGAGTCTCGTGAGTAATAAGTCCAGATCGGGGCAGCGAGCCGTCGGCCAGGTGGATCTGTAACTGATGATCTTTAATGTGAAATGGCACATGAAGTTTCTGAGCCAAGGTGGAATCTAGGAAGCAGCTGCATGCCCCCGAATCAACAATGGCTGGGAGCCGGGTTGCCCCTGCTGGTAGCTGTAGAGAAATAAAAAGCACAACATGAGTCTGAGGGAAGTTAGCAACATGGAAATTGTAAGCAGGTGGCGGCTTCGACTTACTAGGTCTTATGGGGCAAACGCGGAGGAAGTGGCCAGCCGCTCCGCAGTACAGGCATAGATTGGCTTGGCGCCTACGTTGTCTTTCCTCGGAGGTGAGAGGCGCCCGGACAAGTCCAAGCTGCATCGGTTCAGGGTCAGGAAACGTGGAGACTGGAGAAGCCGCTGGAGGCGGAAGAGCTGGAGAGGGCCTTGGGGGTGTCCAGGTGGGACGTGCATTTTGAAAGCGCTCGGAGCGCCGTTCTCGTAGGCGCCGGTCTAACTGGGTAGCGGCTTGGATCAGATCTTCCAGCGTGGCCGGGGTTTCAGTCCTTGCCAGCTCATCCTTGAGGCCTTCAGTGAGCCCCAGGCGGAACTGGTACTTCAGGGTGGCTTCATTCCAGCCCGTGTCGGCCGACCATTTACGGAACTCGGCCCTGTAGTCCTCCACGGGTCTTCTTCCTTGAGCCAGGTTATGGAGAACGGCTTCAGCCGTGGCTGTGCGCTGTGGGTCGTCGTATAATTTAGCCATGTGCTCAAAGAGAGAATCAATTGAGTCCAGGATGGGGCTCCTTTGCTCCATCAAACTGTGCGCCCAGGCTTGCGGCTCTTCGGCCAAAAGGGAGATCACAAACCCCACTTTTACGGGTTCAGAACAAAAAGTCCTAGGTTGAAGAGCCAAATACAAGGAGCAGGCGTTCTTGAAGGCCCGATATTTTCTTTGGTCGCCCGCAAATCGGGGTTCGGGTTGAGTCATAACCACAGTCGGAGCGGGAGAAGATTGAGACGTAGCGACCCCAGGGGATGGAGCCACGGATAGGGGTACGGCCCCAGGCAGGTTGCCCAATTGTTGGAGGCGGCCATCAATTTGCACGTATCCTTCCTGAAGCTTTTGAACAGCCTCGGTGAGAGCGGAGACCTGCTGGCACAGGGTCTCGAAGGGAGAGCGCACCCTGTCGGCTTCGGACATCTGGCTGGTTTGTACTATCAGGCTGTGTACTCACCAAAGTTGAGATGCCGAGGGTGGCCCACCGTTGCGACCCGGCGCCGACCGTCCCCTGGAGTTGGGACAGGGGAGGCGAGCCCCGGGAGGCACCAGCGCCAGTGAGGTCCGGGTTGGTAGCCGGGATTCTGGTGCAGACTGGAACTGAAGCTCCTCCTGATGGCGGTGAGCAGAGCAGGCAGCCGAGGAGCCACAAGACAGGTGCAAGGCAGGTAACAGAAGCTGTACTGAAGAACTGTGGAGCAGTTAACTGGAGGGGTACCGGGCAGGTGCAAGCGGATCAGACTGAGAACAGGTCCGGAGAGCAAGCCGAGGTTTAGGGGTTGGAGAGGTCAACAAGTCCAAAGCCAAGCCAGAGGACAGGGATTATAGAAGACAGCGTATCCAGGAACAAGAGCCAAGGTCAACTTCAGGGCGAGAGGAGAGTCGTATGGAAATCCGGGTCAAAGGTTCAGGTAATCGGCAGAGAGTCCAAGCACAAGCTTAAGACAAACCAGCAACCTGCCATAAGACAGGGGCTGGTTTAAATAGCCTGGTCAGGTCTCTGATTGGTTCCCGGAAGGTGCGCGCCCGTGTGCACGCTGCGTCGCCAGACCGCGCATGTGCGCGCGCCTTTCCCGCACGGGTACACGCCGGGTATATCACCTATCTGGGCATCAAGCTCCCTACCCATCTCTCCGATCTCTACACCAAAAATTTTCTCCCGGCCCTGCAGACTATCAAGGGTGACCTGCTCAGCTGGAATAAGGGTCATTTTTCCTGGTTTGGCAGGGCGGCGATCCTGAAAATGAACGTTTTGCCTAGACTACTGTATTTATTACAGGCTGTGCCGATCAAACTCCCCCTTCCTTCTTCACCTCCCTAAAATCAGTCTGTAGATCCTTCTTATGGGCGGGTCGACCTGCGAGAATAGGTTGGGACAGGCTCATCCTCCCAAAACAACAGGGGGGCATTGGCTTGCCAGACCTGGCCTATTACCACAAAGTTTGCCACCTCACCCTGGTTTTGGACTGGCACATACATAAAAATAACAAAGCTTGGGTCGAGATAGAGGAAGCTTTTGTCGACATGCCCATCTCGAACTTACCTTGGATCACCCCTAGCTCCGTCCCCAAATCAGGTAAATTCCATCCGCTGATCGGCCCCACCCTATTTACCTTGAAGGCTACCTACACCTCTTCTGACACGACTCTTTCTCCGGGACCAATGACGCCCCTTACTCGAAATCCTGACTTCCCCCCCTGACATCCCAGCTCGTGTTAGCTCAGGGACTAGCGACGGTCCAACGCTGAAGGCCCACCTCTTTTTTGAAAACGATACACTATTGACCCACGAGGAGATGATCTCCAAATTCCCGTCCCATCATATTCCTAGGTTCCTATACTTCCAGCTCCGTCCCTTCTTTCACAGTGTACCACATCCTCTACACAGAGAACTAACACCTTTCGAACGTCTCTGTTCTCAGGCAGGACCGCAAAGACATATGATATCGACCATGTATTCCCTGCTTATCTCTACCGTCAAGCCCAGAACCGAGGTCCACCGCATATGGGAGGCTGACCTTTCGGAAAGTCTTGACGCCAGATGACTGGGCATCAGTCTTCCTACACACTCACAAAGGCTCCATTAATGTCTCTGCACAAGAGAACAGGTTCAAAATATACTCACGATGGTATAGGACCCCCGACAGGCTACACAAATTTTTTCCAAACACCCCCTCTACATGTTGGAGATGTAACTCCGAGGAAGGATCCTTCCTCCACATATGGTGGGATTGCCCGATTATCCAACCGTTCTGGAAAGAGGTTCACTCTCTTATTTCCCACATCACTACTTACACACCTATCTTTTCGCTGGCACAATACCTGCTCCATCACACCCCCATCCCCCTCTCAACATACCGGAAATCCCTGATGCTACACCTTATCAACGCAGCCACTCAATGCATCCCTATCCATTGGAAAGACACAACCCCACCCCACGATAAGGGAATGGCAGGCTACAGTATCAAAGATCGAAGAAATTAAAGGATTATCCATCAATCTAAGGACATGCACGATAAATTCAGACACACCTGGTCTTGCTGGACCCACTATAGGGAATCCCTACAACCCACGTCCCCCTGCACACCCCCTACTCCCCCTCCCGGGCTGGCTGGGACGAGCGTTCCCTGAACTCTTTGGCCGAGACACCTCCCCCACTTGTGACCCTTCCCCTACCCCACTCCTCCTAGTACAAGCTATACTGGATCAAGCTTGACTCCCCACGCCTCACTTCCTGCTGTAGTACCCTCCCGCCCACAGTATGTCCCCTTTAGGGGTGGGCGGATGCTGGGTAGAGCCCCAATGGTCCGAAAGCCCCTTGCTACATCGGATTTAAACCTATATCTCATCCAAATGCCCCCCTCCCCCAACCTCCCCAGACTGTTTCAATGATATTATGTTTTGTTTTCAGTTTAAGCAGGTATACCTCTCTGTAGAGGGAAGGCCCCCACCATCCTCCTGTGCATTACATCAATGCTAATGGGCTGCATGTTATCAGTTATGGGCCAGATTCACGTATTCCAGAGCATCTTTGCTCTGGAGTAACGCTTCTGATTTGCGTTGCGCTGCCGAAATTTTAGGAGCAAGTGCTGTCATTCACGAAGCACTTGCTCCTAAAGTTGCGGCAGCGCATCACAAATGAGCCGGCGGAATTCAAATGTCGCGGGTACGGGGCGTGTAGTATGCTAACTACGCGCGATCCCGCCGCCAACGTACTGCGCATGCGTCGAGTGTCAAAACATCCCCGTGCGCATGCTCCAAAATCTGTGAATGAACGTCAATGACGTCACATTCCCATTCATGACCGTTTTACGCAAGCGACGTTTTTTTTTTTTTTTTCCGACGCGATGACGACGCCTATACCTAACATAGGATACTCCAACCCCATGTAGGTATATCTATGCGCCGCGTATCCCGTCCGGAAACGTCGTATCGTCATTGCGTCGCGCCGGATTTCGATCGTGAATTGCCGATTTCCGCTCATTAACATATTTTTTGAGCGGAAATCGGCGGGAACGCCCCCGGCGCCATTTTTAAGTTGAAGTAACGATGCGATGGCGAAACTCAGTTACGCTGCTCGCATCGGAACTTCAACCCGGCGTTTCTTGTTTTCTGGTTACAGAAAACAGAAACGCCGGCTCAAAGCCACAGTTAGGCTGGCGGATCACTCGATCCGCCAGCGTAACCTTTCCTGAATCTGGCCCTATATGTTATTTGTAGTCCCTTGTTTTGTAGACTATTACTTTCATATTGTTATTTGTAACCTTTAAATGTCCAATAAATTTTTTTTGAAAAAAAAAAGATTAATGGAGCACTGTGTCTGTCTATGAACTAAAGAGAAATACTGTAAATACTTAATTATAAGCCGAGTTTTTCAGCCCTTTTTTTAGGGCTAAAAATAGCCCCCTCTGCTTATACTCGAGTCAGTGTACCTGTCGGGTCGCGGGCGTCCATTTTTCAAATGTCGTGGCTTTGTCCTGGTCCGAGGATGAGAGGACCTCTGTCATAAGCAGTAGCAGAACACAGTGTCAAATTCCTATCATGGACCAAGACAAAGCTGCGACTTTTGAAAAATGGACGCCCGCGACTTGACAGGTACACTGACTATGACGGAACGAGACCAGGAGGTAACCGACTTTTGAAAAAGCCTGTCAAGAATACAGGTAAACTGAGGCTGCAATGGGCACAGTAAGAATGAGCACAGTAAGGCTGCAATGGGAACAGTGAGAATGTGCACAGTAAGTCTGCAATGGGCACAGTAAGGCTGCAATGGGAACAGTAAGGCTGCAATGGGAACAGTAAGGCTGCAATGGGCACAGTGAGGTTGCAAATGGGCACAGTGAGGCATGCAAATGGGCACAGTGAGGCATGCAAATGGGCATTACCATAGATTTGAATGCAAGGAGTTGACAAGCTTTAACATCTCAGACTCAACATGTAGCTTAATTTTTTCTGCAATGGGCCAGATTCACGTATTCCAGAGCATCTTTGCTCTGGAGTAACGCTTCTGATTTGCGTTGCGCTGCCGAAATTTTAGGAGCAAGTGCTGTCATTCACGAAGCACTTGCTCCTAAAGTTGCGGCAGCGCATCACAAATGAGCCGGCGGAATTCAAATGTCGCGGGTACGGGGCGTGTAGTATGCTAACTACGCGCGATCCCGCCGCCAACGTACTGCGCATGCGTCGAGTGTCAAAACATCCCCGTGCGCATGCTCCAAAATCTGTGAATGAACGTCAATGACGTCACATTCCCATTCATGACCGTTTTACGCAAGCGACGTTTTTTTTTTTTTTTTTCCGACGCGATGACGACGCCTATACCTAACATAGGATACTCCAACCCCATGTAGGTATATCTATGCGCCGCGTATCCCGTCCGGAAACGTCGTATCGTCATTGCGTCGCGCCGGATTTCGATCGTGAATTGCCGATTTCCGCTCATTAACATATTTTTTGAGCGGAAATCGGCGGGAACGCCCCCGGCGCCATTTTTAAGTTGAAGTAACGATGCGATGGCGAAACTCAGTTACGCTGCTCGCATCGGAACTTCAACCCGGCGTTTCTTGTTTTCTGGTTACAGAAAACAGAAACGCCGGCTCAAAGCCACAGTTAGGCTGGCGGATCACTCGATCCGCCAGCGTAACCTTTCCTGAATCTGGCCCAATGACGCAAAGCGACGAACACACATGTTTTTCAAATATGAACAGCTCTGTCCGATGTCCATATTATTCATTGCAGGCTGTTTTACTAGGCATATGGACCTTTAAATGCACCTTTTTAATACCTGTTTTTAATGCAATATGAACAGGGCCTTACTGTATTTTCAGTTTTTGAAACACTATACAGTAAAAGCATTCATTGTTTTGCACTTGTAGTCAAACTTAATTACAGTATTTTTTTTTTAGGAAACTGGCAGACTGTCCTCCTCTTTTGGATATAGAGGACATGATGCATATGAAGGTCCCTGATTCTAAATGTGTTTACACCTATGTGCAAGAACTGTATCGAAGCTTGGTTGCTAAGGGGCTGGTGAAAACCAAAAAGGCTTGAGATTGTCAATGGCAAATAAATGAGGTAAGCAAAGATTATTCCTTGTATATTTAAAAAAAAATCAGAACCTAATAAATAAACATCAAGGGACTATAATTGGTTGTGTCCTGGGCTGCCTCCGCATAGTGGTGGAATTTTTGTACACACAACTCTCAAAGTACAGTGGATCAGGTTAGGAAGTATATTCACGCACTTCAAGTGCATTAAAGAGATACTTCAAGATGATGGCACATGTACCTAACACATCACCATAATGTAAGGGGACCAGATTATTTTAATGGGACATTTTAATTATTTTTTTAATTGGCAAATAGTAAACTATTTTATACGCATATTTTCCTCAAATGATATATGCAGGGTATGTGGTAGGTGTTTATAGCTATTAATTAGCACTTTATATTATATGAATTATAATTTTAGCACTTTGATGTAAAGAATTTAACAGTACTTTATACTACATGGACTAAATTCAGTAATCTGCAGTTTGTGACATATATATTTTGTGTTATTTATATAGCACTTTATTTTCCATATTTACATATTTTTCACATTTATATTTATAATTTTTTTATATTTGATATTACATTGCACTGTCACCTGTACAAGTAGGTATTTATTTGCAACACTAGGAGGCGCCAACACCTACTATTCTTCTCTCCTTTTAGCTCAAAAACCTTGCATAGGCCAGCCTTGCAAAGTTCAAAAACTGGCATGAGAATTTTAACCACAAAAGCATGTACTACACATCAACCCACTCATCATTACAGATCTCTAAAGCTGCAGCTGAACTACTTCCAAGGTTTTCTTCCAAAGAAAATACACCTTACTGTACCCTCTGACCATATATGCCAATATTTAACGGGTCTTCTGCCTGGAGCCCCAAACCCAAACCTCATGTGCAGTGCAGCTGTCTGACTGGTGTGGAGCCTCATGGACGGCCAACATTACCCATGCCAATTCGAATCGCTTATGACGTGTCCCTGTGATAATGATCAATTGATTTACTGACACAATTTCAGGATTACCCATTCTGCCGGTTGATTTCAAATTATAAGGTGAAATGTATGGACCAGACAAAAATCCACATCTCTCACCTTTCCAGCTTCTCAGCCCAACAGGATGTAACTGGGCCTGCCCATTTCTTTTATTGGCAAAATGACATCAAAAAACATATGCATTCAATTAGTTCACATTATACATTCACATCCACTGATCCACTCCTCATCCTCCCATCTGTGACGTCTGTAGCACATGGCAGACATTCTAATCTTCTTTAGGGGCCATTTTGCTTCCAGACGGTGGTAGGGGCTGTGGGAGGACCTGGTTAGAAGCAAGGGGTCTGCCATATAAGGTACAGGGCCCCTCCACAGTACGAACAGTCCATGTATACAGTTCCTTTCCCAAATCGCCATGTTTGTTCACTGTGTGAATACAAGAAGGAGACAGAAGGAGGAGGGGGGACAGGGTAACAGCTGTCCTTGTAAGTCCATATCTGCAAACAGTTCTCTTGGTCACAAGACACAAATTCCTTCAGTGAGATGGAGACAGGAAGAGGGGGAAGGATTGAACACATTTGAAACATGAGGGAAAAGTGGCATCTACTCCCATCTTCAGTCTTTTGTCCTTCATATTTTCAATGCTGAGTTATAATTTCTTTAAAACATAATATCTGACAAATCTTTTCAAGGAAAATGTACACTTCATTTCAGTGGTTCTAATCATAACACAAAATTGCATAGAATAAAATGGGAATTTTAGCCTAATCCATGACACCTGCGTCCAGGGCACCCTCGCACTAACTGTTGGAGCAGTACTGCCTAGTGACTATTTTTACAGTACTGGCACCGCGTTTTCCAATTATTATACATGGCCTCCCGGTATGCTAGAATCTTTTTCTCACATTATGCCAAAACAATCGCGCACTGAAATTCCGACTATTATACACGGCCCAACCAGTCTTACGTTATACAGCCCTATAACGTGTTCATCAGACAAACTACAAAGCACCATGGAATCCTCCACTATTCAAAACAATATTATGGCTTCTACCTGTATCTAGATGTTACAATAATAACTTGGATGCCCAACTGTTTACTCTCTACCCAAAACTGTATGACAGTATAAAACTTTGCAAAACAACTGGAATAAATTTAAAACCAAAGTGATTTCCATCATCCTTCCAATTACAAGTCCCTTTGTCCAGGAAAGGGTGGAATAAACCCCCATATTGCAAATGGGTTTGCAATCCCCTCAATGCTTATATTCCCTGGGCAGTCAGACCACTCCTGCAAAAAGATGACTCATGGAGGTCAACCAAAGCCCTTTTTTTCCTACAGCAAACTATACAATACAAGACAAAGCTAAATTGAAAAAAAAAAAAACAATGCGGGAGGGGCATGAATTGCCCTCTAAGAAACTCAAAGAAAACGCCTAAACAATAAAAAAACACACACCACTACAAAAACTCACAGTTACAGTAAGGCCGCGTACACACGAGGGGATATGTCCGCTGAAAACGGTCCGATGGACCGTTTCAGCAGACATCTCCGCTCGTGTGTATGGGCTAGCGGACAGATTTCTCCACCCGACAGATTTCAAAGCAAGCTTTGAAATCTATCCGGTGGGAATCTGTCCGCCCGACATGTCTGCTGGTTAGTACACTTACCAGCAGACATGTCGGCTCCCACCGCCGCCGCGCCGCTGCCGAATGGATTCGGCGCATGCGCGGAAGTGTTTTACTTCCTGGTGCGGTGACGTAGCGGTGACGCGGCGGCGTCAACGTCACTGCCGCGTCATCGCCACGTCACCGCGCCGTCCCGCGGCGTGGAATTTGATCCGATGGTGTGTACACGCCATCGGATCAAACTCCCGATCGGACATATCCGATGGAAATGGTCCGCGGACCGTTTTCATCGGATATATCCGATCGTGTGTATGGGGCCTAAAGGTTTTTTTTGGGACTTTAATTAGATGCCGACCCCCTGCCATCATATTACTGCGGGACGGTGGCAGTGCTGGGCGAGAGCCCGTAGCTATACGTCCGCTCTTTAGCGGCCCCTCTAGGCCGTGCGCCCCCGAGTCCCACGCGCGTGCCCGGCGGGTACGATCGCCGCCGGGCACGCGCGCTCGTTCCAGAGCGGGGAGCGGGAGCTATGTGTGTAAACACAAAGCTCTCGGTCCTGTCAGCGGGGAAAAGCTGATCTTCTGATCATACAATGTATGAACGGAAGATCAGTGATTTCCCCTAGTGAGGCCACCCCCCCATACAGTTAGAACACACCCAGGAACACACTTAACCCCTTCCCTGCCCCCTAGTGTTAACCCCATTCACTGCCAATGGCATTTTTATAGTAATCCAATGCATTTTTATAGCATTGATCGCTATAAAAATGCCAATGGCCCCAAAAATGTGTCAAAAGTGTCCGAAGTGTCTGCCATAATGTCGCATTACTGAAAAAAACGCTGATCGCCGCCATTACTAGTAAAACTTTTGTGCAAACCAATCAATAAACGCTTATTGCGATTTTTTTAACGAAATATGTAGAAGAATATATGTAGAAGAATACGTATCGGCCTAAACTGAGGAAAAAAAAATGTTTTATATATATTTTTGGGGGATATTTATTATAGCAAAGAGTAAAAAATATTGAATTTTTTTCAAAATTGTCGCTCTATTTTTGTTTATAGCGCAAAAAATAAAAACTGCAGAGATGATCAAATACCACCAAAAGAAAGCTCTATTTGTGGAAAAAAAAGGACCCCAATTTTGTTTGGGAGCCACGTCGCACGACCGCGTAATTGTCAGTTAAAGCAACGCAGTGCCGAATCACAAAAAGTGCTCTGGTCATTGGACAGCAATATGGTCCGGGGCTAAAGTGGTTAAATGAGACACATAATAACATGCATCTCCATCCCTGTTCAGGTACATAAAGAAAGAGGGTCAGGACTTTAAATGAGATGTGTATATTGTGGCTAACTGAAGGAGTCAATATGAAACATAAACAAGTATTTATTTGTTTGCCATGATTGTGTAGGTGCATGGCAGACAGTACATGCAATAATGGCACATAATATAAAAAATCATGTATCCAAATCATGACTGCTGAGGCGCAATGAGCCCAGGTACTCCTTAGGTGTAATATATATCTGTAACGGTCACCACCGCTTACGACTTTCCATCAAACCACGACAAGCTTATCTGACACACTCCGACAATATTGCATACACGATCCATATCCTTTCCCAGAATAAGACGAGACAGAGCTCCGTTCTTGCTTCCAAAGATATGACAATTTATTAGTATTTTCTCAGCTTCTTATACAGTCTCAAGCATAATGCAGTTAATCACAGGACAATGCAATCTCCACCCCCCTTCACACCATGGGGGGCTTCAATCACACTCTAAAAGGCATTCAGATAAGCTAACCATGTAGACCGGTCGGCACCGCATCTTCAATAGGGTTCAATTAATCTTGAATAATAACACAGACATCTAGTTGAATAAGTTATCTATACAGCTTTATCACACAATGGCAGAGTCTTGTGAGAGTGGGTGCAATCCACACCTTCAGATATTTCAATAGCCTATTATACAAAGGTATGACTCACTCTGGTCTTGTAGACCTGAATTAACACCTTTCAAAAGCATGTGTGCCCAGATTGCATAGCTAACAGCTTTTGATATTTGAAGACATCCTGCAAACATGAATTATTATTAATGTCCCTTAATAATGTCTTCTGTAATATATGAATTATGATTATTTGTCACCCTATGGCCCTAGTGGACATAAGGTGACCCTAGACATAGGAATATCTCAGTCTGTCACGGGCCATTTCGTTACAATATCTATATATAAAAACCTTCCCCCTTGCCCCTTCCCCCTATTAAATAAACACGCTTACAACCATAAGGTTGGAAAGGGCAAGGCCACAGCTTTATTAAAAGCAAACATAACATTTTGAAAAAAATAAAATTGTGAAATCCTTCGCGCTAAAACAATCAATGTGACTATATAACAATGCTCAGATTGCAGCAAAAACTAATAGTGTTTACTATACACAAGTGAAGCATAAATATAAAAGTGAATTTGCGCAAAAAAAACACACATCAATGCATATCAAACATAAGTGATATAAATATAAATAGTGAAAAAGTAGAAAAATCAATTAAATAGAATAGAAAAGTCCATATGTGTTGGAAAAGTCCATGTAATGCAAACGTGCAGTGCACAAAAATAACTTTCAGTGAAGCTGTAAAGCTGGCGATAAAGTGCTAGTGCTCCTCCGTGCATTCAGCCTCTCAGGCCTCTCACCTTAGTGGCATATATAAATGCCGTGATAAGTCGTGCCACTCCCAACACACAGCCTCACAGGCCTCTCACCTCCCAGTAGAACAATAAAAGCCTCCAAACAAATCCTCTGGGTAAATTCAAAGATAGTGGGCGACACCAGGAGCTATTCAATCATCTCTATGTCTTGTAGTACCCCTTCGCTGTATCACTCGGGGAAACATAAAGAAAAATAGGCCTCCAATGGTGTAGTATGTCACAACGTATATATTTATTAAAACAAAGTAATCTCCTTACATCAATAAAAAATTGATGTAAGGAGATTACTTTGTTTTAATAAATATATACGTTGTGACATACTACACCATTGGAGGCCTATTTTTCTTTATGTTTCCCCGAGTGATACAGCGAAGGGGTACTACAAGACATAGAGATGATTGAATAGCTCCTGGTGTCGCCCACTATCTTTGAATTTACCCAGAGGATTTGTTTGGAGGCTTTTATTGTTCTACTGGGAGGTGAGAGGCCTGTGAGGCTGTGTGTTGGGAGTGGCACGACTTATCACGGCATTTATATATGCCACTAAGGTGAGAGGCCTGAGAGGCTGAATGCACGGAGGAGCACTAGCACTTTATCGCCAGCTTTACAGCTTCACTGAAAGTTATTTTTGTGCACTGCACGTTTGCATTACATGGACTTTTCCAACACATATGGACTTTTCTATTCTATTTAATTGATTTTTCTACTTTTTCACTATTTATATTTATATCACTTATGTTTGATATGCATTGATGTGTGTTTTTTTTGCGCAAATTCACTTTTATATTTATAACATTTTGAACATTGAACATTTCAACCAGGAGGGTGGGAGGTTCTTCCAAACACGTTTCCCAAAAGACCCAGAATTCCCTGGGGCGATCCCTTTTACCCAAGCTCAGGCCCATCCCATCCCCCAAATTAACCAATCCTTTAGCGACTACCATCTTGTCCAGTACCTGGCCATGCCCCATCAGTCTAAGCTCTCTTTCCCTTAGGGACTCAAGAGGCCTTCATTTACATGTTAAAACATAGATTATAAAATGGTATTGTCCTCAAAAATTAAAAGGTCATTATAACATAACAGTTATAATTAACAGTATTGCCTGGATCCAAAGACCATGTAAGTATGTATATGTTGCATCCAGGTTAAAACTGACACGTTTCATGGGATCTATCCAATCATCAGGGGCGGATGGAAGATACAGCTATAAAAAGAGGTAAGTATATCAGAATGAAAAAAATTGGAAAAATGTAAAATACATACAGGGAGGATAAGATAGTCATCCCTGTAGGACTCGCATATCTGCTTAGTGTGAAGCAACACACCGCCAGGGCACTAAGGGCCGGGGAGAATGCCTGGTCCTGAAGCTGTGGTAGTAGGGTCCAACAGGAACAGATGTGTAGGTGTGACCCAGAATATCTGGAACAGTGAGACAACTGGGCTCCATTCTGTGAATCAATAAAAATATGAATACCAATGGTGCTGAAAATATAAAACTCACCGTTAAAGTTAGTCTTACTATCGATTGAAATTCAGTGCAAAGTAGAAATTTCACTTAAAATGTTCTATCCAAAAAAAAAATAGTTTTGCTGAAAAGTATATAAAAAGTACAAAAATGGCTAAACCTGAAAAGATTGAATTCACTTAAAAGGAAAACAAAAAAATGGTGATGGTGGCTCAGACCACATGGCTTCAAACACACAAAAGGAAAACAAAAATGATGCCTACTAGAAGCAAGATGGTGGCTCAGACAGCATGGCTTTACACACCAAGGAAAACCAATAATAATGGTGCTTAGAAGTATTTGCAATGACAAAATGGTGTCCTCTAAATCCAACAGTGGAAAAACAATTTAAACCAGTGAGTTTAACGCTAACAAGACCAAAACTGTGCCACTACAAACCAAAATTACTTTTAACACAGAACAGACCATACTACTTAACCCACACTAAGCATTAAAACCTGGCCCAAAAGTAGAGTGATTCCACCCAAAAACACAGCAGACACGAAATGGCAGTTGCAACAAACAAATTTAGGCTACGACCACATGGTAGATGACATCTGAACTATAGCACAATGGTTGACGAAAGCCGGGCCACATAGTGACAACAAAATGGCCGACGACAATCGGACCACATGGTGAATTTAACACATGGAATGCAGTTGCTGATCCCACCAGAACCAACACAAAAACTGAAATTTCTTCACTAGAAAAACAAAATTTCTTCCCACAAAAACTGACTATACAATTGAGACACCTTAATAGTAAACAAACACTTTAGGCTACATCAACTAGGGACCATAGGCCAACCAAATAACACAGACTCTCCAATAAAACAACGTTGCATAAAACACAAAATAACAGGGCTCAAACATACACTCTTGTTCCCAAAAAAAGTTCATATACAGTACTTACTCTGGTATCAGCTTCCACAGGAACAAGACATTTGAGAAATACAAACAGCGATGCTTACATGCATGCTATTTTCATCTCAAAACAAAGAGCTCTCCCATGCTATTGTCCAAAAACCCTGAGACCATGCATAGGGTGTAGCCCTTTTAATAAATAGCTACTATTGTAAGTGATGTAATAATCACAATTCATACATTTTTATTTCTCATATGCATCACAAACTTATTACACAGCATCAGTTACTTACACAAACTGCTCAGTCACACACAACACCCAGTCTCCTTACACAAACATTTTAGCTTTTATTAAATGGGTGCTATAGGGAGGAAAGTATCCCAAATACTGACAAATCATACGCATAACAAACATACATAGAAAAGGGTGTATAATAATGACCTGCAGTACACCACTCAGATAGGTTTCACTGTCCTCAGTAGTAAGAAAACCAATATAAACCTCACATTCAATTTGGAGTGTATGAGATTAATTCTAAGCAGCTATTTAAAAAAAAATGTAAATAATAGTATAAAAGAAAACAGTTCAATTACTGTCTTTATCAGTCCAATTACTGTCTTGATATTTTGAACTGTTTCCTCTATCATCACTGCACATAAAGACTCTGATGTGGTGTTGACCACACATTACTTATTTTAACATTAGTGCTGTTATAGTATCCGATCAAGACAGTAATTGTACTGTTCTCTTTTATACTATTCTTTACATAACAAATGTAGCGCTACCCCCTCAGGAGCAGCTGATTGATTTGGGATCGGCGTATTAAGTTACCCTTGTATGTTGTCCAGGGGTGATTGCACTGAGCAGAGCAATAAGAGAATGTCCAAACCTGCCGCTGAAGTTTTCTGAATGCTTTATTTCCTGGTCCAACACGACCAACATCAACATGAGGTAGAGAGAAAAGGTTGATGAAAGGAGAGAACGTTGCGGTATTAGGCTTTGGATGAAAAGAAAGCAGTCCTGCCTTCCATAGTAGAACAGTTCGTCACCACTCTAGCCAGAGTGGGTAGAGTACCTCCAGACAGACTTCTGCCACAAGCCTGGCAGCCGGAACGTCTCTTAAGGTTGCTGGGAGGAACAAGTCTCTCACTGACTTGGCTCTAGTTGGATTTAGCATTTCCAGATGAAGCCCCCTGCCACAGGCCCAATGTTGGACTGTAGAGCAAATCCTCCCAGAAAGTTCTCTTTTCAGTAGGGGTTACCAGCTGACAGTCTATAGTTATCTGTCAGCTCCTGGCAACCAGATCCCCAATGGTTCGTTCAAGCCCTTTTGGATCACCTATCTCCGGGATCGCCCACCGAACAGCACACAGCCTAGGATCTCTTCAGTAGAAGTGGGGCCCCAAGAAAGTCGCTAGGGCCCCTTTCAGCATCAGCAGGGAACTCTGCGTAGCATGCGACCTCAGCCTGTTAGGCCATATTGCCGGGGTCCATTGGGTGCGCACACCCTGAAGGTGGGTGCAGCACCTGTAACCCGCAAAGAACCCCCAAAAATGGCGTCTGTCCCAGATATACCCCTCCCCAGCATGCCCACGAGGGAAAACTCCTCCAATTGGCTGCTGGGGAAAAGTGGCTCTGCCTGAATCCCTCTGGCGCCACCTGTCACCCAGAGATGGAACTGCATCTCTGGAGCACAGAATGACCCACAGAACAATTCAGGGTTTACAGCCGCCCAATTAAGCAAAATTAAGAGTGAGCAACATAACTCTCCCACTCTCCCACCAACTTTAGCGTAGTGCCTTTTCTGAAAGAAAGGGGGTGCTACACAAACATACAATCAAAATACCGCTATTATACCAAAAGATTAAAAATATTTTTTATTTTTTTGCATAGAAGAACATACCCAACACATGAGAAAAATAAGTAATCAATGCAAACAATGGTCTGAGAGCCTTGCCAGTTATCCGCTCTTCTTTTCTCACACAGTCACAGCATATGTTCTCTTCCATATCTGTTGCAGACCAGTTGTCCCCTTTGTCCAAAATGTGTGTCTCACTTAAGGGGGCCATAGAGTATCCATGCAGTAGTAGATTTCTGTATAGATATTTGTACAAACATGTGCAACAAAAATTCTGATCAGTACTGAATTTGTGAAGGTCATTAACCACTTTAGCCCCGGACCATATTGCTGTTCAAAGACCAGAGCACTTTTTGTGATGCGGCACTGCGTCGCTTTAACTGACAATTGCGCGGTCGTGCGACGTAGCTCCCAAACAAAATTGGGGTCCTTTTTTTCCCACAAATAGAGCTTTCTTTTGGTGGTATTTGATCATCTCTGCGGTTTTTATTTTTTGCGCTATAAACAAAAATAGAGCGACTATTTTGAAAAAAATGCAATATTTTTTACATTTTGCTATAATAAAAATCCCCAAAAAGATATAAAAAAACATTTTTTTCCTCAGTTTAGGCCGATACGTATTCTTCTACATATTTTTCGTTAAAAAAAATCGCAATTAGCGTTTATTAATTGGTTTGCGCAAAATTTATAGCGTTTACAAAAAAGGGGGTAGTTTTATGGCATTTTTATTATTATTTTTTTTTACTAGTAATGGCGGCGATCAGCGTTTTTTTGTTCGGTACTGCGATATTATGGCGGACACATCGGACACTTTTGACACATTTTTGGGACCATTGGCATTTTTATAGCGATCAATGCTATAAAAATGCATTGTATTACTATAAAAATGCCATTGGCAGTGAAGGGGTTAACACTAGGGGGCAGGGAAGGGGTTAAGTGTGGTCCTGGTGTGTTCTAACTGTATGGGGGGGGGGGTGGCCTCACTAGGGGAAATCACTGATCTTCTGTCCATACATTGTATGGACAGAAGATCAGCGTTTCCCCAGCTGACAGGAACAAGAGGTATGTGTTTACACACATACCTCCGTTTCCCGCTCTGTAACGAGCAATCGTGGGTGCCCGACGGCGATCGTGCCCGCCGGCCACGCGCGTGGGACTCGTGGGACGCGCAAGGGTGCGCGCGCCCTACAAGCTGCTAAAGGGAGGACGTAGAGCGACGTGCTCCCGCGTAGCAGTGCCACCGTCCCGCAGTAATATGACGGCGGGCGGTCAGCAATTAGTTAAAGAGATATGCCACCGCACAAATCAATTAGAGCATAGCATGGATCTGGCCACTACTGTCCTAGAAGGCCATAAGGAGGAGGTTGATAAATTGTCAGCCGAGTTTTGTGGGATAAACTTGAGGATGCGGAAAACAGGGCCCACAGAGATAACCTCCGTATCGGGGTATTCCAGAGGCTATTAAAGACCTACAGGGCACTGCTACTGCTTTCTTTCAGGAACTGGCGCCAGAGATCCCTATAGACAGGTTGGAATTTGATCGTATTCACCGATCTCTCGCCCCAAAGCCATCGAAGGGCCCACCTCGGGACATAATTATCAAGTTTCATTATTACCGTACCAAAGAGAAACTCTTGCAGTCTGCCAGGGAGCTGCAGGATATATAATTTCAAGGCAATCACATTCAACTCTTTGCGGATCTCTCACCAGCGACTATCGGTATTGGCGGCAGAATTTGAAACCATACCTCCGGGTCCTGCAGACACAGGGGATCAAATACAGGTGGTGTTTCCCCTTCAAACTTTTGTTCACTCATCAGGGCCAGCAGTTCCACGCCTCTTCTTCTTCTGACCTGAGATGCAATTTTCGTGAGCTGCAGCTGGATATGCCTTCCTCCCAAGAAGATTCTGCATCCACGCCATCCCGGCTGAAACCCTCTCAGCCTTCCCATCCATCCTCCCAATCTGCACAAAGATCCCAACCCACACCCCAGGCCCTGCGAGACCTCCAGGCCCAGTGCTTCATGAAGGTCCCGGTGGGCTGAAGACACCTTCCTCCCGTTTGACCATTGCTATTGCTGCCCAGGCTCTCCCCGGGGCTCGCCAGATGACCCCTTTTTTGGTTGTAGTTCCTGTTCTTTCCCCTGATTTGGTCTGAACTTTTGGATCATTGCCACGCTCTTGTGTGAATCCCACCCCGGACCCGGAACTAGGACTATGGTCTCCTGCCCAATAGGGGCTGCCCCAATTGTGAGATGGTGGTCTTCGGTAAGGTTCTCAATCAGACTTGATACACTGTGTTTCCTAGTTTTGGGGTGTTATTGCTTATTCACCAGTTGCCTTTTTTATATCTCCTCCCATCTGACTGTTTTCTGGTGGTAGGGAGTATGCGCTTGGCCGGGAGTGTTCACTTAGGTTGGCCCCTCCCATTTTTTTCCCTCATTTTTTTTTGCAACCCTTGTTTTATTGGCCAGTATCGGATGTACTGGTCTCCTGGCCTCCTTGCTCTCTTTGGGGGTCACTGCTTAGGGGCTAATCCCCTGGGAGGGTGAGGTGCCTCCTTGCACCTGAATTTTTTGGGTCCCCTTTTAATTGCATATGTATTGTGCCTTCTATATTACGTTATACTGTGCTTGGTTTACTTGTGTTACCTTTACTAAGTTAAGATGCCGAGTGGTTTGGACCACTGCTCCCCATGTGCCGGCACTTGGCCCAGAACCTAGTCTTGGCCAACTTCCGGCCCCTCTGTGGGCCTTCTCGCCCACACAGTGAAGCAGTTATGCTCTACTTTATTGTTACGCTTTCGAGTGCTACTTGGCCTTGTATTTCAAGGTGTATCTCTATTCTTTTCCTATCCACTCATCTCTGTTCTGTTCTTTTCCTCCTCCTCCCTCCTTGAATCCGCAGGGCTCCGGGGTGGTGTAATGTTTTGCCTATTAACTTTGACGTTATGACCCTAAACTGGTTATCTCTGAATGTCCAGGGCATGAACTCTCCTCACATGAGGGTGAAGGGCTTTAGATATTTTCATAAACAAAAAGTAGACATTGCATGCCTGCAGGAGACCCACTTCTTCTCCTCCTCCTCCTGCCCCAAATATTTTCATGTTGTGTATCCTCAAACCTATCTGGCTAATGGCCCGACTAAGCAAAGGGGCGTACTGATAGCTTTCCAAAAATCTGTGCCTTTCACTTGCAGTAGACAGATCGCAGATCCAAATGGCAGATACCTTCTATTACAGGGTACCATCCAGGACACAGAGCTTACTATCTTAACTTATTACGCTCGAAATGTATCCCCAGGGTCCTTTCTGTCCCATAGTTGCTCGCTGTTGAAAGCCCACCAGAGGGGTACTCTCCTCTTGGCGGGGGACTCTAATGTGGTCCTGAACCTTGCGCTTGATAAGTTTCCCTTGGAGTGCAGAGCACCATCCCCGGGTGCTAATACGTTTTTATGTTCATTGCAAAGTCATGATCTGGTAGAAGTCTGGAGAGAGCTCCATCCCCTGGGTAGGGACTACACTCACTATTCTCACCCTCATTATTCCTTTTCCCGTATTGACCATATTTGTGTCTCGGGAACATCGTCCCATAATTATATCTACCTCTAACTTAGCAGCTTTGTGGTCGGACCACGACCCTGTTATGGTTGTTTGCCACTCATTGCTTTGTAGACCTACATATTCCCCCTGGGTATGAATGATTCCCTTCTCTCCTTCAAGGAAATGCTATCAGATATTCGACAAGCTTTGGTAGACTACTTTCATCTTAATGCTGGTTCGGTTTCCTCCCCGGTCACCCTCTGGGAGGCATACAAAGCAGTCCTTCGGGACCATGTCATTTAATTGGCATCCAAACCAAGAGAGAACGTTTATTGGCTCGGCACACTCTGGAGACTCGTTTGGAATCGTTCTCAACTTCCTTTAAGCTGTCTCCTACTCCTGCTGAATATGTGAGTGGTCAGCGCATAAACAAATAAATACTGAACAAACAACAAGTGCAATAAAGTGCTAGTACATGGGTGAAAAAAGTCCCATTGGCCTGTGGTTAAATAAACATTAATAGCAATAAAAAACTCCTGTGCAACAAGTGCTAAAGTGCTAATGCATATATAAGAACTGTCCCATAAGCTGTGAAAAATGTGCAAAATCTTGTAACAGTGGTAATTTTCCTGGAGAATTAGCTCACATTGCGCTTACCTTAATAAGGTAAGAATAAGGCCTGTCTCAATCCTGTGGGTCAGTCTGCTATGATCCCAGATGGATGCCTCTCAATCCTGTGCTGCTGTGGATGGATGGTGAAGCAATGTGTGTCCAATGTCCAAGGATGGGTCAGGGTGTCATTAAAAGCCCCTCAAATGAAGAGATGTTTAAAAGAATTTAATAAACAACTTAAACACTTATGCCGCGTACACACGATCACTTTTTATGTCTTCAAAAAAACGACCAAAAAAATTCGGACATGCTTGAATTTTTTGTGTCGTTTTTAAAAACGTCATTTTTTGTGTCATAAAAAGTGATGGTGTGTGGGCAAAACGACGTTGAAAACTACGTTTTTAAACCCACGCGTGCTCAGAAGCAAGTTATGAGACAGAGCTTCAATGGAACAGAGTGCGGTCGAACGTGGTGTACGTCACCACGCTTTGCTAGAGCATTTTGGAAAAACGATGGTGTGTATGCAACGTCGTTTTGGAAAATGAAGTTTGAAAAACTTTGTTTTGGAAAATGAAGTTTGAAAAACTTCGTTTTGGAAAATGAAGTTTGAAAAACGTCGTTTTGGAAAATGAAGTTTGAAAAACTTCGTTTTGGAAAATGAAGTTTGAAAAACGTTGTTTTGTTTCGTCTCATAAAACGTCGTTTTTTTTCATCACAAAAAGTGATCATGTGTACGCAGCATTACATCAAGGAATAAACACTCAAGTTCCGCGTTCTACTTCACAGACTTTCCTGGCCTGCTTCAGGACATCCTGTAAGCCCGGGTACCTGCCCAAGAACCACTGCACCACCAAATTCAGGACATGAGCAAAACAGGGCACATGGGTCAGTTGTCCCTGTCGCAGGGCAGAGAGGAGGTTGGTGCCATTGTCGCTAACCACCATTCCTGGCTTAAGCTGGCGTTGCATCAACCACCTCTGAGCCTGCCCCTTCAGAGCTGACAGAACCTCTGCCCCAGTGTGGCTCCTGTCTCCCAAGCACACCAGCTCTAGCAACCGCATGGCATCTCTTTGCCTGCATTCCTGAGTAGCCCATCGTACGCCTACGGAGCATGGCTGGTTCCGAGGAGACATCAGCACAGGAAGAGGCCACAGAGGAAGAAGAGGAGGGGGTGGAGGAGAGACGTGTGTCACAACCAGTAGTGGTGTTTTGGAGGCGTGGTGGAGGAACAACCTCCAACACTACTGTACCTTGCCCTGCGTCCTTCCCAGCTGCCAGCAGAGTCACCCAATGCGCGGGGAAAGAGAGGTAACGTCCCTGTCCATGCCTGATGGACCATGAGTCAGCGGTAATATGCACCTTACCACTGACCGCCTTGTCCATGCCTTCCACATGGCGGTAGAGAGCCGGAATCGCCTTCCGTGAGACAAATTGGCATTTGGGAACTTTCCACTGAGGTACTGCACATTCCACAAACTCACGGAAGGGGGCAGAATCTACCAACTGAAAAGGCAGCGGACTTTCGGGTCAGGAGCCTCATAAGGAAGCTGTAATCTCCTCAGCTCCCGCTATCCCTGCCACAAATCAGCTTTAAGAATCAGCCCCGCCAACCATCCTCCCCCGGCAGACACTCCACTCACCTTCCTCTAGCTCACAGCTACTCCCCGATGGATCGGTTTGTCGAAAAAGGCGGCCCGCGATTTCCGGCGGCTCAGCGCCAAATTGAGGCCGGGGATACGGCCTTGACTTCCAGCGCGGTGATTGCGGCAGACGAGCCTGACATGGAGGTAAGCGGCAGCCAGCCCCCTCCTCCACACCAGCCTGCACATCCATGCCAGCCCCCTCTAGCATCCCAGAGGGACAGCTCTGAAATCGAGCGTATAGCTCAGGCTGTAGCAGCGATCCTGGCCCCCACTATCTCTTCCTCTGTGGAAAGAGCAGTCACTGCAGGCATACAGGCTATACAGAGAGAACTAAGTGGCCAGCTTGGAGGAAGACCTATACAAGGCCCAGGGATTTGAAGTGGCTCAGGAGAATACAAACCAATATGTCCTGCAAAAATTAGAGGATTTGGAGAACAGAGCCAGAAGAGGAAATCTGCGTTTTGTTGGCGTACCTGAATCATTGCAGTCCTCCTCCTTAGTTGACTTCTGCTCTGATCGCATACCTGAAGCATTGGGTTTACCCAGACCTTGCACGGTTGAGAGGGCCCATCGCATAGGGGTCTACACCCCTGAACGTTCAACTCCGCGCATGATCATTGCCAAATATTTGAACTATGCAGATAAGGCCGCCAATCTAGATCTCTCCAGATAGATGGGGTTAAAATTCTCGTCTTTGCTGACTACTCGATTGACGTCTCCAAAAAACGGAAAGCCTTCCAGCATATCTGCTCGACCCTGTTTCAACGACAAGTGAAGTTCACGCTGGCTTTCCCCGCTACTCTGCGCCTCAAGCACCTAATGGGGATCAACTCACCTTCCAAGATCCTGTAGAGGCTGAAAAATTCCTGTGTTCTATTCACGCTGATCTGCAATCTGCCTCACAAGCTAAGGCAGCTCCACTCTCCAGACCGCTGGAGCAACGCAGCCCTCGCAAGGATTCCCCCAAACGTCTCAGACCCTCAGGCCCGCAAATCCAATACGTCCCTCGGTGACTCTGGTAATGTGCCCATGCCCTCTGTGGTGACTCTGATACACTTACCTACCGCATTGTATGCTATATCGCTCCCATACGTGCCTTTGTTATGAGCTGTTTCTCTTTGTTTTCACCTAGGTCATACCGTTCACAGGCGTTAACTCACGTATGTTCAGCGCTATTTGTACTGTGGGCACCAGGCACCAGTCCTGCTCACCCTCCCCTGCCGTGGTGAGCAGACTGGTTGGTGCCCACAGTACAAATAAACATATGTTACGCCTGTGAACGGTATGGGGTGATCGTTCACTTCTGCCTGAGGTTCAGGGGATGGGAGATGACTTTTGCTGGGTCACCATGAGGAAAAAAGCAAAGTCCTATGCTCTTGCTGTTTATTTTACCTGTTTTGTTTCTTTTTATGTTTAGGTTGCCATTCTTTTTTGTTTGTTACCCTGCACCTTTTTCATCCCCCATAGCGTCCATCTCACACTCACAAGCCTAACACATAACAGACCATTCAGGTATTATGATTTTACTCCCCTAAAAAGGTCAGCCTCCCCATGCTTACCCCATAAAGTTACTACATCTGCATGCTTTTATTTACTTTCCGACCCCCCATGAGATTAGTCTCATGGAATGTGAAGGGGCTTCGATCCCCCATTAAACGACTTAAAATTCTAAGGCATCTTAAGAGGCTCAAAACGGACATAGCTCTACTTCAGGAAACTCACCTGACCCGTGAAGACTTTCATTGCATGCAAAAGTTATGGGTGGGTACAGTTCTAGGATCCGACGCAGTAGGCTGGAATGCGGGGGTAATCATTTTGATGCACAAACGCCTCTCTTGCAAAATACTCTCGACTACCACAGATGATCAGGGTAGATTTCTCACTACTCATGTCCAGTTTGGTGATAGGGATTTTTTGATCTCCAATGTCTATGCTCCCAACTCCCCTGGCAGGCGTTTTCTGGAGGAACTGTCTTCCAAACTCCTGCAACAACCCCTCTTACCACATATTGTTGGAGGAGACTTCAACTCTACCTTGCACTTGATGGAGGACAGGTCCACCACGAAAACATTATCTAAAACCCCTTTAAACTCCGAACAAACCCAGTTGGCATCTGCCATGGAATCTCTTCATTTCACTGACCTGTGGCGACTTTCTCACCCCTTGGACAGAGAGTATACGTTTTACTCCATCCCCCATAAGGTGTTCACAAGAATTGATTTCTTTTTTGGGACTGACAACAGAAACTGAAATCCATGAAATCGCTATCTCTGACCACGCTCCAATCTCTATTAACCTAAAAGACATGGACTTCTAACTCATCTACTCGTATGTGGCGGTTCCCCTCTTACCTATACAAAAACGCAGATTTTCAGAGCTTTATCGAGGGGGCCTGGGGGGAGTACGATGAAGTGAACTCCGCTCAGGTCTCTACACCTAATTTGTTCTGGGATGCCGGAAAGGCCTATCTACGGGGAAGAATCATATCTTATGCCTCTTCCTACAAAAAACACTCCCTAGCAAGCTACAAGGTTGCCAGCCTCCATCTTAAAACAGCACAAATTGCCCTAGCTGCCTCAGATTCCATTAGTAATAGCGAAGCGCCAAAACTGCCTTTGACACTTGGGCGGATATTATGGAAATTACAAAACCAGCCCATGTTGACGCGCACCTCTACAAGTTTGGAAATAAAACGGGCAAGCTCCTAGCTAGACTATGCAAGGGCCCATACAAACCTACACACATCACTTCTCTCGGGGACCCCTCGGGTTCCATTAAAAAGAAGCCGCAAGAGGTTAATAAAATCATGCAGGAGTTCTACTCCTTCCTGTACGCGAAAGACTCCATCGACCTCGGCACTGCCCACTGGTTTCTAGATAAAGCCAATCTCCCTGTAGCCACTCCTTCCTAACTTCAGACTTTGAACGAGCCTATATCCTCTTCGGAGATCTCCTCAGCCATCAACCATACTGCCCTTGGTAAGGCCCCAGGCCCCAACGGCCTATCTGGAGAATTCTATAGGACCCTCCACAAGCCCCTCGTGCCCGTTCTCCTTGACGTTTATAACACATATGGTCCAGTGGACAATACCTCCCTTCTGGTAATCAAGCCATTGTAAAATTGCTTTCAAAGAAAGGAAAGTACCCAATTGGATCCTGGCTCTTATAGGCCGATCTCTCTCTTAAATTTGGATGTTAAAATTCTATCTAAAATAATTGCCACCAGACTCGCTACTATCATTCCTTCTTAATTCACCCGGCACAGTCAGGTTTTGTAAAAGGTAGGACAGCCTCGCTTAACATCCGCACGGTGTTGATGGTACTATCACATGCGACGCAACACAGGGGAGGGGATTTTGCCATTGTCACTCTGGACTCGGAGAAAACTTTTGACAACGTCAGCTTTGATTGGCTCAAGCTTGTTCTCTTGAAAATGGGCCTCGCAGGTCCCTTTTTCCATCTTATTACAACAATGTACACTGCTCCCACGGCCAGGCTGGTAGTGGCGGATCTCCTCTCTGACGAATTCCGACTTTTCAAGGGAACTAGGCAGGGATGCCCTCTATCCCCCCTGCTCTTTAATTTGGCACTAGAACCTCTGTCCAGAGTTTTAAACTTTGAGGCTCCGCTACATGGAATCCACCTGGGCGATCATGAGCTGAGATCTGCCGTGTTTGCAGATGATGTACTCATATTCACCAGCAACCCTATCTTAGACATGTCCACTATTAAAAGTCTCTTTGATGAATTCAGACTGTGTTCAGGCCTACGTATTAACTATAATAAAAGCGAGATTCTTCCACTAGGTCCTACTACACACCCTCCCTTGGCTGCACACTCGCCATTTACCATAGCTAAATCCCACATCACCTATCTAGGTAGCAAGCTTCCTTCCTCTTTATACACATTGAACTACCCTCCTCTGATAGACAAAATTGTACTGGAACTCAAGAACTGGATGGATCTGCCTCTCTTGTTACTGGGAAGATGCCACCTCTTCAAAATGGTAAGCTTTGCGCGGCTCATCTATCCGCTCCAAAGAATTCCATTACTTTTAAAACATAAAGATGTTCAGGTATTGAACAGGGCTATGTCTAAATTTATCTGGAGACAGAGGAGACCTTGCATGGCCATGACTAAGCTGCATCTTCCCAGGGGCGAGGGTGGCGCTGATTTGTCTAATATTAGGATGTATAATCTGGCATGTTTGTTGAGGATAGGTATCGACTGGATACAAAAATCCTCTAGATACTCTAATTTTCTTCTTGAATCGGCAATGGCTCATCCCTATTCATTTTTTTTTTAACCATAAATTGCAAGTTTATTGAGATGTACAGAGAATACATACATATAGAAGGCAGTGGTTGTACAATAACAGATTAGTCCAAAAGCTATATACTGGTACAAGGTATTGCTCAGCACAGATACCTGTTTGCTCCACTCCATGCGAACATGACAGCAGGGTCAAGGGTCACATATATACCCAGGGAATGACGGTACTCATTGTAGCAAGGGGCAGCTATTATTCATTTCTCCATTTACACAACACTCCACCCAGGACCTCCCCATGGCAGTTTAAATCAGTCTGTACAGGTTTCCCCATCTTCTAGCCACCTGTCCCATACATTGAAAAATTTCTGAGGTCACCCTCTGTGTATATAGATCATTTTCCTATAAGGAAGAGTGATGTTTACCTCTCTCTTCCATTCCTCTAGGGTCGGGGCCCTATCCCTCATCCAAGTCTTAGCAATCAATTTCCTGGCCATAAACAGTGTTTCGTAAATAAAAATGGTCTGGTATTTATCTGCCTCTACATCTGGTAGTAGTCCAAGGAGACATAACTTTGGGTCCATGCCCACCGGGGAACCCATGTTGTCATGGAGAAATCGGGTCACTTGCAACCAGTAGGCCTGTATGTCCGGGCAGTGCCATATTAAGTGAAAAAAGGAGCTCTCGGTTTCTGTACATCTTGGGCAGACGGGGCTTCTTGTGGGTTGAAATTTCGCTATTCTCATAGGTGTGAGGTACGCACGATGAACTATGTAGAGCTGTGTCAGCCTGTCCGATAGTTTAGGGGATGACGTCTTAACACCCTCCAGTATCTCTCCCCAGTCAGCGTCGTCTATTTGTCCCAGGTCCTGTTCCAAGGCCCCTTTAGCCGTCTGTGTAATCCTACCAACCCTGTGCTGTCTGACAGTGAAATACAAGTTGGAAGTAAGTTTGGCAGCGTCAGCACCAAAAATAACGTCCAGTACTTGTGGGCCTCTAAGGTCTACCGCAGTCCCGCCGATCTGGGATTTAAGCGCATGTCTCAGTTGTAAGTATCTAAACAGAAATTGCGAAGGGAGGGAGAATTCCTCCCTAATAATTGCAAAGGACTTGGGGCCGGAAGTGGTCAGTACCTGTGACAGATACACTATTCCGTATGCTGCCCAGAGCCCTGGATTGGGCACCGTGCTTAGTTCGGATAAATCTCCATTACACCACAATGGAGTGTGGGAGTGTAGGCATGTTCTATCCTGCTTTTTGAGGGCTATGTCCCATATTTTCTGGTGGTGTTGTAGCATGTCGGCGCTAAAGCGTGAGGTCTTACATCCTCCATGCCCTTTCCTAAAGATTGCCTGTGTAGAGGTATGTAGGTGACTACCCGGTTTGTTACACACTAATGATCTATACCTCTGTGCCTCTGATGTATTGAAGTAGTAGACATGAGACAACTGTGACGCAACATAGTAGTCTTGCAAGTCTGGTAAGGAACATCCCCCCTCCAGTGTAGGATTCTTAAGGACGTGCCAAGCTATTTTTTGCCTACCCGAGCCCCAGACAAAGGAATTCAAAATCGCTTCCATCTGCTTAAACACCTTTAATGGTATGTAGAGTGGAGCGTGCCATGTCAGGTACAACATTTTAGGCAGTATGATCATTTTGATCAAGTTAATTCTACCCATAACCCCCAGGGGCAGCTTGGCCCATGCCTGGCAAAACAAGGCAATGACGGCAAACAAGGGTTCTATATTTAGAGGGATGTAATCTCTGAGGTTTCTTGTAACCCTCACTCCTAGATATTTAATTTCTGTCACTCTCTGTAAAGGTAAGTCTGAAGACATCTCCGGGGGGGGGGAAGTGGTCTAGCGAGAGTATGCGGGACTTATCCCAATTAATCTTAAGGCCCGAGTATTTGCCCATCTCCTCTATGATAGTTCTAATGGCTATGGCCAGAGGTTCCGCTGCCAGTGCATACAATAGCGGTGACAAAGGGCACCCCTGCCTCGTGCCCCGTTCCAAGGCGAACTTCTCCGATAGCCACCCAATTACAAAGACCCTGGCTCTGGGGGTCTGATATAATAACTGCACCCACTTCACAAATTTTGGGCCAAATCCGAAAGACCTAAGGAATTCCCATAGATATGGCCATTCGACTGAGTCGAAAGCCTTGGCTGTGTCGAGGGCGACTACAACCCTCGTCCCCCCATTGTCGTGCTGGGCCTGGATGTTCATAAACAGTCGTCTGATATTCATGGCCGTATTTTTGCCGGGCATGAATCCAGTTTGGTTTGTGTGGATCAGGGAGAGTATCACTGTATTTAGTCTGGAGGCTAAAATTTTTGCGAGAATCTTAATATCGACCGACAATAAAGATATAGGTCTATAGGATTCCGGATATCGCGGGTCCTTGCCCGGCTTGGGAAGCACTATAATTTGGGCCTCTTGCATAGAGGAGGGGAGAACCCCCTCTTCAAACATGGAGCGATACACAGCCAATAGTTTGGGAACCAGGGTCTCCGAGTAGGTAGCGTAAAACTCCAGGGATTTAGCTAATTGTGATATGGCATTAGCAATATCTTCGTTAGTGATGGGAGCCTCTAGTAACTGCATTTGGTCTATGTTTAGCTGGGGGATCCGCAGGGTATGCAAGTACGACCGCACCTCCTGCGGAGTGTATCTACTCTGGGAACTGTACAGCTCTCCATAGTATGTCATAAATCTTTCTGCCACCCGTGGAGGGTCCGTGATCAGGGAGCCCGATTTGTCGGATGCATTTGCCTCCATACGTCTGTCAGTGCAAACTCTCTCATCAGGCGGCCCAATCTAGTCAACCTAGGTCCCCCTGAATCCCCTCCAGTCCGCGCCGGGCGGTCCATAAAGGGATCCATGGTCATATTGAATAGTGTTGCTCACGAATATTTGCATTGCGAATATTCGCTACGAATATTGCAGATTCGATTATTCGCGAATATCTCGAATATCGCGGCGAATATTCGCTATTTTGAATATTCGTATTTTTCAAATTTCGCAATCAATTTCGCATTCGCAAATTTCGCATTCGCGAATTTCGCAATAGCGAAATTTCGCAATTTTTATTTTTTTTTAAATATAGCGAATATTCGTAAATATCGAATATTCGTGATATTTTATCAAAAAAAAAAATAGCGAAATTTCGCAATAATTTTCGCTTTCGCATATGCGAAATTTCGCTATTTTTTTTTTTTATAAAATATAGGGAATATTCGTAAATATCGAATATTCGTGATATTTTATAAAAAAAAAAAAAAAAAACGCGAAATTTTGCATTAGCATTTTTTTTTTTTTATAAAATATCACGAATATTCGATATTAACGAATATTCGCGACCGCATATGTGAAATTTCGCTTTTTTTTTTTTTAAAAAAACATACCGAATATTCGTAAATATCGAATATTCGTGATATTTTATAAAAAAAAAAATTGCGAAATTTCGCATTAGCGAAAATTCGCATTGGCGAAAATTCGCAATTTTTATTTATTTTTTTAAATATCACGAATATTCGATATTAACGAATATTCGCGAATATTCTTCGAAATATTCGCGAAATCGAATATGGCGTATTCCGCTCATCACTAATATTGAAGTCCCCCAGCCACACTGCAGGCACAGTTTGGTGTTTGGCCATAAAGGCCAGTCCTAGTGTGACTACTTCCGAGCTATACGGGGGGGGGGGGGGATATAGCAAGCTATCAATAGCATAGGTGAACCGCCTATACGGGCATGTACAAAAAGATACCTCCCCTGCTGGTCAGATTCCAGGGATAACAATTCAAATGGGGTGGCCTTCATTATAAGGAGCGATACTCCTCTGGAGAAGCTAGAGTGGGTGCTGTGGTACGCCCATCCTATCCACGGGCGCTTCAGTGCTAATTGCAAGTGGCCCGTAACATGTGTTTCAGTTAAGGCCATAATATTTGCCTTCAGGGATTTCAAATAAGCTAGAGCCGCCGTGCATTTGATTTTATTTCTCACTCCCCTGACATTCCATGTCAGAAATTTAATGGAAGTCATGGTGTCACCCAAGGGAAACTATACATCCGGACCAGCAGGGTGTCATATCCATCCAACATCAACCATTGTTCCTTAGCCCCCCGCCCGCCATTGCTGACATTGATATACAGTGTATTCCCCATCACATCTCTACAACATCCAGAATTAAGCATTTTCAATCTTGAGTCACAACGGTGACCCTGCCTCAAACCACCCCCCCCTCCCCCCTCCCAGCCCAGCACCTCCCCAACCTGGTGTGAGCATTGGATCCCCAAACAAAAGTCTTATTGAAGCGTAAGAAAGATTAACAACCGAATCTTCCAGTATAAAAACTTGACTGGAGGTGCAATTCTTAAGTTTCATATAACACCCATTTTCACGAATACAGACTGTCTCTCGGGGGCGATTATTCACTGAACCGCGTGTGGGTTCAGAGCGGGAAGTAGTCAGTACCTTTATATACAAAAAGGGGGTCCCCAGATATTTAAAGGGGGACCTGTGTCACGCTCCTCTCGCCGTGCAGCAGTTCTCAGTCTGTAATTTGCCAGCATGCCCCAAAAAAAATTTAAAAAAAATTTGCTTGCGGATCTTCCAATCAATACCAGCGGCGCCTATAGAAGGCAACTGAGATACACACCCCGCAGCAGTTCCCCCCCCACCCAATGATTCAAGTCTTTGCCGCCTTGCCCCCACTCCATTCAGTTGAAGCGACAGTTACACAGGCTGGGGTCGAGGGGAGCACGGGGGGCAACTGATGAAAGGATGTGACCGTAGTCCAGGAGCGTGGAGACAACAAATAAGATCAGAAATAAAATAAAATAGGGGGGGGCAGCCACACAAACTGGTAGAACCAAGATGGGGACTGGGGGAAGGCAATCCTCCGGAGTTAACACAACCCGGCGCATTTCCCAAGCGCCGGCCGGGTGGCTCCCCCAAGTAGCTCCCCCCTCACGCCCGGTCACAGCGCGGGGGGGGGAGGGCAACCCCCCCACATCCCCAGTTGAAACAAAGGGGGGGAATATAAAAAGGAACAACCAGCCCCCAACAGTACTCACGAGTTGATGCATCCACCGGTTTCCTCATCTCCCCCTGCGATCAAGCCACTCCGCCGCCGCGGCTGGTGTATCGAAAAACTGTGTCCGGCCGTCTTCCTCCACTCTGAGCCTGGCCGGGGATAGCATTGCATACTTGAGGTGCAACCCCCGCAGTTTCCGTTTCACGTCCTGGTACTGGGATCTCTTCCTCTGAACCTCGCCGGAGAAATCTGGGAATGCCGCCACGTGTCCATTCCCCATCTGGATGTTTCCTCTCTCTCGGGACAATCGCATGATCTTGTCTCTGTCCCTGAAATTCAGGAACTTAGCAATAAATGTACGTGGGGGCGCTCCCTCCGGCGGGGGTTTTGAAGGGATCCGGTGCGCCCTCTCCACCGCGAACATCACCAAGAACGCCTCTCTCCCATACGTGTCAATAAGGAGTTTCTCCAGGAATTCTGCCGGTTCTCTCCCTTCGGCCCTCTCCGGTATACCGACGAAACGTAGGTTACAGCGGCGGAGCCTGTTCTCCATGTCGTCCTGGTGGGCGTGCAGGAGGTGAAGCTGGTGCTGCATATCCTCAGCGCCACGTTGCAGGGGGTGCAGTATTTCCTCCATGGCGCCAATGCGGGTCTCCGTCTCCTTAACTCTCTCCCAGACTGTGGACAGGTCTTGCCTCAGGAGGGAGATGTCTATTTTCACCTTATCGATCTTTGCCGTCAGGTTGCTCTGTAACATGGCAATGGCTTCCAGTACTTTCGCCGTGCCCTCCGCGTGGCTGTCCTCCTCCGGGTCTCCTTCGGCGACATCTTTGGACTGTCCCTCGTCCCCTCCAAGCCGGTATTTGGCCAGCTTATCCACCGCTGCAGACGACTTTTTCGGCGGCGACATCCTCTGCTCTGATCCCAGACTCAGCAGGCAGGTTTGTGGGCACTTTTACACCCGGTCCGCCTCACAGGCTGTATAGCAGGATAATCGGCGAGAGGAGCACTCACAACCCGCGTCTTACTCCATCGCCAGTCAGGCCACGCCCCTCTCATCGCTATTCATTAGTGGCACTTTTGCATTCCCCTTGGAAATCTATTCGCCCAGACCTGCAACATAATCTTCTCCTGCGGGACACTGTTAAAGCTTGGAGAGAGACAAGGAAATGCGAGAAACTCTGTCCCTTCCTATCCAGGCACACGCCTATTCAAGGGAATCCCTGTTTCTCCCCCGGACTGGACTGTAACGTTTATGACACGTGGGCTAAGACTGGACTCAATTGTTTTTCCTCCCTCTGTGACATGAGCTGCAGTCAACCACTGGCCTTCTCAGCCATAGCCAGTAAATTTTCCCTACCAACATTTGTTTTACTTCTGGCAATGCACTAACTTTATTCGTACCACCTGCAGGGAAGGAAGCACCAGATTTAAAGCATCCATCACCGATGGTCTGCTACAGTCAGGCACTAATACTATCTCTTATATCTATAAACCCCTGCTTCGCAGGATTACCCCACCCCTAGCATGTTACACACTGGGGCAAAGACTTCCCAGATCCGGAACTGACCGAGAAACTCTTACAGGGATACATCAAACTCACCAAACTGATACCCTGCGAACACTGGAGAGAAACCCAGATGAAAATTTTACATCGAGCATACATTCCTTTCCTCAAGGACACAACTAACCCTCAGTCTACTCTCTGTCCGCTTTGCAACCAGCCTAAACCTACCTTGACTTACCACTTCTGGTCATGTTCATTCATCTCCTCCTTCTGGCAGAAAGTCGTCTCTTTCATCGAGGGAGTTACCCTCTTGCACCTCCTCAAAGACCCCCTACTTCTGATCTTCGGCTACTGGGACAAGCAACTTTTAACCTGGTCTTCCAACTCTGACCGAAGTCACAAAGATTGGATCCTTATCACCCTATTTGCAGCCAGGAGAGCAATTCTGAAACACTGGATTTCCCCTTCCTCCCCTACGATATCTTTCGTCAAACAAGAACTCCACTTACAACTTCACAAGGAAAAAATCACGACAGATTTCAACAATACGATAGCAAAACATTGCTTTCTCTCTAGATGGGGAGCATTCATGGCTGCTACAAATCAGTCAGACCCGCACAAGTCCTTCCACACCCTTTTTGTCTACTACAATAACCACCTGACGGGTCCAGACGAAGACTCTTCAACCTGAACTTTCTTGGGTCTCTCCCCTCCCCCAATCACCCACACACCCTTTCAGTAAATTCTTCGGCACAGGCTCGCTACCTACGATTTAAATACGTTCTTTTTGTTGTGCGACTGTTTTGTACACGATAGAAATGGATGCAGGTTTTCTTTTCTTTTATTTTCTTTACTCCCCCTGTTCCCCCTTTTTTTTCTCTTTGATTTTATGCAATTTAATTTTTCTTTAATCCTAAATTAACTTGGATTCTCTATTTTTTTTCTCTCTGGCTATATCCAGCTAGTTTAGGGATCCATCCAGTTCACGGCTTTTGATGTACCGAATTTATATGTCTTAGTCTGTTATTGGACCCCTTCTTTCAGGTCTTTTCAGGTTGTAAAACAAAAAATGTCTCTTTTGGTAACGTGGAGGGATCTCCCGTTGCGTGCAACTTTTCAATTGTATGCTGTCTTTTGTTCAATAAATTCTTTTGAAAAAAAAGAAAAGACAGCAGTTGAAGTGCTAGCAATTTCGCTAAGCTAGCATTCAACCGCTGGGCATGTTGATGTTTGGGAGAGTACTTCTTTCGGCACTGGCAATAGCTGGGGGTGGGAAATTTGGCTGGTACAATCTGAAATTGGTGTACTGATAGTAGATTGCCCGCATGTACTACTAGGTTGTGACACACCCAATTCTACACCTTCAGTTGTTTCAGTGTAGGCTTCAGAGAGGACTGAGGGTATAGTGGGGTTGGAGATCACAGCTGATGAGGGGCAAGGGGAGGTCCGCTTTGTTCTTTGGTGTGGGTCTTTGAGGTATGCTTGCCAACGAATCGCATGGCAGGTCGTCATATGTCTGGTCAAGCATGTGGTGCCCAAGTGGGTGATGTTTTGGCCACTCGAGATACGCTTGAGACATATATTGCAAATAGCAATGGTGCAATCTGATGCACATGTCTCAAAAAAGGCCCACACCAAAGAACTTTTGCAGTAACGCTGAGACACACCATCGCCCTGCACAGGCGTAGCTCTGCGATGTAATGCAGTTGGTGTGCTGCCCTTAAGCTGTGCCATGGAGGGCATCCTGCCTCTTTGGAGATGTGCCTGTGTCTCCTCCTCCTCCTCCTCCTCTTCTCTCCTATCAGGCACCCACGTAGAGTCAGTGACCTCATCATCCCCTCCCTCCTCATCACTGTCGAAAACCTGACAGTATGCTTCAGCTGGGGGAACACGACTGCCAGATTGCTGTCCCTCTCAGGCACTCCCTCTCTCTGGGCTCACATTACTGCCTTCCTGTGTTCCATCATCGGAGCCTTCAAAACGCTGCGCATCTTCAGGCAGGATGTACCCAACGCTGTGTTGAAACAGTTCGGGGGACACCTCAGGAGGACATGGTGGGACTAGGGAAGGAGTAAGTGATGCCATTGAGCAGGGGGAAAAGGACGCCTTGGCAGCTAACTTGCGAGACAAAGTACCCTGAGCCTGGGTGAGAGAGGATGAGGAGGATGAGGATGGCTTGGTCATCCACTCTACCAATTTGTCTGCATGTTGAGGCTCAACAAGGCCAGCTCGCGAAAAGAAGGACGAGCGTGTGCAACGGTCACGTGCTGAAGAGGATGCACCGTGTCCACCACCAGCATTGTTGCCTCTAGATGCAGAGCCTGCTTGCCCTTGTGACTCTCTGCCTGTCTTTGTTGTCCTTCCAGACATTATAATGGCCTGTAGAGGACAAAATCAGTACACACACCTCGTAGCATTAGGTGCAAACTGCAGAGGACACGTGGAGTACACACCAAGAAGCTTTATGTGCAAACTAATGAGCACACTTGCAGTATACACCGAGTACGTTTAGGTGCAAACTATACGGCCCAAGTGCAGTAAACACCAAGGGCCAGATTCTCGTAGATGCGCGCCTAATTATGCAGGCGTTGCGCATCTCAGATGCACTACGCCGACGTAACACGGAGTGGCAAGTACCGTATTCCCTAAGTAAATGCGCTCCAAGATGCGCCTGCGTCGCGTAAAATCATGGGCGTAATCCGGCGCAACTCCAAAGTAGGAGGAAAGTGGGCGTGTTGCATTATAATGAAGCGTGACCCCATGCAAATGCAGGCCGGGACGAACGGAGCATGCGCCGTGACATGGATGACCCGCGCCGTGACATGGATGACCCGCGCCGTGACGTGGATGCCTTCTGCGCATGCGCAAAGCCTCCCTACGATGCGCCGGCGCAGGGTATATAATGCGCCCACACATGCGCCCGTGCAGCGCAAACGTCTCCCATTTTTTTGATAGTGACGGCCAAAGTTTGTGCTGGACAAGATGACAACCGCGGTTAAGGAGAGGAGGAAGAAGAATTTCTCCCCAGAGGAGAGGGCCATTGTCGTCAGGGCCATGGAGAAGTATGACTCGCGGCTCCATGGTGCTGACAGTGCCCGGACCAGCAAGTCCCGGAGGGATCAGATTTTAATGAGGGTCGCGTGCCAGGTCAATGCCCTCTCTCATGAGGTCCGGACACCGCAGGACATTCAGAAGAAAATGAATGACCTGCGGCGTCATGTGAAGGGCAAGCTGGCTGCCATAGCTCGGCATGCCAGGGGCACTGGAGGGGGCCCACCCTGCCCTGTCCGCCTGAGTGAGGAGGAGAAGGTGGTTGCCCGCTGCCTGCAGACGGAGCAGGTAGAGGGAGTTGGGGGCTATGAGTCCCAGAAGCCAGCCGTGAGGACAGGTAAGTGTGTTTTAGATTCTATCTGTTGTGTACATGTATGGGGGTGGAAGGGAACATGTGCCAAGTGTGTGGGTCCACCAACATGGGCATCTTTTGTGTCATCCACAGATGTGCAGGAGGGAGCGGGGCCATCTGTTGATGCCAGGGCCCATCAGGATCCATCCCCTGAAGATACAGTCCCTCTGGCTGCCCCCCTGGAACAGGACTTGGAGGGAAGTGGGCACACCTCAACGGAGGAGGTGGTTGAGGAGGGTGTGGTAGTCCAGGACCAGGCCCTCTATGTTGTTGTGGAGGAGGATGGTGGGTTGGCCGGACCAGCCCAGGCTATTCCTCTACCTGTAGCGAACCCCTCAGTGTCCCCCTCCAACCTCTCCAGTCCCTCTCTTTCCCCCCCCTCATCTCCGGCCCCTCAACATCCTCCCCTTATGCCCGGTCCCCTGCCACTCCCCGCAAGGCGACGTGCAAGACCAGGGGTGTATCCAAGGTCCTGCCGGAAGAGCTGGTCAGACAGCAGGACCAGCAAAATCAGCACCTGGCCGAGGTCGTGGAGGAGATGAGGCGCCTGGCCGACAGCCTGGCATCCTCGGACAATATTACAGATGCCATCCAGGATGTTGCTGTTAACAGCGCAGCAACGCTGACCAGCTTGGGGGAGCTGCAGGAAAACACCTCGGAACTTGTGGGGGAGGTTCATGCCCTGCGCCTTGCTGTCGAGGCGCAGACTGCTGTGCAGACCCGCATAGCGGTTGCCCTGGAGGGCATGCAGGCAGCCAGGGAGGGACGTGGGGATGCTCCTCCTCAACCTGCTGCCCCCCCCCCCCATCTGTGGCTGCCCCCAGGCAAGTGAGGGGCAGGACCCGTGGCACCAGGCAGAGCCCCCGCCAGGCCCATTAATTTTATTTTTCTTTATTATTATGCTCTGGATAAGAGCTTTTTGTTATTTTTTATTATGCTCTGGATAAGAGTTTTTGTTATTTTTTATTATGCTCTGGATAAGAGCTTTTTTTATTTTTTATTATGCTCTGGATAAGAGCTTTTTTTATTTTTTTTTGGATACTGCACACGGTGCAGTGTGAATGGTGTGTGAATGTGAGAGGGTGGCACTCCTGACAGTAAGGGGTGTCACCCTCGGCCGTGGTGGTGAAGTTAACCCCACGGCTGTATGAATGATGTGTGAAAGGTGTATGAATGGACAGCAACATCATTGGGGCCTTGACGTGGCCTTGCTGCTCCCAAGGCCTACATGCTGGACTTGGGCTAATCCAATGCGATGTGCATGTGGTGTGTGTGATCTAGGGACATCAGTGGTGTACACGCGTGCATTGTCTGTGTGCCATGCTGTATGTGTGTGTTTAACGGTCAAAGATTCGTAACACGAGGACCCTCCTGACTGCTCTTCCATCAGCTGACGGGGTCTCCTCTGGCGGGGGGGGGCTGTGTGGTTGGGGGGTCAGGTCATCACGTAGGGCAATGTGCAGGCCCTTTCGCATGGCAAAGTTGTGCAGAATACAACATGCACCAATGATCTGACCCACAAAGTTGGGGGAATACAATAGGGCCCCCCCAGACTTATCCAGGCATCGGAAACGGGACTTCAGGAGGCCAAATGTGCGCTCCACCACTGCACGGGTTTTGATGTGTGCTTCATTGTATCTTCTCTCTCCTCTGGTTTGGGGGTTCCGGAAAGGAGTCATGAGATGGGGTCCCAGTGTATATGCAGAGTCACCTGTAAGGGAAAAGACAGGAGGATGGTAGTCATGCATGTGCCACTTCTGTTGTGCATCATGGGAGGGGATAGCCATGGCTGCCACCCATGTCACTCACCAACCAGCCAGCTGTCCCCATACATGTCCTGCTCAAAATCTTCTGGGATGTTGCTTTGACGGTAGATGTAGCTGTCATGGCTGGACCCGGGGTCTTTGGCACGGACGTGCCATATGAGGTATTTGGCATCGGCTATCACCTGTACGTTGATGGAATGCCAATGCTTCCGATTGCGGTATATGTGCTCTGTGGCACTGGGGGGCTGGAGTGCCACATGTGTGCAATCAATGGCCCCGATGGTGCGTGGGAATCCGTCAATTCTGTAGAAATCTGTCATTGCCTTTTGCCGCAGGTGCTCAGTGGTGGGTCTGATGAACTGGTTGGACATGCGTCTGAGGATTGCGGGGACAACCTGGTGCAGACATCTGCTTATGCTGGTTTGTGACATCCCAGCCACCACTCCACTTGTACGCTGGAATGATCCACTGGCCAGGAAATGCAGTGTTGCCAGTACCTTCACCAGTGGCTGCAGTGCACGTGAGCGGTATGTCTGGCTGGTGATGTCATCCTGCAGGGCTGTGGTTATTTCCAGGATGGCAGCAGGGCTGAATCTGAAGATGCGATACACCTCCTCATCACCCATGCCAAAGAGCCTCATGCGCGCTCGGTAGATCCTCTCACGTGCCCCCCTCCTCCTACTCCTCCTTCTATGCGCCTCTCCCTCTGCATACCTTAGTAGTGATAAGACCATGGCTGGCCCTGGCATCATTGGCATACGAATGTCTTGTCCAGTAAGTGTGATTGCTCAGCTAGTCCGTTACGGTGCTGCTGTAGTTGCTCTCCAGCTGACTTGCACACGGCCTTGAGCAAAGTTACCCGTGCTTTTATGAGGGGTATGTTTACTCAAGGCTTTCGAGTTACGCGCACCACGAGTAGCCAACGCCGGACGCGCGTAGTTTCGGGAATACGCGCATCTCCCTCATTTGCATATTTGCATGCTAATTCAATGGGAACTGAATATTTTTCATGCGTAACTATGCGCCTACGCCGCGCTAGCTTAATGCATTTTCGCCGGCCAGACGGAAACAAATTTTGCGCGTATGTGGTTCTGTGTTTACCGCACATCGAGACGCAGGCGAACATTTACTATTACGCCGCGCATATACATTTACGCAGGCGTAGCGCCTCTGAGAATCTGGCCCCAAGTACGTTGATGTGCAAACTATACGGCCCAAGTGCAGTAAACACCAAGTACGTTTAGGTGAAACCTATAAGGCCCAAGTGCAGTAAACACCAAGTACGTCTATGTGCTAATTTTATGGCCCAAGTGCAGTAAACACCAAGTACGTTTAGGTGAAACCTATACGGCCCAAGTGCAGTAAACACCAAGTACGTCTATGTGCAAACTATACGGCCCAAGTGCAGTAAACACCAAGTATGTTAAGGTGCAAAGTATACGGCCCAAGTGCTGTAACAACACGTACGTTTAGGTGCAAAGTATACGGCCCAAGTGCAGTAAACACCAAGTATGTCTATGTGCAAACTATACAGCACAAGTGTAGTACACACAAAGTACGTTTAGGTGCAAACAGCACAAGTGCACTGAACTACAAGTAAGTTCAAGTGCAAACTATACAGCACAAGTGCACTGAACTACAAGTAGGTTCAAGTGCGAACTATACAGCACAAGTGCAGTAAACACCTGGTACATTTAGGTGCAAACAGCACAAGTGCACTGAACTACAAGTAGGTTCAAGTGCAAACTATAAAACACAGTGCACTGAACTACAAGTAGGTTCCAGTGGAAACTATACAGCACACAGGCAATACAACACGTTAGAAGACTGAAACTAGCACAATCAACTGCCTGGAAAATAGGAATAGCTGATCTAGCTAAACTATACAGTGTATAAATATATGTACAACTGCTGGGATGTATATATATCCTCTACACACTGTAAATTTAACTGAACTGACTAGCCTGCCTGCTCTATCTATCTATTTAGTAATAAAGGCACTGGGCCGGATTCAGAAAGTATTTACGTCAGCGTATCAAGAGATACGCCACGTAAATACTAAGAATAGCCGGCGTATCTTTTTTTGCTATTCAGAAAAGAAGATACGCCAGAATTCTGCTAATATACGAGCGGCGTAATTCTGTTACACCGTCGTATATTAGTTGCAGTTTTTACGCTGGCCGCTAGGTGGTGCTTCCATCGTTTTACGCGTCGAATATGTAAATGAGGGATTTACGGCGATTCCCCAACGTACTTGCAGCCGGGCGTCGTAGTTTACGTAGTTTGCGTTAGCGTTATAGCGGCGTAAGGTTACCCCTGCTATAGGAGGCGTAGCCAATGTTAAGTATGGACGTCGGGACAGCGTCAAATTGTACGTCGGTTATGTCGTTTGCGTAAATCGTTCGGGAATGGGGCTCAACGCTAGTTACGTTCACGTCGTTTACATTGACAAAAAGCGACATGATTTTGCGCATGCGCACTGTGAAAAAAACTTCAATTATGTGGGGTAATGATTCCTTTACATAAATAACGCTCCCACTTCAGAAATTTGAATTACGCGCTGTTACGACGGGCACTTTTACGCTACACCGCCGCATATTATGGAGCAAGTGCTTTCTGAATAAGGCACTTGCCCATAATATTTGCAGAGGCGTAGCGTAAACACCATACCCTTTGAATGTCTTGACATGCTCACCCTCTTGTCACATTCCTTGCACCCAAAAGTGCAGCATTAACTCTGCACTATTAGCAGGGATATAGGTTATGCTCATATGATTGAACCTGGCTACCGCGACTAATGAGAGGGATCGCAAGGGGCTAGCTATAGTGATTTCCCTGATACAAAATGCGTGGTGTTCGCCATTTACGGTTGGGATTCGCTCTAGTATATAACGCTTTATAACAACTGAAGACTGCATAAATATCTCTAAATAATTTTATATATCACTGGAATGTGCTCCTTCTGATTTTGTCTACTTCTACGTTCTGTGGGCCAGATTCAGGTACATTGGCGCATCTTTAGACCGGAGCAGCGCACCTCCTTTACGTTAGACCGGCGCAATGTAAAGGCGCAATCACCGTATCCTCGTAGTATTTGCGCAGAAACTTGCGCCGGTGCAACGTAATTTCCGAGGCGTAAGGCGGAGTAATTCAAATTGGGAAGGACGTGGGCGTGTTAAATTGAAATGAGCCGTGACCCCATTCAAATGAAGGGCCGGCCGGATCACGCATGCGCACACGAAGCAGACCATGGTCAGCACCTCTGTGCGCATGCTCACAACTCGGGAACGGCGCAATCAGTGAAATTGGAAGTGGACCCGGGCAACTTAGTGAGCTACGCAGAGAGCTTAAATAGACAGAGACAAACGCCCTTCCTTTGCAAAACATCCATTTGTATCCCTTCCTATACAGCAAGGTGCTTTTGTTCTGTTGTTTATTAGCGTTTGTTTGTTTGTGACTTGTCTTTGAGATATTTGGTGACTGTTTTGGATAGTGTTTTGCAGAGTGATTTTTGTCTTTTCTTTGTTGTGTGTTTTTTTTAAATTATATTTTTGTTGGGCATTTATTTTTTTGCTGGTCATTTTTTTTATTTTATTTTTTGGTTCGGTTTGTGAATGATTTTGGAATGTGGGGGTGACATTCCTGGCGGAAAAGGGGTGTCACCCTCATTTGTGGTGGAGAAGGATTCCCCAGGACCAGGGAGAAGTGATCCCCAGGTCCGTGTGAATGGTGTATGAATGTACAGTGACATAATTGGAGCTGTGGCGTGGCGTTGCTGCTCACACGTCCTGCATGGTGGGCTTGTGCCAATTTAATGTGATGAGGATGTGGTGTGTGCGATATAGGGACCACAGTGGTGTGCATGCATGCATTCTCATTGTGCCATGATTAATGTGTGTGTTTAACGTGCAAAGATGCCTAATGTGAGCTGGCATGAGATGGGGTCATGAGATGGGGTCCCAGTGCATATGCAGAGTCACCTTGAAGGGAAAAGACAGGAGGATGTTAGTAGTGCATGTGCCCCTTGTGATGTGTGCATCATGGGGGGGGGGGGGACAGTCATGCTTGGCACCCATGTCACTCACCAACCAGCCAGCTGTCCCCATACATGTTCTGTTCGAGATCTGTGGGGATGGGGCTATGATTGTATATGTAGCTGTCATGGGTGTCATGGGTGGTGTCATGTGTTGGGCTGGTGATGTCCTCCTGCAGGGTTGTGGTTAATTCCATGATGGTATGAGGGGTTACATAGTTAGTCAGGTTGAAAAAAGACACAAGTCCATCCAGTTCAACCATAAAAAAATAAAAATAAACAAACAAAATAAAACACAGTACATCCCATACACCCAACTCCATACCCACAGTTGATCCAGAGGAAGGCAAAAATACCCAGCAGAGCGATGATCCAATTTGCTACCGGAGGGGAAAAAATTCCTTCCTGATCCCCCGAGAGGCAATCGGATTTACCCCGGATCAACTTTACCTACAGAACTTAGTACTCGGTTATATTATGTGTATTTAGGAAAGAATCCAGGCCCTTCTTAAAGCAATCTACTGAGCTGGCCAGAACCACCTCTGGAGGGAGTCTGTTCCACTGATGCGAGACACCTCAGAATCACTCATGGCATAGATGTCTATGCGTGTGCGATATATCCTCTCCTGTGAAGAGTGAAGAGTGAAGAGCTTGTATCAAATAAGAATATTGTATTAGATTAGATTGTAATGTTTATAAAAGCAAATAAAAAGTTTAACAAAACAAAAAAAAACTCTCCCGTGCCCTCCACCGTGCCCTCCTCCGTGCCCTCCTCCTTCTTTGCTCATCTAAAGTCAGTAGTATAGCTATGAGCATGGATGCCCCTGTCACGTACCTGGGTGAAGTCTGAAATGACGAGGTTAGCCTCTCTTGAATCTCCGGCCCTGGTCCCGCTGAGAGTGGAGACAGGGGAAACCAAGGGCCAGGGGAGACACGAGTGCCTGTAGATGTAACTTGGGAAGCCCGCAACCGGTGATGCAAATCTTGCAAGGCAGGAAGTCGCAGCAGTTCGCAGGGACAAAGTCGCAGCAGGTTGCAGGGACGGAGTCGCAGCAGGTTGCAGCAGCGAAGTTGCAGCAGGTTGCAGGGACGAAGTTGCAGCAGGTTGCTGGGACGAAGTCGCTGGTACCCGGGAGGTAGAGCAAAACAGGGAGCAGGATCGTGGTCACATGGGAAGCCGGGTTCAGCAATGAGCGGGCAGCGAGGTTCCAAGTCATCAGGCAGGAGGAAAGCCGAGATCAGGAACCAAGAGTGAGGGGTGAAGCAAGTCCAAAACAAGGTCAAGGAAGCCAAGGATCAGTAACCGGGATCAGGAGGCACGGGAACAGGCACAGGACACAGGAACCAGAACCGCTGAGATCCGTTAGCACTCGGCTAGGGTCAGAGCATCCTTTAAATAGGTTGTTTAGCATGCGTGCGCAGCTCTCTTACATTGCCCCCTCCCTATGGGCAGCCTCCGGATGGCCCTCAGGGGTTTCTTTTCCGGATGGCGCTGGAAAAAGGCACAAATCTTTTGTGGGGCATGCACATTGGATGCTGGTTCCAAAGAGTTCTCTTCCGGACCATAACCCTTCCATTTAATCAAGAATTGCTTTTGACCCCTTTTGGTCTTGCAATCCAGAACAGCTTCGACTTCATACTCCTCGTTGCCTTCGACGAGTAGTGGAGGAGGGTTTTCTGGATCCTGATTGGAAAATGGGTTAGGCACTGTTGGTTTTAGTAGGGAGATGTGGCATACCGGATGAATTTTCAGGCTCCTAGGTAGAATTAACTCAACGGCCACAGGGTTAATCTTCCTTTTAACCGGAAAAGGCCCCAGAAACTTTGGGCCAAGTTTCCTGGAGGGACAACTCAGCTTTAAATTTGCAGTAGACAACCAGACCTTGTCTCCTGGTTCCAGATTTAGGTTACCCCTCTTTTTGTCAAAGAACTTCTTGTTGCTCGCTTGGGCTTTAGAGATGGTATCCTGGAGTAATTTGTTGTTGGAGTTGAAAAAGTCTAGTTTGTCTTGTACAGCAGGTACAGAGGACTCAACAGGCAAAAATGAGGGGTGATAGCCATAATTGGCGAAAAAGGGTGATTGCTTGGTTGCAGAGTGAATAGTGTTGTTGTAAGCAAACTCCGCCAGTGGGAGAAGGGAAGACCAGTCATCCTGAGAGAATGAGGAAAAGCACCGCAGGTACTGCTCCAAGGTTTAATTAGTTCTTTCCGTCTGTCCATTAGTCTGGGGGTGGTAAGCAGTGGACAGACGGAGTTCGATGTTTAATGCTTCACATAGGGACCTCCAGAATCTTGAGGTGAATTGCACCCCGCGGTCAGAGACAATGTTATCAGGGATCCCATGCAATTTCACGATTTCTCTGATAAATGTGGAAGCCGTCTCGGCGGCAGAAGGGGTGCCTTGTAAAGGAACAAAGTGTGCCATCTTGGTCAGACGGTCCATTACGACAAATATAGAAGTGAAGTTCTCAGAAGGAGGAAGTTCCACAATAAAATCCATAGAAATCATGCTCCAAGGCTTCTTGGGCACCGGAAGGCTTTCAAGTAGGCCCCAAGTCTTGGCTCGGCTGGTTTTGCAGCGTAGACATGTCGCACAGGATCTTACATATTTGTTACAGTCCTGTATCAGGTCGGGCCACCAAAAAGAACGGGAAATTAAGTCTATAGTCTTGTGGATACCGAAATGGCCTGCCAGGGGGTGATCATGACACCGTTTGAGAACAGAGACTCTGAACTGTTCCGGGACATAGATCTGTTCCTTGTGATAGTAGAGCCCATCCTTAAACTGGAGAGGTAAATCTGGGGATGGGGGATGCTCTGTCACATCTGTCTTAATTTGAAACATTAGGTCTGACTGGAGAAGAAGAAAGTTCTTGGCTGGCAAAATGGTAGTTGGCTCTGATGGTTGCACTGAATCATGGAACATGCGCGAAAGCGCGTCTGGTTTGCCATTTTTAGAACCAGGACGGAAGGTTATATGGAATATGAAACGGGAGAAGAATAATGCCCATCTTGCTTGCCGGGGTCTTAGTCTCTTGGCTGTCCTCAAGTACTCCAAGTTCTTATGGTCAGTGAAGATGAGAATAGGGTGGGCGGCTCCTTCCAACAAATAACGCCATTCCTCAAGTGCAGCTTTAATGGCTAACAGTTCCCGGTCTCCAACATCGTAGTTCCTTTCAGAAGGATTCAATTTTTTAGAGAAAAAGGCTATGGGATGCAATAAAGATTTGAGGGCCTTGTCGCTGTGACAGAATAGCCCAAACGACACTTTCGGAGGCGTCCACCTCCAAAACATAGGCCAGGGATGGATCGGGATGTTTCAGGATGGGAGCTGAAGTGAACAGGGTTTTTAATTGTTCAAATGCTACTTGTGCTTCAGGAGTCCATCGGAAAGGAACATGCTGTTTCGTTAGTTGGGTAATAGGCGAGATAATACTAGAATTTTTTTAAATAAATTTTCTATGAAAATTTGCAAAACCCACGAACCTCTGTACTGCTTTCCTGTCCGTAGGGGCCGGCCATTCCAGAACTGCAGCAACCTTCTGAGGATCCATGGAAATGCCATCAGCAGAGATGACGAGTCCAAGAAACTGTACGGTGTGCTTTTCAAAGTCGCACTTCTCAGCCTTGGCATAGAGGTGATGTTCACGGAGTCTACTCAAGACCTTCTTCACATGGGTGCGGTGTAGTTCAATAGTTTCAGAGAATATGAGGATGTCATCGAGGTAGACTATGATAAACAGATCAAGAAAGTCCCGAAATACGTCATTTACCAAATGTTGGAAGGTGGCTGGGGCATTGCAGAGTCCGAAGGGCTTAACTAAATACTCAAATTGCCCAAAGCATGTTCAGAAAGCTGTTTTCCATTCATCTCCTTCTTTGATCCGGACTAAAAATTGTAAGCACCCCTAAGATCAAGTTTGGAAAATATCTGTGCTCCGCGCAACCTCTGGAACAATTCAGGAATTAGCAGAAGTGGGTACCGGTTCTTGACAGTGATTTTATTAAGGTCCCGATAGTCAATACAGGGTCTTAGAGAGTGGTCTTTTTTTTCTACAAAAAAAATACCAGTTCCTGCAGGTGAGGAAGAATGCCGAATAAACCCTTTTTCCAGACTTTCGTCTATATATTTGCGCAGGGCTTCTAGTTCAGGTTCAGAAAGCGGGTAGATTCAACCGAAAGAAATCTCGGATCCGGGTAAAAGTTCAATAGGACAGTCATAAGCCCTGTGTGGGGGCAAGGTATCTGCACTTTTCTTATTGAACACATCCAAGAATTCATGGTAGGCAACAGGCACCAGTTTTACAGTTTCAGGATCCGGACAAATACTAAGAAGGGGAGTAGAGTTGCAGATCCTTTCTGGAAAACATTGTACCTGACAATAGTCGGATGAGAAGGAAACTTTTCCAGTGGCCCAATCTATATGGGGGTTATGGGCTTTTAGCCAGGGTAGCCCCAGAATTATAGGGAACATGGGAGAAGCAATCACATCCAAACGAAGGAGTTCCAGATGTCCTGAGGCAGTACGACAAGGAATAGGTATAGTCTCTTGGGTTACTGGTCCAGACTTGAGACCAGACCCATCTGCTAAGTGAACGATAAGCCCCTGCCTCTTAGAGCATAGAGGTAATTGGTGAAGGGTCGCAAATGCAGCATCCACAAAGCAACTGCAAGCCCCTGAGTCTATAATAGCAGGTACAAGGATAGTCTTTTCTGGTAACTGTAACTGAAGTGGTAAGGAAAGATGGTTTGGACTTCTTCCAGGGAGGTGCATCACGTGGGGCAACAGGAAGGCAGGCTTGGGAGGTTTCACAGGACAAGTCTGAATAAAGTGACTGGTTCTGTGTGGCCGCCACGCCTCCTGGCGTAGTCTATTTTGTAGTCGCCGGAGGCCTTCCGAAGAAGACAGAGCTGGTCTCGGATAGCTTACACGTGAGAGTTTGTGGGGGTCCTTATTCTTACTGGACATTTTTAATGACCCGACAGAACAGGCAGAAATTGAAGGATTGGGAGGTGCAGGTGGCTTGGTATTGGTCCTCTCTGATTGTCTTTCTCGCAAGCGCCGATCGATCTAAATGACAAGATTAATTAAATCTTCCAGGGAGGTGGGTATTCCCACGCGTGCTAATTCATCCTTTAATTGATCAGAAAGTCCACAACGAAATTGATGATGGAGAGCAGGTCTATTCCACTGAGTATCCATACTCAGAACACGAAAGTCTGACACATAAACTTCCACAGCCCTTGGGCCTTGCTGGAGTCTACTGAGTGTGGATTCCGCTGATTGTTGGAGAAAAGGGTCAGCATACAACTGGGACATGGCGGAAAAGAAGGAGTCCGTGGTTGCCAGGGCCGGGTCTTGTTGCTCCCGAAGATGATGGGCCCAGGAAAGAGGCTCTCCAAGTAGCAAGGTGATGATAAACCCCACTTTGGTGTCTTCGGAAAAGAAGGTTTGAGGTAGCAAGGAAAAATACAGTTCACAATTGTAGGGTAAGATAAAATATGCCCACCTTGGTAAAAGGACCCCTTCGGTACCGGGAGAATGAGTTTAACCTTGCAGTAACAAGACACACGGTATTAGGTTAAAGTCACTCTGCTTTAATATGGCACGAACAGTTTCTTTTATAAAAACATACAGAGATTCAAAGGAAATACACAAATACATGTCTTAACATCATTGGTTAATACACTGTTACTGGGCGGACGCCCCCCTTTTGGGTGATGCTGTTAAAATATCATTGGTTAAAAGTTACCGTTATTTATTGCTTAAGTTAGAACTCGTCTCATGATTAAGGCTTGTATATATGTCAACCGCCACAAACTGGTTATAGAAACCACAAAACTTAGGTCACAAGACATTCAAACTGACTACTACTATATATGGTCATCACAAGGAATGCTCATGTCATTCTGATATACAGACAGCATATATGCAATGTATGGACAACTTATGTTAACCCTTACAATCCCCTCTTAGAATCCAAATAATTCTAAATTATGTGGTTCTCCTTCTCCATCCTTCTTTTATCATGATACATGTTCAGATAGATTCTATTCGCAGCTGCTGGGTCGGGTGTTCGGGACATTTTAACAACTATGCACATTATAAGCCTATAACAAGCATATAAGAGTAAAACCCCAAAAAAAATGGAAAGGGTTAAACTCATCAATAACTGTCCCACTGGGGAGGTCACGGTTAAGAAAGTTCATTAGAGTGGTGTTTAGGGCAGGTTCTGAAGTGTGAAAATAAGGGCTCTCAATTGAAGTCATTGAAAAATTAATTTTAGCTTGTTGGCAAACTTCAGCTCCCTTTGTGGAGTTCCCCAACCCAAAACACCAGTCTGGGAAATAACTTCTTTATAGATATATATATCTCAACATTATCAGTACCCTATTGTGGGGTCACTTCCATATCTTCTCTACTTAGTATGACACCAAAGGGTCCACAGTACTACTTCACATCTATGTGGAGCAAAGATCTTCTTAAGGTGTATGTGGATACATATCTTTACTCATTCATATCACCCATCTTGGCATCATACGAATCTACTAATCTGACAATCTGATAACACTCTATCTCTTCCCTGGGGTGATCTTCCTCAGTTCTAATTGTCACTGTAATAATAATTGTATTTTAACAATAATAGAACATTTGTGATATTTAAAAGTACAGCCATATCCAACATTTTTCATATCCAGACTTCTGGGCATAGGCATATTTAAACTTCAATAATAACATTTTATCTGTAAAACCTCATTTCTCTTGTGTCTATTATGTGCATTATTCATCCTGTTGTGGAGTGTTGGAATTTCCACAAATGCTCTTTATATGTCCCAAATCTTCAGGGTGATAGATACAGTTCGTTATCAGCCAAACTGGCAGGAATACTATCAGGACAGTCCAAAGTAGGAGGCACAAGGCTTTCCCAGAAGTCTGTGGTGAAATAAGCAACGTCATCTTGTCGGAGGTCAGGGCTGTCTGCCCCCGTTAGTACCTCACTTGTACTTGCTTCTAGTCGGAGGCCAGGGCTGTCCGCCCCCGTTAGTACCTCTCTTTGTCTGGCCCTAGGCACCAGTTTTACTCGGGTGGCATGGATCCATGTTGGGCTCTCTTCCGTCAGTATTGCGGTCCGGGTAACGGCTACCACTATCATCTCTGGACCATAAGCGAAGTCTTTGGCTCTTTTATCTTTGGTCAATCGTTTTACAACTACAACATCTCCTGGTATAAAAGGGTGGGTGTTTTCCTGTGGAAGAGAAGGAAACTTACAGACAACTTTTTGTTCTATCTCATCTAGTTTTGTTATAAGTGACCTGACATAATGATCCTGAATCTGCTCTAAATCTCCTTCTTGTAGAGTGAGGGGTTTCTTGGCCCAAGGTGTGGGGAATGGCCTTCCCATTAAAATCTCGAATGGCGAGAATTTTAAAGATTTGTGGGGTGTCATTCTTATTTCTGCTAGAATAATTGGTAGCACCTCCTTTCATTTATGAAAGGTACCTCCTGTGGCCTTTCTCAGTTTTAGTGGGATATATCTCTGGCCATCGTGAGAACATATCCACAATTACCAGGGCATATTCCTGCCTACCCTTATCACAGGGAATGTGTGTAAAATCAATTTGGAGGTGTGTTAATGGAGTTGTTGGATATTTGAGGTGTTGGTGGACTGCCCGATTAGGGTTGTTAGGATTTGCCCGGAGGCATGTAATACACCTCTGTACAAACCCAGCTACTAACTTTTCAACCTTAGTAATGTAAAAATCATTTTTTTTTTTTTTTTTAGCAGTAGTAGCGTTGTGGCTTTACTGTTGTGGCCTACCCCATGGTGCTGGGCTATAAAAAGTGGTGCACTAGCCTGTGGGATACATGGTTTCCCCTCTTTGCAAATTAGTCCACTCTTTAGACTCTTTTGCAACACTGGATAACACCAGTCATTTAGATCTGTGTCACTTGCCGAGTACTGGAGTTCCACTATCATTTGTGTGTCATCTAACAAGGGTGGTGTTAGTACGGCCATTTGTAAGGTAGCTAATTGTTGGAGTGCGGCTTCTTTTGCTGTTCTATCTGCCAAGGCATTGCCCCTGGAAATCGGATCTCCGCCCCCCGTGTGTGCCCTACAATGTAGTATGGCTATCTCTGAAGGGAGGTGGACTGCAGCTAGTAGATCATTGATCAACTGGGAGTGAGAAATTATTTTCCCATCCGCTCCTATGAACCCTCGTCTGGCCCAGATAACGCCGTGGTCATGGACCACGGAGAAGGCATACTTTGAGTCTGTGTAAATGGTGACAGGCTGTCCCTCGAACAACTGGCATGCTCTGGTCAAGGCTATCAGCTCGGCAGCCTGAGCTGACTGATAGGGGATGGGTTTTGCTTCATGTATGCAGTCAGGTAAACTTACAACGGCATATCCTGCGTTGTATGTGGTGTCATTTGGTCTTGTGCATGACCCATCCACAAACACAACATGCGAATCTGGTATGGGCAGGGTTGCCATGTCTAGTCTAGGGGAAGTCTCTGTTGTTACAGAAGTCAAACAATCATGGTCTTGTGGAATGTCATCTGCCTCACCTTTCAATCCCAATAATGCATTTAAGATAGGGGCAGGGCCTGCATTTGGGGAACAGTATCTGATTGACAAGGATGTGTTTACTAAGAGGATGACTTTGTATCCACTTAGACGTTGGGCTGACATATGCTGGGTGTGTACCCCTCTTAGAAGATGGATGACATGGTGGGTAGTGTAAAGTGTGGTGGGGTGGCCCAGGGTGAAAACTACTGACATTTCCACCACCATTGCACATTCCGCTAGGGCTCTCAAACAAGCGGGCATACCTTGTACAGAAATTGGCATTACCTTTGAAAAAAACTACGGGTCTAAACTTTCCTCCGTGTTCTTGTGTCAGTACCCCCGCCATGGTTTTACAGTTGTCCCTTGTATATAGCTGAATTGGCTTTACATATTTAAAGGAGGCCCAAAGCAGAACTACACATCATTGCTAACTTCAACTTTTCAAAAGCGTTTAACATTTCTTGTGACCATATTATATCTTTTGGTTTGTCTGACAGTGTACATTGCCTCAAAATGTTGTCATAGTAAGAACAGTCCGGTATCCACTGTCTGCAGTAATTTATCATACCCAGAAAAGATAGCATTTCCCTCTGAGTATTTGGGTTGACCAGGCCCATGACAGATTGGATACGGCTAGGACTGATTTTCCTACTCCCTTGACTGGGGACAAAACCAAGATATTCAATTTACACCATTGTAACTTTTTGGGTGAAACTTTGTGCCCACATTCATGTAACCAACCCAACAACGATAAACAATCTTCCCTGCAGGCCTCCCTTGATAGACTACAAACGAGGAGATATCCACATATTGTAGCAGGACAGAACCTTGGGGGGGGTGCCAGGGTTTTAATGTGGCTTGGAGGACTATGCTGTACACAACAGGTGAATCAGCATATCTCTGGTTCATACGGCACCAGGTGAGTTGTTGACCCTCAAAGGAAAAAGACAAACAGAGGCCTAGTGTCCTCGTGTACAGGTATACTGAAAAAAAAACGTTCTTCAAATCAATTACAGAAAAATAGGTGGCCTGTGCAGGGATGGAGGAAAGGAGAGAGGTGACATCTTGCACTATCGGGGCAAGTGGGATGATTAAACTATTGATAGCCCTTGGGTCTTGAACAAATCTGACACTACCGTCTGGTTTGGAAACAGGGTTGATAGGGGTACTATATGCAGAGCAGATAGGGGTTAAGATTCCCTCCTCTAAAAAAAGTCCTGTATCATAGGTCTGATTCCATCTAGTTTCTCTTTTGACAAAGGATATTGTTTATGAAACACTGGTTGAGCACCTGGTTTCAGGGTAGCCCGATAGGGGGTACAATCAATGAGACCTGTGTCAAAATCGTTCTGTGACCATATGCCGTTATCAACAGTGAGTAGTTCATCAGAAACCGCTAAACTGACAAAAATGGGACGGGTTATAGGTATCACCCTAGATTCCATACTGAGTCCGTCCGGACCCGAGTGGATCCTCCGGGCCTCGTCACCGTGGGTGTTGAGTCCAGTCTATGTCAAATCTAGGTTGGGTATTTGTCTTGGGCAGGCCAGGGTTCTGGTCTTGGGAATTGGCCCTTCTGTCAGGTAGGGGGCAATTTCTGGCCCAATGGCCGGAACGGCCGCAATTGTAACAAGGTTGGTCCTGTGCGTTTCTATTCATGTGATCCCTGTCCATCCCGCTATATTATCCACCCAGGGATTAATAATAAAATAATCCGTGCCTCCTACTCGGGCAACGTATTCTTTGCAGGTTTCTTGGACGTTGGGACATGGGTAGGAGGTAGGTTTACTATGTCTGGTCCCCATTGATCCAAGCACCGGAGTTGGTCAGTATAATATACTGATCCCAATTTTCTTCCGACAGTTGTATCAATGCAAAAATCTTCGTGCCACACACACTGGAAACAGGATCCCGGTTTGATCGGATCCCACACAGTACAGATTGTGTTGGGCAATTTAACTATGGCTTGGATAATACAATTCTTATAAGTAAAGTCTGTGTTTTGCAAAATGAAAGTAACTTTGGCATTTTGCGCTGACACAGGAAGCAAGTCATTGGTTTACACAAGACGACAGTAAGCTATCTATATGCTATACCAATTAAGGAAGTGTCGACTTCACAATGAAAGGTTTTTTTTTTTTTTTGTATGTGCTGTCCACTTTCGGGTTATTAAACTATTAAATTAATAAGTGACTTCTGTGTACTTCTCATATCTCTGGAGAGGTTATTGTATTTTAGTGTCTAAGTGCTCAATATATGTTATGTGTCAATCGGTATGCAATTTCACTGTATGTTGCTAGATTGCATGCTGATCTGTGTGTGTGTGGGGACAGTGGAAAGAGTGATTAACACTGGGATTCAAGCTTACAGGATAGCTGGAGGAACCCTAGAAGTGTGTAGTAATTGCTAGACTGTTTCCCAACCCTTAGCGTGCAGCAGATTGTATGTAAGATCTGTATCTGCCTGTGTGTGGTCAGCTAGTTGGATTGGAGTGGAGTCTCCCTCTAGAAGTGGTTAAAGGTAATGCGGGCTGTGAAGCATCACAGCCAGTCTTACGTGCTTAGTAGAAATTCCTTCTTATTCTTTTAGTTCCTCATACAGCCTCGTCACGAGACGCTCGCTCGTTGTGGTTAGTAATTCACCACTGGCAAGTGTGATCGTGACAGATTGTGAAAAGTACAACCTTATTGTCTATCTGGAAAATCTACCCTGCGACCTAAATACTCTGTACTTTCTTTGGGAGAGATTATTAAAACTAACTTTGGCAGATTTTTTTAAATTCCACTCAGTTATATTAAATACTAAACAAATTTTACATCAAGGACACGTCATACAATATTACACAGACGATCGGCTCGGTATCACTTGCTTTCATCAACCGTGGGTCATATAGCTTTCGCCTAGCCACGGAGATGGGGCGTCTTATACGTTTGCCAAACACGTCTCAAAGCAGTCCTTGGCTTAGCTCACCTTCTAAGCACCTGTACTGCACAAACAGATAATTTCTTATTACTTTAAAATTCTTAATACTTTAAACATATACTTCTAAGCAGCAATAATTTTAAGCAGCAAATAATATAAGCAGCAGTAATGGGTAATTGTACCAAGGTGATTTCTATGCCTCCCCGAGACACTTGATTCTTAGTTATCCCTGATAACCTATATTATCTGGACATCCCCGATGTCTATATATATGGCGCCAACCACTCTTACCCGTATCTAAAGCACAATTAATTTACAGTCCCTGACTGCCTGGATTCATAAGGAATTCAGGAATTGATCGAGCCCCGCTGACCGAATGAACGGTTTACAGGGAGACCACCTAAATCCCGGACAAAGCCCTCAAATTGTAGGGTAAGATAAAATATGCCCACCTTGGTAAAAGGACCCCTTCGGTACCGGGAGAATGAGTTTAACCTTGCAGTAACAAGACACACGGTATTAGGTTAAAGTCACTCTGCTTTAATATGGCACGAACAGTTTCTTTTATAAAAACATAGGGCCAGATTCACGAACACTTGCGCTGGAGTATTTGGATATGCGCCGCGTAACTGTGCTGATGCGCCGACGTTTCTTTGTGCCCGTACCCACCAAACTAGATGCGCCCAATAACGGCTCATTTGCGACCGGCGGAACGTTCCGACGCCAGAGTATCGTCAGCGTTTATTTTCGCTGGGCGCATCAGTCGCGCCCATTGATTTCCCCTGCAAATATGCAAATGAGGGATTTTTCACAATTCACGAACGGATTAGCACCATACGCTGGCTACATGCGCCGCGCGTATCTGGTCCGTCCGGCGCAAAGTTATTTCTACAAAAGGCTGCTTTATCTTTACTCCAGACGGTCACAGGTCAGCAGGAGAGCAGCTACAGCAGCGTTACCGACGATAGGAGCTAGCTGAGCACCCCCACTTGCAAGGACAACACCTCTGTGTGCCAACATGCCAGGGGCACTCGTGGTCCTAGAACTACTGATGGGTCCCTGGAAACAAGAAGGCGGGCACGTGAGAGGATATACCGCACACGTATGAACCTCTTTGGCATGGGGGATGAGGAGGTGTATCGCCTATTCAGATTCAGCCCAGATGCAATACTTGAACTAACCACAACCCTGCAGGATGACATCACCAGCCCAACACACCGATCACAAGCAGTGCAGCCACTGGTGAAGGTCCTGGCAACACTCCATTTCCTTGCCAGTGGATCATTCCAGCGTACAAGTGGAGTGGTGGCTGGGATGTCACAATCCTCCATAAGCAGATGTGTGCACCAGGTTGTCCCTGCAATCCTCAGACGCATGTCCAACCAGTTCATCAGACCCACCACTGAGGAGCTGCGGCAGAAGGCAATGACAGATTTCTACAACATTGCCAGATTCCCACGCACTGTGGGGGCCATTGATTGCACACATGTGGCCCTACAGCCCCCCAGTGCCACAGAGCACATATACCGCAATCGGAAGCATTGGCATTCCATCAACGTACAGGTGATAGCCGATGCCCAACGCCTCATATGGCACGTCCGTGCCAAACACCCCGGGTCCAGCCATGACAGTTTCATATACCGTCAGAGCCCCATCCCAGCAGAATTTAACCAGAATATGTATGGGGACAGCTGGCTGGTTGGTGAGTGACAAGGGAGTCAGGCATGACTATCCCCTCCCGTGATGCACAACAGAAATCGCACATGCATGACTAACATTCTCCTGTCTTTTACCTTACAGGTGACTCTGCATATGCATTGGGACCCCATCTAATGACTCCTTTCCGGAACCCCCAAACCAGAGGAGAGAGAAAATACAATGAAGCACACATCAAAACCCGTGCAGTGGTTGAGCAAACATTTGGGCTCCTGAAGTCCCGTTTCCGATGCCTGGATAAGTCTGGGGGGGCCCTATTGTATTCCCCTACCTTTGTGTGTCAGATCATCGGTGCATGTTGCATACTACATAACTTTGCTATGAAAAAAGGCCTGCATATTGACATACGTGATGACCTGACCCCCGACCCACACAGTCCCCACCTGCCAGAGGACACCCAGTCTGCTGATGGAAGAGCAGTCAGGAGGGTCCTCGCCGTAGGCATCTTTGGACACTAAACCAAAACATTAATAACACAGACAATGCACGCGTGTACACCACTAATGTCCCTAGATCACACACACCACATGCACATCGCATTGGATTAGCCCAAGTCCAGCATGTAGGAGTTGGGAGCAGTAACGCCGCGTCAAGGCCCCAATGATGTCACTGTCCATTCACACACCTTTCACACATCATTCATTCAGCCGTGGGGTTCACTTCACCACCACGGCCGAGGGTGACACCCCTTACTTTCAGGAGTGCCACCCTCTCACATTCACACACCATTCACAATGTCCCCTGCACTCCTGACCGTGTGCAGTACAAAAAAAAATTATAAATATCATATCCTGATCATTAAAAGAAAAAAAATCTCATAACCTGAGAAAAATAAAAAATAAACTCATGACCTGAGTATGTCAAAAACAATAATATAAAACAAGAAAAAAAAAAAGGCCTCATCGGGGATGCCGGGGGCTTCTTCTGGGGGCCCCTCTCTGGCTCCGCAGCTGCCTGGATGGAGTGGGTGGGGGTGGGGGGGCATCTGGAGGTGGCTGATCCCCAGGTGGGCCACTCCTGGCAGGTGTGGCCTGCGTGCCCTCCAAGGCCCTGGCTATCCGTCCAAGGTATGTGTTCGTCTGGGCCTGCATCCGGAGCTGACGGGTCACCTGGTAATGCTGGGCCCGCCGACTCAGCCTCCCCTGCTCCCGGATGGCAGCACTGTTCCCATGGATGGCAGCAGTGTTGGCCTGGACGGCTGCAGTGAGGTGCCTTATATCCCCCTGCACCTCCCCCAAAGTGGTGACCACTGCAGCGCAGTTGCAGCTGACATCCTGCACTGCGTTGCTGAGGTTGGCAACGGAGCCCAGGCTGTCAGCCACTTTCTCCAAGTGCACCGCTATGGCCCCCATCTGTTCCGTCTGCCTGGCGTGATCCCTCGCCAACTGGTCCTGGACACCATCAGACACCCCCCTGGTCTTCTGGGTCGCCTTCCTGGGGCCAGAAGATGGATGTCCTCGGGTGGAAGGTGTCGCCCTTGAGGGGCTTCCAAGGATGGGGGAGGGGACGACAGACGGGCCAGGAGAAGGGGAGGAGACAGACAAAACCAAAGAAAAGTCCTGCTCTGCCACAGCAGGATCCTCCACAACCACCTCGGCAGGTGTGGTGTGGCCACTCTCCTCCTCCACAACCTCTTCACCACCCAGTGGCTCGGGCACATGATGGCGTGGGGGGGATGGGGTGGAATGCAGGCTGAGAGATGATGGCCCAGCTCCGTCATCTGTGGATGACACAAAGCAGACACATGTTGGTGGTCCCACACACTTGGCACATGTCCCCCCCCCCCCCAAATGCAAAACAACAAATAGGGGATTATAAAACACTTACCTGTCCTTGTGCCTTCCTCCACGGAGTCATAGCCTGCGACCCCCTCCACCTGCTCCCTCTCCAGGCAGCGAGCAACCACCTCCTCCTCTGCGGTCAGGGTGACAGGACATGGGGGACCACCACCTGTGCCCCTCTCATACCTCCTGATGGAGGCCACCTTGTCCCTCACCTTGCGCCGCAGGTCATTTATTTTCTTTTGTATGTCCCCAGCAGTCCGGGTGGAGTAGCCCAGGACATTGACCCTGGCAGCAATCGACTCCAGGATGCCCTGCTTCCTCTCCCGGCTGGTCTTCCGGCTTTTTTTGCCATGGAGAAATTCATTATCCGTCTCCATAGCCGAGATAATCACTGAGACCTCCTGGGCATTAAAGTTGAGGTTCCTCCTCTCTCTGGGGGTAGCGGGAGCAGCCATTACAGTGCAAAAGTATCTTCCCTGGGGTGGGGGGAAACGGAACTACTTTTGCGCCGGAATGGCGTTTCCGCCAGCGCTTTTAAGCGCCCAGCGGAACGCATTGCGCTGACGTTTCCCAGGAAGTGGTGCCGACGGAAGTTGTGAGCATGCGCACAAGGGGGCGAGTGGAGCCGCACTCACTGCGCATGCTCCGTGGATGATGCGCTGAACGTAAGCCTCTGCGCTGGGCTCCGCCCATCATTTACATATGATCACACCCACTTCCACTTGCGTCGGGTTACGCCAGCGCATTATCGTTACTCTGGCGCAAGTTTACGCGCAACTGCTATGTGAATTACAGGACTTGCGCTGAAAGGGTCTTCAGAGTAACGTAAATGAGAAGCGTTACTCCAGAGGAAAGATACTCTCATCTACCTGAATCTGGCCCATACAGAGATTCAAAGGAAATACACAAATACATGTCTTAACATCATTGGTTAATACACTGTTACTGGGCGGACGCCCCCCTTTTGGGTGATGCTGTTAAAATATCATTGGTTAAAAGTTACCGTTATTTATTGCTTAAGTTAGAACTCGTCTCATGATTAAGGCTTGTATATATGTCAACCGCCACAAACTGGTTATAGAAACCACAAAACTTAGGTCACAAGACATTCAAACTGACTACTACTATATATGGTCATCACAAGGAATGCTCATGTCATTCTGATATACAGACAGCATATATGCAATGTATGGACAACTTATGTTAACCCTTACAACAGGCATTTCGGAAGGTACGAAACTGTTTGCGATTTCCAGAAAAACGCTCAGGCAATGGCACTCTGGGTTCAGGAGGCGTGGCGGCCACACAGAGCCGACTGAAGTCCGTTTGAACTGAAGAGTTCACCACAGGAGGAGAGGAAACAGGCTGATCCCGGAGCTGACCCTCCATCCGATTCAGATCTGTCTGAGGATTCTGTACTGTGTGGGCAAGTGCAGAGAGGGAATGGCAAATGTCTTTGAAAGAAGAGGCCTCCCTTTCAGACTCCATTGCTGGCTGACGGATTCTGTCACGTACCTGGGTGAAGTCTGAAATGACGAGGTTAGCCTCTCTTGAATTTCCGGCCCTGGTCCCGCTGAGAGTGGAGACAGGGGAAACCAAGGGCCAGGGTTGACACGAGTGCCTGTAGATGTAACTTGGGAAGCCGGCAACCGGTGATGCAAATCTTGCAAGGCACGAAGTCACAGCAGTTCGCAGGGACGAAGTCGCAGCAGGTTGCAGGGACGGAGTCGCAGCAGGTTGCAGCAGCGAAGTCGCAGCAGGTTGCTGGGACGAAGTCGCAGGTACCCGGGAGGTAGAGCGGAGCCAAACAGGGAGCAGGATCGTGGTCACATGGGAAGCCGGGTTCAGCCACGAGCGAGCAGCGAGGTACCAAGTCATCAGGCAGGAAACAGGGTCACGTGGAAAGCCGAGATCAGGAACCAAGAGTCAGGGGTGAAGCGAGTCCAAAACAAGGTCAAGGAAGCCAAGGATCAGTAACTGGGATCAGGAGGCACAGGAAAAGGCACAGGACACAGGAACCGGAACCGCTGAGATCCGTCAGCACTCGGCTAGGGTCAGAGCATCCTTTAAATAGGCTGTTTGGCGCCAACGAAAGCGGGCACGCTCCTGCGCACGTGCACGCGCGCGCACCCGCGAATTCATGCGCGTGCACTCGCGAATTCACGCGCGCGCACCTGCGTGCTCCCGCGAATTCGCGGGGACAGCTCTAGCAGCTCTCTTACACATACAGTTTGTTGTCCTGCAAGTGTGACTGCTCAGCTCGTCCCTAACAGTGTTGCTTTATCTGACATGTAGATGGTTGTCTAATTTTATACCACCTTTTCTATGGACTAATTTTAGACAGGACGTGCAGCTGTTGCGCACAGCGGGTAGCCTGCGCTGCACCAACTTACTTTTGTGGATCCCCGTAACTCCCTCATTTGCATATTTGACTAGCAAATCAATGGTGTGTCTAGCGCAGTTTTGCGTGCACGGATGCGCCGGTCTATCGAAATTACGCCGGTCGGAAAAAATTAGATTTCATGCATATATCGTTTTGAGGATGCGGCGCATCGATACGCATGCGCAGATTTAGACTTACGCCGCGCATCTCCTGTAACGCTGGCGTAATGGCTCTGTGAATCTGGCCCTGTATGTTTTGTACTGTTCTTTATTGAAAATTCAATAAAAACCATTGGAATTAAGAATTTAAAGTGGGTAAAAGACTGGGCCCAGATAGATTTACGGCACTTTTTTTATAGAAAAATGGCAGAAGTGGTAGCCCCCCACCTGACGGCCATGTTAAACTCTGTAAAAAAATGGTCAAAATTTTACTCAGACCCTCCTTACCGCTAATATAGTGATGATCCCCAAACCTGATCGGGACCATTCCTCTTGGGCCAACTTTTAGGCCGATTTCTCTTATAAATTTGCAAATCTTAACCACTTAAGACCCGGACCAAAATGCAGGTAAAGGACCTTGCCCCTTTTTGCAATTCGGCACTGCGTCGTTTTAACTGACAATTGCGCGGTCGTGCGACGTGGCTCCAAAACAAAATTGGCGTCCTTTTTTCCCCACAAATAGAGCTTTCTTTTGGTGGTATTTGATCACCTCTGCGGTTTTTATTTTTTGCGCTATAAACAAAAATAGAGCGACAATTTAAAAAAAAAAACAATGGGCCAGATTCAGCAACACTTGCGCTGGAGTATTTCGATATGCGCCGCGTAACTGTGAAGATGCGCCGTCGTTTCTATGTGCCCGTACCCACCAAACTAGATGCGCCCAATATTATTTCTACAAAAGGCTGCTTTATCTTTACTCCAGACGGTCACAGGTCAGCAGGAGAGCAGCTACAGCAGCGTTACCGACGAAACTAGCAAGCTGAACAACCACACTTGCAAGGACAACACCTCTGTGTGCCAACATGCCAGGGGCACTCGTGGTCCTAAGACTAGTACTGGGTCCCTCGCTACGGAGGAGGCGGGCACGTGAGAGGATATACCGCACGCGTATGAACCTCTTTGGCATGGATGATGAGGAGGTGTATCGCCTCTTCAGATTCAGCCCAGATGCAATACTTGAACTAACCACAACCCTGCAGGATGACATCACCAGCCCAACACACCGCTCACAAGCAGTGCAGCCACTGGTGAAGGTCCTGGCAACACTCCATTTCCTTGCAAGTGGATCATTCCAGCGTACAAGTGGAGTGGTGGCTGGGATGTTACAATCCTCCATAAGCAGATGTGTGCACCAGGTTGTCCCTGCAATCCTCAGACGCATGTCCAACCAGTTCATCAGACCCACCACTGAGGACCTGTGGCTGAAGGCAATGACAGATTTCTACAGCATTGCCAGATTCCCACGCACTGTGGGGGCCATTGATTGCACACATGTGGCCCTTCAGCCCCCCAGTGCCACAGAGCACATATACCGCAATCGGAAGCATTGGCATTCCATCAACGTACAGGTGATAGCCGATGCCCAACGCCTCATATGGCACGTCCGTGCCAAACACCCCGGGTCCAGCCATGACAGCTTCATATACAATCAGAGTCCCATCCCAGCAGAATTCGAACAGAACATGTATGGGGACAGCTGGCTGGTTGGTGAGTGACATGGGTGGCAGGCATGACTATCCCCTCCCGTGATGCACATCAGAAGTGGCACATGCATGACTAACATCCTCCTGTCTTTTCCCTTACAGGTGACTCTGCATATGCACTAGGACCCCATCTAATGACTCCTTTCCGCAACCCCCAAACCAGAGGAGAGAGAAAATACAATGAAGCACACATCAAAACCCGTGCAGTGGTGGAGCAAACATTCGGGCTCCTGAAGTCCCGTTTCCGATGCCTGGATAAGTCTGGGGGGACCCTTTTGTATTCCCCTACCTTTGTGTATCAGATCTTTGCTGCATGTTGTATTCTGCACAACTTTGCTATGAGAAAAGGCCTGCAGATTGACATGCGTGATGACCTGACTCCCGACCCACACAGTCCCCACCTGCCAGAGGAGACCCAGTCTGCTGATGGAAGAGCAGTCAGGAGGGTCCTCGCCGTAGGCATCTTTGGGCACTAAACCAAAACATTAATCACACAGACAATGCACGCGTGTACACCACTGATGTCCCTAGATCACACACACCACATGCACATCTCATTGGATTAGCCCAAGTCCAGCATGTAGGACTTGGGAGCAGCAACGCCAGCGTCAAGGCCCCAATGATGTTGCTGTCCATTCATACACCTTTCACACGTCATTCATACAGCCGTGGGGTTAACTTCACCACCACGGCCAAGGGTGACACCCCTTACTGTCAGGAGTGCCACCCCCTCACATTCACACACCATTCACACTGTCCCCTGCACTCCTGACCGTGTGCAGTTCAAAAGAAATAAAAAATCTCATAACCTGAGCAAGAAAATAAAATATAAACTCATAACCTGAGTCTAAAAATAACAAAAAACTCATAACCTGAGTACTAAAAAAAAACAAAAATATAAACCAAATATAAACCAAATAAAAAATCATCTGGGATGACGGGGGCTCCTCCTTGGGGGCACTCTCGGGCTCCTCAGCTGCCTGGAGGGAGTGGGTGGTGGTGGGGGTGTGGGGGCATCTTGAGGAGGCTGTTCCCCGGGTGGGCCACTCCGGGCAGCTGTTGGCTGCATGCCCTCCAAGGCCACTGCAATCCGGCTCAGATAGAGGTTAGTCTGGGCCTGCATCCTCAACTGGCGGGTGACTTGATGCCGCTGGTCACGCTGCCGCTGCCTCCCCTCTTCCCGGATGGCAGCAGTGTTGGCATGTACAGCTGCTGTCAGGTGCCGGACATCAGCCTGCACCTCCCCCAGGCTGGTAACAAGGTTCTGAACACCACTGGGCAGCTGCGACATGGAGCCCAGGCTGTCAGCAATCTCCCCCATCTGCTGGGTCTGCTTGGCGTGGTCCAACAGCACCTGGTCCTCAACCAGATCACACACCCCCCTGGTCTTCCGGGTGGCCTTCCTGGGGGCAGGAGAAGGTTGTCCCCGTGGGGATGGAGTCGCCCTTGAGGGGCTACCGAGGATGGGGGAGGGGATGACAGAGGGCCCTGCTGAAGAGGAGGACTCCTCCAACAATAAGATGAAGTCCTGTTCAGGGACAGGCTCCTCCACAACCACCTCTGCAGAGGTGGTGTGGGCACTCTCCTCCACCTCGGTCTCTTCAGCACCCAGGGGCTCATCGTCACGATCCCGTTGGGAGGTTGGGGTGGACTGGCCGCCAAGAGATGATGGCCCAGCTCCGTCATCTGTGGATGACACAAAGAAGACACATGTTGGTGGTCCCACACACTTGGCACATGTACCCTCCCCCCCCCCACATGCAACACACCAAATAGGGGATAAAAAACACTTACCTGTCCTGGAGCCTTCCTCCATGGAGTCATATCCAGGGACCCCCTCCAACTGCTCCCTGTCCAGGCAGCGTGCGACCACCTCCTCCTCTGCGGTCAGGCTGACAGGACATGGGGGACCACCACCTGTGCCCCTCTCATGCCTCCTGATGGTGGCCACCTTGCCCTTGACCTTGCGCCGCAAGTCATTTATTTTTTTCTGAATGTCCGAAGCAGTCCGGGTGGAGTACCCCAAGACATTCACCCTGGCAGCAATGGTCTCCAGGATGCCCTGCTTTTTTTCCCATGGAGTAACTCATTAACAGACTCCATCGCTGATATGATGACCGAGACCTCCTGGGAATTAAAATTGAGGTTCCTCCTCTCTTTGGGGGTAGCGGGAACAGCCATCACTGAGCAAAAGTATCTTCCCTGGGGTGGGGGGAAACGGAACTACTTTTGCGCCGGAATGGCGTTTCCGCCTGCGCTTTTAAGCGCCCAACGTAAGGCATTGCGCTGACGTTTCCCGGGAAGTGGTGCCGACAGAAGTTCTGAGCATGCGCACAAGGGGGCGAGTGGAGACACACTCACTGCGCATGCTCCGTGGATGATGCGCTGAACGTAAGCCTCTGCGCTGGGCTCCGCCCATCATTTACATATGATCACACCCACTTCCACTTGCGTCGGGTTACGCCAGCGCATTATCGTTACTCTGGCGCAAGTTTACGCGCAACTGCTATGTGAATAACAGTACTTGCGCTGAAAGGGTCGTCAGAGTAACGTAAATGAGAAGCGTTACTCTGGAGCAAAGATGCTCTCATCTACCTGAATCTGGCCCAATATTTTTTACTTTTTGCTATAATAAATATCCCCCAAAAATATATAAAAAAACTTTTTTTTCCCTCAGTTTAGGCCGATACGTATTCTTCTACATATTTTTGGTAAAGAAAAAAAAAAATCGCAATAAGCGTTTATCGGTTGGTTTTCGCAAAATTGATAGCGCTTACAAAATAAGGGATAGTTTTATTGCATTTTTATAAAAAAAAATTTTTTTACTACTAATAGCGGCTGTAACAGAATGGCCCGTGACACCCAGAGACGTTGGAAGGATGAGAGATACTCTTGTGCCAGCAGCACCAAAAACTCTTGGGTCGAAATCCACCCTGTGCCCTTTTGGGTATAGGGTGGCTAATAGTGAATCATAATTCATATTACATGAGATGGGACATTAATAATACTTCATATTGCAGGACTGAGATATCACAAGGAGTCATGATGACATGACCAGGTCAGCCAGTGATTCATACCTTTTGTATAATAGGCTATTGAAATATCCTAAGGTGTTGGCTATTCAATGTAAAGACACCCACTCTCACTGCCATTGTGTGACAAAGCTGTATAGAGAACTTATTCAACAAGATGTCTGTGTTACTATTCAAGGTTAATTGAACCCTATTGATAATATGGTGCCGTCATGTCTAGCTACCAATTAAAGAATTATCCTCAGTGAGTGAATAGGGGGGTGGAGATTACATTGTGCTGTGATTAACTGCATTCTGTTGTACTGGATATAAGCAAGCTAAGAACCAATAAAGTTGTTCATACATTTTTGGAAACTAGAGAACGGAGCGCTGTCTCATCTATTCTGGGAAAGGATATGGATCGTGTATGCAATATTGTCGGAGTGTGTCAGAGAATCTTGTCGTGGTTGGATGGAAGGTTGTAAGCGGTGGTAACTGTTACATTGGTGGCACAGCAGTGGGATGATTCCATCTTCAGAAGGACGGCTACAAGGACACATGACAATGGAGACGCTGTATGAACGGATGAAGCTCTCTTCCCTCATGGACTTACTGGAGAGCCGGGGCAGACCGGCCAGCAACCGTAAGAAAAGGGACATTATCGCAGAACTAGTCGAAATGAATAGAGCTAAGAGGCCCAGCGTAACAGACAGGACACCTGAGGAAGAATTTTTTGATCGGGCTGTTAAACATGGACTGGCACAATATGGTCCTAATCCTCCGCCGGAGATCATAGACCGGGTTATAGCAGCTGTGGATGCCACCTTAATTGCGACAGCAAAGAAGTTCTGCAGCAGCTGAAGTCACAGCAGCACCAGCTGAAGAGAGAGGAGAGGTGCAGATACCAGTCTCCATGGAAGAGGAATTCCAAAGGAGGTTACAGGAGATGCGGATACAGCATAGAGGACCAGTATCAGAGGAGGTCCTGTTGGGATGGTCGGATGTTATTCGGTGCCAACTCTGGAAGGAAGCGCTAGCTCTGGAGCAGCAACACCAAGGAAAGGTCCTGCCCTCCATCTATGCAAGGTACTGGCCGCAGTATGACGTACGAATTCCGTTGTTGGGGAAACAACCGAAGCAGGAGTGGATAGCGGAGTTAAGCAGGCTGATCCAGGCAGAGATGCAGCTGGATGAGAGCTACAGAGCCCTCCGGTGGTATGCAGCCCAAGAGTGCCCGTGGCCAGCAGATGACAGCCCCACAGAAGGCTATGACTATGATGGCCTGGGATTATTATATTGGAGGATGTCCAGTGATCCCGACTTTGGGGATGATCGGGAGTGGCGCTTGGAGGACATAATGGAGCACAGAGAGGAGAAATTAAATATCTCGGGAGGCCACTGGTCACAGGAAGATTTGGAATTTCTGGCCATTCGGGAATGGGAGCTGGAGGTCGCCTAGAGACAGCTGCTAGACTCGGCTCAGCAGCAGGGTGGGGCTCCCATTGCCTGGGACTATGAGGAAAGTTCAGATGACAACTGTGAACTCCTGGCTGATGAATCGGCAGTGGAAAATATGGAGATTTTCATCCCTAAAGCCGAAGCGGATGGTGTGGAGTTCCAGGGAGCCGGGGCGGTTGGCCCCCCTCTCCAGCAACAAGCTGAGGTGGTAAAGCTTTTACCCCCAGCTGAATCACTGGCAACAGAGCAGGGTACCCCAAGCCTCTGCTCCCAACTAGCAGAAGAGGGGGACCCTGTGGTAGTGGATGGGACTGTGGTCTCCACTCACAGCAACCCAGCGGAAGAGCTGGCAACAGAGCAGAGTGTCATAGGCCTCTGCTCCTCACTAACAGAAGAGGGGGTTCCTGGGGTAGTGGATGGGACTTCAGTCTCCACTGGCACAACCCTAGAAAATGGTACAGGACTGGGACAGGAGGATGTCGGCTTTGCTTTGCAAGCACCGGGGGGTTTTCACCAAGCACCAGTGGATGGGACTTCAGTCTCCACTGGTATACCCCAGGAAGGGGGGGCAGTTGGCCCAGACCCCCAACAGCATGATGCCCAGCTACCCTGCCTTCTCCCCAGCGGCAGGCGTGTTCTCTGAGAGAGGCAGAGGTTGGCGGGGTGAGTAATGCTCAGTTTGGAGCCATTTATTTGGGGTACAGTATGGATACCAGCATTGGAGGACGGGAACTACTGACGGACTTCGGAGTCAACCCGTTTGGGGTTCCCTCCTGTGTCCGTCTCCCACCGAAAGGGGAGAGATGTAACAGAATGGCCCGTGACACCCAGAGACGTTGGAAGGATGAGAGATACTCTTGTGCCAGCAGCACCAAAAACTCTTGGGTCGAAATCCACCCTGTGCCCTTTTGGGTATAGGGTGGCTAATAGTGAATCATAATTCATATTACATGAGATGGGACATTAATAATACTTCATATTGCAGGACTGAGATATCACAAGGAGTCATGATGACATGACCAGGTCAGCCAGTGAGTCATACCTTTTGTATAATAGGCTATTGAAATATCCTAAGGTGTTGGCTATTCAATGTAAAGACACCCACTCTCACTGCCATTGTGTGACAAAGCTGTATAGAGAACTTATTCAACAAGATGTCTGTGTTACTATTCAAGGTTAATTGAACCCTATTGATAATACGGTGCCGCCATGTCTAGCTACCAATTAAAGAATTATCCTCAGTGAGTGAATAGGGGGGTGGAGATTACATTGTCCTGTGATTAACTGCATTCTGTTGTACTGGATATAAGCAAGCTAAGAACCAATAAAGTTGTTCATACATTTTTGGAAACTAGAGAACGGAGCGCTGTCTCGTTTATTCTGGGAAAGGATATGGATCGTGTATGCAATATTGTTGGAGTGTGTCAGATAAGCTTGTCGTGGTTGGATGGAAGGTTGTAAGCGGTGGTAACAGTTACAGCGGCGATCAGCGATTTTTTCAGTGACTGCGACATTATGGCGGACACTTTGGACAATTTTGACACATTTTTGAGACAATTGTCATTTTCACAGCAAAAAATGCATTTAAATTGCATTGTTTACTGTGGAAATGACAGTTGCAGTTTGGGAGTTAACCACAGGGGGCGCTGTGAATTTGAGTGTACCCTGTGTGTGTGTTTATAACTGTAGGGGGGTGTGGCTGTAGGTGTGACGTCATCGATCGTGTCCCCCTATTACAGGGATGACGCGATCGATGCTGCGGCCACAGTGAAGCACGTTGATGTGCCCAGCCGTGCCATTCTGCCGACGTATATGTGCAGTAGGCGGTCCTTAAGTGGTTAACAAAGATCCTAGCTAACCGTTTGAACTCCTTTTTACCTTGTTTGATTAAAGAAAGCCAGGTTGGCTTTGTCCCGAGAAGGCAAGCGGGGATGCAATCAGACGGCTCAACGTGAACAAGGTCTTTGACATCTTGACCTGGCCTTACCTGATGTCGGTACTTCGCCACTATGGCTTTGGCATTTCATTCTTGAGCTGGATCTCGGCACTATACAACTTTCCTCAGGCCAAAGTACTACGGCTTTGAATCAACTCTCTTTCCCATCAGGAGGGGGACCAGACAAGGGTGCCCTCTTTCTCCTCTTCTATTTATCCTCGCATTAGAACCCTTAGCGGAGGCGATACGCTCTCACCCAGACATAATCGGGGTGGACATAGCGGGTACATCTGATAAATTGTCATTATTTGCGGACGATATCCTGTTGTCCCTAACTAACCCCCACATCGCCTTACTCAACCTGTTCTCTCTCCTGGACACCTTTGCGCTATTCTCGGGACCTTCAATTAATTCCTCCAAATCAAAAGCAATGTCTCTCAATCTTTCACCTTTAGAGCTGGCAACCCTAAAATCTGCCTTTCCATTCCGATGGCTCACTTCTCTACCTTATCTGTGGATTAGGCTCACCCCGATGTACGAGGAGCTTTACCAAGCCAATTTTCCCCCTTTGTTAAGGAAATTATCGTATATGCTGTCCTCCTGGTCCAACCTTCCATTATCCTGGTTCGGCAGGATAGTGGCGGGCCGCATGACCTATCTCCCTAAATTACTGTACCTTTTTCTCTTCTTACCAGTCCCGGTTCCTACACATATCCTCTGCACCCATCAACGCAAACAAAGTTTATCTGTTGCTCTAACAAGCATACCGAATTAACAAACAAGTTTTATACGCCCGCAAGATCAACGGTGGCCTCTCGGTTCCTAACCTCCAGGCCAATTATGCAGCAGCGAACATAGCCTCACTTTCTCATCTCCAGGCTCAATATCAGATGCCGTTATGGGCCATGTTAGACATGGTGGATTCATCTCTGATCCTGGTGGCCTCCCTATCCTGGCTTCCCCACAATCATCAGCCTGACACATTGGGGCCTTGCCTGACACATTCCCTTTGCGTATTGGACTCTAACAAGTACTCGGCGGGTCTGCTGTCTTCCATTACTCCGCCTCCTCTGGTGTCCTCTCTTCCCGCCAGGCTGCGATAACCCACAACAGTTTTCTTGGTGGACTAATAACGGTTTTGTTGATGTCCACTCTTTACCCCACCAAGATTATAAAGTTTGATATGTTGCGTTCCTCGCCGCACGATATCCCATTCCGGGAACACTACAGCTACATTTTTTACAGCAGCTCATCAGGTCCCAACCTACTCCATACACTTTGACCCCTTCGTAGATCCCGGCCCCAATCGTCGGGACTAATCTCCCTAATCTATGCAGCAATTATTTCCACTAGGAAACCTCCGATCAGACCTTATCACCTCCAGTGGGAGGCTGACCTGGGGGGGCAGTTGGATCCGGAGGACTGGCAGGTCATAACTATCGCCATCTCCAAAAGTTCTAAAAATGTTCTCATTTTGGAGAATGCATATAAAATACTATACAGGTGGTACTATACCCCAGCCAGACTGGCCCGATTCATTCCAACTTACTCTCCTCTCTGCTTCCGGGGTTGTTCTGGTGGAACTATGGCACACATATGGTGGTCTTGTCCAAAAGCATGCAGACTATGGGTCAGAGTCTATGCCCTTCTCTGCACTTTATTTCATACCAACCTCAAGAGGAATCAATATGAGGCTCTTCTTTGCAAACTAATTGCAAAACTATTACGTCCGGAACTCCAGGTAGCGCTGCATCAGTTTACTGCAACCAAACTAACCATAGCGAGATCCTGTAAGATGCCTAAACTTAGTTTCGAGGCAGTCATAAATCGTATGCATGATATCATGGTTAATGAAAAGCTGACAGCCATAGTTTCAGACACTCATGATAAATTCCTTAAGATTTGGCAGCTTTGGGTCTCCTATATAAGACCTAATAGATTTGATCCCACGATCCTATGAATCTAGTACCTGCTTGCCCCCACCCCGCGGATTCCCCCCTTTTTCCTACTACTCCCGCCCTTATTCGTTCTCCTGCTTACCTATTCTTTTTCTCTGCTTCCTTTTCTCTTTTCCGGTTCTCTTTCCCCTTTTCCCTTTTTTTTCCTTTTCTTTCCTTATGCTTTTTTCCTTTTTTGGAGATGCGTTTTTGATGCCCATATACATATACCTTTATGCGTTTTGTCCAGTGCTTTTTACTACCATACCAATCCTAGATGGATGTGGCCGGTGACACACACCCCTAGTCACCTGCTCTCCATCTACTCATTAGTATTTGTATGCCTCTATTGAGAAAACTATTCAAGTTTAGTTAGGACTACAGAAACGCAGAGAGCATTGTTGCGGCCTGCAGCTTATCCATATATTTGCAAATGTGTGTAACCAATCCTCTGCTTTTAACATACAAAGTTAATTTGGCCTGCTGTTCGGTTGGTAAGTTTGAGCCTAGTTATTACGTTATACAACTTTATTTTTTATACATATTGTTTGCATCAACACGCATCTCATTCAAAGTCCCAACTCTTTCTCTTTTTCCATGCTGTTTTCCTTTATTTTCTGTTCCTCTAACTTCCTCAGGCCTCCAGGCCTACGCCTAGTTGATATAGTCATAGGGTTAGCATTGAATATTTTTTTGTCTTTCTCTATAATTATCTCCATGGTATGATCAGACGCTGTAAGCATACGCCCGCATGGACATTCCCTATTCATACCCTAAGCAGCGAGTTTTAGGATGTTGTATGTCTAGAAGGGGACATTCATCCCTTGCTTACTATGTTGATTTTCACATGGATCATATCCCTTTTGTTTGTTTATTTAATATCTAGCCCCTATGTGAGTTGTTCTTTTTTTTAATAATTCGATGTGTTGTACTGTGGAAGCGATTGTTATTAATGAAAATCTTTGTACAAGAAATTTGTTTGAAAAAAATTATATTCTAAACCTTAAAGGGGTGTTCCAGCCCTAAGTTGTGTTTATTAAAAGTCAGCAGCTACAAAAAGTGTAGCTGCTGGCTTTTAATAAACACTCACTTACCTGCTCCTACGTTCCAGCGACGCGCCGACCGGGGCTCCGCTCCTCTCCCCCCCTGCCCGGCCGGCGTCTCCATCCTGACTGTGGGCACCCAGCCGTGACAGCCTTCGGCTTCACGGCCGGGCACCCACTGCGCATGCGCGAGCCGTACTGCGCATGCGTGCGCGGCGCGGCTCGCCGCTGATTGGAGAGGCGATCGCATGGGACCTGTCAGTGTCCCATGTGATCGCCTACAGGGAGGGGCTGGTGTAGGCGATTAAGGCTTAATCGCCTAACCAGCCCCTCGGCGGAAGCAGGAAGTGGGACAGGAAGTCCCACTCCTACTGAAGCCCCCACTCCCCCCCAAAAAAAATTACATGCCAAATGTGGCATGTATGGGGGTGAGGAGTGGAGTAAGCAAAGGTCGATTTTTTGGGTGGAACACCCCTTTAAAATTTTCTCACTGTGATGGTGATTTTATCTCACTAATGATTAGAAAATCAATCAAACATTCTGAAAATGAAAATATTTGAACAAAGTTCTAATAATGTATGGCAGCTTTAGATTTAATAGCATGGTCTAACATTGCTCAGCCTGTAGTGAGAGGGGAGTGGAGACATAGTGAATCTTGTGGCAGTAGGACTAAGGCTGCGTACACACGATCACTCAAAACCGATGAAAACGGACTGAAGGTCCGTTTCATCGGTCCAAACCGATCGTGTGTGGGCCCCATCTGTCAGTTATCCTTCGGTCAAAAAAAAGAGAACTTGCTTTAAAATGTAACCGATGGATGCCTAACCGATAGGTCAAAACCGATCGTTAGTATGCAAAAGCATTGGTTAAAAAGCCGCGCATGCTCACAATCAAGTCGACGCATACTTGGAAGCAGTGAACTTAATTTTTTTTCAGCACGTCGTTGTGTTTTATGTCACCGCGTTCTGATACGATCGTCTTTTTAACTGATGGTGTGTAGGCACATCAGACCATCAGTCTTCAGACCGTTCTCATCGGATGGATTGATCGTGTGTATGCGGCCTAAGAGGTTGAATCTCTGTGAGATCAATAAGAGCACACTCATTGGTATAAAGTATAGTAAATCATCAGGGGACAGACTAATGTTTATGATTGAATGATAATATCTGTGTAAGTACTATGAGAAGCATAAATCCAATGGGGCAGATTCACAGAGAATTAGATTCTCGTAGAGTATCAGAAATACACTACGCTGCCGTTTTTTACCTGGCTCTACGTGGAATCCAGGTAGAATTTGTCCAGTAAACGACGGCGGCGTAGTGTATTTCTCTCGTCGCAATCCATCTACGCGAGTAGGGGGCGTGAAGGATTTAAAATAGGCGCGTTCCCGCGGCTATCGAACTGCGCATGCTCCGTTTGCAAATTTCCCGCCGTGCATTGCGCGAAATCACGTCGTTACGTCATTCGTTGTTTGAGTAGCGTCGTTTACGGACATTTCTATTACCGAACGAGTTACGTAAAAAAATAAAAAAATTAATTAAATTAGACGCGGGAACGACGGCCATACTTAACATGGGCTACGCACCGTTAGACCAGCAAAAAGCTGGTCTAACAGTACGTAAAAAAAACAGACGTAAGCGATTGCGAAGACCGCTCGTATCTTCGTGGATCGCCGTAAAAACACATTTGCATATCCCGACGCATGAAAACGACACGAACTCCTCCCAGCGGCCGCAAAAATATCGCAGCGTAGATCCGAAGGCTTACGAAGACGTAAGCCTCTCGGATCGAAGCCCGAAGCCGCCGTATCATGGTTTGAGGATTCAAACTAGTGATACGGCGCGCGAAATTTGAAATTACTCCTGTCTAACACCAGTTAGACAGGCGTAATTGCTTTATGAATCTGGGCCAATGTGTTTTGGAAATCATGTTTAATTTACCATAAATTATATAAGTTGGTTGATAATTCACATATCATTTTTTTTTACAGTTCAACTTGGGAAATGATAACATATTTAGCAATGCAAAAATGGACTTTGAAGAAGTGGCTGCATGCTATGAAACGCACAAACGTGACCTACTTCATAAAAAGATGTGTCTTAATTCAAATGTCATATAGCTGTTACTAGGACAAAATTTATAAATGCCGTTTGATCTGATGGATGATTATGTTTGTCACCTTCCCTGTATGGTTTATTTGAAAAAAATAAAAAATATGTCTTTTTTACCTGTACGTATAAATAGTTTGTGTTTTTTTCAGTTTATAGGTATACCAATAACACAGTCCCAGTCTGTGATACAATATTTCTTGCAAAGTCCATTTAAATTTACTAGTCCATCCAAGTTCATGCTAGTACAGATGCAACTTGATCTGCTTTTCAGTGTGATTTTGTAGTGTGACCTTGGTGTGTTTTGACATGCTTTTGAAGCAATTGTCGTGCTGCTGCGTTTTTTTGTAGGTGAAAGGAAGTTGCTCAATACACATGTAGCGCCCCCTTACTTTCAGAAGGGATGCTATTTGTAAATTTAGTGGGGTGAGAGACTTATCTGCTCTCACCCAGGTTGAATTGTGTAAATTTGGGCTGCTGTCAGTCCTGAATTGTCCCGTGGGTCATTCTGTGCTCCAGAGATGCGGTCTCATCTCTGGGCAGCAGCTGGCGCCAGAGGGGTTCAGGCAGAGTCACTTTTCCTCAGCAGCCAATTAGAGGAGTGTTTCCCTCGCAGGGCATGCTGGGGAGGGGTATATCTGTGGCAGACGCCATTTTCTGGGGTTCTTCGCGGGTTCCTGGTTCCGGGTGCGGCACCCACCTTCACCACTATGGCCTACCTGGCCGGGGCCCGTGCTACGCGGAGTTCCAAACTCTGGGCCCTCATGGCTCAGAGCAACTGAAATTGCCAAGGGGCCCCAGTGACTTACTGGGTCCCCACACTTCAGGAAAAAGGGATTTTTTAAGCTGGGTGCTGTTCAGTGGGGAGTCGGTCTGAGGTGAACCCGGAGGCAGGTGAATCAATAGGGCGCAGACAAAACCATCGGGGATCTGAGTGACCGGACACTGACAGGTTGTATGCAGCAAACTGTCAGTCGGTGGCTCCTTAATTATTGGACTGAGAGGATTCGCTCTACGTTCATGTTCCTGAGTACTGGGCCTGTGGCCTATTAGAGCCAAGTCGGTGGCAGAGACTGGTTCCTTCTCAGCATTCTCAGTGACTTTCTGGCTGCCAGGGACCTGTCCAGGGAGCGCTGTACCCACTCCGGCTGGAGTGGCGACGAGACAAACATATTCGTTGGAGGCAGGACTGCTTCTATTATCCACAGCCTGTATCTGCAAGGTTAGTCTTTTTCACCAATCTACTCTGTCGACCTTGAGTTGACTGTTGGTCGTGTTGGACCAGAAATAAAGCACTGAAAACGTCAACCAGCGATCTGGACATTCTATCATTCTATCACTGCTCTCATCACCATCATCATCCCTAGACACCATCACAGAGGTAACTTAAATACGCCGATCCCAAATCTAACCAGCGGCTCCTTCGGGGATGAGCGCTACACACAGATGCTGGTTGTTAAGGATTCAGCACCTGCCAGCATCCTAACAACCACAGACTCATTGGGATTCTTGGCTGACAGCATAATATAACCAAAGGTCAGAAACATTGAAAGAAAAATGGTGTGGGGCTTCCCTCAAAGCATAGCAGGCCCTTCAGGTCTGGTATGTACATAAGAGGGGGGGATCCCATGCCAAAGAGACAAAAGAATGCATGAAGTCCCTCCACAATTCAGGGTCTGGTATGGCTTTTCAAGGAGGCTAGACATGTGCAATTAGTTTTGGCTCAAATCCAAATTCAGATGAAATTTTAGTTATTGTATCTGAATCTTTAACTACTTGACAACTGGGCACTTAAACCCCCTTTCTAACCAGACCAATTTTCAGCTTTTGGTGCTCTCACAATTTGAATGACAATTACTCAGTCATATAACATTGTACCCATTTTGAAATTGTTGTCCCTTTTTTCACACAAATACAGCTTTCTTTTGGTGGTATTTGATCACCTCTGGGTTTTTTATTTTTTGCTCTATAAAAGAAAAAACGACTGAAAATTCTGTAAAAAATAAAAACAATTGTTTCTGTCATATTAGCAGGTTATTTCTCACACACAGCATATGCATACCACAAATTACACTCCAAAACACATTCTGCTATTCCTCCCGAGTATGGCGATACCACATGTGTGAGACTTTTACACAGCGTGGCCACATACAGAGGCCCAACATGCAGGGAGCACCATCAGGCGTTCTGGAGCACCCATGCCAATTCTGACATTTCTCTCCTACATGTAAAATTCATAATTTTTTTGCTAGAAAATTACATAGAACCCCAAAAACATTATATATGCTTTTTTAGCAAAGACCATAGAGAATACAATGGCGGCCATTACAACTTTTTATCTCGCATGGTATTTTCGCAGAAATTTTTTGAACGCGTGTTTTAAAAAAAAAACTGTTTTGTGCTTAAAACAAAACAAAAAAAAACAGTAAAGTTAGCCCAATGTTTTTGCATAATGTGAAAAATGAAGTTACGCCGAGTAAATAGATACCCAACATGTCACCCTTCAAAATTGCACACGCTCGTGGAATGGCGCCAAACTTTGCTACTTAAAAATCCCCATAGGCTACGCTTTAATTACTTTTATTGGTTACATTTTTAGTTACAAAGGAGGTCTAGGGCCAAAATGATTGCTCTCGCTCTAACGTTCGCAGAGATACCTCACATGTGTAGCTTGAACGCCGTTTTCATATGTCGGTGGAAATTACGTATGCGTTTGCTTCTGCATGCGAGCACACGGGGACAGGGGTGCTTTAAAAAAATAAATAAAAATTATTGTTCATTTTACTTTATTTTGACACTTTTTTCCCCCCCCAAAAATACATTTTTTTATCACTTTTATTCCTATTATAAGGAATGTAAACATCCCTTGTAATAGGAATATAACATGACAGGTCCTCTTTACAGCGAGACGTGGGGTCAATAAGACCCCACATCTCACCTCTAGGCTGGGAAGACTGAAAAAAATTAAAAATATCCTGGCTTTGATCGTAGCGGTGAGTCTGTAAAAGCACCGAAGGGTGGCAGTAGGAGGGGACGTATTGCAAGGTATTGGGGTATTGCGGAGTATTGGGCTATTGCAGAGTATTGGGCTATTGCAGAGTATTGGGCTATTGCAGAGTATTGGGCTATTGCAGAGTATTGGGCTATTGCAGAGTATTGGGCTATTGCAGAGTATTGGGCTATTGCAGAGTATTGGGCTATTGCAGAGTATCGCGCAGGGTATTGCAGAGTATTGGGGTATTGCAGAGTATTGTGCAGGTTATTGCAGAGTATTGGGGTATTGCAGAGTATCGCGCAGGGTATTGCAGAGTATTGGGGTATTGCAGAGTATTGGGGTATTGCAGAGTATTGGAGTATTGCAGAGTATCGCACAGGGTATTGCAGAGTATTGGGGTATTGCAGAGTATTGCAGAGAATTGGGGTATTGCAGAGTATTGGGGTATTGCAGAGTATTGTGCAGGTTATTGCAGAGTATTGGGGTATTGCAGAGTATTGGGGTATTGCAGAGTATCGCGCAGGGTATTGCAGAGTAATGGGCAGGGATAGATGGCTGGATCTGTGACTGCAGTTGTCACAGATCCAGCCCTCAGTGCTGCTGCTGCCTTTGCTCTCCCCCTCTCCTCTCACACTGTACCGATCGGTACAGAGAGGAGAAGGAGGAACCGGCGTCATCACATGACGCCGGTTTGTTTACAAGTGATCACTCCGTAATTTGACGGAGCAATCACATGGTAAACGGCCGCTATCAGTGGGGGCACGCGAGTGAAGGATTCTGGGAGGTCTTCCCAGGGACGTCCTCCCAGAACAACTCCACTGCGCTGTAGCAGTATTTTCTCTATTTCATTGAAATTCGTTATATTTGTTTTCTAATGAATTCCAACTTTTCAGAACATTTTAAATTTGAACGAAAAATCGCCCGCTACAAATTCTGTGTGAAGAATAGCTGGTTGTTACGGAGTGGGCCGGAAAGCCAGCTGCCGCGTCCTGTTGCCGCATACACACGGTCGTTTTTTTGCGATGAAAAAAAACTAAGTTTTTTAAAACGTCATTTAAATTGATCGTGTGTGGGCAAAACGTCGTTTTTTGTCTTAAAAAAAACAACCAAAAAAAATTTCCAGATAAGTTTTTATCGTCAGTTCATCCTTTTTTTCATCCGTTTTTTATCCGTATTTCGTCCGTTTACATCCGTTTATTATCCGTTCACATCCGTTTTCCATCTGTTTTCCGTCCATTTATGTCCGTTTTTTTTTTTTCACTTAACCATAACTTGAGACCTGCTCATGGTTATATTCAATGATTATACCTCAGACAGGAGGCTCATATCTTATGCATTAATCTTTCTTTATTAATGCTCACAGCAGAAACAAAACTGATCAGTATTCAAGCTTTTCTAAAAATAACATGAAACAGAAAAGCTGAAACTTGAAAACTAGAAAGAAACTACGTTTCCCAGCAGTCCTTGGGTCTGTGACCCCTCCCTCTGGCCTCTGCATATAAGGACTGCTCCTCCCCTTCCTATTCCTCTTTCTTTCTGCTCACAGGAGAGATAAGTATTGCACTGCTGCTAGTTATCTGTGAGGTGTTTTACTTTTACTTGTACAAAACCTGTGTAACCTTATTATAACTTATTATTATTATAACCTAGTGCTTATTACTGAACATTGTTCGTTTATACACTGCTCGTTCGCCTTGTCGCAGCCGTTGGTCACACTGCGCTCGGCGCCCATTTCACCTCCCTCCCCTCTGCTCGGTGAGGAGGGGCGGGATCACGTTCCTCCCGCACGCGCGATTGGTCCACGATGACCAATAAGCTCGCAGCCTGGTCTCCTCTCGTCCCTGCGGCGTAATCTCGCGAGATTTCGCCCAGGAGACGGTTTTCTTCCCTTCTTCCCGCGCACCGCACGGCAGTGCGGACGGAGCTGAGGAGGTGACAGGAGCGGTTGCTGGGCTACTAATAATACTTAACATCTAACAGGTGTAGTACACCTCTCTCTGGCAGGCCCCCTCCTTCCCATAGGTCAGGATCTGAGGTGGTGATTTATCATCACCCAGTTACTTAGCATTCTATAACTGCACTGCCAGAAGGCAATGTCTGAGGACCGCTCTGTCCCCTTGAAGGGACCTGAAGTGCCTCTGGAGCCATCATGCATGCTTAACGCTGCACAGATTCAGGACCTGGTAGCCAGGTCTGTGCAAGCTGCCATGGCAGCCGTGGCGTTACCCTCGGGTTCACAACAAACCCCCAGGGTTGCCCCCACCGTAATTGAAGAACCTCTAGTAAAAAGAGGGAAATCCTCCCAAAAGAGGAAGCATTTGGCTCATATCGAGGACTCCCCGGCAGGGGAAGCAAACAATGTGCACAAGGCTCTCCCTCACCCGGATTGCCACCCCATGCACCCACCGGACCCCTTTCAACCCCTGAGCCTCAGGGAGTCATGCATGAGGCGTACATCCGCCAGGCGGAACAAACCGGACTCCTACGTACTCGACTCAGACGATATTTCGTCTGACGAGTCCTCAGAAGCCGGATTCTCGGGGTCCGAGTACGATGACAATGATGATATGGGTGCTGGGTCAATGGCGATCCCACACGACGCCAAACCTGATATTCAGGGCAATACAATCACAGACGCTCTGGGAGAACCTCTCTTCCATTCAGATGCCATATCTCACCCGCGGTCGGGAGATTGGGCTCCCCTGCCCCACGTGTCCCAATACGTGGAACTCTGGACCCGCAGATCGCTGGATAGAGCTAACCGAAATAAATTGCGGGCGGAATGCCCACGCCCTTGCCTACCCAGTAAGGTGGCATGTACACCAGACATTGATCCCGTCTTATCTAAGTACCTGGCCAAATCAGGGAAATTCCCCAAGAATGGGATAGATCGCTCATTCAGGAGCATCCAGGACCGGGTCCTCGACATGTTGGGCCCACTGACAAAAATCCTTAACTTGTCTGAGCAAACAGCTGCCTCAGCACAAGAGGTTGATGTGCAACAACTTCGGGGGTGGGCCCAGAGGGCCATATGCCTTTTAGGTAACGCCAACACGGCATGCTCCACGGAGCGCAGACGCTCCATCCTCATGCGCCTGGATCCACAACTGGCCCACCTGGCGGAGACCGAACCGGGACCTTCTGCTAAAGGCCTACTATTTGGGGACTCCCTTGTTAGGGACATTAACAAATTCGTGGGACTATTCAATAGTCTCGACAAAGCTCAATCGTCCCTCAAAAGGGCAGGCAACCAAAAGGTTTTTGCTAGGGCCGGCAGAGGTAGGGGCCGCTCTGCCGGCCGAGCTGGTTACTCCAGACCATTTAATAGGGCTCCCGCCCAGCAACATTACGCTCAGACTCCTGCCTCCTATACCACGGTGGCACAACCCGCACCATTCTTTCCACCACGTGGCAGACCATGGAGAGGACGTGGGAGCAGAGGTGACCCCAGATCCCGTCCATACTCCGGTAAGTCCTCTTCTGACTCCAAGTTTTTCCACCCCTGTAGGGGGAAGACTACGTTTTTTTGTTTTTTTTTATCCACGCCTGGTCTGCGATTACGGCAGACGCATGGGTGATAAACACAGTCACAGGGTTCCAGATAGAACTGTTGTCCTGCCCTCAACTGGGCATTATTCCTCCCCCCATTCGTTTCACTGCTCAGAACATTGCACTCATAGACAACGAGTTGGGAGAACTGATTTCCAAACAAGCAGTGCTCCAGGTAGACCCTCTCTCCCTGGGGTTCATAAGCAGTCTTTTTATAGTCAAAAAGAAGGGGGGAGGTTACCGCCCCGTGATAAATCTCCGGGCCCTGAATCAAAACGTCACATACCGTCACTTCAAGATGGAGGGTATCCATTGCCTCCGAGACCTCCTCCACCCGGGGGATTGGCTGGCAAAGGTTGACTTAAAGATGCATATCTCACAGTCCCCGTACATCCGGAGTCACAACACCTACTCCGATTCAAATGGTGGGATCGCACGTGACAGTTTACATGCCTACCGTTCGGGCTGTCATCGGCCCCATGGTGCTTCACCAAATTACTCAAACCCGTGGTAGCCGCGTTGTGGAGCAGGGGCGTTCGTCTGATTATTTACCTAGACGATATCCTTATCATTGCGAACTCAAAATCTCAGGCTCAGACCCACGTAGGCTGGACCGTACGTCTCCTGCAGGACCTAGGCTTCCTCATCAACATGGAGAAGTCTATTCTAGCACCATCCCAGAGCATGGAGTTTCTCGGTTTCCTGGTAGATACCAACCAGGCGGTCTTGTGTTTACCCAAGGCAAAACTTGCTCTGATCCGCAAAGAGATCAGAGCAATACTGCGCAAGCAATTCCTATCTTTACGGGTATTAGCCAGAATAGTGGGCCTCCTGGCCGCATCCATACAGGCCGTCATCCCGGCCCCTCTCCATTACAGAGCCCTTCAACGCCTCAAAATCCTTCACCTGAGACAAGGTCTCCGTTATGCAGACGAGATTCCACTCTCCGCAGAGGCCAGGACGGAACTGAAGTGGTGGCTCGGTCATGCCGTCGATTGGAACGGCAAGACAATCTTCAATTCCTATCCGGACGTCGTCTTAGAATCCGACGCAAGTCGGAGGGGCTGAGGCGCTCGATTCGGAGAGATTTTAACAGGAGGGATCTGGTCAGTCAGGGAATCCTTCCTACACATCAATGCCCTAGAGCTACTAGCTGCCCTCTTCGCGTTTCAGAGTTTTCTCTCGAAGAGATCAAACTGTTGCGTATTGCTACGCATGGACAACATTTCAGCGGTACAATACGTCAACCGTTTGGGGGGCACCAGGTCCAAAATCTTGGCGGATATCGCCAAGGCTTTATGGCACTTCTGCCTGGCCAGGAACATCGTCCCCATGGCGGAGTACATTCCGGGATCCTCCAATATCGTGGCGGACTGGAACTCCAGATACATTACCGATTCCAGCGAGTGGCGGCTAGACCGCTCGACCTTCATCAGTATCATCCATCTCTGGGGACCACTGTCCATAGACTTGTTCGCCTCCAGACTCAACCATCAGTTGCCCCAATTCTTCAGTTAGAGGCCGGACCCAACGGCAACAGCGGTGGATGCTTTCCGCCAATCCTGGACGGGGGGGACACATTACGTGTTTCCACTATTCCAGCTGATATGCCGGACCTTATTGCAGATAGCTACCCAGGGAGCCAAGGTGGTGTTGATTGTGCCCTGGTGGCCAACACAACCGTGGTTTCCTCTTCTGTTGGAAATGGTCATCGACCTTCCCAGGGTCTTGCCCTCGTTTCCAGTCCTCCTTTCACACCCGTCCAAAGACATACACCCGCTAATTTCAGACAGGTCTCTGACCCTCCTAGCCTGCCTGGTCTCAGGATGCCAGACGCTGACGGAGGCCTTTCACAGTCAGCTAGAGAGCTTCTCGCCCTGGCCTGGGCCCCCGGGACTCGATCAGCGTATAGGTCAGCCTGGGGAATCTGGGTGCGTTGGTGTAATCAACGACAGGCTGATCCGACACATACCCCTGTAGCACTTATAGTGAACTTCCTGGCGGAGGCTTTCGATACCGGTAGAGCGTACAGCTCCATTAACGTGTATCGATCAGCTATTTCGGCTTACCATCACCCTGTGGATGCCTTGCCGGTGGGTAGACACCCTTTCATTTGCAAACTAATGAGAGGTATCAAGTTTAAACGACCTCCTCGTCCCAAATACCTATCAACATGGGATGTATCCAGGGTCCTAGACATGCTATCCACGTGGGATGACAATGAGGACTTGTCTCTCAAACATCTCACGTACAAACTTACGATCCTCCTCTGTCTTATCTCGGTCAAAAGGGTTTCAGATGTTAGAGCACTGGATATTTCCAGGCGACAATTTTCGCCCCTAGGAGTTAGGTTCTCGGTCGTGCGTAGGACCAAGACCGGCATTCAGTCGGTATTCTATCCCTTCTTTTCGGATCGTCCGCGCTTATGTGTCGCCAAGTGCCTGCAGGCCTATGAAACGCATACCGCGAACTTCGTTCTCCATCTTCGCCCCAATTATTGGTTTCCTACGTCCAACCTCATCGCCCGGTGACTTCTGCCACTCTAGCGTGCTGGGTCAGGTCGACTATGGACATGGCGGGTATAGATACCACTAAATTCGGCGCACACTCCACTAGAAGTGCAATGGCTACTAAGGTGGTCTCGGCCGGGGGATCTCTGTCAGATCTTCTACTGGCGGCGGACTGGTCCTCGGAGACCGTTTTCCGCCCCTTTTTACTTCAGACCGGAAACACACGTGTCTATGGCCGCTTTGGGGTAATCTGATGTATATTGTCTTCATTTTCTGTAAGAAATGCTAGCTTTGAACTTGCATAAGATATGAGCCTCCTGTCTGAGGTATAATTCGAGATTTTCCTAGCTTGTGACGGAAAATATTGATTATATGAAGACAGGAGGCGAGTATCTTCCCTCCCTACCCTACCCTATTATGGTTCCTTCTACTCTCTTACAGGATACTGAACACGTTCGACTGCGTTCAGGAAGGTCGAAGACACGTTCCTTCTAACATGGTTTCGTTTCCAAAGGCCCGGTTGGCCGTAGAAGCTGTCGGTTGGTCCCCGTTGGGACGAATGTTACCCCGCGTACAACGGAACGTCTGGGATTCAGAAAAGGCCGGCCGGCCGAAGTCCCCGGAGTTGGGGGTCCCAGAGACTGGTGAATCATTTTCAATTCGTTTGGAAGTTCGCATGAAGAAAGAGGAATAGGAAGGGGAGGAGCAGTCCTTATATGCAGAGGCCAGAGGGAGGGGTCACAGACCCAAGGACTGCTGGGAAACGTAGTTTCTTTCTAGTTTTCAAGTTTCAGCTTTTCTGTTTCATGTTATTTTTAGAAAAGCTTGAATACTGATCAGTTTTGTTTCTGCTGTGAGCATTAATAAAGAAAGATTAATGCATAAGATACTCGCCTCCTGTCTTCATATAATCAATATTTTCCGTCACAAGCTAGGAAAATCTCGAATTATGTCTCGACTTTTTTCTCGACTCGTTTTGCATCATGTATGGAAAATATATAAATATATATAATAATTGTTTTTTTTTTGTTTTTGTTTTTTTATTTTCCCTCCCCCCCCCCCCCTTTATTATTGTTTATATATATATATATATATATATATATATATATATATATAATCTCTTTATTCCTTCCCTTCTCTCATCTCCGTCTCCCTCCGTCCCCATCCCCATCTCCCTCCCCCCCCCCGGCCTCCTCCCAATCTTCCTACTAGGCCTCTACCATCTCTCCTATTTCAATAATTTCCTCCCCTTATTATTACCTAAGCCTCCATCATTTCTGCATATTCCATCTTATACTTATATTTTTTCCAGGCATCCCATTTGTCTTCAAAATCTACCCAATTTTCCTCCTCCCTGTATCTTAAATTCGTTGTAATATATTTCGTCCAGTTTTTTCCCCCATCCTCTTAGTGTAGGGCTCTTTTCTTGTTGCCAGTTACTCGAGATTTGGCTTTTTGCTGCATTGAGGAAATCTGGGGTTAGTGTCTTTAAGTATTTTTTGGTTGGCATTCGAGACCCATGCAAAACACAGACCCAGAAGTCCTCAGGTATATTCATGTTTATTATTTCTTTAAATTTTTTGTCTAATTTTTAACCAAAATTTTTTAACTTTAGTGCAAGACCACCAGATATGGGTCATTGTGCCTACCTCTTTACAGCCTCTCCAACAAAAATGTGACTCAATTCCTAAGGATGGGTATATTTTGTCTGGTGTGAGGTACCATCGTACCAAACATTTATAATTTTGTTCCATTTCTTTATTATTTATAGAGGTAACATGGACCCTTTTTATTATCTGTTTCGTTTCAAATTCGTTTATTAATGAGCCCGTTTCTTCTTCCCTTTTTTTGATGAATGGAGGTATGCTCTGTTTCCCTGAAACATTCAAAATTTCATATAACCTCGAGATTATTCCCTTGTCGATTTTCCTTATACAAAGTCTTTCGAGTGGCCGTAGATTCGTTTCGGATCTTATCGGCTGTGGAAGACTTTCAAAGAAATGTCTTATTTGAGCATATCTCCATTCATCAATCCACACGAGATCTTTCTTCTCTTCCAATTCCTGCAATGATGATAATCTATTTTGTTCCATAAGATCTTTTAATTGGATGTCATCTCTCCTAATCCAATTACCAAAGTTTTTTTTTTCTCCCGGGGGAAAAAAGTGAGTATTTTTTAGGGGTATAAGTGGTGAATTAAAACTCCATCCTTCTTTCCTATGAATCTGGTCCCAAAGTGCTAGGGCGTGTTTTGTAATATCTGTATTGTGGTGGGATCCAGATTATCTTCCCAAGTGCAGTGTTACTTAATTTATTTTCCATAGCTACCCATCTTTTTTCTACATTGTTTTTTGCCCATTCTATAACTCGTGATATAATGATTGAGTAATAATATTTTTTAAATCCGGTGCCCCCAGCCCCCCTTGTGTCTTATCTTTTGTCAAAAGTGATAATTTAATTTGTGTTTTTTTCCCCCTCCAAATAAATTTAAGAAACATTGTTTGCAATTTTTTTTGAAAAAGGCTTGCGGAATTCTAATTGGAAGCATCTGAATTTTATAGATAATTTTTGGTAATATTACCATTTTAAAAATATTTATCCTCCCGGTCCATGTTAGTTGTCCTGGTGCAATTCTATTAAGGTCTTCTTTGATTTCGTTTAACAATAGTATAAAATTAGTTTTATATAGAGTCTCTCTAGAATTTCCTAATCTAATTCCAAGGTAGTTTAGATCTTTTTTCCAGCAAAAAGAAAAATCTTTCTGCAAAGCCTTCCCCTCTTATTTAGTAAGAGTGATATTCAGTATTTCTGATTTAGTTGGGTTTATTTTAAAGTTAGACAACATACCATATTCTTTGATTGTTTTAATTATATTAAGCAGGCTTGTCCTAGGATTTGATATATAGAATGTCATCGGCATATGCTGCCAGTTTATGTTCCTCCCCTCCCAACATTATCCCCCTGATATCCACATTTCGCCTTATCTCCTTCAGAAGGGGTTCTAATACTAATGTGAATAGCAGCGGGGACAGTGGACATCCCTGTCGAGTCCCATTTCTTAATTCAAAGGGATCCGATATCTTCCCGTTATTTTTGATTCTTGCAGTTGGTTTGTTATACAGGGCTCCTATCCATTGCCTCATTCTGGGTCCAATTTCTAATGCTTCTAAGGTATTCTGCATAAAGCCCCAGTCAACGCGGTCAAAAGCCTTTTCTGCGTCTACAGACATTAACAGACCTGGGGCTCTACTTCTTTTAATTTCCTCCATAATCAAAAGCGATCTAATGCCGTTATCTCTCCCTTCTCTTCCTGTAATAAACCCAACTTGATCAGTGTGGATTAGGTCTGACATATTTTTCATCCTGTTCGCAAGGATTTTAGAAAAAAATTTAAGATCTATGTTGAGAAGCGAGATCGGTCTATAGCTGGAGCATAGACTATTATCTTTGCCTTCTTTAGGTATTACCGTTATTAACGATTCTAGACTTTTCTTCCTCATTTCCCATTTCTCTCCAATTCCATTATAGTAGCTACATAATTTTGGAGTTAGTATATCGGACAATAATTTATAATATAAAGTTGTAAATCCATCAGGCCCAGGGCTTTTACCATTAGGTAATTCTCGAATAATTTTTATAATTTCTTCCTCTGTTATGGGCATTTCTAAGGTCTTAAGTTTATGTTCTGGTATGCTATTGAACTTCAAATTTCTCAAATATGTTTTCGTTTTTTCTTCTCTTGACTTTGCTTCCCCTTTAGTGTTTTCCTTATTAATTGAATAGAGGTCTTCATAGAATTTATGAAAGTTGTCTATAATCTCTGAGGATTTGAATCTTATTTCTCCCGTTTTAGTTTTAATTTTCTCTATAAAAAAAATTCATGGATTTTTTCTTTTTAACCACTTAAGACCCGGACCAATACGCTGGCAAATGACCCAAGGGGTTTTTGCGATTCGGCACTGCGTCGCTTTAACAGACAATTGCGCGGTCGTGCGACGTGGCTCCCAAACAAAATTTGCGTCCTTTTTTTCCCACAAATAGAGCTTTCTTTTGGTGGTATTTGATCGCCTCTGCGATTTTTATTTTTTGCGCTATATACAAAAATAGAGCGACATTTTTGGAAAAAAATCAATATTTTTTACTTTTTGTTATAATAAAAAACCAATAAACTAAATTTTAGTCAAACATTTAGGCCAAAATTTATTTAGCCGCATGTCTTTAGTAAAAAAAAAAAATCGCATTAAAAAAAAATTAGCTACCTAGCGGGAACAGCGACACTAATACAGCGATCAGAAAAATGATCGCTTAGTGATGCTGGCAATAGGGAGTGAAAGGGTTAACTAGGGCAGTGATCAAGGGGTTAAAACTTTATTGGGGGGGGTGGGGGGGCTACCCTGACACTAACACTGACTGACTGTCACACTGTCTGTCACACTGACACTAAATACAGTAATCATACATGTATGATTACTGCATTCAGTGACACTGTGACAGGGGGGAGGGGGGGGGGGGCGATCGCGGGGGTTAAATGTGATTTTGTGTGTGTGTAGTGTAGTGTTGGTGCAGGACTTACTTGCTGTGTTGTGATCTCTCCTCAGCGGCGCTTGAAACAAACGCCGAGGGAGAGATCACGTCGCTTCCTCCTTCCTGTGTTTACACAGGAGGAGGAAGTGACAGGTCAGGCGGGCGCGCGCATTGGCTGGGAGCGATCCGGAGGGGGCGGATGAAAACAGATAGCCGCCCCCACTTGTCGGATCGCTCCTTCAGCCGCGCGGACCGCCGCATGTACGGGGGGGGGGGGTCCGATCGGACCCCCGATCCCCCCCAAGGCACCAACGTATATATACGTTGATGTGCCTGTCGGTGCCATTCTGCCGACGTAAATGTACATGCGGCTGTCCTTAAGTGGTTAAAGGAGGCTCGCTAAGTATTTTCCTGTCTTGTTACCCCATTGATATCGTTCTTTCTTAATAATGTTGAATTCCACCCGAGATTCCTGTTCTATAAGTTCTCTAAACTCTTCTCTTTTACTATAAAGTTTCTGAAGTATATCTCTTTGGCCTGTTTCTTTATGTAGGTGTTCAAATTCTGATATTTCTTTAATAAAATTTTTTTTTTTCTTTGTTTTGTTTTTCTAGATCCTTCTTTTATCAAAATTCCTCGAGCAAAAACCTTATGGGTCTCCCAGATTATGGCTTCCGACATACCCTCAGTACTATTCTCTCTAAACAATTGTAATAAGTCCCCCCTTATTTTCTTTTCTATTTCCTTATCTAATAACAGTTCTTCGTTTAATCGCCAGTTTGCTTTTGGATTGTCTTGCTCTCCTAATCTAAGTTGTAGTGAAATAGGGGTATGATCTGAAAAAGTTATATTTTCAATCTTTGTATCCTCTACTCGCTCGAGCAGCCTATGTTCTGTCAGAAAATAGTCAATTCTGGTGTACGTCCCATGCACGGGCGAGAAAAATGTATAGTCTCTTTGGTTCATATGTTTTATTCGCCATACGTCTACCAGCTGATGTTCGTGCATCTTCTTTTTTAGTTTTTTTTTCTGACTCATTTCTCTCATCTGTGCCTGAGACGTACTATCCACTTTGGGGTCCAGGCAGAAATGTATATCTCCTCCCATCACAGCTTCCCCTTTCTTAAAACTCATAAAGTCCTCTATTACTCTTATTAAATATTGGGCTGGTTTCTTATTCGGGCAATAGATGGTCGCCAAAGAAATCCCATGACCGTTTAAACTTCCATTAAGGAATAGAAAGCGACCATCAGGGTCTACCTTTCTTTCAGTCAATATAAACCGAGTGCCCCTGGCGAACCCTATAGCCACTCCTTTAGCTCGTGGGATTGGGGAATCCGCATTCAACCATAGAGGAAACTCATCCGTAGTAATTCTACGGCATGTACTCAAAGTCAAATGTGTTTACTGTAGGAATATGACATCCGTCTTTAAAAAAGCCAACTCTCTGAGTATATTAGCAGTTTTGATGGGGTTGTTTATACCACGAACATTGTAAGAAATTATTTTAACTTTTGCCATCAGGTGCTATTGAGTATTTTTTTTTATTTAAGGCTTTCTTATAGATGCTTTTAGAGGCCTTCTCCCCTTGTCCACCCCCCTCCCTTCCCCATCCCTCCCTCACCTCCTCCCAACCCTCCCCTTCCCCACCCCCTCTTCCCTCCTCCCCCCCCAATCTTCCCACCTCCCTTCCCCCCTATATTTGGGGCTAGTGGCCTCCCATAGGCCTATAGTTCCGTGGCCCTCCTCCATCTGGCCCTAAAGTTCTGTCCCCTTGAGGTTGGGGTCAGTATGGGTAGTTGGTGAGCAACCAGCCCCCTTTACGGGAGGTTCCCGTGCCCGTAGCATCCCTTTAACATTTTCTCTTTTTTTTTCTCCCTTTTTTAATGACTGTATGCTTCCTCCTCTCATCCCATCTCCTCCCTACTCCGCCCCCCAACCCCCCCAAAGTTCCCCCCCCAGTCCACCCCCCGTAATACCCGTCCCCTACCCTCCAAACCTCCCTATATTTATTTTTTCTTTGTGATCTGTTGCCATGAGTGTTGTACTATTGTGACGTTTTCCTCAGCTCTTCCCCCCCAGCCTGGTATCTCTATCTCTGGAATATTCAATTTTTTGAAAAAATTCACTGTATCTTCGGGAAATCTCAGGGTGGCAGATTGTCCGTCTTTTCTTCCAACTGAGCAAGTTGGAAAGCCCCAGAAATATTGAATATCATGTCGTTTTAGCTGCTCCGTTAATGGTTTTAATATTCTTTTCCTGGCTAAAGTCTCCGCTGCCAAATCTGGGAAGATCTGCAGCGTGGATTCCTCCAATTTAGCAGGACCCTTTGATTTCAAATATATTCGAATCTGCGCCTTATCCTGAAAATTATGGAATCGCATGATTACGTCTCTTGGAAGAGTCTCAGATATTCCTGCGGGTTTTCTTATCCTGTGAACTCGTTCTAACTTAATTTTCTCCGTTTCAGTTTTGCCTAACATCTGCCCGAATATTTTGTCAATTTTTCCTTGGAGGTCCTCTACTTGTTCCTCCGGGAGACCTCTGATCTTCAAATTCTTCCGTCTGTTTCGATTTTCCTGGTCTTCCATCTTGTATTTCAAATCTCTTTGTTCTTTTAATAACTCTTTCATCTGTTCTTTTATTTCATTGACTTCTGCAGCTTGTGAATTTATTTTTTCTTCAGTTTCTTCTACTCTTCTCAAAATATGGTTCATATCTTCGTGTAATGATTCTATTTCCCCTTTAAGAGAAGTTTCCATTTTATTCATGACCAATTCCATTCTGGCAAACATTTTGGCAATTTCTCCCTTAGTAGGGAGTTGGTCTTCTTCCAGTTCATCAAGATCTTCGTCCTCTTCGTCTGCTATTGTTAAAGTCCCAGCTCTTTCTAATGGTTCTGATTGTCTTCTCACTCCTGTTTTCTGAACCTTTTCCGCACCTTTTCTCCTTGTTGTTGCCATTTTAACCGGGCTATCTTTAGCTTGGTTTTTTATCAGGTATTTTTTAATTGTACTAGGACTGTCACTTATTCTAGATGGATTTGCGGATGCGCCTCTTTGTGTCCTACCTCTTATACTTGTCTGGCGTCCTGATATCCTATGATTACCCTTTATCGTACACTATTTTGGTTTATCCAAAAAAAAAAAAAAAACCCTCAGCTATCGTTCTTTGCCATATAACTAAAGGGTTTTAATCTTTTACCCAAATAAGATGTTGTTTCTAGTGAAAAATACTCTAGGATACTAAGCACTTATAAATTCCTGTCCTGTCCCACAGACATATCCTAAAAATAGTTTTATTAAACTATTCTTGTTACTAAGTTTGGTGGGGGTATTTTTATTGTGTACCACATCCAAGGAGATAGAGTTGGCGGGTTAGTAAAACTCGTCTCCACCGAGGGTAATCTCTTCCTGTGTTTTTATATACATCCTATTATCGCCACTGTGTAACACAACAGAGACTCCCCCTTACCAGTTTACAAACACCTGCTGGTGGTTAAGAGCTTTTACAGTTCACAGTTTACAGCAGTTAGGACATATCTTAGATATTATGTGTATCAATGTACATGGGATAATTGCTTTCTGCGTTTTTATATGCGTCCTGTTAACACCAGAACAGCACAGACAGGAGTCTCCCTTTTACTAATTTACAGGCAATTGCTGATGTTTTTAAAGCATTTTTCAGTTCACAGTTTACCTCGGTTAGAACATATGGCCACAGAACAATTATCCTCTGTTAACCGTATACCACTATTAGACCGGTTTCAACCGATCAACAGTTCATTGGATTCACTAGATTTTGCTGTTCAATTTTCTATGGATGCGGGTGAAACTGCATGCAGGTGAACTTTAAATGCTCTGTGTATTAGTACGCATAAGGTCATCACCCTCTGCATTCTTACATGCGTTCCTGTTTTCATCAGAACAGTCTATAAACAAACGCAGATATTTTTAGAGCGGTTTTAGAGCGTTTTTCAGTTCACAGTTTGCAACAATTAAAACATACGTCCACAGAGCAGTTATCTGTTTTTAACCTTAGTTCTTTCTTCAGTAATTCTTAATTCTTAATTCCAACTTCTACAGCTCCACAGCTACTCACCAAACCAGGGAGACTTTATATTAAATTTTACTCACGGTACCCCTAATAACGCTTCTTGAAGAGCTGTGTAAAGAGGCTGTATAGGTATTATTTCAGGAGTTCCGTTTTGCTAGATAGACTGCGACTGCTGCTGTTGTGAAGCTGAGATCTCACGCCGATATCGGGGGTAATGTCCCGTATCACCTCCCTTATCACCTCAGCAATGTAGCTGTAGGGGCTGTAGAGACTGTGGAGACAACTAAAAGATCCGATAGTCAGGTGATCCAGTGGTGATCCAATGGCCCCCTTCCACTTCTCGGATGGATAGATGGATAGATGGATGAATACGCCTGATACATTTAATGCAGCAGCGTTACTAGTCTACAAGCCCAAGCGGCAGTCCAGGCATACACACAATGGGATGCAGTGGGGATACAAGCGCCAGCGCTTGAGTGACTGTAGTTCTCCCTCCTCCTTTCCTGCTCCATGCTGTCCTGCACGCCACCCAGCGCTCAGTCACTCTTACTTTCAGTCTGACCGTGTCAGACCGTGCTTCCAGGGACTTCCCGGGACCCGACGCGGGTGTATAAGAAGGTATGAGAAGGAGAGAGGGGGAGACAGGGACACAGGGGAGAAACGAGAGAGGAGACGGGGGGGACGAGGGGGGGCGGGGGAGCGGGCGGACGGGCGGCACCACTACAAACAAACTAGTCTCCAAGCTCTCAAGCTAATAGCTCAAGCTAATAGGCTGTTGAGTAGCGGCTAAACAGGCAGACAAGCTGTGGGTATAACAACAGCTGCCATGCTCCACACTCCTGCGATCCCACACTCCTCCATAGCCTCTGCCTCAGCCCGCAGCCCGCACCTCTGATAAGCCTGAAAAGCGTCTGGATCCAAGGGACCTACGAGCAGCACGGGAGCGCTAGCTACTCACACACCTCTCCCATCATCAGCCCCTCCCCTCTCCCCCTCCTCTGCTAGGAGCCTTGTCATTTACGTCCGTTTTCTGTCCATTTGCCTTATTTTTTGGGAAAATGTACTTGCAATTTGGAGCTTAATAGGGAAACTTATTTAATATAGGGGATAACCAAATTATTTATTTACCTTCTTACGTTCATAACATTCTTCAAGAATTCCATCATCTCAAAAAAGGACCTGTTTTTTTTTTTAGATGATCCAGCACCGCTTTTGCTCTTCAGCTCCTCCTTCAAGTCCCGCCTGAACCGGTCTCTGAGTGACCTCCAATGTGTCATGATTTTGTCACCTGCAAAGGAACAGTAGACACAATGAACTGATAGAACTCCTAAATCTACGTATACTATTTGAAACCTACATTTGTAATACAGTTGTGTGGTGGCAGGTGACGTGGCAAGTGACGTGGCAGGTGACGTGGCCAGTCCCCAACTTGTGGCAGGTGACGTGGCAAGTGACGTGGCAGGTGACGTGGCAGGTGACGCGGCCAGTGGCCAGTCCCCAACTTGTGGCAGGTGACGTGGCAAGTGATGCGGCAGGTGGCAGGTGACGTGGCAGGTGACGTGGCCAGTCCACAACTTCTGGCAGGTGACGTGGCAGGTGACGTGGCAGGTGACGTGGCCAGTGGACAGTTCACAAATTGTGGCAGGCATATGGATGCTGACATATGGATGCACTACAAGTTTTATCATGCCAACCCACCCCCATCCCACATACTGCTTACCACGTTGTATACGTCTCTTGGTGCTCAGTGATAGCCAGTTTGGGGTCACCGCTTCAAATATCTCTTCCCATTTAACAGTGGTAAGGTTTCGATCACTGTATTCTGGACATCTCTTGTCCCACAATGCAGGCCTCTCATGCACAAGTTGTATGATTTGTTCTTGTGAGACATCTTTTGCCATTCTCTTCTCTCCAGTTCTACAGTAAAAAACTTCTCTTCTCTCTGGGCGCTAGCCAGCATGTGCTTAAACACTTCCTGGGTCAAGGGTTATTGTAATGTATGCATATTGAATGCATATTAAAGTTTGTTGAATTCTGTTATTTTATTTATTTACTAACGGATGTCAGCGGATCGGATGTTAAACGGATCGTCCGCTAACATCCGATTTTCGTCCGTTCCGTTTTTTGGACGGAAGAAAAATAGGGTTTTCTTCCGTTCAAAAAAGCGGAGCTTAACGGAGACGGATGGAAAAGGACGTTAGCGGATGCTCATCCGCTAACGTCCGCTAGCCCATAGGGAATCATTGCGGTCCGTTTTTCATCCATAAAAAAACGGACGAACAATCCGCACGTGTGAAAGGGCCCTTAGGGAAACTGAAGGTAAGACTACAATACACGTTCCTTTTAAAGAAAATGCCTGTGACGGCTGGAGCTGCTACCATCCACTGTCAGCAGACAGATAAAACATAAAAAACATAATATATGATATAAAACAATATAATATATTAAGCAATTCTCTAATAAGAGTAGAAAATACTAAAAAATAATATTCCATAAGAGTACATAGAATAGTCTGTGATCAAAGCATAAGGTATATCTCAGCTATTTAAATACTGTTCATCTGCCATCAACACCACCACTCGTGATATGCAGCCACCCCTTGTTGAAATAACTCTTACCAGACAAAGCTGGAATATGGGCCTTGAATGATCAAAAGATGGAATTCAGTCTCTCAAGCATTAAAGATAAGATCACTTCAAGGTGGTACTCACATGTAGGGAAAGGAATAATAGCCACAAAAGTATAATACCATTGAACTATTTATTATTAAATGCGGGGTTAATGCGGCAGCAGCAGCAGCGGCGATGGCGGTGGCATCATCTACCACTAGGTATGGGGGACATGACATGGCTGCATATGTGAGGGACATGACAAGGCTGCATATGTGAGGGACAGGACACGGCTGCATATGTGAGGGACAGGACACGGCTGCATATGTGAGGGACAGGACACGGCTGCATATGTGAGGGACAGGACACGGCTGCATATGTGAGGGACAGGACACGGCTGCATATGTGAGGGACAGGACACGGCTGCATATGTGAGGGACAGGACACGGCTGCATATGTGAGGGACAGGACACGGCTGCATATGTGAGGGACATGACACGGCTGCATATGTGAGGGACATGACATGGCTGCATATGTGAGGGATATGACATGGCTGCATACAGGGCCGGATTAACCGTGGGGCTGATGGAGCTGCAGCTCCAGGCCCCCATCATAATATAGGCCCAAACTTATTCCACATGTCCAGGCAACATGGCACTGGCATTGATTGGATGGCACTCATAAATGTGGCACTGATGAGATGCACTAATAAGCTGCCTCCCTGCACTAATGCACTAATGGGCACTGATAGGTGGCACTGGCTAGCTGCACTTATGGGCACTGGCACCAATGAGCTGCACTGCACTGCCAGTGCCACCTATCAGTGCAACTAATTGGTGCCAGTGCCCATAAGTGCAGCTAGCCAGTGCCACCTATCAGTAGATCAGTGCCACCTATCAGTGCCCATTAGTGCATCTCATCAGTGCCACATATCAGTGCCATCCAATCACTGCCAGTGCCACCTATCAGTGCAGCTCATCGGTGCCAGTGCCCATAAGTGCAGCTAGCTAGTGCCACCTATCAGTGAAGATTAGTGCCCATTAGTGCATCAGTGCAGGGAGGCAGCTTAATAGTGCATCTCATCTATGCCACATTTATGAGTGCCATTCAATCAATGCCAGTGCCACCTATCAGTTTCATCCAATCACTGCCAGTGCCACCTATCAGTGCAGCTAATTGGTGCCAGTGCCCATAAGTGCAGCTAGCCAGTGCCACCTATCAGTAGCTCAGTGCCACCTATCAGTGCCCATTAGTGCATCTCATCAGTGCCATCCAATCACTGCCAGTGCCACCTATCAGTGCAGCTCATCGGTGCCAGTGCCCATAAGTTCAGCTAGCCAGTGCCACCTATCAGTAGCTCAGTGCCACCTATCAGTGCCCATTAGTGCATCTCATCAGTGCCATCCAATCACTGCCAGTGCCAGCTATCAGTGCAGCTCATCGGTGCCAGTGCCCATAAGTGCAGCTAGCCAGTGCCACCTATCAGTGCAGATGAATGCATCTCATCAGCTCATCAGGCCCACCTTTCAGTGCCAGTGCCCTCTATGGGCCAGATTCAGGTAGATGAGAGTATCTTTCCTCTGGAGTAACGCTTCTCATTTACGTTACTCTAAAGACCCTTTCAGCGCAAGTCCTGTAATTCACATAGCAATTGCGCGTAAACTTGCGCCAGAGTAACGATAATGCGCTGGCGTAACCCGACGCAAGTGGAAGTGGGTGTGATCATATGTAAATGATGGGCGGAGCCCAGCGCAGAGGCTTACGTTCAGCGCATCAACCACGGAGCATGCGCAGTGAGTGAGGCTCCACTCGCCCCCTTTGTGCGCATGCTCACAACTTCCGTCGGCACTACTGCACGGGAAACGTCAGCGCAATGCCTTCCGTTGGGCTTGTAAATGCGCCCGTAGAAGCGCCATTCCGGCACTAAAGTATATCCTGCTCCCCCTCCCCGCAGTGATGTTACTTTTGTTCTGAGATGGCTGCTCCCGTTCCCCGCAAACACACAGGAGAAAGCTGAACTTTAATGGCCAGGAGCTGTCAGCCATCATCTCGGCTATGGAGACCTATGATGTCTTCCTCCATGGCTGTAAAATTTGACAGACAAGCATGGACAGAGGTGTTGTCCTGCAAGTTGGGGTGCTCAGCTAGCTCTTATCGTCGGTAACGCTGCTGTAGCTGCTCTCCTGCTGACCTGTGGCCATCTGGAGTAAAGATAAAGCAGCCTTTTGTAGAAATAACTTTGCGCCGGACGGACGAGATACGCGCGGCGCATGTAGCCAGCGTATGGTGCTAATCCGTTCGTGAATTGGGAAAAATCCCTCATTTGCATATTTGCAGGGGAAATCAATGGGCGCGACTGATGCGCCCAGCGAAAATAAGCGCTGACGATACTCTGGCGTCGGAACGTTCCGCCGGTCGCAAATGACCCGTTATTGGGCGCATCTAGTTTGGTGGGTACGGGCACATAGAAACGACGGCGCATCATCACAGTTACGCGGCGCATATCCAAATACTCCAGCGCAAGTGTTCGTGAATCTGGCCCTATCAGTGGCCATTAGTGCATCTCAGTCCCACCTTTCAGTGTCAGTGCCCTCTATCAGTGCAGATCATTGCATCTCATCAGGGCCACCTTTCAGTGCCAGTGCGGGGCAGAGTCCTGGAGGGAGTGTCAGGTGGCAATGTGCAAACTGTATCTGGTGGCAGACTGTGGGTGGCAAGTGGCACATTGTATCTGGTGGCAGGCTGCTGGTGGTAATGTGCATGCTGTATCTGGTGGCAGGCTGCTATTTGCAAGTGGCACACTGTATCAGGTGGCAGGCTGCTGATGGCAAGTGAAACATTGCATCTGGTGGCAAGTGGCACACTGTATCTGGTAGCCAGGGGCCTCATTGTATCTGGTGGCAGGCTGCTAGTGGCAAGTGACACACTATATGGTGGCAAGTGGCACACTGTATCTGGTGGCAGGCTGCTGTGGCAATGTGGAAACTGTATCTGGTGGAAGGCTGTGGGTGGCAAGTGGCACACTGTATCTGGTGGCAGGCTGCTGGTGGCAATGTGCATGCTTTATCTGGTGGCAGGCTGCTAGTTGCAAGTGGCACACTGTATCAGGTGGCAGGCTGCTGGTGGCAAGTGACACACTGTATCTGAAGGCAGGCTGCTGGTGCCAATTGGCACACTATATGCTGGCAAGTGGCACACTGTATCTGGTAGCAGGCTGCTTGTGGCACACAGTATCTGGTGACAGGCTAATGTTGGCAAGTGGCACACTGTATCTGGTGGCAGGCTGCTGTTGGCAAGTGGCACACTGTATCTGTGGCAGGCTGCTGGTGGCAAGTGCAACACTATCTGGTGGCAGGCTGCTGGTGGCAAGTGGCACACTCTAATTGGTGGCAGGCTGCTCGTAGCAAGTGGCACACTATCTAGTGGCAGGCTGCTGGTGGCAAGTGGCACACTGTATCTGGTGGCAAGTGACATGCTGCATCTGGCGGCAGGCAGCTGTGAAAAGTGATACACCACATCTGGTGGCAGGCTATGGGTGGCAAGGTAACGAGCTGCATCTAGTGGCAAGTGACAAACTGATTCTGCATTATGGGGAGTTCAACTAGTTCACTATATATTACGATGTAGTCATAGAAATAATAGAATTTGATCATCCTGACACCATATCAAGCATGGTGTCAGGATGATTTTAAGCACTAACACCAGCCATTTGCCTGACAAATCACTCCCATTGCCAAATTCCCCATCAACCCCAAGACTACATCCCTACCCCCACCCTCATCTTTTTTTGGGAAGGGTGGTGTCCCTAAATGGCAGTTTGGAAATGTGGTCTCCCTATGTTGCTGCTGTTGCTCAAAGGTTGCACGGCTGGTACTCCTGGTGAGAGTATATTTCATTTTATATATTTTGTTTTAGAGGGAAAAAAATGCATTTTGTTTCCATAAAAAGGCCCGCCAAAATGCTCAGCTCCAGGCCCATGATGATCTTAATCTGGCCCTGGCTGCATATGTGAGGGACATGACATGGCTGCATATGTGAGGGACATGACATGGCTGCATATGTGAGGGACATGACATGGCTGCATATGTGAGGGACATGACATGGCTGCATATGTGAGGGACATGACATGGCTGCATATGTGAGGGACATGACATGGCTGCATATGTGAGGGACAGAACATGGCTGCATATGTGAGGGACATGACATGGCTGCATATTTAAGGGGCATGACATGGCTGCTGTGAACTTTGGGGGTTCTTTAGCTCAGCGTGACAAGTGCTTAAACCGTGATAATGAAAAAAAAAAGGGGTTTTATTTGCAAAACCAAACCAAAAACAACGCTTACTTCAGCATGGGGAAAATCATCAACACAAAAGTCCTGTTTGTCTTCAGCACAAATGAAAAGTCTGTTTTCGTTTCAGCACAGCAAACAAAACAAAATATAGGCACATACGGTTTGGTGAGTCTCCCAGTCCTTCTCAGCAGGCTTACAACTTCTGCAGACACTTTTACTTCAGCACTTCCTCTCCTTTTAACTGACTTCCTGGATGAGGTTAACCCCTTGCGTACCAGAAGCCAGGGGTCAGAAGGGGAGGCTCTCTTCCCTCACAATTGTCGCTTCAGAGCCTCCGAAATTCCGGACCCCCAAATAACATAAAGAGAAAAACAGAGAGGACCGTTAGCTCGTCCTCTCTGGATCTATCTTAACTTTCCGGAACCTCTCACCCCCTCTGGGTGACCTCCTGAACCAGCATTTAAAGGGACCATATTCCAAAAATTTGCGCTATGTAGCGTCCATCCAGGACCCAAACCTGGCGTCCTGTACATATCCCCCCCCCCTCTGCCTCAACGCGGAGGTGTTGGAGGCACCACTCGCCATCATACAGTGGACTCGGGAGAGGGCATCTGCATTCTGATGCTGTTTTCCGGGTCTGTGCTCCACCACAAAGTTAAACTCCTGCAGAGACAGAAACCACCTAGTTACCCTGGCATTGGTGTGCTTGTTCTGTCTCATCCACGTAAGAGGAGCATGGTCTGATATGAGGCGAAACTTCCTGCCTAGAAGAAAATACTGTAGGGAGTCCAAAGCCCACTTGATGGCAAGACATTCGCGTTCCACCACCGCATAGTTTTTCTCAGCTGGCGTCAGTTTCCTACTAAGGAAAACTATTGGATGCTCCTCTCCGTTGATTTCTTGAGACAGAACTGCTCCTAGCCCTTCACTTGAGGCATCTGTCTGCACTATAAAATTCGTAGAAAAGTCCGGCGCTACAAGCACCGGGTCCTGGCATAGTGCTGTTTTAAGCCTTTGAAATGCCTTTTCAGCCTCGGCATTCCATTTGATCATGATGGACTTTCGGCCTTTGGTGAGGTCAGTCAGCGGTGCCGCAATGGTGGCAAAGTTGGGGACAAACCTCCTATAGTACCCCACTAGGCCTAAAAACGCTTTGACCTGTTTCTTTGTTAGGGGCCGGGGCCAGCCCTGTATGGCCTCTACTTTGCTCATTTGGGGCTTCACTAACCCTCTACCTACAATGTATCCTAGATACTTGGCTTCCTCCACCCCAACCGCACACTTCTCCGGATTGATGGTGAACCCTGCCCTTCTCAAGGAGTCTACCACTGCCTGTACTCAGGGAAGGAGGGAATCCCAATCCGTACTGAAAATGACAATGTCATTCAGGTAAATGGAGGCATACCGTTGGTGGGGACGCAAAGTTTTGTCCATGGCCCTTTGGAATGTGGCGGGGGCGGAGTGTAAACCAAACGGCATTCTCTTGTATTGGAAATGACCCTCCGGGGTAGAGAAAGCTGTTTTCTCTCTGACCTCTTTGGTTAGGGGAATCTGCCAGTAACCTTTTGTGAGGTCATGTACCTGGCAGGACCCAACCTCTCAATCAGCTCATCTACCCGTGGCATGGGGTATGCATCGAACTTGGAGACCTCGTTGAGTTTTCTAAAGTCGTTGCAGAAGCGGAGAGTACCATTGGGTTTGGGCACCAATACGATCGGACTGGACCACTCGCTCTGCGACTCTTCGATGACCCCAAGTTCAAGCATCCTTTTCACCTCTCCAGACACTGCCACCCTGTGAGCTTCTGGGATACGATAGGGTTTAAGCCGGACTGTCACCTTGGGCTCGGTCACAATGTCATGCTCGATGACGTTGGTGAGTCCTGGCAACCCTGAAAACATGTCCCTATTCCTTTGCAGAAACTCCTTTTGCTTGCTGGGTTTGGGGCCTAGTTAGGGTAGCCGCAACCTGCACCAGGTCGATCCCTACCTGGTCCCCTGACTGTACCGCCACCACTGCGGACACCGGTTATCTGTCTTTCCAGAGCTTCAACAAATTTACGTGATAAATTTGGTAGGGTTTTCTTTTCCCTGGTTGGTGTACCTTATAGTTTACCTCACCCACTTTCTCCACTATTTCAAACGGACCTTGCCACTTGGCCAAGAACTTGCTTTCTACCGTTGGTATTAGGACAGCTACCCTGTCACCTACTTGGAACTGTCTCACTTTAGCCGACCGGTTATATACCCTTCTTTGGGCATCCTGAGCCTTCTGCATGTGCTCTCTTACCAGTGGCATCACCTTAGCCACCCTTTCTCGCATTTGAGAAATATGTTCCACCACGGTTTTGTGCGGGGAGGACTCACTTTCCCATGTTTCCTTTACCAGATCAAGCAACCCCCTGGGCCTCCGTCCGTACACTAGCTCAAATGGTGAGAAACCCGTGGATGCCTGTGGTACCTCCCGGATAGCGAACAATAGGGCAGGGAGAAACATATCCCAATCTTTCCCGTCTTTCTGGACGACTCTTTTTAACATAGACTTCAGAGTTTTGTTAAATCTATCGGTCTGCGGGTGATAGACGGACGTCCGCAACTGCTTAATCTGAAACAGCCTGCACAAGTCCGCCATCACCTTGGACATAAAAGGGGTGCCCTGATCCGTTAATATTTCCTTGGGGAACCCAGTTTGTGAGAACATTTGAATTAACTCCCGGGCAATGGCCTTAGAGGATTTTTTTTCTTAACGGGACTGCTTCTGGGTATCTAGTGGCGTAGTCCAGGATGACCAATATGTATTGGTGCCCCCTTGCCGATTTTACCAGGGGTCCTACAAGATCCATAGAGATCTGCTCAAACGGGACCTCAATAATTGGCAAGGGTACTAGGGGGTTTCTATAGCGAGGCACCGGGGCAGTTAACTGGCAAACAGGACAAGACTCACAATATCTTTTAACCTCAGCCTTCACCCCTGGCCAGTAAAACCGGTCGGTTATCCTGGCCTCCGTTTTCTCCACCCCCAGGTGTCCTCCTAGTGCATCGTTGTGGGCTAGATCAAGGAGCATCCGCCTGTATGGTTGAGGGACCATTAACTGTTCTATGGGTTCCCCTCGGCTCTCAACCACACGATAGACTAGGTCCCCCTTCAATGTAAAATGAGGAAACCTCTGATCTGCATCTGGTATCTGTGAAACCCCATCAATGACACAAACCTGCTCTCGAGCATTGACCAGGGTAGGGTCCTATAACTGGGCGGTGCCAAACGCACCCCTGGGTACGTCCAGGTCTGGATGCACTGGCCTCTGGGATGTTTCCCCCTCACCCTCCTTAACCGGGGTAAGCTCCTCGTCATCCTCCCCCAGCATGACTTGTAATGGGTAGTGTTGCTCACGAATATTCGCATTGCGAATATTCGCTACGAATATTGCATATTCGAGTATTCGCGAATAACACGAATATCGCGGCGAATATTCGCTATTTCGAATATTCGAATGTTTACAATTTTTTTTTTAGAACAGATCACATCCTAGAGATCCCCATCGACGTATAAAAGCATTGCTGGTATGATTAGAGACCTTGGGCCGAGTAGCATGCAGCGCTCATTTTATATTGCCGAAAAATCGCAATCACTCTAGGCGTTCCCTGATGCTGGATCCGGAGGACAGCTGTCGATGGGTTGGCTGAAAGAATGATCTCATATCATTAGTGACCAACACATCTTCAAACCACCCTCTTCTTGCAGACGTTGTTGGATTGGTACCCACAACTGTTTCTCGGTGAGTGGAAATTTCTCTGCCAGCGCACGCAAAGCAGAATGCAGCATTTCCCAAAGCAAGGCCTGGAAGTGCTGCATTCTGATAGCCCACTGTGATGGTGGAAATATTTCCGCCATTTTTTGTTTGTACCAGGGGTTGCCACTCAGTACTGGTCCTTTCCCTTTATGCTTTTTATACGGGGTGTGGCAGGCGCAGCACTATGAAGTGCCTCATGCGCTGTGGCATTAGAAGAATTGTGATATCTCTGACTTTTCAGTCCAACAAGACTGTCTATTACTCTGAAATTCCTCTATTGCCGTTCTATGGAAGCAGTAGGTTTAAAGAGCACACCAAATGCTTAAAATAACTTCTTTATTAACTTCACTTTTCTTCATATAAGATACTGCTGGTCCATGTACAAAAACAAGTGATGAATAAAGTATAACAGAAAATGGTGGTTCAAATATTCAATCTTTTTTTTTAACATAAGATGGTGGATATATTTATTTCTTCAGTATTTACTCTCTCTCTCTCTCTAAGTTATTAAAGCAATCTCTGATTTCTCTGAAAGGTATAACTGTGGTTTGCAACTTGGTTTGCAGGGTTGCTTTTGCAGGGTTAGCTTAGTTGGGTTTGGTTTGTGAATTAGTTTGGTGACTTAGTTGTTCGGTGGAGGTATGGTATGGTATAATGAGTGGTGGAACTATAAGTGAACACACAGCTAGATCAGTATTCAGTTCTAATAACACTATTTACAATAAGAACATATATCTACAGTAACTGTGTAACGTACCTATTTTGCCCTGTTGCTTCCATAAAACTGCTTTGGCCTTGTGTCTGCTCTGCTGTGTCTCTGTGGTGGAATAATCTAGCAGCACATGGAGTATTAGGAACCTCCCAGACAGAGTGTTTGTAAAGCTGGTTGTGATAGGTCAAGACTCTGCTCAATGTGAGATTAGTTGTGTTTGGGCAAAGGCTTCTGATGAGTCACAAAAGCTTAACTCTATGCTTTCTGGCATGAATTCAACTGTGTTATTGCTTACCTACTGCTGCCATACAAACAAATGACTCTTAAAGGCATATTTTTTCTTTTGCTTCTGTGAACACAACATACAACTGTTATATGACATCCAAGCATAAAATCACAGTGAATAACTCTGCCTTTGTCTCTCACATAAAAACATGTGCTCTACATTAGGTTCTTAGCAGGCTTAACTGTATATACAAGTAGGTTATATTAGATACCTAGGACAGGTTCTAGCTGGCCAGCTACACGAGGGTCCTTCTTAAAACACTGGAGCATGAAGGCCCCCATTTGCACTGGAAGCGGTGGGGTGGCCTGGCTCCTGCTCATCATCCAGGATAATGTCGTCCTCGTTCTCCTCACCCCATCAACGGACACCAGGGATCCCAGAAAGGTTTAAAGCATGCTCTTCTTGCTTCTCCTCATCCGCCTCGGCACCATTCTCCTCTGACTCCCGTTGTTGACTTGTCTCGGTGGAGTAGCCCCCCCTGGGAATTCATCCAGCATTGCGACTTCCTCATTTTCCTGCTCCTGCTACTCGACAGGTTGATCAATGACACAGCGCAATGCATGCTCCAGAAAGTAGGCGTAAGGTACGATGTCACTGATGGCGCCCTGGCTGCAACTGACCAGTTTGGTGATCTCATCTAATGGCCGCAGAAGTCTACATGAATCGCGCATGAGCAGCCACTGGCGTGGTGAAAAAAAACCTAGCTCCCCAGAATCTGTCCTGCCACAGAGTTCGTACGGGTAGTCGTTAACTGCATGTTTCTGCTGGAGCAGCCTATCAAGCATATACAAGTTTGAGTTCCATCGCGTCCGGCAGTCACAAATAAGACGTCTGACGGGCAGGTTGTGTCGCCGCTGAATGTCAGCAAAGCGAGCCATGACCGTGTAAGATCTTCTGAAATGGCCCGAGATTTTCCTGGCCTGCCGCAAGACTTCCTGGACCCCAGGGTATTTGGCAACGAATCGCTGCACGACCAAGTTCAGGATGTGTGCCATGCATGGCACGTGTGTAATTTTGCCCTGTTTCAGCACGGTCAGCAGATTGTCACCGTTGTCGGTAGAAAAAATTGTTGGATAGCGCAAGATTATCAGAGTAATGGCCTATAAATTATTAATATATAGTAGTATATATAATGAAGAAATAATATAAAATTAATTAGTTATAATAGTCTATATTCCAGAGAAAATTCAATAAAATAGTCCAAGGTTACACAAGCGGCAGCAATCCCAAAGCAGAAGCAGGCTCTGAAAAATGTGTACAAAGAAGAAAGAAGGATGCGCCAATCTAAGTGCAGTAGAATAAGAAATTTTATAAAATTGTGTAAAAGCACAGCCAAATGGCTACTCACAAAAAATAAGAAATAAAAGGCATGTATATTACTGTGGTCTGGTGTCACTTGAGGTGTCTGGCAATCCCTGGTCCCAGCAGGGTCCTTGGCAAACAGGGGAACTGGTAATAATGCCGTTGCAATGTCAGGGAAACCACAAGGGAAGTAGAAGTCGCAGTTCGAGACGGTGTGCGTCTCAGCGTGGAACGCAGCACAGGGTTGTCGCTAGGGATGAGCTTCGTGTTCGAATCGAGCACATGTTCGCATCGAACGCGTAGCGTAAGCCATTTACACTACGCCGCCGCAACGTAACAGAGCAAGTGCCGTATTCTCCATGCACGTGCTCCGTAGTTTGCGTTGGCGTAGCGAAAATGGCCCAGCGTAAGGCCGCGTAATTCAAAGGGGGCGGCTTGTATTTAAATTAAGCGCGCCCCCGCGTCGATCGAACTGCGCATGCGCCGGCCGGGGAAAGAGCCCAGTGCGCATGCTCCAGCTCACGTCGCAAAGCGTCGTTGAAACCAACGTCAAAACGACGTGATCGTCACTACGCAATGCCCTATTCGCGAACGAGTTAGTAAAACGACGTAAGCGACGGAAAAAGCCGACGCTGACCCGACGCCATACTTAACATGGCATCCAACGGCACCCGACGGCATCTGACGGTACTGCGTAAGGTTACCCCTCATATTAGCAGGGGTAACCTTACGCGTTCGTAAACGACGTACGCGATGACGGGGCGGCGTAAAAGCGATCGGGAATCGGCGTAGTAGCCTCATTTGCATAGGCAAATGAGAAAACAACGTAAAGGCCACCTAGTGGCCGGAGTTGTCATTACAACTACGATCCGCAAGTGTAATTGTATTACACTTGTCGGATCTTCAGGCGTATCTATACCAAAGTGATTCAAGGTATCACTCGCATAGATACCCGGCCAAAAAAACGGCGATACGACGGGGAATCTGAGATACTCCGTCGTAGCGCCTCTGAGAATCTGGCCCAGCGTCTTTTTAGATAGATAGATAGATAGATAGATAGATCAGGGAGGCTAGTAGTCAGTATAGTTAAATTTACAGTTTGTAAAGAATATATTGACATCCCTAGGAGTTGTCAATATATTTATAAACTGTATAGCTTAGCTAGATCTGCTATTAGTATCTGTCAGGCAGTTAGATTGTGCTTTAGGGTTTACCTTAAACATAGTACTCCGTGTTAGTCAACGTGTGCTAGTTAATTGCACATAGACGCACATAACTGTTACTGCAAGTGTGCTATTTATTTGCACAGAAAGGCAGTTGCTGTTAATGCAAGTGGGCTATTGAATTGCACAGAAACGCAGTCGCTCTGACTGTGCGTGTGCTGTTTAATACCACCTGAGCGCATTTGGTGTCACCGCACGTGTGCTGTTACATACCACCTGAGCGTATTTGGTGTCACCGCACGTGTGCGGTTACATACCACCTGAGCGCAGTTAGGGTCACTGCACGTGTGCTGTTACATATTACCTGAGCGCATTTGGTGTCACTGCACGTGTGCTGTTACATATCACCGAAGCGCATTTGGTGTCACTGCACGTGTGCTGATACCTACCACCTGAGCGCATTTGGTGTCACCGCACGTGTGCTGTCACATATCACCTGAGTGCAGTTAGTGTCACCGCACGTGTGCTGTTACATACCACCTGAGCGCATTTGGTGTCACCGCACGTGTGCTGTTACATATCACCTGAGCGCATTTGGTGTCACCGCACGTGTGCTGTTACATACCACCTGAGCGCATTTGGTGTCAGCGCACATGTGCTGTTACATACCACCTGAGTGCAGTTAGTGTCACCGCAAGTGTGCTGTTACATACCACCTGAGCGTACTTGGTGTCACCGCACGTGTGCTGTTACATACCACCTGAGCGCAGTTAGGGTCACTGCACATGTGCTGTTACATATCACCTGAGCACATTTGGTGTCTCCGCACGTGTGCTGTTACATATCACCTGAGCGCGATTGGTGTCACCGCACGTGTGCTGTTACATACCACCTGAGCGCATTTGGTGTCACCGCATGTGTGCTGTTACATATCACCTGAGCGCGATTGGTGTTACCGCACGTGTGCTGTTACATACCACCTGAGCGCATTTGGTGGCACCGCATGTGTGCTGTTACATATCACCTGAGCGCATTTGGTGTCACCGCACGTGTGCTGTTACATACCACCTGAGCGCATTTGGTGTCACCGCATGTGTGCTGTTACATATCACCTAATCGCATTTGGTGTCACTGCACATGTGCTGTTACATACCACCTGAACGCAGTTAGGGTCACTGCACGTGTGCTGTTACATACCACCTGAGCGTATTTGGTGTCACCGCACGTGTGCTGTTACATATCACCTGAGCGCATTTGGTGTCACCGCACGTGTGCTGTTACATACCACCTGAGCACATTTGGTGTCACCGCATGTGTGCTGTTACATATCACCTGAGCGCATTTGGTGTCTTCGCACGTGTGCTGTTACATATCACCTGAGCGCATTTGGTGTCACTGCACGTGTGCTGTTACATATCACCTGAGTGCATTTGGTGTCACTGCACGTGTGCTGTTACATATCACCTGAGCGCAATTGGTGTCACTGCACGTGTGCTGTTACATATCACCTGAGTGCATTTGGTGTCACTGCACTCATGTGCTCCAAATGTGCTCAGGTGATATGTAACAGCACATGTGCAGTGACCCTAACTGCGCTCGGGTGGTATGTAACAGCACACGTGCGGTGACACCAAGTACGCTCAGGTGGTATGTAACAGCACACTTGCGGTGACACTAACTGCACTCAGGTGGTATGTAACAGCACATGTGCGCTGACACCAAATGCGCTCAGGTGGTATGTAACAGCTGTTACATACCACCTGAGCGCATTTGGTGTCACCGCACGTGTGCTGTTACATATCACCTGAGCGCATTTGGTGTCACCGCACGTGTGCTGTACATATCACCTGAGCGCATTTAGTGTCACCGCACGTGTGCTGTTACATATCACCTGAGCACATTTGGTGTCACTGCACTGCGCTCAGGTGGTATGTAACAGCACACGTGCGGTGACACCAAGTACGCTCAGGTGGTATGTAACAGCACACTTGCGGTGACACTAACTGCACTCAGGTGGTATGTAACAGCACATGTGCGCTGACACCAAATGCGCTCAGGTGGTATGTAACAGCTGTTACATACCACCTGAGCGCATTTGGTGTCACCGCACGTGTGCTGTTACATATCACCTGAGCGCATTTGGTGTCACCGCACGTGTGCTGTACATATCACCTGAGCGCATTTAGTGTCACCGCACGTGTGCTGTTACATATCACCTGAGCACATTTGGTGTCACTGCACGTGTGCTGTTACATACCACCTGAGCGCAGTTAGGGTCACCGCACGTGTGCTGTTACATATCACCTGAGCGCATTTGGTGTCACTGCACGTGTGCTGTTACATATCACCTGAGTGCAGTTAGTGTCACCGCACGTGTGCTGTTACATACCACCTGAGCGCATTTGGTGTCACCGCACGTGTGCTGTTACATATCACCTGAGCGCATTTGGTGTCACCGCACGTGTGCTGTTACATACCACCTGAGCGCATTTGGTGTCAGCGCACATGTGCTGTTACATACCACCTGAGTGCAGTTAGTGTCACCGCAAGTGTGCTGTTACATACCACCTGAGCGTACTTGGTGTCACCGCACGTGTGCTGTTACATACCACCTGAGCGCAGTTAGGGTCACTGCACATGTGCTGTTACATATCACCTGAGCACATTTGGTGTCTCCGCATGTGTGCTGTTACATATCACCTGAGCGTGATTGGTGTCACCGCACGTGTGCTGTTACATACCACCTGAGCGCATTTGGTGTCACCGCATGTGTGCTGTTACATATCACCTGAGCGCGATTGGTGTCACCGCACGTGTGCTGTTACATACCACCTGAACGCAGTTAGGGTCACTGCACCTGTGCTGTTACATACCACCTGAGCGTATTTGGTGTCACCGCACGTGTGCTGTTACATACCACCTGAGCGCATTTGGTGTCACCGCATGTGTGCTGTTACATATCACCTAATCGCATTTGGTGTCACTGCACATGTGCTGTTACATACCACCTGAACGCAGTTAGGGTCACTGCACCTGTGCTGTTACATACCACCTGAGCGTATTTGGTGTCACCGCACGTGTGCTGTTACATATCACCTGAGCGCATTTGGTGTCACCGCACGTGTGCTGTTACATACCACCTGAGCACATTTGGTGTCACCGCATGTGTGCTGTTACATATCACCTGAGCGCATTTGGTGTCTCCGCACGTGTGCTGTTACATATCACCTGAGCGCATTTGGTATCACTGCACGTGTGCTGTTACATATCACCTGAGTGCATTTGGTGTCACTGCACGTGTGCTGTTACATATCACCTGAGCGCATTTGGTGTCACTGCACGTGTGCTGTTACATATCACCTGAGTGCATTTGGTGTCACTGCACGTGTGCTGTTACATATCACCTGAGCGCACTTGGTGTCACCGCACGTGTGCTGTTACATATCACCTGAGCGCATTTGGTGTCACTGCACGTGTGCTGTTACATATCACCTGAGCGCATTTGGTGTCACCGCACGTGTGCTGTTACATACCACCTGAGCGCATTTGGTGTCACCGCACCTGTGCTGTTACATACCACCTAAGCGCATTTGGTGTCACCGCACGTGTGCTGTACATATCACCTGAGCGCATTTAGTGTCACCGCACGTGTGCTGTTACATATCACCTGAGCACATTTGGTGTCACCGCACGTGTGCTGTTACATACCACCTGAGCGCAGTTAGGGTCACCGCACGTGTGCTGTTACATATCACCTGAGCGCATTTGGTGTCACTGCACGTGTGCTGTTACATATCACCTGAGTGCAGTTAGTGTCACCGCACGTGTGCTGTTACATACCACCTGAGCGCATTTGGTGTCACCGCACGTGTGCTGTTACATATCACCTGAGCGCATTTGGTGTCACCGCACGTGTGCTGTTACATACCACCTGAGCGCATTTGGTGTCAGCGCACATGTGCTGTTACATACCACCTGAGTGCAGTTAGTGTCACCGCAAGTGTGCTGTTACATACCACCTGAGCGTACTTGGTGTCACCGCACGTGTGCTGTTACATACCACCTGAGCGCAGTTAGGGTCACTGCACATGTGCTGTTACATATCACCTGAGCACATTTGGTGTCTCCGCACGTGTGCTGTTACATATCACCTGAGCGCGATTGGTGTCACCGCACGTGTGCTGTTACATACCACCTGAGCGCATTTGGTGTCACCGCATTTGTGCTGTTATATATCACCTGAGCGCGATTGGTGTCACCGCACGTGTGCTGTTACATACCACCTGAGCGCATTTGGTGGCACCGCATGTGTGCTGTTACATATCACCTGAGCGCATTTGGTGTCACCGCACGTGTGCTGTTACATACCACCTGAGCGCATTTGGTGTCACCGCATGTGTGCTGTTACATATCACCTAATCGCATTTGGTGTCACTGCACATGTGCTGTTACATACCACCTGAACGCAGTTAGGGTCACTGCACGTGTGCTGTTACATACCACCTGAGCGTATTTGGTGTCACCGCACGTGTGCTGTTACATATCACCTGAGCGCATTTGGTGTCACCGCACGTGTGCTGTTACATACCACCTGAGCACATTTGGTGTCACCGCATGTGTGCTGTTACATATCACCTGAGCGCATTTGGTGTCTCTGCACGTGTGCTGTTACATATCACCTGAGCGCATTTGGTGTCACTGCACGTGTGCTGTTACATATCACCTGAGTGCATTTGGTGTCACTGCACGTGTGCTGTTACATATCACCTGAGCGCATTTGGTGTCACTGCACGTGTGCTGTTACATATCACCTGAGTGCATTTGGTGTCACTGCACGTGTGCTGTTACATATCACCTGAGCGCATTTGGTGTCACCGCACGTGTGCTGTTACATATCACCTGAGCGCATTTGGTGTCACTGCACGTGTGCTGTTACATATCACCTGAGCGCATTTGGTGTCACCGCACGTGTGCTGTTACATACCACCTGAGCGCATTTGGTGTCACCGCACCTGTGCTGTTACATACCACCTGAGCGCATTTGGTGTCACCGCACGTGTGCTGTTACATATCACCTGAGCGCATTTGGTGTCACCGCACGTGTGCTGTACATATCACCTTAGCGCATTTAGTGTCACCGCACGTGTGCTGTTACATATCACCTGAGCACATTTGGTGTCACTGCACGTGTGCTGTTACATACCACCTCAGCGCAGTTAGGGTCACCGCACGTGTGCTGTTACATATCACCTGAGCGCATTTGGTGTCACTGCACGTGTGCTGTTACATATCACCTGAGCGCATTTGGTGTCACTGCACGTGTGCTGTTATATATCACCAGAGCGCATTTGGTGTCACCACACGTGTGCTGTTACATACCACCTGAGCGTATTTGGTGTCACCGCACGTGTGCTGTTACATATCACCTGAATGCATGTGGTGTCACTGCACGTGTGCTGTTACATACCACCTGAGCGCAGTTAGGGTCACTGCACTTGTGCTGTTACATATCACCTGAGCGCATTTGGTGTCACTGCACTTGTGCTGTTACATAGCACCTGAACAATATGTCTGGAAGGACAACAAAGAGAGGCAGAGAGTCACAAGGGCAAGCAGGCTCTGCATCTAAAGGTAACGCTGGTGGTGGCCGTGGCCGCTCGTCCTTCTTTTCGGGAGCTGGCCGTGTTGAGCCTCAACATGCTGAGAAATTAGTAGAGTGGATGACCAAGCCGTCCTCATCCTCCTCATCCTCTCTCACACAGACTGATCTAAGTTTGTCTGGCAAAGCAGCTGCCAAGTCGTCCTCTTCCATCTGCACAATGGCTTCACACAATACTTCCCTAGTCCAACCATGTCCTCCTGAGGAGTCCCCCGAACTGTTTCAACACAGTGTTGGGTACATGCTGCAGGAAGATGCACAGCGTTTTGAAGACTCCGATGACGGAACACAGATAGAGGAAGGCATTGATGTGAGCCCAGGGAGAGGGGGTGGCCGAGAGGGACAGCAATCTGGGAGTAATGTTCCCCCAGCTGGAGCATACTGCCAGGTTGTTGACAGTGATGAGGAGGGAGGGGATGATGAGATCACTGACTCTACCTGGGTGCCTGATAGGAGAGAAGAGGAGGAGGAAGAGGAGGAGGAGGAGGAGGGGGAGGAGGAGGACGAGGCACAGGCACATCTCCAAAGAGGCAGGATGCCCTCCAGGGGTCAGCTTAAGGGCACACCGAATGCATTACAGCGCACATCTACAGCGCTTGTGCATGGCGCTGCTGTGTCTGACCGGTACAGCAAAAGTTCTTTGGTGTGGGCCTTTTTTGAAACATGTCCACAAGATCGTACCTTTGCTATTTGCAACATATGTCGCACGCGTATCTTGTGTGGCCAAAACATCAACCGCCTGGGTATCACATGCTTGTCCAGACATATGTCGACTTGCCATGCAGCTCGTTGGCAAGCACACCAGAAAGACCCACACCAAAGACAAAAGCATACCCCCCTTGCCCTTCTGGGACCTCCAACCCCACTAGACCCCCAGTCCTCTCTGAAGCCTGCAGTGAAGGTGTAGAAATAGGTGTCACAAGCTAGTAGTAGCAGGCAATCTACTGATAGTACCAGGCAAATTTCCCTGCCCCAGCTGCTGCAGTGCCGAAAGAAGTACAATCCCAGCCATCCACATGCCCAGCAGTTGAATGCTAGCTTAGCGAAATTGCTAGCACTTCAACTGTTACCTTTTCAGTTGGTGGATTCTGCCCCCTTCCGTGAGTTTGTGCAACGTGCAGTACCTCAGTGGCAAGTACCAAAACGCCACTTTTTCTCTCGGAAGGCGATTCCGGCTCTCTACCGGCATGTGGAAGGCAATGTCCATGCCTCGCTGGACAGGGCGGTCAGTGGTAAGGTGCATCTTACCGCTGACTCATGGTCCAGCAGGCATGGACAGGGACGTTACCTGTCTTTTACGGCCCATTGGGGGACTCTGCTGGCAGCTGGGAAGGACGCAGGGCAAGGTCCAGTAGTTTTGGAGGTTGTTCCGCCACCACGCCTCCAAAACACTACTACTGCTTGTGACACACCTTTCTACTCCACCCCCTCCTCTTCGTCTTCCTCTGTGGCCTCTTCCTGTGCTGATTTTTCCTCAGAACCAGCCGTGCTCCGTAGGCAAACGAGAGGCTACGCAGGAATGCAGGCCAAGAGATGCCATGCGGTGCTAGAGCTGGTGTGCTTGGGAGACAGGAGCCACACTGGGGAAGAGGTTCTTTCAGCTCTGCAGGGGCAGGCTCAGAGGTGGTTGACGCCACACCAGCTGAAGCCTGGAATGGTGGTCAGTGATAATGGCACCAACCTCCTCTCTGCCCTGCGACAGGGAAAACTCACCCACGTGCCCTGTTTTGCGCATGTCCTGAATTTGGTGGTGCAGCGGTTCTTGGGCAGGTACCCAGGCTTACAGGATGTCCTGAAGCCTCCAGCAGAAGAGCTGGGATCAGGGTCAAACTTCACTGTGCTCTGCCCAGCACCAAGGGCAGTATTTGTGGAGTTACAAGGAACTTCCCCAGCTGAAGCGCTGGTCACCGGACAGAGGGTTCAAGACCTTTGCCCCACCCCTGTGGCAGTTCCAGAAGCTCAGGGTGAGAAGGTGGCGATCACGCCCCAGCCGCAGATTACAGAATGTATGGACTGTTCAGAGGATGCTACTGGCGGCTGCACCCCACTACAGCTTGTGCGGATATCGGTGGATGGGACTGTGGTCTCCACAACCAGCAACCCAGCGGAAGAGCTGGCAACAGAGCAGAGTGCCCCGGGCCTCTGCTTTCACCTAACAGAAGAAGGGGTTCCTGTGGTAGTGGATGGGACTTCGATCTCCACTGACACAACCCCAGAAAATGGTGCAGCTCTGAGACAGGAGGATGTCGGTTTTGCTTTGCTTTGCAAGCACTGGGGGATTTTCACCTAGCACCAGTGGATGGGACTTCAGTCTCCACTGGTATACCCCAGGGATGGTGGCCAGTTGGCCCAGATCCCCAACAGCATGATGGACTGAGCCCAGCCACCCTGTCATCTCTCCAGCGGCTGAAAGGACTCCAGGGAGTAGGGACAGTCCAGGCCTCTCCCCAGCGGCAGACGTGTTCCCTGAGAGAGGCAGAGGATGGTGGGGTGAGTAATGCTCTGTTTGGGACAAGTTATTTGGGGTACTGTGTGGGCACCAGAATTGGGGCCTTTCCCAGTGTTAGTCTCCTGCCAAAGGGGGAGAGGGGTGACAGACCCAGCCGGGACAGGGGCTTTTGGAGAGGACTGAATGCGAGCCTCTTGCCGTCCGATTATGGGCCAGGGCCTCAAAGCAGGAAGACGGATGGGTTATCCTGGCAGACGGTCCTGGAACCTTAAGACTACTTGTCCAACATCCTCAAGTTGACCCGTGTGGGTCCCACTGCGGCTGTTGGACTATTTCCCAGGGGGAGTAATGTCATGGACCGTGAAATCATACTTCATGTATTACATAAGATGAGACATTATGTATATGACATATTGCAGGATGCCTTTGGACATTATGAGGTGTCTGTCTACTGTAGATGGGGATTGAACTGAATTAGACTATTGAGGACTATTGAAAGGCTAAGTGGCTTGTGAAAGACATTCATTGTCCAGTGTGTAGAGGTGTTAATTCAAGTTGGCTCTTAGACATTTCTATTGTGTGATAACACTGTTTTGAGCCTTTTGATTATCAGGAGTATTGGATTAGCATGTCATTATCTAAAAAAGTGTGATCTCTCAGATGTAGTAATGACCTCCTCTCTATGCGAAGACGAGCCGGCTAGATAACATATTCTGTTAACTTCACTGATGTCATTGTCTACAGAAATGTCATTCTCTCTGAGGTAGTGAAGTCATGCTAAATACATCGGTGCCGAAATGTCTCGGCATGGAAACCCTGAGGTTTTGAGGAAAGCTGTAACCTGTATATAACCAGCTGAGTGTTTCAATAAAGTTGAGTTCTGGTTGAACATTCATACAACTCGTTTGGTGTGTGTTCTTCATGGATCCAATCGGCACATAGCTGTAGGTTGGATCCTGGAATCTTGGATGACTGGACCATCAGATGTTTCAAGCTGCAGGCTGATCCGATAGAAGCAGAGGAGTGTCGGGAGAGCAGGATCTGGGCGAGCAAGGGTCTCGTCACACCTTCTCCTCCTCACTTTTCTTGCTGATAGCTTGTAAGAAATGTTGTGTTTCTGGGCTCCGCCACCAGTGCCTAAGGCACAATTTTTCTGCCCCTGTTTAACAGGGGCGCCTAATAACAACAATTTTTGATGCAATACTTTGCACGTGGCTCCTTGTTGCGCTCCAATTGGAGTTATTGGGAGGGGTTGCAGTGTTGTGTTGTGCCCAAGTGTCACGTACCTGGTGGTCGAGCCCGACGTGCAAGGAGTGGCTGCCCTTGCTTCTCTGATCCTGAGACCCCTGATAGAGCAAACAGGGGGTATGGGAGTGCAGAGTCGCACGAACGCCGGTTGCAGCGCAGGTGCTGGGCTAGAGGGGCTTCTGGAGGCTCCGTGCTGCGTGAAGGAACAGGTATAGACAGGTGGAAAGGCACTTGAAGCAGAGAAGCCACAGGAACGGGGAAGGTGTTCTGTAGTACAGCGGAAGTAAGTCCCAGCAGGAAAGTCCGCGGCAGACTGGTAGGTCGGGTACTGGTGCGGTAGACAAGCAGAGTCAAAGTTCAGACCGGGTCGGCAACAGGCGGGCAGCAGAAGGTACAGAGGGTCAGGCAGGCGGATTGTCAGGCAGGCCGGGGTCAGGGCAGGTGGAAGACAAGCAGAATCAGAAGCAAGCCGGGTTGTCAGGAACAGGAATAAACAGGAACAGGCACAGGTAACACTAGGAACCGCTGTAGACCGGACAGCAAGAGGTGCAGGGGTCAGGTCCTTTTTAAAGCAAAATTTGGCGACAGAATGGCGTCCTCACGTGCCCGCGCCGTCGCCGCGAATGCGCGCGCCCACGCCGTTGCCGCGAATGCGCGCGCCCGCGCGTCGATGCGCCGCTACTGCCACCTGGTGTCTGGGACTGCTCATGACATTGCCCCCCTCCAATGGGCAGCCTCCGGATGCCCAACTGGGACAACTTGAGAGGATGAGCATCTTTAAAGGACTGGACCAACCTTTCTGCATGGATGTTACACTCAGGCTCCCATGAATTGTCCTCGGGCCCATAACCCTTCCATTTGACTAAGAACTGGATTTGGTTGCGTCTCTTCCTACAGTCCAAAATGGATTCGACCTTGAACTCTTCTTCCCCGTCGAATAAGACTGGTTCAGGAGGCCCGATGTTTCGCCCGGGGAAGGGGTCGGGAACGTCGGGTTTAAGAAGGGCAACATGGAAAACTGGGTGGATACGGAAAGTTTCCGGTAGTTCCAGTTCATAGGCCACATTATTGATTTTCCTCTTAACGGGAAAAGGGCCCACGAATCTAGGGCCTAATTTCTTTGATGGGCAGGCGAGTTTCAGATTTAGGGTAGACAGCCATACTTGGTCCCCAGGTTCCAGGTTAAGCTCCCCCTCCTTCTCCTGTCAAACACCTCCTTATTGTACTCCTGCGTCCTCATCATGGTCTCCTGCAGGACCTTATTGTTCGTGGTGAAAAAGTCCAAAGTTTCCTGGACAGCAGGCACCGAGCTCTCGGGGACCGAGTTAGACAGGAACAGTGGGTGAAAGCCGTAATTTGCGTAAAACGGGGATTGTCTGGTGGCAGAGTGGACGGAGTTGTTGTACGCAAACTCAGCTAGGGGCAGCAGGGGTGCCCAGTCCTCTTGAGAGAAGGATGAGAAGCAACGTAAGTATTGCTCAAGGGTCTGGTTGGTCCTTTCCGTTTGACCATTTGACTGCGGATGGTAGGCAGAGGAAAATGACAGACCGATCTTGAGGGATTCACAGAGTGCTCTCCAAAATCGTGAGGTAAATTGTACCCCCCGGTCGGATACAATATTGGCGGGGAAGCCATTGAGCCTCACAATTTCTTTGATGAACATCCTGGCTGTCTCAGCAGCAGAGGGTGTACCCCTCATGGGCAAAAAGTGTGCCATCTTGGAGAGTCTGTCCACCACTACAAAGATAGTGGTAAAGCCTTCTGAAGGGGGGAGTTCCACAATGAAGTCCATGGAGATCATTTTCCAAGGTCTTTCTGGTACTGGCAATGGTTTTAACAATCCCCAGGCTCTCGTTTTACTCCCCTTGTTCCTCATGCATGTGATACAGGACTCCACATATTTCCTGCAGTCCATTACGAGTTGGGGCCACCAGAATGTGCGCTGTAGTAGCTCGGAAGTCTTATGCACCCCAAAATGGCCGGCCAATTGGTGGTCATGGCAAAACTTTAAGACACTGACCCGTAGGCCCTCCGGCACGAAAATTTTGTCCTGGTGCCACAGCAGGCCGTCTTTAAACTGTAAGTCCGAACCAGGTAAGGGTGAAACACCGGACGAGGCCTGCCTGATTTGAGATAACAAGTCCTCTTGGATCAACAGGAAGTTTCCAGGCGACAAGATAGTGTCCGGAGGGGTAGTGGTTTCCGGGTCACCATACATACGAGAAAGAGCGTCAGGCTTGGAGTTCTTCGACCCGGGTCTGTACGTTATGTGAAACGAAAATCTGGTGAAGAACAGTGCCCACCTAGCCTGGCGCGGTTTCAGTCTCTTGGCGGTCTTCAAATATTCAAGATTCTTATGATCTGTGTAGATCAGGATTGGGTGGGCCGCGCCTTCCAAGAGGTACCGCCACTCTTCCAGAGCGGCCTTGATTGCCAGCAATTCCCGGTCCCCCACATCATAATTTCTTTCCGACTCCGACAACTTACGAGAAAAAAAAGCAACAGGGTGTAAGAGGGCCTTGGGGCCCTGCCTTTGGGAAAGAACTGCTCCGACCGCAGTTTCCGATGCATCTACCTCCAGGATGAAGGGCAAACTGGCATCAGGGTGTTTGAGGATAGATGCTGAGATGAACAAGTCCTTAAGCTTGTCAAAGGCAGTTTGAGCCTCAGGGGACCATTGGAATCGAGTGGTTTGTTTGGTCAGGTTGGTTATCGGGGCGATGATGCTAGAGAAACCCCTGATGAATTTTCAATAAAAGTTTGCGAAGCCAACAAAACGTTGGACGCCCTTCTTGTCCTTGGGTGCCGGCCAGTCCAGGATTGCAGAGACCTTTTGGGGGTCTATCTTGATACCCTCCACGGAGATTATGAGACCCAAAAACTGTATGCTTTGGCGTTCAAACTCGCACTTCTCGGGTTTGGCATAGAGTCTTCGCATTCGAAGACGGCCAAGCACACATTTGACGTGTTCCCGATGTTTGCTCAAAGATGGAGAAAAAATGAGGATGTCATCCAAGTAGATAATAACAAAAAGGTCGAGGTAGTCTCTGAAGATATCGTTCACAAAGTGCTAGAACGTGACGGGGGCGTTACAGAGCCTGAAGGGCATGACTAAATACTCGAAGTGCCCGAAGCGGGTGCGGAAGGCCGTTTTCCATTCATCCCCGTCTCGAATCCGCACCAGATTATACGCCCCGCAGAGATCCAGCTTTGTGAAGATGACTGCAGCCCCCAAACGTTGGAACAACTCAGGCACCAAGGGGAGAGGGTACCGGTTCTTAATAGTCACTTTGTTTAATTCCCTATAGTCCACACAGGGGCGAAGAGAATGGTCCTTTTTCTCTACAAAAAAGATCCCAGCTCCTGCCGGGGAGGTGGATGGACGAATAAATCCCTTTCTAAGGTTCTCATCAATATATGTTTCAAGGGTCTCAAGCTCAAGACCTGTCAAGGGGAAGATCCTTCCAAAGGGAATTTCAGCTCCGGGGAGAAGCTCTATCGGGCAATCGTAGGCCCTATGCGGAGGGAGAGATTCAGCCCCCTTTTTGTTGAAGACATCCAGGAAGTCGTGGTATTCACTGGGAACAGCTTGGCGGGTCTCAGCATCAGAGTCCATACAGAGTAGGGGAGACGGGGAAGATGGCTCTTGTAGGCAATGCTGACGACAATATGGGGATCCGAGAAAGACCTCCCCGGTACTCCAGTTGATTTATGGATTATGGGCTTGTAGCCACGGGATGCCTAGGATAATGGGGAATATGGGTGAGTCAATCACATCTAGGCACAACAGTTCATGGTGAATGTTGGCGATGGTTGTGGCCAACGGCAGGGTTTCCTGGGTAACCGGCCCGGACCTCAGGGCGGATCCATCTGCAAGGTGTACGGAAAGTCCAACGGCCCTGGGGCGCAGAGGGATGAGGTGTCTGGAGGCAAAAGACTGGTCCAGGAAACAACTGCAGTCTCCTGAGTCAATTATAGTGCTGGCCGGGATATTCCTTCCGGGGAGCTGAAAGACAATGGGGACAGCCAGATGAGAGGAGTAATTCTTGGGGGCAGCAGGTAAATGAACAGATGACAAGAAGGGACACTTACGAAACTTCGCCGGACAGGACCTCACGAAGTGCCCGGGCTCCCCGCAGTACAGGCACAGGTTGTTCGCCCTTCGTCGTTGGCGCTCCTCTGGCGTTAGGGACGGACGGGAGAAGACCCAGCTGCATGGGTTCCGGAGTGTCCGGTGGAGCAGGAGGCGAAGAGACTGGTGGAACCGGGTTGGAGAAGGAGGGTACCCGTGACAGCATCCAAACTGGTCGCGATGGCCCGGCGGCACGTTCTGACCGGCGCTCTCTCAGGCGCCTATCAATCTGAATGGTCAAATTGATTAGCGCGTCTAAAGTCCCAGGGACGCCTACCCGAGCCAGTTCATCTTTAAGTGCCTCCGAGAGGCCCAGGCGGAATTGGTAGCATGAGGCTGCATCGTTCCAGTTAGTGTCTGAGCTCCATCTCCGGAACTCAGACACGTAGTCCTCCGCAGGCCTGCGACCCTGTTGAAGAGCATGAAGAGCGGCCTCTGCAGTGGCAGCCTGGTGCGGGTCCTCGTACAACAAGGACATGGCTTGAAAAAAGGTGTCAAGGGTATCAAGGGACACGTCCTTCTGTTCCAAAAGGCGGTGGGCCCCCGCCTGTGGTTCCCCGGATAAGAGCGAAATCACGAAGCCCACCTTGGTGGCCTCCAGCGAAAAAGTCTGTGGTTGCAGCGCAAAGTAGAGCTCGCAGGCATTGCGAAAGGCTCGGTATTTGGTTCGTTCTCCAGAGAACCTCTCAGGGGTAGGGACCCTGGGTTCCGGTGGCATCATGATCACAGAAGGCGAAGCGGAGTTGCCTGTAGCAGCAGAGGTGGTCGCTGGAGCAGATAAAGCCTGGACGCGGTTCTCCAGACGCGTATAGCCTTCTTGCAGAGTCCGAACTGCCTGGGTTAGTCCATCGAGGTGCCGGCAGAGATCCTGCATAGGATCCACTCCTTGCGCGGGCTCGGTCATGGCTGTCCGGTACTGTCACGTACCTGGTGGTCAAGCCCGACGTGCAAGGAGTGGCTGCCCTTGCTCCTCTGATCCCGAGACCCCTGATAGAGCAAACAGGGCGTACGGGAGTGCAGAGTCGCACGAACTCCGGTTGCAGCGCAGGTGCTGGGCTAGAGGGGCTTCTGGAGGCTCCGGTGCTGCGTGAAGGAACAGGTATAGACTGGTCGCTGCAGGTGGAAAGGCACTTGAAGCAGAGAAGCCACAGGAACGTAAGTCCCAGCAGGAAAGTCTGTGGCAGACTGGTAGGTCGGGTACTGGTGCGGTAGACAAGCAGAGTCAAAGTTCAGACCGGGTCGGCAACAGGCGGGCAGCAGAAGGTACAGAGGGTCAGGCAGGCGGATCGTCAGGCAGGCCGGGGTCAGGGCAGGCGGAAGACAAGCAGAATCAGAAGCAAGCCTGGTTGTCAGGAACAGGAATAAACAGGAACAGGCACAGGTAACCCTAGGAACCGCTGTAGACCGGACAGCAAGAGGTGCAGGGGTCAGGTCCTTTTTAAAGCCAAATTTAGTGCCAGAATGGCGTCCTCATGTGCCCGCGCCCGCGCCGTTACCGCGAATGCGCGCGTCGATGCGCCGCTACTGCCACCTGGTGGCTGGGACTGCTCATGACACCAAGGCACAATTTTTCTGCCCCTGTTTAACAGGGGCGCCTAATAACAATTTTTGATGCAATAATTTGCACGTGGCTCCTTGTTGCACTCCAATTGGAGTTATTGGGAGGAGTTGGAGTGTTGTGTTGTGCCCAAGGCACAATTTTTCAGCCCCTGTTTAACAGGGGCACCTAATAACAATTTTTGATGCAATAATTTGCACGTGGCTCCTTGTTACGCTCCAATTGGAGTTATTGGGAGGGGTTGCAGTGTTGTGTTGTGCCCAGGGCACAATTTTTCTGCCCCTGTTTAACAGGGGCGCCTAATAACAAAAAATGTTGATGCAATACTTTGCACGTGGCTCCTTGTTGCGCTCCAATTTGAGTTATTGGGAGGGGTTGCAGTGTTGTGTTGTGCCCAAGGCACAATTTTTCTGCCCCTGTTTAACAGGGGCGCCTAATAACAACAATTTTTGATGCAATAATTTGCACGTGGCTCCTTGTTGCGCTCCAATTGGACTTATTGGGAGGGGTTGCAGTGTTGTGTTGTGCCCAAGGCACAATTTTTCAGCCCCTGTTTAACAGGGGCGCCTAATAACAATTTTTGATGCAATATTTACAGTATGTTTGAGGGGTGTCCTTTTCTCTAAAAATTTTCTTTCACAAAACAATAATGGCCCCCCACCACCGCTAAAATATTCGACATATTGTTGCCACACAGCACGTGCGCAAGCAGTATTATTTACTTTTTTTATTAGTCCTCTCATGTTGTGCAGGGACATTTCTAAACATGTGCCACTACTATAGACACCCAGCAGGTGTGATATTTAAAGGAATTTTTTTTTTCACTTTAAGCATCATTAAAATGGCTGCTCCGGAAAAAACGGCTGTTTTTAAAACTTTAAAACTTTTTTTTCCATTGATACATGTTCCCTGGGGCAAGACCCGGATTCTGAACGATGTTTTCCAACATTAAATTGGATTTTGGTCTTTAAAATGATCGTTTTTGAATTCGAACGTTCGGGTCCCATAGACTTCAATGGGGTTCGAAAAGTTTGTGCGAACCCGCGGTCTGTTCGAACGTTCTGGTGCAAACCGAACCCGGGGGTGTTTGGCTCATCCCTAGTTGTTGCATTGGAAGTGACGTGGAGCAACCGGATGTTGCATTTCACAGCCTCCGCTAGTTTCCTCAAATCCATCTGATCCATTCCATCCAGCACACCACTTTACCAACTGTCAAATTGAGCGGTGTTAGCCACTGATCTGCCTGTGAACGCAAAGCTGAAAGGAGTGCAGAACCAGTGTGGCTCTTGTTTACCAGGCACAACAGGCGCAGCACAGCATGGCAACGTCTCACCATGTCGAATTGGTTCTGGGGATCTTGGGCGGCGCAGCGGAAGAGACGGTAGCATCAGAAAAGGAGGAGTCAGCCGAGGAGGAGAGGGAGGATGGAGTAGGAGGAGGAGAAGAGGCAGGTCTGCATGCAATCCATGGCGGTAAAGCCAAATCTACATGGGTGCCACGGGTTTCATGCTTGACGGCAGTCAGAAGGTTCACCCAGTGGGCAGTAAAAGTTATATACCTTCCCTGCCCGTGTTTTCTAGACCACGTGTCTGTGGTCAGATGTATCTTGGCACTGACACTGTGTGCCAGAAAAATATTCACTTGCCGCTGAACATGGCCATATAGCTCTAGGATGCCCTTCTGTGAGAAATATTTCCTTCCTGGTACCTTCCATTGTGGTGTTCAAATGGCCACAAATTTTCAAAAGGCCTCCAAATCCACCAGTTTATATGGCAGTAGTTGGCGGGCTATCAGTTCCGACAAGCCAGCAGTCATCGTTTTTTTACGATCGAACATTTGGGACACAGAAGCCTGCCTTTTTGCAGAAAAATTAGAGGGCGGCATGATAGAAGGTGGAGTGGAAGACAATTGTGAGTATAGAGGAGAAGGAGAAGAGGCTGGACGGTGAGAGCCTGGAGTGTGGCTTTGTTGGATCTGATGGTGTTGCTCCCACTGGGCTTGGTGATGGGAGGCCAGTTGCCTTCTTAAGGCAGTCGTCCCTAGGTGAGTGTTGGGCTTACCGCGACTTATGATTTGACTGCAAAGGCTGCAGATGGTAACACTATTGTCAGCAGCAGACACGTTAAAAAATCCCAAACTGCGGTACCATGGGTCGGCGTTCTAGGAGCGCCAGATGTGACCGTACATGGTTGATGGCTAGCTCCTGATACATTAGGAGTCTGTTTTGTCCCTCCTGTGCAATGTAAGTTTGGCCTGCTTCTCCTCCCTATCTGCTGGTCCATCTCTCCCTCTGAACACCCCTCCTCTTCCTCTCTTGTGGGCACCCACGTGACGTCTGTAGACACATCATCATCAACGTCACCTTCCCCACACTAACAATAGAGAGCTCGGAGTAGGCAGCAACAGCGGGGACCAACGTTCTTGGGCTGATCTAGGTACTGTCATCAGACTGCTGAGTGGTGGCTGTTGCCACCCCCTCTTCCTGATCCAATGCCAAGAATGGCTGCACATCGGAAATGTCTTCTGATGGATCAGAAAATAATTCCTGTGACTCAAGCGGAGGGTATATGGTTGTGGTGTTAGTGGTGAGTGCAACCAAATCTGGTGCGTCCTTTGATGTAATCGAACGCAACTTGTGCCACATCCCAATTTGGCTCTGGTTTGGTGCTCCTGCCCTACCCTTACCACCCCTATGGAAGGACCTACCTCTTCCTCTGCCTGTCATTTTTTAAATGACCCTGTGACAAAAGTCTCTAGAGAAATGCAGTATATGTGGAAGAAGGTACCGTATTTATCGGCGTATACCGCACAATTTTTTGCCCTGAAAATCAGGGCAAAATCGTGGGTGCGCGGTATACGCTGATACTCGCTTTCCCGCGCCGATCTCGAATACTGTGCCTGCATATACTGAGCGTAGTACACTCGGGTATAGTCGGGCAGACTCAGCTCCTCTCGCACTGACGTCCTGGATGTACAGGACGTGAGCGCGAAAGGAGCCGAGCCTGCCCGACTATACGCGAGTGTACTGCGCTCGGTATATGCAGGCGCAGTACACTCGTGAATAGTCGGGCAGACTCGGCTCCTCTCGCGGTGACGTCCTGTACGTCCAGGACGTCAGCGCGTGAGGAGCCGAGTCTGCCCGACTATACCCGAGTGTACTGCGCTCGGTATATGCCGGCGCAGTATTCGAAATCGGCGCGGGAAAGCGAGGATCGAGCGGGGAGGACGTCGCAGAAGGACGCCGGACCTGACGAAAAGGACACCCGAAGCCGCCGATGGACGCCGCGCAAGACACCAAAACTGTAAGTATAAAAAACTTTTTTCCACAGGAATGGGGGCCACTTTTGGGGTGCGCGCTATACGCGGGAGCACACTATACCCCGATAAATACGGTATATAACACCCTGCTTCAATCTGTCGTTTTGGGGGGCCACTGGTTCATCTCACCAGTTATAAAACTTTTTTTCAGGAAATGTTGTCACTGTGTGTAGCAGGGGTAACGCAGCAAAAGAGGCAAAAATTCTGCAGTACCCAAATACACCACCAGTCACAATGCTGCACAATAAAAATCCATTATAATATGCTTTCTATGATAGAAAGTATATTATAAGTGTATTACACCCGTATATACTGCACACCAAACAATAGTACACCTATACCAGTACTTAAAAGGACTTTTGTGGACCTGTTAGGTAACGATTTGTGTCACTACTCCACACAGCAACCTCTCCCTTCACTGACAAAAGGCAGAATGTATCACCCCAGTTATAAAACTTATTTTTTTTTTTACAGTATCATTTGTCACTGTGTGTAGCAAGAGGTAAAGCAGCAAAACAGAAAAAAAAATATCTGCAGTATATATACATACAAATATACATCAGTCACAATGCTGCACAGTGCACAATACAAATCCACTATAATATGCTTTTTATGTTAGAAAGTATATTATAAGTGTATTACACCCCTGCACATCAAACAATAGTACATCTATACCAGTCCTTAAAAGGACTTTTGTGGACCTGTTAGCTAACGATATGTGTAACTAGTACTACAGCCTATCCCTGCTCCACACAGCACAGCAACCTCTCCCTACACTGACAAACAGCAGAATGTAAAATGGCCACCAGATCAGATCTATTTATAAGGGGGTATGTCCATGTGCTGAAATGTCTCAATTGGCTGTCCTGTATCAAATGATGGATGTGTCATGGGTCAAAGTTCTTCCCAATAACGCGGGATGTCCGACTGTTCGGCGAACTGCGAACGAGCAAAGTTCGCCACAAAACGACCGCCGGACGAACTGCCAGGCCATCTCTACTTCCTACACATATGTTACTGTGTTATCGCACTGTGTTTTTCTATTTCTTGTTCTTGCTCTTGAAATACACAATAAAAAGTAATTTAAAAAAATGTTGAAAGAAAAACCAGCATGGGGTCCCCGCCAAAATACATACCAGGCCCTTATCAATGCATGCAGCCCAGAAGATCAGAAAAGGGTGGGCGAGTGAGCACCCCCCCCTTCAGAACCATACCAGGCCCCATGCCCACAACATCGGGGGTGGGTTCTTTGGGGCAGTCCCTTACCCCAAAGCACCTTGTGAGAAGGGCCTCATCCCCACAACCCTGGCTGGTGGTAGTGGGGGTCTGCGGGCAGGGAGCTTATTGGAATCTGAAAGCCCCCTTTAACTACTTGAGATCCGCGCTACAGCCGAATGACGGCTCTAGCGCAGATCTAAATTGTCAACAAGCCGTCAATTGACGGCTTGTCACTAGCTGTTTCCCGGCGCGCGCTCCAGAGCGCGCTGCGGGGAAACACTGTGTTGCCCGTGTCCCTTGGACACAGCCAATCACAGATCGCCGCGAACGGCCAATCAGAGTGGCCGTTTGCGATGCGATCTGTGCGGCCAATGAGAGATGATCTCATAGATCATCTCTCATTGCCGTTTTACATAGAGACAGCGTCCTGTCTCTGGAGAGCAGGAGACGGATCTGCGTCTCTTGTACATAGAGACACAGATCGGTCACCTCCCCAGTCACCCCCCCTCCCCCCACAGTTAGAACACTATGCAGGGAATACATTTAACCCCTTCCTCACCCCCTAGTGTTAACCCCTTCAATTTCAGTCACATTTATACTGTAATTAGTGCATATTTATAGCACCAATCGCAGTATAAATGTAAATGACGCCAAAAATGTGTCAAAAGTGTCCGATGTGTCCGCCATAACGTCGCAGTCACAATAAAAATCGCAGATCGCCGCCATTTCTAGTAAAAAAAAATAATAAAAAAAAATAATTCTGTCCCCTATTTTGTAGGCACTATAAATTTTGCGCAAACCAGACGCTTATTGCGATTTTTTTTTTTTTTTTTTTTTACCAAAAATATGTAGAAGAATACGCATCGCCCTAAACTGAGAAAAAAAAAGTTTTTTTTTTTTTTAATTGGGATATTTATTATAGCAACAAGTAAAAAATATTGTATTTTTTTCAAAATTGTCGCTCTATTGTCGCAAAAAATAAAAACCGCAGAGGTGATCAAATACCACCAAAAGAAAGCTCTACTTGTGGGGAAAATAGGACGTCAATTTTGTTTGGGAGCCACGTCGCACGACCGCGCAATTGTCAGTTAAAGCGACGCAGTCCCGGAAGCTGAAATATCACCTGGGCAGGAGGGGGGTATAAGTGCCCAGTAAGCAAGTGGTTAAAGCGGAGTTCCAGCCACAATTTCACTTTTTAAATATAAATACTCCTGTAATACACAAGCTTGATGTATTCTAGTAAAGTTAGTCTGTAAACTAAGGTCCGTTTTGTTAGGTTGTTACAGCATTTAGGGCCAGATTCACGAACACTTGCGCTGGAGTATTTGGATATGCGCCGCGTAACTGTGATGATGCGCCGTCTTTTCTATGTGCCCGTACCCACCAAACTAGATGCGCCCAATAACGGCTCATTTGCGACCGGCGGAACGTTCCGACGCCAGAGTATCGTCAGCGCTTATTTTCGCTGGGCGCATCAGTCGCGCCTATTGATTTCCCCTGCAAATATGCAAATGAGGGATTTTTCCCAATTCACGATCGGATTAGCACCATACGCTGGCTACATGCGCCGCGCGTATCTGGTCCGTCCGGCGCAAAGTTATTTCTACAAAAGGCTGCTTTATCTTTACTCCAGACGGTCACAGGTCAGCAGGAGAGCAGCTACAGCAGCGTTACCGACGAAACTAGCAAGCTGAACAACAACACTAGCAAGGACAACACCTCTGTGTGCCAACATGCCAGGGGCACTCGTGGTCCTAAGACTAGTACTGGGTCCCTCGCTACGGAGGAGGCGGGCACGTGAGAGGATATACCGCACTCGTATGAACCTCTTTGGCATGGGGGATGAGGAGGTGTATCGCCTCTTCAGATTCAGCCCAGATGCAATACTTGAACTAACCACAACCCTGCAGGGTGACATCACCAGCAAGACACACCGCTCACAAGCAGTGCAGCCACTGGTGAAGGTCCTGGCAACACTTCATTTCCTTGCCAGTGGATCATTCCAGCGTACAAGTGGAGTGGTGGCTGGGATGTCACAGTCCTCCATAAGCAGATGTGTGCACCAGGTTGTCCCTGCAATCCTCAGACGCATGTCCAACCAGTTCATCAGACCCACCACTGAGGAGCTGCGGCTGAAGGCAATGACAGATTTCTACAACATTGCCAGATTCCCACGCACCATCGGGGCCATTGATTGCACACATGTGGCCCTACAGCCCCCCAGTGCCACAGAGCACATATACCGCAATCGGAAGCATTGGCACTCCATCAACGTACAGGTGATAGCCGATGCCCAACGCCTCATATGGCACGTCCGTGCCAAACACCCCGGGTCCAGCCATGACAGCTTCATATACCGTCAGAGTCCCATCCCAGCAGAATTCGAACAGAACATGTATGGGGACAGCTGGCTGGTTGGTGAGTGACATGGGAGTCAGGCATGACTATCCCCTCCCGTGATGCACAACAGAAGTCGCACATGCATGACTAACATTCTCCTGTCTTTTACCTTACAGGTGACTCTGCATATGCACTGGGACCCCATCTAATGACTCCTTTCCGGAACCCCCAAACCAGAGGAGAGAGAAAATACAATGAAGCACACATCAAAACCCGTGCAGTGGTGGAGCAAACATTTGGGCTCCTGAAGTCCCGTTTCCGCTGCCTGGATAAGTCCGGGGGGACCCTATTGTATTCCCCTACCTTTGTGTGTCAGATCATCGCTGCATGTTGCATACTACATAACTTTGCTATGAAAAAAGGCCTAGAGATTGACATACGTGATGACCTGACCCCCGACCCACACAGTCCCCACCTGGCAGAGGACACCCAGTCTGCTGATGGAAGAGCAGTCAGGAGGGTCCTCGCCGTAGGCATCTTTGGACACTAAACCAAAACATTACTAACACAGACAGTGCACGCGTGTACACCACTGATGTCCCTAGATCACACACATCACATGCACATCGCATTGGATTAGCCCAAGTCCAGCATGTAGGAGTTGGGAGCAGTAACGCCGCGTCAAGGCCCCAATGATGTCACTGTCCATTCACACACCTTTCACACGTCATTCATTCAGCCGTGGGGTTAACTTCACCACCACGGCCGAGGGTGACACCCCTTACTTTCAGGAGTGCCACCCTCTCACATTCACACACCATTCACACTGCAACGTGTGCAGTATCAAAAAATAAAAATAAAATCTCATAACCTGAGAACCAAAAAAATTAACAAAAACTCATGTCCTGAGTATAAACAATAATAATAAATAAAATAAATAAACTCATGTCCTGAGTATAAACAAAAATATATAACAACCAAAAAAACAAAAAACCCTCATCTGGGATGACGGGGGCTCCTCCTTGCGGGCACTCTCGGGCTCCTCATCTGCCTGGAGGGAGTGGGTGGTGGTGGTGGTGGGGGGGCATCAGGAGGAGGCTGATCCCCGGGTGGGCCACTCCTGGGAGCTGTTGGCTGCATGCCCTCCAATGCCACAGCGATACGGCTCAGATACAAATTTGTTTGGGCCTGCATCCTCAGCTGGCGGGTGATCTGATGCCTCTGGTCACGTTGCCGCTGCCTCCCCTCTTCCCGAATGGCAGCAGTGTTGTCTCGAACAGCTGCTGTCAAGTGCCGGATATCAGCCTGCACCTCCCCCAGGCTGGTCACAACGCCCTGCACGCGACTGGGCAGCTGTGACATAGAGCCCAGGCTGTCTGCGACCCTGTCTAGGTGGCCAGCCATCTCCCCCATTTGCTGGGTCTGTTTCGCGTGGTCCAAAAGCACCTGGTCTTCGACCAAATCACACACCCCCCTGGTCTTCCGGGTGGCCTTCCTGGGGGCAGAGGAAGGTTGTCCCCGTGGGGATGGAGTCGCCCTTGAGGGGCTACCTAGGATGGGGGAGGGGATCACAGAGGGCCCTGCAGAGGAGGAGGACTCCTCCAACATTAAAATGAACTCCTGTTCAGGGACAGGCTCCTCCACAACCACCTCTGCTGAAGTGGTGTGGGCACTCTCCTCCTCCACCTCGGTGTCTCCAGCACCCAGGGCCTCGTCTTCAGCATCCCGTTGGGGGGTTGGGGTGGACTGGCCGGCACGAGATGGCCCAGCACCGTCATCTGTGGATGACACAAAGCAGACACATGTTGGTGGGCCCACACACTTGGCACATGTACCCACCCCCGCCCCACATGCAACACACCAAAAAGGGGGTAAAAATCACTTACCTGTCCTGGAGCCTTCCTCTACGGAATCATAGCCTGGGACCCCCTCCAACTGCTCCCTGTCCAGGCAGCGGGCGACCACCTCCTCCTCCGCGGTCAGGGTGACAGGACATGGGGGACCACCACCTGTGCCCCTCTCATGGCTCCTAATGGTGGACACCTTGCCCCTCACCTTGCGCCGCAGGTCATTGATTTTTTTACGAATGTCTGAAGCACTCCGGGTGGAGTACCCCAGCACATTGACCCTGGCAGCTATGGTGTCCAGGATGGCCTGCTTTCTCTCCCGGCTGGTCTTCCTGCTTTTTTTACCATGGAGAAAATCATTAAATGCCTCCATAGCCGATATTATCACTGTGACCTCCTGGGCATTATAATTTAGGTTCCTCCTCTCTTTGGGGGCAGCGGGAGCAGCCATTACAGGGCAAAAGTATCTTCCCTGGGGTGGGGGGAAATGGAACTACTTTTGCGCCGGAATGGCGTTTCCGCCAGCGCTTTTAAGCGCCCAGCGGAACGCATTGCGCTGACGTTTCCCAGGAAGTGGTGCCGACGGAAGTTGTGAGCATGCGCACAAGGGGGCGAGTGGAGCCGCACTCACTGCGCATGCTCCGTGGATGATGCGCTGAACGTAAGCCTCTGCGCTGGGCTCCGCCCATCATTTACATATGATCACACCCAGTTTCACTTGCGTCGGGTTACGCCAGCGCATTATCGTTACTCTGGCGCAAGTTTACGCGCAACTGCTATGTGAATTACAGGACTTGCGCTGAAAGGGTCTTCAGAGTAACGTAAATGAGAAGCGTTACTCCAGAGGAAAGATACTCTCATCTACCTGAATCTGGCCCTTAGTTTATAAAATAGATATAGGCCGTGGCCATCTTAAGTGTGGGAATCAGGAAGTCAGACTGTATGACTTCCTGGATTTCAGCCTTGCTGATCTCGCACATGCTCAGTGCTGCACAAGCAATGTAATAGGTTTCCATAGCAACAGGAGGAACTAACTGCCCTTTATCTATGAAAAACTCTCCTCTCCTCCAGTAGATATATCTGCACACTGCACCGATCGCAGCACACTGCACTGATCACTGCACAGATCACAGCAAACCGCACTGATCGCGGCAAACCGCACTGATCACAGCACACTTCACCGATCGCACCAAACCGCACCGATCGCACCGATCACAGCAAACCGCACAGATCGCACCGATCACAGCACACTGCACCAATCGCAGCACACTGCACCAATCGCACGATCCCCGCACCGATCGCAGCAAACCACACCGATCACAGCACACTGCATCGATCGCACCGATCGCAACACACTGCACCAATCGCAGCACACTGCACCAATCGCAGCACACTGCACTAATCGCACCGATTGCAGCAAACCGCACCAATCGCAGGAAACCGCACCGATTACACCGATCACAGCACACTGCACCGATCGCAGCACACCACACCGATCGCAGCAAACCGCACCGATCACAGCACACCGCACCGATCGCAGCACACTGCACCGATCACAGCACACTGCACCGATCACTGCACCGATCACACCACACTGCACCGATCACACCACACTGCACCGATCGCCCCACACTGCACCGATCGCAGCAAACCGCACCGATTGCAGCAAACCACACCGATCACAGCACACTTCACCGATCACAGCAAACCGCACCGATCGCACCTATCGCAGCACACTGCACCGATCGCAGCACACCGCACCGATCACAGCAAACCGCACCGATCGCACCGATCACAGCACACTGCACCGATCGCAGCAGATCACACCGATCACAGCACACTGCACCGATCGCAGTACACCGCACCGATCGCAGCAAACCGCACCGATCGCAGCACACTGCACCGATCACAGCACACCGCACCGATCACACCGATCACAGCACACTGCACCGATCACAGCACACTGCACCGATCGCAGCAAACCGCACCGATCACACCGATCACAGCACACTGCACCGATCACACCGATCAAAGCACACTGCACCAATCGCAGCAAACCGCACCGATTGCAGCAAACCGCACCCCCGATCGCAGAAAACCGCACCGATCGCAGCAAACCGCACCGATCGCACCACACTGCACCGATCTTACCGATCGCAGCAAACCACACCAATCGCAGCACACTGCACCGATCGCATCGAGGTGCCGCGAATTGCGGGGGGGGCGCAAATCGCGGGGGGGGGGGGGGGGTGCCGCGAATCGCTTGGGGGCGCAAATCGCGGGGGAGGGGGGGTGCCGCGAATCGCGGGGGGCCGCAAATCACGGGGGGTGCCGCAAATCGCTGGGGGGCGCAAATCGCGGGGGAGGGAGGGGGTGCCGTGAATCGCGGGGGGGCGCAAATCGCTGGGGAGGTGCCGCGAATCGCAGGGGGGGGTTTGCCTGGGGGGGTGTGTAAACAGTACCTGTATTGTCCACGATTCTTCCAGACAGGGGAGGCACAGACTCCTGGAAAGTTACACCCACTACATTCCCAGGAGTCTGTGCGGTGTAGCTGACCTACTTTAGAACCGCGGAATAGGAAGTAGGCAGTTTTTCTAATCTGCCTAGCAACAAGGGTTTAAAGGCATGTAAAAAAAACATTTTTTCATAAAGGAATAATGATATTTTTTTAGAACTATTGATGTAAAGTGAAATTTGAGGGTAGATACCCCTTCACTAAAAGTAATAAAAGCACAGAGACAGTTTTTAACAATTCATTTATAAAAAAATTAAAAAACAGTGTCCCCTGATGTAAATCCATCGTCAATCATCGTCACCTTGCCGACCCAAAAAAGAAAGAAAAAACGGTTCCTGTTGTCCATGGTGATGTTGCCTATAAAATAACTGTCAAACAGCGGAACCTGCAGTAGGTGGCTAGCATTCATGGATTTTTTTCTTTTTACATTGGGGAGCACTGTTTTTATATATATATATATATATATATATATATATATATAGATAGATAGATATATATTGTGATATTGGGGGTTGTTATCTCAAGTGGGGTATGCGTTTTAAGCGATTCACGCCAGTCAGGAACTGTCTTTAAGGGCTTGTTGGCCCACTTTTATTGAAAAGGCAAAAATAAACAAAGGTCCAAACATAGGTTTCCCACGCAAGGGGTTTTCACTGTCCACACAAAATGATAGCTTCAGCCTCCTGGCTTATACGTGCAAAGAAAATACCAAGCCACCTGGCTCTCCTCAGCAGTAGCCCAACTGCTTAGGCTCCAGCATGGAACCTTCCTGACTCCTGTCAACAACCTCACTCAGGTCTCTGGGGTTTCTCACAGTGCACCCTGCACTTTCCAGCTTATTCCATGCACACCTGCACTCTCTGGGGTTCTCCCATGCAATGCGATCCTGGTATTTAATTCCCCTTTAAGACCCTTCTACTGTTTTTGAAATCTGAACAGGGTCGTGGTTGAGTTCCTGCACCTATTTTCAAAGAAAAAAAGCTCTGTATATATATATATATATTTTATTTATTTTTTTAATAAAGGAATTGTCAATGTCTTTATTGACACTTTTTGACACTTTTTTGGTTAATGGGTTGGGGTACAAACAGGGGGGGGCTGGATCTGGGGGCCCACTTGTTAATGGGGGTTTCCAGATTTTGATAAGCCCCCTGCCCACAGACCCACAACCACTGGCCAGGGTTGTGGGGATGAGGCTCTTTTCCCCATCAACATAGGGACAAGGTGCTTTGGGGTGGGGTGGCCATGTTGAGGGCATGTGGCTTGGTATGGTTCAGGCTGCATGCTCAGATAAGGGTCTAGTGTCGATTTTGAGAGGAACCCCCACGCTGTTTTTTTTTTTTAATCATTTTAAATTGTCGCCATTTTCTTTTTACATTTAGCTGTCAGTGGGGAAGCCTGCTGACAGCTGATGAGACATCTATTGTTAAGGACGTGGAAGGCAGCCAGCTCCTTAGCGACCAGATCATTGCGGTAAATTACTGCATTAAATAATGAGGTAATTAACGATAAATCAAACAAATACCACATTCGGTATTCAACACAAAATTCTTAGTGATATGAAAAACAAACGTGTCCACCACCCTCATCTATAGCTGACCATCACAGTAAGCAACATTGGAAGGCTGAAACACACAATAACAAAGGTCTGGGGAATGTCCAGGAAAAAACTAAGCCTACTTACTGACCAGCTCGCAGACAACCAATTAACCTGTCTAACAGTATGCGTTAAAAACAGGGATTTTGTCCGCACGCGTTTGCAATGCCTGCAAAGGTGTTGGTACATTGCTGGACCAATACAAACACCAATGTGTTATGAAAAACAAACTTGTCCACCGTCCTCATCTATAGCTGCCCATCGCAGCAAGCAGCATTGGAAGGCTGAAACAGATAACAACAAAAGCCTGGGGAATGCCCAGGAAAAAACGACATGCTGGGTGTTGGGTGTGCTCCTGTACCTTTTAAGAAGGGGTGGCTCCCCTTCAGTCCACCTGTCCTTATCTATCCATCAGAATGCATGTGCCTCAATTGTGGGAACACTCATAGTTTAGTGTTAGGACCACAGATTCCAGGGTGTCGTGTCGTGGCTCTGTGACTCACGCATGCGTTTGCAAATGTGTGCAGACAAAACCCCTGTTTTTAACGCATACTGGTTGTCTGGTTGTCAGATTTATTAGTAATCTGGAAAAAAGCAAAGAACATATAAGGTTGAGGGAAATCCTCTTCCAAATATAGGGATTTTTACGTGAGATGTCAATCGTTATATTAAGGTAAGCACACCAAACACAAAAATTATAAATATATCAAAAGAGGTTTAATTTACATATAAAAAAGTCATACATATAAAATAATTTCATTAAAGGTTGACCACAATAGTTACAGAGAACAGAGAAAAAGTATGTTATGCAGGTTGCCGACTAGTTTCACATTATCATGCTTCATCAGGGCTTTGCAACTTTAGTCTTTCTGAGTTTTAGTGGTCTGTGTGTGACATAAAGATGCCATTAGTACAACATAAGATAATACAACATAATCCATTATTCATTTTCTGATATTAAAAATAAAACAAAATAAAACAAAATATCTGTGTGCTTACCAATCCCATCAGCCACTGTGACAGGACACAATATCAAAACGCCTTTCAGAGAGAACCCGGTAGCGCAAGTGGCAAATGAGGATGGACACAGGTTGGTGGAGGCCAGATCCAACCAACTGTTTGATGTGTGGATATTAAGGTGATGAGATATCCAACCCACAATAAAGTTGATTCTGCAAATTGTTCAAAATACAAAGGAGAGGTAGTATATAGGGCTACAAAAGAAATGACTTTTAGCAGGTTTAATGTGGGAGGTATCAAAGGAAGGACCATCCCATATCTTACTAATCAATAGGTCCCATAGAAGTCCCTATAGCGAATAAGTCGAGGGATATTATAGTAATAAAGTTATGCTTAAGTAAGTTCTATGTATAATTGTAATTACAGATTGTTCAAGACAGACAGAATGAGGTAGAGCGTCAAGAGGGTGTTATATAATAAAAGAGGTAAGCAGCAAATGGATCCAAAGGCTAAAGACCATGTTACCTAATTAGTTGTAGATATTATATAGCTATTACCTGTAGATAGAGCACGGTACACGACCGTAGTCTATAGAGGCAGATATATAGTCCTCACAGACGTCCAATACCACTCCGCTGTTGGTTGTGTGATCTCCTCATACCAAGGACGGCGTCTGACATGTAATCTGTCAGCGCCGTCTTAAGTATTCACCTTCACCGGAAGTGAATGGTCATAGATGACCCCTGACTTCACTTCCGGTCCGTGTGTCCCAGCTTATGCGCGCGCACATACCGCGTTCAATGCGTGCCTCCACTGACGTGGAACGCACGTGAGGCGCAGCGCGCCCCACCTCTCAGCAGGCATTGGTTGGCTCAATGAGCCAAACAAATTGCCGAATGCGGCGCGCGCATTCCGCCATATGAATATGACAGAAGTGTGGAGGTGTTCCGTGTAGGTTCACCTCCATTGCGGGACTCACAAATATCCGCACAGTTCAATGTCCAGCCTCATAGTACCATCTCGCCAGCGGGAAAAGCTCCAACAGGCGTTTAACACAGGGACCATAATGGAAAAAGAAATTGCATTTTTTACTTTGTTACATTGTTATAAATTTGCATCATTGAATAATACACATGTAATTATATCCAAATAATCAGAATATATGCCAATATATTGGCATTTGCATTAAATGGGCTCAAGAGAGAATCAAAATAATTTGCATGTCTACCAACATCCAAACAGCAGATAAGGCATTTATCATCGAGGGGAAGGGGAGGAAAAAAAAAAAAAAAGAGAAAAAAGGGATGCATCGGCAGGACATACAACATAAGAAACCATAAACAAACCACAACAACAACAAATTAAAGTTTAATAATATTGATTATGACAAGAGGCTGTATGTGAACCCCTAGAGGCCATATTATTGATAGAGGATTTTTGTAAGTTGCAAATACAAGATGCAGTGCTAGTTCCCAGACTCATTCACTACATTTCATATAGACACTCCAAAATATTTATGTGTTGATGCTTAATTTTAAAGAAATGGTCTGAAGGACAGTGAGGTATTCAGACCTGGGGGATAAGTGGCCCTTTGATCAAATATCCAGCGTGCCTCACGCTGTAATATTTTTTTATCGAAGTCACCCCCTCTTTCTGGGAGGGGGATGACTTCTAGGGCAAAAAATGATATATATGAGGGATCATAACTGTGATTGAGGCCCACATGCTTACAAATTGGCGTATACAGGAGGCCAGCATCCAAGTAGTATAAATGATCCTGGATCCTCTTGGCAAATGGCCGTTTAGTTTTGCCGATGTAGAACGCTCCACATCGGCATTTGGCTAAATAGACAATGCCGATAGTGGTACAATCGGCAAATGTCTTAGATTTTAGAAAGCCACCTCTCGGTAGTGAGCAGCCATCTCCCTCCTGTATCCAGGGGCATTGGTCACATTTCCCACATTTATATGTTCCACATCCCCCAGATGCTTCTATAGCTACCGTATCAGAAGTAAAATGGCTGTGTATTAGACCATCTTTTATGGATTTTGATTTTCTATAAACAATTTGCGGTCTATCTGATACGTATTTAGAAATTATGGGGTCCTCTGAGAGAAAGTGCCAGTTGTTATTGATTAGTTGACGAAAGACATTTTGATGGGTGCTAAAAGTTGTAATAAGTTTGGTAAGTTGGCTTGGTTTCTGTTTTTTTATTCTTAAATAATAACATCTCTCGTGTGCTTATTTTACTTCTGGCATATGCCTTCTTCAATATTTTTTTGCTATAACCTCTTTTAAGTAGGCGTAGGTATAGGGCATGTGCCTCCTGTTCAAAGTCCTCTTCTCTTGAACAATTACGACGTAACCTGAGGTACTGACTATATGGAATACTTTGTACTAGAGGTCGTGGATGAGAGCTTGAATAATGTAAGATGGTGTTGCCTGTTGTCTCTTTTCTATATAGGTTACTATATAGTGTTCCATCCTCATTTAGAAATAATCTTAGATCCAGGAAGGGAATACTTTTGGTATCTGACTGAATAGTGAATTTTAAATTGAATTCATTGACGGATAAGTACTGCATGAATTCAGATAGTAATCCTGTAGATCCTGTCCAGATGACCAGCACATCATCGATATACCTCCGCCATAAGAGAATATGGCGGAGGTATATCATGGCGGCGTCATCCGAAAACACGGCCCTTTCCCACCCCCCCAGGTACAGGTTGGCATACGATGGGGCACAAGAAGTCCCCATCGCAACCCCCTGTACCTGGAGGTAAGTGGAGCCATTAAATACAAACATATTGTTCGTCAAAATGTGTTCCAGCAGTGTGGTAACAAAGCTGCATAATTTCCAGTTGTTGTGATCCTGTTCACGGAGGAAACAGGATACTACTTCAATGCCTTTTTCATGGGGGATACTCGAGTACAGTGCTTCGATGTCTATTGCCGCCATAATGGCACCTGGTGGTACCACCATGCCTTCAATAACCCTCAGCAGCTCAAGAGTGTCCTTAAGGTAGGAGGGTAGGCCCATTACATGGGGTCTTAACTGGGTATCTACATATTTGCTTGCTGTCTCGGTATGGCTCCCTATTCCGGATATAATTGGACGGCCAGGGGGATCCTTCATGTTTTTGTGCACTTTTGGCAATGCGTAGAAAGTTGGGATAATGGGCCATTTTATTTCGAGGTATTCCCGTAGATCCTTATCTATAAGGTTACGTTGTTGTGCTTCTGTAATAATTGACAAATAATTAGACCTGGCTTTTGGAACATCATCTTCAGTTATTGCTCTATACCAATCTTTATTATTTATTATCTTATTACACATTTTAACATATTGTGCTCTATCCATCACTACCACATTCCCCCCCTTATCGGAGGGTTTTATAATTAGTTTGTTATTGGCCATTAGATGGGTTAATGCCTGTTGTTGAATACGGGATAGATTATTGGTCACTATTTGTGGGAGAACCAAGTTCTCAATCTGTTTTTTGGTCTGTTTCAGAAAAGCCCAGACCGCAGGCGAAGTCTGCAGGTTAGAAAATTTCTGGGATTTGGGTTTGAATTTGCATGGTTCGGGTGCCTGTTCAATTTCTACTTCGTCCTCATCATTTACATAGTCGATAGATTCATCTGATCCCTCATTCTCATCCAATAATTGAATGAGGATTTTGAGTGCCCTGAAATCCTGTACTTTAAAGTCCTTGTAGAGTTCTTCCTCCCTCCTAACAGCTCGTCCCTTATCAGTATCAAATATATATTTATACGTGAGGTTTCTTGCAAAGAGATGCAGGTCTTTAGCGAGTGTGAATTTATCTATTTTCTGTGATGGACAGAAACTAAGTCCCAATCTTAGGACCTCAATCTCAGCAGGTGAAAGGCGTTTTGATATTGTGTCCTGTCACAGTGGCTGATGGGATTGGTAAGCACACAGATATTTTGTTTTATTTTGTTTTATTTTTAATATCAGAAAATTAATAATGGATTATGTTGTATTATCTTATGTTGTACTAATGGCATCTTTATGTCACACACAGACCACTAAAACTCAGAAAGACTAAAGTTGCAAAGCCCTGATGAAGCATGATAATGTGAAACTAGTCGGCAACCTGCATAACATACTTTTTCTCTGTTCTCTGTAACTATTGTGGTCAACCTTTAATGAAATTATTTTATATGTATGACTTTTTTATATGTAAATTAAACCTCTTTTGATATATTTATAATTTTTGTGTTTGGTGTGCTTACCTTAATATAACGATTAACATCTCACGTAAAAATCCCTATATTTGGAAGAGGATTTCCCTCAACCTTATATGTTCTTTGCTTTTTTCTTTTATACTAATAATGGGATTGTGAGTTTTTGCCAATCGATTGGGGAAACGTTGCTATCCACCTCGTTCTTTTTCTTTTATTAGTAATCTGCTTTTCTAATTAAAATTAAAAAATTTTGAGTCTTTATTATTTATTTTTTATTTTTACGGTGTTCTCTGAAAATATCTTTTTAGTAGATACAAATTTAACATATTGGTTCTTATTCTAGTCCATTATGGGCTGGATTAGTCCCTTTCCTATACTCAATATGGCGGTTTCTCTATTTTCTGTTCCTTGTTGACCAAAACAAGGCTAGCGGTGAATCATTATAGAGCCCATCCCCATTGAAAACGTCAAACTTATGACGAAACGCGTCTGGGACGGCGTGCAGTGACGTCACTGTGTTCAACACAAGGAGGAAGGGCTCCTATTGTGCCAGCCGGCATTTGTTTTTGTACATGCTCGTATTTCACGGATGTCTGTGAGTAAGATTTTATACTTATTAAACCTGCTTTTTTAAACAGTGTTACGCTATGGTCCGGTTTCTTTCAATTACATTTATGACCCATGGATCCATTGCATGATACGGATCTGAGCTTCCATGATTTGATGACAACCTACTGTGGCTTTGAAATACCCTTGGTTTATTTGATGTTGGATTATCATACATTGCTGTTTCTATCTGCGATTTGGTAAGCTGCTCTCAATGTGGTGGTGGTTTTCACAGATGTCAAGTGCACCTGGGTGTTCTCCGTCTTGATCCTAACCATTGAAGGCGTCCATTCAATACTCAATACTTATTTTGGACTTTGTTCATACTGTCATATTTATACCAGCCTTGCTTGCTGAGTATATACAGTATAATAGTTGGCACAGTTTTTCCTTTCTCGATTTGTATTTGTGTTTGTACCACATAATTGCAGCCTTCTGTTTTTTCACACCCTTTAATACTTTTTTTGGTTAGCGCAGTTTTTTTTTGTATTATGGTCGGTAAGTAGGCTTGGTTTTTACCTAGGCATTCCCCAGGCCTTTGTTGTTACAAAATCCTTAGTGAATTGAACTTTTACAACTGATTTACCTCATGCATTATTTTAATGCATTTTATTTGCTGTTTTTTAAACTCTTAAGCCTCATACACACAATCAGATATCCGTTGTTATGCCTTTTAGCCCCACCCTTTGGGGAACTTCTGCTAATGTTGTCCTAATGTTTAGCATTGGTTCTGAGAATGCGTGTTTGTACTTTGAATTTTAGTCTGTTGGACTTGTGATCACATGATCGAATAATCCGACATAAGGTATTTATTGTTAGACAGTTGGTGAGCATGAACAGCTAACATTTGTTGTCGGAAATTCCGCCAACATTTGTCTGATGGAGCATACACACGGTCGGATTATCCGATACAACACGTCCATCAGACAATTATTGTCGTAAAATCAGATCGTGTGTACGGGCCTTTAGTGGATTCAAATTTCTTTCCTGCAATCAATAAATAGATGCTTATTGATTTTTTTTTTTTTTACCCAAGACATGTGGCTGAATACTGGGACTCAAATGGTAAAAATCCAATAAACTCAATTTTAGTTGGTTGCTGGAAAGGACATTCATGGCCTGCATAGGTGTTTTTGTCCTTCGATATACACAATATTTAGGACACAGGTTGCATTTATGCCTCTGCTATTGCAACTATGATGGCAAAGTAACATGTTTTAAGGCTGTTTTTAAACAGAAGAAAGGTAATCTTCATCAAAATGTTTACTGTTTTTTTAATCAATTCTGAGCATTAACAACAACAAATAAAAAAAAAAAAGATTGCAGTACCAAAGCTTTCAGTGTCAATATTTTTTGTGCTTGCGGAATGCTGGGGGAGGAACTATGAAATAGTCATCTGAGTTACAGGAATTTGGGATAATATTTAACTGTTTATCTCTTTGTACTGACCAATAAAATCTTGCAAATCTATCTCTGTCCCTGACACTGCTTGATTTGCACACTGTGTATACATAAGAGAGATAGGGACACATTGTCAGACAATTTTCAATAGATTTTAAGACTGAAGATATTTTCTTCATCCTTAAGGTTTTTTATTCTTTTTTTTTTTTTTTGGAATCTCTACAATGAAGATGTTTATGGGTATTGTTTTTCTTCTTGGAATTATAATATGTACAACAAATTCACATCACTCATTTGATGACAACCCAAAGAGCAATGCACAACATGCAGGAAAGGTAAGCAAACTACATTTAAAGACAATAGAATATCCAAATGATATATAAAACTTTACATGCAACTCTGCTTTTCACAACTGTTTGATTGTAGAGCAAAGATAGGTAATTATATATATTTCTTCTTTTTACATTTGTAAAATGTGTGCTTAGATGATCTATAACTGCAACTAAAATCTGTGGGCCCGATTCTCAAAAGAGATACGATGGTGTATCTCCAGATACACGGTCGTTTCTCTGTTTCTTGCCCTGTGTATCTATGCGACTGATTCTTAGAATCAGTTACGCATAAATTTGGCGTAGATCCGACTGGCGTAAGTCACTTACACCGTCGGATCTTAGATGTAAATCTACGCTGGCCACTAGGTGGCGTTCCCGTCGATTTCAGCGTCGAATATGCAAATGAGCATGATACGCCGATTCCCGAACGAAGTTGCGTGCCGTTGGCGTAATTTACATAGTTTGCGTACGCGTAAGGTTACCCCTGCTATATGAGGGGTAACCTTGCGTAGGTCCGGAGTAAGCCATGTTAAGTATGGACGTCGGGACAGCGTCGTGTTTTTCCGTCATTTACGTTGTTTGCGTAACTCGTCGCAAATAGGCCTGTACGTTAAATACGTTGCCGTCTAAATCAATGTATTTGCGGCGTACTATGGAGCATGTGCAGTGGGCTACGTTTAGGGCTGGCGCATGCGCAGTTCGTTCTGTGTGGGGGCGCGCTTATTTTAAATACAGCACGCCCCCCTCCTCCCCTATTTGAATTACGCTGCCTTACGCCGTCCCATTTACGCTACGCCGCCGCAAATTACGGAGCAAGTGCTTTGAGAATACAGCACTTGCCCGTAAAAATTGCGGAGGCGTAGTGTAAATGGGTTACGCTACGCTCCGCACAAAAAGCGGAGATGTACGAGAATCTGGCCCTGTAACTCAAAACATGCAACCTATAGAATTTTTTAAGAGTCACATATGGAGATTTTTAAGGGTAAATGTTTGTCGCCATTCCACGAGCGGACACAACTTTGAAGCGTGACATGTTGGGTACCAATTTACTCGGCGTAACACCATCTTTGACATTATAAAAAAAATTGGGCTAAATTTACTGTTGTCTTATTTTTTAATTTAAAAAAAGTGATTTTTTTTCCTAAAGACCACTGCGACAATATGGTGTGACTAAAAGTATTGCAACAACCTCCATTTTATTCTCTATGATGTTATAAAAAAAAATATATATAATGTATGTGGGATCTAAGTCATTTTCTAGTAAAAAAAAAAAAAAAAAAAAGATTTTAACTTGTAAACAACAAGTTTGAAAAATTGGCCCTGTCCTTAAGTGGTTAGGTAATTCTCTCACCAATAGTATATAAGCCAAACAATATAGGATTCATCACAGGCTTCAATTGCAGCTATAAAGCCATATCTAACATTTTGAGAAAACAATAGCATATTATGTCCCCATTAACGAGCACAGACTTTGAGAAATAGTATTGTGCTCAGAAAGCCTAAAAGATCTGTTAAGATACATTCCAGAGATATCAAAAGCTTTTTTGACAGTTGTGTTGGCATATTACAAAGTAAAAAATGTTGTTGCCTAACATTAATTTATCAATCATGGTCAGTCGTCTTTTAATGATAGGTCTAATAATGTCATTTCAATTAGACAAGTATGCTCTAACAAGTATGTGGTTTATGTTCTGCGGTGCTCTTTTGGTCTCCTCTATGCAGGACAGACAAAACACACGTTATGTAAAAGAATAGGTGAGCACCGTAGACTCATTGAGGAGGGTAAAAATAAAGAAGTATCCCGCGTCACTTTGCTGCTTGCCATGGAAAGAACATCCAATCTCTGTCTGTACTAGCTATCGAACTTATCCCCAATGGATCTCTCAGGCCGCGTACACACGGCAGAGAACCTCGACGGGCGGAACACATCGTTCCACCCGTCGAGGTTCTCGCCCGGCCGTCAGATTCAGCGACCAGCCCGTCGGGAAGGGCGACTAGCCATTCATCCCGATGGGCCGTCGAGCAAATAGAGAACCTGCTCTCTATTTCGGCTCAACGGCATTCCCGACGGGATGCTCGCCGAATCCGTACACATGGCCGAGGTTCTCGGCAGAATCAGGATGCCAGCGAGGTTCTCGCTGGTTTCTGCCGAGAACCTCGGCTGTGTGTACGGGGCTTCACTGATAATTAAGGATGGTCCCGTAAGTAGGAAAAACAAACAAACGTATAGGGCATTCGAGGGGTGGGTTGGAGCACCGCAGAGCGCCCCATAATGTACTGCGAGATCACAGTGCATTAAAGGCTGCTGGTTGGCCAAAGCATGCACCTGACCATGCTTTGGCCAATCAGAGCGTGATCTGCTGTGAGAGCCATGATTGGCAAAAGGCAGGGTACCTTTGGCCAATCATGGCTCAGGGGGCTCACCGGGCCAGGGTTGTGGGGACGAGGCCCTTGTCCCCCTCAGCATGGGGACAAGGTGCTTTGGGAGCACCCCAAAGCACCCTCTCCATGTTGTGGGCAAGTGGCTTAATATGGTTCAGAAGGAGGGCGGCACTCGCTCGGGCCCCACGCCAATTTTTTTTTTTTTCATTTTGGTGTGGAGTTCCCCTTAGAATTCATACCAGACACAAAGAGCCTGGTATGGACTGGGGGGGGGGGATCCACACCATTTTTATTTTTCATCTATGTTGCCAGGAGCCGGCAATACATTACAGCCGCAAGCAATTTTAAATAAAAATGTTTCCTTTGGAAATGTCATTTTGCTGCGGCACTGTTCTACACATCACACAGACTCACCACTTTACAGGCAGACTAAGGTGACCCCCCCCCCCCCAGACACGATATTTAAAGAAATATTTATTTTTTATTGTTTCACAAGCATTATTAAAATCACTGCTTCTAAAAAAAAATGCTTGTTTTAAAAACTTTTTTTTTGCATTGATACATGTCCCCCTAGGGCAGTACCCAGATCCCCAAACACTTTTTATGGCAATAACTTGCATATAAACCTTTAAAACAGGCATTTTGATTTGTCATGTTTGTGTCCCATAGACTTTAATAGGGGTTGCATGTTCGCTGAAACTTTTTGCTGGTTCGCATGTTCTGGTGCGAACTAAACCGGGGGGGGGGGGGGGGGTTGGGGTGTTTGGCTCATCCCTTACTGATAATGAAAGATTTTTGTTATTATGCAGAGGAGAAACATTTTGGATTTATAAGCAATTTTTTCTCAAGGTTTGAATGAAGAGTTGAATATCCATACCATTGTGTGATGTATTTTGGTTAACCTTTTCAACTTACATCCATTTCTTAATTTTTATATGCGTTTATTTCATATGCATTTTACTTAAAGTATGTGTTTCCAGATGTTGCATACTTACAGTATGAATGTTACACATATATAGTATTTGCAAATATGATACCAAATGTTTACAAATTTGCATGCATTTTTTATTTCATATGCATTTTCAAATGTTGCAAACTTATATGTTTTCAAATTGGCACATTTTTTTTTCCTTAAGGTTTGAATGAGGAGCTGGAAACCCTTACCATTGTGATATATATTATGATTAACCTGTGCCATTTACTGTACATGCTTTTTAAAAATGTTGTATATATGTTCATTTGATGCTTTTTATTATGTGTTTCCATATATTCAAGTGTCCATCTACCATTATCTTTTTTCTTTGATACTGCTTGTATTCATTTTTTTTTTTTCATTTTTTTTTTTATTCTTCTTTTTTTTTTCTTATTTATGTAAGATTTTGTAATAAGCTAATTTGTAATATGAGGTGTCCATGATGCAATAGCTCCTTCCTTTTTTATTCACTATTGTAAAGACTTGTTCTTTGTTTTAATACATTTTCTATTTAGCCTAAGGCCTCGTACACACGAGCGGATATGTCCGCTGAAAACGGTCCGATGGACCGTTTCAGCAGACATCTCCGATCGTGTGTATGGGCTAGCGGACAGATTTGTCCACCGACAGATTTCAAAGCATGCTTTGAAATCTATCGGGGTGGGAATGTGTCTGCCCGACATGTCTGCTGGTTAGTACACTTACCAGCAGACATGTCGTCCCGCACCGCCGCCGCGCCGCCGCCGAATGGATTCGGCGCATGCGCGGAAGTGTTTTACTTCCTGGTGCGGTGACGTGGCGGCCTCAACGTCACCGCCACGTCACCGCGCCGTCCGCCAGCGGGGAATTTGATCCGATGGTGTGTACACGCCATCGGACCAAACTCCAGATCGGACATATCCGATGGAAATGGTCCGCGGACCGTTTTCATCGGATATGTCCGATCGTGTGTACAAGGCCTAAGAGGGGTTAGTCATATAGGGGTTAATATTAGTGGCTGTCATTAAGAATAGTAATAGGTGTCTGCTGTGCTAGATAAACCTTAATTGCATATAAATTATAAACATTCAAGCAGCCAGCACAATGTTGACTAACAACAATAAAACAATATATAAAATAGGTGCAGTGCTTAAAAAATGGCCATAGACCCTCTGGTCCTCAAATGTTGGTAAGAGTATAGAGTGAAAGAGAATAGATAACCACCACCGGCACCCAGACACACTGGCCCAGATTCACAGAGCGATTACGCCTGCGCAACAGGAGATGCGCGTGCGTAAGTCTAAATATGCGCGTGCATTTCGATGCACGGCATCCCCAAAGCGAGATACGCAAGAAATCTACTTTTTTTGGTCCGGCGTAATTTCGTTAGACAGGCGCATCCGTCCGCGCAAAACTGCGCTAGACAGACCATTGATTTGCTAGTCAAATCTGCTAATGAGGGACTTACGGGGATCCACAAAAGAACGTTGGGGCAGCGCAGGCTACGCAGTGTGCGCAACAGCAAAATGTCCTGTCTAAAATTAGAGCATATAAAAGCTGGTCTAAAAAGAGAAAAAAAAGTCTACTTGTTAGATAAAGCAACACTGTTAGTGAGGAGCTCAGCAGTCACACGTGTTGCACAACAATCTGTATGCCAACATGCCAGGGGCATCGTCGCGCATAGCTATACTACTGACTTTAGATGAACAAAGAAGGAGGAGGGCACGGAGGATGGCACGGAGGATGGCACGGGAGAGGATATACCGCACCCGCATAGACCTGTTTGGCATGAGTGATTCTGAGGTCTATCGCATCTTCAGATTCACCCCTCATGTCATCCTGGAATTAACCACAACCCTGCAGGAGGACATCACCAGCCGAACACAACGCTCACATGCAGTGCAGCCACTGGTCAAGGTCATGGCAACACTCCATTTCCTTGCCAGTGGCTCTTTTCAGCGTACAAGTGGAGTGGTGGCTGGGATGTCACAATCCTCCATGAAATAGTGAAAGGGGGAGGGGGGAAATATGTGAATATGGGTGGGAATGGGGCAGGTGACTGGATGGGTGGATGGTGGATGAAGGTGAATTTAGGACAACATAATAACCAACATTATGAAATAGACAATGTGAATGGATATACACATTAAGCCCAGGTTCACACTGGGTACGATTTGTTTCGATTTGAGATGCGATTTCACATGTGAAATCGCATCTCAAATCGGCGGCATTTGCCAGCAATTGTCAGCAATGACACCGTCCTAATCGGTGCGACGCCGCATCTGCGACGCTGCACCGATTTCAAAAAGTAGTTCCTGTACTACTTTTTGCGATTTTGGGCCGCGATTTACATTGACATCTGTGCAGAAACCTGCACAGATGTCTCTTAAATCGCGGCCGAAATCGGGACTGCCAGCGGGAGTGAAATCGTGCGAGTTCAGGTGAACTCGCACGGCTTCACTCCCGCAGCCCAGTGTGAACCAGGGCTAAGGGTGATTACCAATAAATATGACAACAAAGAGAAAAACACTAGCCGGTGCAATGTGAAACCAGTGAATAACCTTAAATTAGACACAATACTAAATCCAAACAGACTGTAAGACCAGAGAAAATTCCATGGGGAAATGCCTCTGGATACACAAAATTATGAATTAATGAATAAATAAAGTCTCTGGTGAAAAAAACAAAATTTCCAGGAAAGTCCAGAGTGAAATAGTGGTGCCAGGAAAGGGTGACAGCAGAAAACACCTCAGGTGGTCCCCAGCTCCTAACCTCAAGGCTATTGCACGGATAGCCTACAACAGCACCTCCCGGTGGAGGACAGTAATCCCTCAGCAGGGCAAGCAGCAGAAGCACTCCTCAGCAGTAAAAAACTTCTATGTGGACAGCTTGTGTCACTCATACATCCACTCACCACAGGGTGATGGATGATGGGCCTATCTTCCACGAACAGCGAGTTCGTTCTTGATCTAGTAGCAGGTACCCTCTTCTAAGATGGCCAGATAGTCACTCAAAGCAATGGACCATAGCTCTCACTGTGTATGAAGCAATGCTCAGAGACACATACAGGTAAACAGCCCCAACAAACCACCACAGGTAATAATTAAGTTTCTGTTTAAGGTTTTTATTTTTGGTGTATCACAGGCTGAAACGTACTGACCGGTTGATGTATATGCAATCTTTCTCAGGAAGAGATAGGTATTGCTATCTTGCCGGTTGTGACAGTGTGTCCAAAGATCATAAAAACAAAATTATTCAAAGAATATCCTCGCATGAGAGACGTATAGTCTCCTAGTGACAGGGCAGCTCTACACACTACACAGCAGCTACAGTCACGAAAAAAAAATTCAGCAAGAAAACAAACAGTCTCTCAAACACTTATCAAAAAACACTTTCAAAGATCTACTAACAAACACTTGATCACACAGAACACTAATCTGACAACTACAAAACACAACGCAACGAACAACAGGACAAAAGCACTTGGTTAAATGGGAAGGGATACAAAGGGATGTACTTTTGCAATGCAAGTGCGTTTGTGTCTGTCTATTCATGCTGTTTGCGTAGTTCACTACGTTGCCCTAGTCCATTTCCAAGTTCACTGATTGCGCCGCTCCCGAGTTGTGAGCATGCGCACAGCGGAGCTGACCATGGTCTCCTTCAAGCGTGCATGCGCGAGCCGGCCGGCCCTTTATTTGCATGGGGTCACGGCTCATTTCAATGTAACACGCCCACGTCCTTCCCAATTTGTATTACTCCGCCTTACGCCTCAGAAATAACGTTACGCATGCGCAATTTCCTGCGCAAAAGCTACGAGAATAGGGTGATTACGCGGCAAAATTGCGCAAGTCTAGCGTAAAGGCGGTGCGCTACGCCGGTCCAATAATGCGCAGATGTACATGAATCTGGGCCACTGTCTCCTTCCCTCCTCTTTGGACCCTCTTTAATGGGGTCAATTGAGCATTGAATGGAAAATAAACCCTTGCTTTCGATCAGCCACGATCAATCAGGTATCAGCCGGTATAGCAAGATGGATACAGATATCCCAGTCTCCACACTCGATCCCTATATTCAAAACGTTAATTCCAAAAACATAATTAGCCCATGCATTAGAAATAAATATGCCTCAAGTTGCAGTAATCTTTATAAAGTTGTTTATTGATAAAAACAAATGTTGCACACATGTTCCTGGTTAAAAAAAGCGCTTATTGATGGCTAACACTGCCAACAAGATGGACGCTGCGACCTGGCATACACTATCATCACGTCGCGGAGGAGGAGCTTGTGACGTGACCTGACGAGTGTACACACGGTCAGAATTTCCGAAACAAATGTTCAATGTGAGCTTTTGGTCGGAAATTCCGACCGTGTGTAGGCTCAGCTATGAATAAGCATCTCACGATGTGAAACGCGTTAGCCACCTTTGTCTTGTTGTTCACTTTTCATTGTGACTGTACCATTTTTGATTATTTTTGATTAATTTTATCCAATAAAGAATTCTATGAGAATCTGGCCCAGTGTCTTTTCACATAGATAGATAGATAGATAGATAGATAGATAGATAGATAGATAGATAGATAGATAGATAGATCAGGGAGGCTACTAGTTAGTATAGTTAAATTTACAGTTTGTAGAGAATATATTGACATCCCTAGGAGTTGTCAATATATTTATAAACTGTATAGCTTAGCTAGTTCTGCTATTAGTATCTGTCAGGCAGGAGATTGTGCTTGATGCTCTGACGTGTTAGTTAACGTGTGCTAGTTAATTGCACATAGACGCATTACCTGTTACTGCAAGTGTGCTATTTATTTGCACAGAAAGGCAGTTGCTGTTAATGCAAGTGGGCTACTGAATTGCACAGAAACGCAGTCGCTCTGACTGTGCTGTTTAATACCACCTTAGCGCATTTGGTGTCACCGCACGTGTGCTGTTACATACCACCTGAGCGCATTTGGTGTCACCGCACGTGTGCTGTTACATACCACCTGAGCGCATTTGGTGTCACCGCACGTGTGCTGTTACATACCACCTGAGCGCATTTGGTGTCACCGCACGTGTGCTGTTACATACCACCTGAGCGCATTTGGTGTCACCGCACGTGTGCTGTTACATATCACCTGAGTGCATTTGGTGTCACCGCACGTGTGCTGTTACATACCACCTGAGCGCATTTGATGTCACCGCACGTGTGCTGTTACTTATCACCTGAGCGCATTTGGTGTCACCGCACGTGTGCTGTTACATATCACCTGAGCGCATTTGGTGTCATCGCACGTGTGCTGTTACATACCACCTGAGCGCATTTGGTGTCACCGCACGTGTGCTGTTACATACCACCTGAGCGCATTTGGTGTCACCGCACGTGTGCTGTTACATACCACCTTAGCGCATTTGGTGTCACCGCATGTGTGCTGTTACATACCACCTTAGCGCATTTGGTGTCACCGCACGTGTGCTGTTACATACCACCTGAGCGCATTTGATGTCACCGCACGTCTGCTGTTACATACTACCTGAGCGCATTTGGTGTCACCGCACGTGTGCTGTTACATATCACCTGAGCACATTTGGTGTCACCGCACGTGTGCTGTTACATACCACCTGAGCGCATTTGGTGTCACCGCACGTGTGCTGTTACATACCACCTTAGCGCATTTGGTGTCACCGCAAGTGTGCTGTTACATACCACCTGAGCGCATTTGGTGTCACCGCACGTGTGCTGTTACATACCACCTGAGCGCATTTGGTGTCACCGCACGTGTGCTGTTACATATCACCTGAGTGCATTTGGTGTCACCGCACGTGTGCTGTTACATACCACCTGAGCGCATTTGGTGTCACCGCACGTGTGCTGTTACATATCACCTGAGCGCATTTGGTGTCACCGCACGTGTGCTGTTACATATCACCTGAGCGCATTTGGTGTCACCGCACGTGTGCTGTTACATACCACCTGAGCTCATTTGGTGTCACCGCACGTGTGCTGTTACATACCACCTTAGCGCATTTGGTGTCACCGCACGTGTGCTGTTACATACCACCTGAGCGCATTTGATGTCACCGCACGTCTGCTGTTACATACTACCTGAGCGCATTTGGTGTCACCGCACGTGTGCTGTTACATATCACCTGAGCACATTTGGTGTCACCGCACGTGTGCTGTTACATACCACCTGAGCGCATTTGGTGTCACCGCACGTGTGCTGTTACATACCACCTTAGCGCATTTGGTGTCACCGCAAGTGTGCTGTTACATACCACCTGAGCGCATTTGGTGTCACCGCACGTGTGCTGTTACATACCACCTGAGCGCATTTGGTGTCACCGCACGTGTGCTGTTACATATCACCTGAGTGCATTTGGTGTCACCGCACGTGTGCTGTTACATACCACCTGAGCGCATTTGGTGTCACCGCACGTGTGCTGTTACATATCACCTGAGCGCATTTGGTGTCACCGCACGTGTGCTGTTACATATCACCTGAGCGCATTTGGTGTCACCGCACGTGTGCTGTTACATACCACCTGAGCTCATTTGGTGTCACCGCACGTGTGCTGTTACATACCACCTTAGCGCATTTGGTGTCACCGCATGTGTGCTGTTACATACCACCTTAGCGCATTTGGTGTCACCGCACGTGTGCTGTTACATACCACCTGAGCGCATTTGGTGTCACCGCACGTCTGCTGTTACATACCATCTGAGCGCATTTGGTGTCACCGCACGTGTGCTGTTACATATCACCTGAGCGCATTTGGTGTCACCGCACGTGTGCTGTTACATACCACCTGAGCGCATTTGGTGTCACTGCACGTGTGCTGTTACATACCACCTGAGCGCATTTGGTGTCACCGCACGTGTGCTGTTACATACCACCTTAGCGCATTTGGTGTCACCGCACGTGTGCTGTTACATACCACCTTAGCGCATTTGGTGTCACCGCAGGTGTGCTGTTACATACCACCTGAGCGCATTTAGTGTCACCGCACGTGTGCTGTTATATACAAGCTGAGCGCATTTGGTGTCACCGCACCTGTGCTGTTATATACCACCTGAGTGCAGTTGTCAGGGACGTTCTGTCCGCTTCCGTGATCGTGCGCCTGTACGCATGCGCGGACCACGGCTCTCGGACGCACTGGTGCGCGGGACGCTGCCGTTGCGTGCGCCCGTGCGCATGCGCGCACGTTAGGTGCACGTCATACGCAGCGTCCGGCTGCCTATAAAGGACACTGCTGCAATGTTCCACATTGCGGTTTGATCTGCATGTGTTCCGTGCTCCTATTTTTGCATTAAGCATTCTGTTCTGGTATATGATCCGGCTCTCTGACCCTGCTGCCTTCTCCAACCCTGACTCCGGCTTGTTGACCCCGCTTGTATTCAGCCTGACTACCCGTTACCTGGACCCGGCCTCGACTCTGATTATTCTCCTGTCTCCCGTTTATGCTGTCGCTTCAAGTGCATGACCCGGCTTGTCTGACTCTGCTACTCTGCTGACCCCTTGTGGCCGCCCTGCTGATCGGCACCTGTTGTTCCTGTATCTTCTGCCTGCCTACCAGCATCAACTACTTCCTGTTCGGCAGTTCCTGTTTCACCAGCAGCCACAACCAGAACTGACACCTGCACTTCACCGTGCTCCTACCACCACTGTCTCCACTCCAGTGGTCTCCGAGCCGGGGTTGTACGGGAGGTCTCCCTCCACGCTTCAGGCTCACACTCAGGTACGTAACAGTATCAAACCGCCATGTCTGAGCCTGAAGGAGGGACCTCACCTATGGACAATGTCTTTCAACATCTTACAGCCCTCATTCAAGTTGTGAAGTCTCTTCAGGATAGTTGTGTCCGGGTAGATAAGCAGACACAGACCCAGGCTAACCATGCAGACTCAGCTCCAGTGATACCATTTCCTGAACCTAGGGTTCCCCTCCCCGAGAGGTTTTCTGGGATCCGTAGCAAATTCTGCGCGTTCCGTAACGCATGTGAACTATACTTTTCACTGCTACCTCGGACCTTCTCTTCTGAAGTCACCAAAGTAGGCTTCGTTATCACCCTGCTGCGAGAGCAACCCCAGGCTTGGGCCCATCATCTACGTGAGACCCACCATGAAGCTCTTGACTCTCTGTCATCCTTCTTCGATGCCATGGCCCGGCTCTATGACGACCCTCAGCGAACCTTCACTGCCGAAGCTGCCCTCCATGCACTCCAGCAAGGCCACCGAGCCGTTGAGGACTATGTGACCGCCGGTTACGGGAACGCAGAACAGAAAGAACTACTCTACAACTGCGCCCGGCTTGGATGCTTCCCCAGACGCCAGCTCCCGTCTACCTTGCCCGTGCTGATACAGCTTCGGGGAAATTCTCATCTTCTTCCCGGACGACCTCTGCCCCCCAACCCGGGCAGCTTGGACTGATAAGACATTCTTTGTCCGCGAGGGAACTACTTCGTCGGCAGCAGAATTATCTTTGCATGTACTGCGGAAGGGCCGGTCATTACGTCTCTACTTGCCCTGCTAAACGGCACAAGACCCTGGCTACCTCTTCTCCCAGTTTCGCACTGACCCCCACCAAGGCCACTCACCTGGACTTACCTATTTTGTTTCAACTTCCAGGAAGAACCATACCAGTTACTGCAATAATAGACTCAGGGGCATGTAGTTGTTTTATTGATCTAGACTTTGCTGCTCAACAACACATCCCCCTTCAACCCAAGACTCGGGGCCTGTCCATCTTCCTGGCAGATGGGTCTCGAATCAAGTCCGGAGTAGTAACCCAGGAAACCCCCTTTTTGCCTGTCATCACCTCTTCGGGTCACGAAGAACTTTTACGTTTGGATGCCATTGCTTCTCCTATGTTTCCAGTCATTCTGGGTCTACCCTGGCTCCAGGCACACAATCCCCAGATCGATTGGGGAACCGGGCAAGTTCGATTTCAGTCTCCCTACTGCCAGCAGCACTGCAGGCCCTCGCTCCCTAGCACCAGTGGTCCCTTACTATGCCTGGAACCAGACCCAGAGATACGTGCCGCAGTACCCCAACAATACCATGAATTCTTGGACGTTTTTAGCAAGAGAGGGGCTGAGATCCTGCCGCCCCACCGTCCGTACGATTGTCCAATCGAACTTCTACCTGGTGCCGAGATTACGTTCGGACGGATTTTTCCCTTGTCTGAGCGAGAACTAGAGGTTCTGAAAGAATATGTGGATGAAAACTTGGAGAGGGGCTTTATCCGCCCTTCTACTTCTCCAGCAGGGGCAGGAATCTTTTTTGTAGAGAAGAAGGACCATTCTCTCCGGCCTTGTGTGGACTACAGGGAGCTGAATAAGATCACGGTCAAGAACCGGTACCCCCTGCCTCTGGTTCCCGAACTCTTCCAAAGACTCAGGACTGCCTCTGTATTCACCAAGTTAGACCTAAGGGGGGCATACAATCTGGTACGCATCCGTGAGGGTGATGAATGGAAGACGGCCTTCCGTACCAGGTTTGGCCACTTTGAATACTTAGTGATGCCCTTTGGCCTATGCAATGCCCTTCCAGCATCTAGTTAATGACATTTTCAAAGACTGTCTAGACATTTATGTAGTTGTTTACCTGGATGATATTTTGATTTTTTCCTCTTCCCTTGAGCAGCACCGAAGACACGTCAAGAATGTACTCTGCCGTCTCCGCCAACATGGGCTCTATGCGAAACCAGAAAAATGCGAATTCGAACAACAGAGCATCCAGTTCCTGGGACTAGTGATTTCTACGGAGGGGTTCAAGATGGATCCACAGAAGGTTTCAGCTATTCTGGACTGGCCTGCACCTTCAGACAAGAAAGGGGTGCAACGCTTTGTGGGCTTTGCCAATTTTTACCGAAGGTTTATTAAAGGGTTCTCTGCTATTATTCTCCCGATCACACAGCTAACAAAGCAACATGTCTGGTTCCGTTGGACCCCCGAGGCACAGGCCGCCTTCACAAACCTGAAAAAACATTTCACATCTGCTCCCATTCTGAGTCACCCTGACCCGACGCTACCCTATTTACTTGAGGTAGACGCCTCAGAAACTGCAGTGGGAGCTGTCATTTCCCAACGTCAGGGCCTTAAGGACTTGATGCACCCAATAGCCTTCTTCTCCCGTAAGCTCACCCCATCTGAGAAAAACTACGATGTAGGGGATCAGGAGCTCCTGGCCATCAAGACCGCCCTGGAGGAGTGGAGATACCTGTTGGAGGGGGCAGCACACCCCATACTCATCTATACAGACCATAAGAACCTGGAGTACCTGAGAGCTGCAAAACGTCTAAGACCACGCCAGGCACGATGGGCATTATTTTTCTCTAGGTTTTCATTCCACATTACTTACCGTCCAGGCTCCAAGAACACCAAACCAGATGCTCTGTCCCGCATGTTTGACGATCCAAAAGAAGTGTCAGCACCAGATACCATACTGTCGGAAGGTAACTTCTTATTGTTACAAACTAGCCTGATGTCTAACCTGAAACAAGCCTCGGTAGGTGTGCCTGAGCCCCCTGGAGTCACTCTCTTACCCAAAGAGGGATTACTGTGGAAGAATGACAAAATTTTTGTGCCAGAGGAAGTCCGAGCCACAGTGTTAAACCTATGTCATGACCATCCCTTGGCAGGCCATTTTGGGATACATAAGACTAGAACTGGTCCAACGCACATTTTGGTGGCCTGACCTTGAAAAGAATTGCAGGGAATATCTCAGTTCATGTGCCACCTGTACCCGTAGCAAGACTACCAGAGGCAAGGCCTGGGGGTTGCTCAGGCCTTTACCGATTCCTGATCGCCCCTGGAAAATGATTGCGATGGATTTCATAGTGGAACTTCCCCCGTCAGAAGGTTACTCAGCCATTTTTGTGGTGGTTGACCGACTATCGAAGATGGCCCACTTCATACCATTGAGAAGCACGCCCTCTGCCATGGAGAGCGCCCAGGTCTTTATTAAGGAGATAGTGAGGCTACATGGGGTCCCTACAGACATTGTATCAGATAGAGGGGTGCAGTTCACCTCTCGTTTCTGGAAGGCGTTATGCAAAGCTCTGAAGATTGAACTATCTATGTCCTCGGCTTACCATCCCCAGACCAATGGGCAAACTGAGAGGACGAACCAAACCCTCGAGCAATATCTCCGATGCTTCACCTCCTTTGTTCAAGACGACTGGGTAGCATTACTACCCTTGGCAGAGTTTGCTTTTAATAATGCCAGCCACTCGGCCACAGGCCAATCTCCGTTTTTTGCCAACTATGGGTTCCACCCGACTTTTTTGCCCGACCTTGTCCCTGATACAACAGTCCCGGCAGTCCAAGATACCGTTGATTTTCTTACCCGTAAAAATAAAATTCTACAGGAAGCTCTGACCAAAGCACAAGCAGCCAGTAAAAGGATGTTCGATAGGAAAAAGAGGGGAGAACTGAACCTACAACAAGGTGATCAAGTGTGGCTATCCACCACCAACCTTAAGATGGCTTGTCCTACAAGGAAACTGGCACCCAAATTTACCGGTCCTTTTCCGGTGAAACGGAAACTAAATGAGGTTTCCTATGAACTTGCCCTACCAGAATCAATGAAGATTCATCCGGTGTTCCATGTGTCTCTACTGAAACCAGCGGTACCTGATCCTTTCCCAGACAGGGGGTCAGGACCACCTGAACCTGTAGTCATTGATGGCAATGAAGAGTTCGAGGTGGAGGCAGTTTTGGATTGTAGAAGAAGAAGAAACCAACTCCAATTCCTGATCAAGTGGAAGGGGTACGGAATGGAGGAGAACTCTTGGGAACCCCAACAGAACATTCATGCCCAAGAACTAATCCAGGCATTCTTCCGCAGCCATCCTCAGAAAAGGGCTCTCTTTGGCACCCTGAGGTTGCCCTTAAGGGGGGGGCACTGTCAGGGACGTTTTGTCCGCTTCCGTGATCGTGCGCCTGTACGCATGCGCGGACCACAGCTCTCGGACGCACTGGTGCGTGGGACGTTGCCGCTGCGTGCGCCCGTGCGCATGCGTGCACGTTAGGTGCACGTTATACGCAGCGTCCGGCTGCCTATAAAGGACACTGCTGCAATGTTGCACATTGCGGTTTGATCTGCATGTGTTCCGTGCTCCTATCTTTGCATTAAGCATTCTGTTCTGGTATATGATCCGGCTCTCTGACCCTGCTGCCTTCTCTAACCCTGACTCCGGCTTGTTGACCCCGCTTGTATTCAGCCTGACTACCCGTTACCTGGACCCGGCCTCGACTCTGATTATTCTCCTGTCTCCCGTTTATGCTGTCGCTTCAAGTGCATGACCCGGCTTGTCTGACTCTGCTACTCTGCTGACCCCTTGTGGCCGCCCTGCTGATCGGCACCTGTTGTTCCTGTATCTTCTGCCTGCCTACCAGCATCAACTACTTCCTGTTCGGCAGTTCCTGCTTCACCAGCAGCCACAACCAGAACTGACACCTGCACTTCACCGTGCTCCTACCACCACTGTCTCCACTCCAGTGGTCTCCGAGCCGGGGTTGTCTCCCTCCACGCTTCAGGCTCACACTCAGGTACGTAACAGCAGTTAGTGTCACTGTACGTGTGCTTGTTATATACCACCTGAGTGCATTTGGTGTCACCGCACGTGTGCTGTTACATACCACCCTAGCGCATTTGGTGTCACCGCACGTGTGCTGTTACATACCACCTTAGCGCATTTGGTGTCACCGCACGTGTGCTGTTATATACCACCTGAGCGCAGTTAGTGTCACTGTACGTTTGCTGTTATATACCACCTGAGCGCATTTGGTGTCACCGCACCTGTGCTGTTATATACCACCTGAGCGCAGTTAGTGTCACTGTACGTGTGCTGTTACATACCACCTGAGCGCAGTTAGTGTCACCGCACCTGTGCTGTTATATACCACCTGAGCGCATTTGGTGTCACTGCACCTGTGCTGTTATATACCTGAGCGCAGTTAGTGTCACTGTACGTGTGCTGTTACATACCACCTGAGCGCAGTTAGTGTCACCGCACCTGTGCTGTTATATACCACCTGAGCGCAGTTAGTGTCACTGTACGTGTGCTGTTACATACCACCTGAGCGCAGTTAGTGTCACCGCACATGTGCTGTTATATACCACCTGAGCGCATTTGGTGTCACCGCACCTGTGCTGTTATATACCTGAGCGCAGTTAGTGTCACTGTACGTGTGCTGTTACATACCACCTGAGCGCAGTTAGTGTCACCGCACCTGTGCTGTTATATACCACCTGAGCGCAGTTAGTGTCACTGTACGTGTGCTGTTACATACCACCTGAGCGCAGTTAGTGTCACCGCACCTGTGCTGTTATATACTACCTGAGCGCAGTTAGTGTCACTGTACGTGTGCTGTTATATACCACCTGAGCGCATTTGGTGTCACTGCACGTGTGCTGTTATATACCACCTGAGCGCAGTTAGTGTCACTGTACGTGTACTGTTACATACCACCTGAGCGCAGTTAGTGTCACTGCACCTGTGCTGTTATATACCACCTGAGCGCAGTTAGTGTCACTGTACGTGTGCTGTTATATACCACCTGAGCGCATTTGGTGTCACCGCACCTGTGCTGTTATATACCACCTGAGCGCAGTTAGTGTCACTGTACGTGTGCTGTTACATACCACCTGAGCGCAGTTAGTGTCACCGCACCTGTGCTGTTATATACCACCTGAGCGCAGTTAGTGTCACTGTATGTGTGCTGTTACATACCACCTGAGCGCATTTGGTGTCACCGCACGTGTGCTGTTACATACCACCTGAACGCATTTGGTGTCACCGCATGTGTGCTGTTACATACCACCTTAGAGCATTTGGTGTCACCGCACGTGTGCAGTTACATACCACCTGAGCGCATTTGGTGTCACCGCACGTCTGCTGTTACATACCATCTGAGCACATTTGGTGTCACCGCACCTGTGCTGTTATATACCACCTGCGTGCAGTTAGTGTCACTGTACGTGTGCTTGTTATATACCACCTGAGCGCATTTGATGTCACCGCACGTGTTCTGTTACATACCACCTTAGCGCATTTGGTGTCACCGCACGTGTGCTGTTACAAACCACCTTAGCGCATTTGGTGTCACCACACATGTGCTGTTACATACCACCTTAGCGCATTTGGTGTCACCGCACGTGTGCTGTTACATACCACCTTAGCGCATTTGGTGTCACCGCACGTGTGCTGTTACATACCACCTTAGCGCATTTGGTGTCACCGCACGTGTGCTGTTACATACCACCTTAGCGCATTTGGTGTCACCGCACGTGTGCTGTTACATACCACCTTAGCGCATTTGGTGTCACCGCACATGTGCTGTTACATACCACCTTAGCGCATTTGGTGTCACCGCACGTGTGCTGTTACATACCACCTGAGCGCAGTTAGTGTCACTGTACGTTTGATGTTATATACCACCTGAGCGCATTTAGTGTCACCGCACCTGTGCTGTTATATACCACCTGAGCGCAGTTAGTGTCACCGCACCTGTGCTGTTATATACCACCTGAGCGCATTTGGTGTCACCGCACCTGTGCTGTTATATACCACCTGAGCGCAGTTAGTGTCACTGTACGTGTACTGTTACATACCACCTTAGCGCATTTGGTGTCACCGCACATGTGCTGTTACATACCACCTTAGCGCATTTGGTGTCACCGCACGTGTGCTGTTATATACCACCTGAGCGCAGTTAGTGTCACTGTACGTTTGCTGTTATATACCACTTGAGCGCATTTGGTGTCACCGCACCTGTGCTGTTATATACCACCTGAGCGCATTTGGTGTCACCGCACCTGTGCTGTTATATACCACCTGAGCGCAGTTAGTGTCACTGTACGTGTGCTGTTACATACCACCTTAGCGCATTTGGTGTCACCGCACGTGTGCTGTTACATACCACCTGAGCGCATTTGGTGTCACCGCACGTCTGCTGTTACATACCATCTGAGCGCATTTGGTGTCACCGCACCTGTGCTGTTATATACCACCTGAGAGCAGTTAGTGTCACTGTACGTGTGCTTGTTATATACCACCTGAGCGCATTTGGTGTCACCGCACGTGTGCTGTTACATACCACCTTAGCGCATTTGGTGTCACCGCACGTGTGCTGTTACATACCACCTTAGCGCATTTGGTGTCACCGCACATGTGCTGTTACATACCACCTTAGCGCATTGGTGTCACCGCACGTGTGCTGTTACATACCACCTGAGCGCAGTTAGTGTCACCGCACATGTGCTGTTACATACCACCTGAGCGCATTTGGTGTCACCGCACCTGTGCTGTTATATACCACCTGAGCGCATTTGGTGTCACTGTACGTTTGCTGTTATATACCACCTGAGCGCATTTGGTGTCACCGCACCTGTGCTGTTATATACCACCTGAGCGCATTTGGTGTCACCGCACGTGTGTTGTTATATACCACCTGAGCGCATTTGGTGTCACCGCACCTGTGCTGTTATATACCACCTGAGCGCAGTTAGTGTACGTGTGCTTGTTATATACCACCTGAGCGCATTTGGTGTCACCGCACGTGTGCTGTTACATACCACCTTAGCGCATTTGGTGTCACCGCACGTGTGCTGTTATATACCACCTTAGCGCATTTGGTGTCACCGCACATGTGCTGTTACATACCACCTTAGCGCATTTGGTGTCACCGCACGTGTGCTGTTATATACCACCTGAGCGCAGTTAGTGTCACTGTACGTTTGCTGTTATATACCACCTGAGCGCATTTGGTGTCACCGCACGTGTGCTGTTATATACCACCTGAGCGCAGTTAGTGTCACCGCACCTGTGCTGTTATATACCACCTGAGCGCATTTGGTGTCACCGCACCTGTGCTGTTATATACCACCTGAGCGCAGTTAGTGTCACCGCACCTGTGCTGTTATATACCACCTGAGCGCATTTGGTGTCACCGCACCTGTGCTGTTATATACCACCTGAGCGCATTTGGTGTCACCGCACCTGTGCTGTTATATACCACCTGAGCGCAGTTAGTGTCACTGTACGTGTGCTGTTACATACCACCTGAGCGCAGTTAGTGTCACCGCACCTGTGCTGTTATATACCACCTGAGCGCAGTTAGTGTCACTGTACGTGTGCTGTTATATACCACCTGAGCGCATTTGGTGTCACCGCACCTGTGCTGTTATATACCACCTGAGCGCATTTGGTGTCACCGCACCTGTGCTGTTATATACCACCTGAGCGCAGTTAGTGTCACTGTACGTGTGCTGTTACATACCACCTGAGCGCAGTTAGTGTCACCGCACCTGTGCTGTTATATACCACCTGAGCGCAGTTAGTGTCACTGTACGTGTGCTGTTACATACCACCTGAGCGCAGTTAGTGTCACCGCACCTGTGCTGTTATATACCACCTGAGCGCAGTTAGTGTCACTGTACGTGTGCTGTTACATACCACCTGAGCGCAGTTAGTGTCACCGCACCTGTGCTGTTATATACCACCTGAGTGCAGTTAGTGTCACCGCACCTGTGCTGTTATATACCACCTGAGCGCATTCGGTGTCACCGCACCTGTGCTGTTGTATACCACCTGAGCGCAGTTAGTGTCATTGTACGTGTGCTGTTACATACCACCTGAGCGCAGTTGGTGTGACTCCGCTTGTGCTGTTACATACCACCAGAACGCAGTTGGTGTCACTGCGCTTGTGCTGTTACATAACACCTGAACGCATAAATATGTCTGGAAGGACAACAAAGAGAGGTAGAGAGTCACGAGGGCAAGCAGGCTCTGCATGTAGAGGTAACGCTGGTAGTGGATGTGGTGCATCCTCTTCAGCAAGTGGTCGTGGCCGTGGCCGCTCGTCCTTCTTTTCGGGAGCTGGCCGTGTTGAGCCTCAACATGCAGAGAAATTAGTAGAGTGGATGATCAAGCCGCCCTCATCCTCCTCATCCTCTCTCACACAGACTTATCAAAGTTTATCTGGCAAAGCAGCTGCCAAGGCGTCCTCTTCCCTCTGCACAATGGCCTCACACAATACTTCCCTAGTACCACCATGTCCTCCTGAGAAGTCCCCCAAACTGGGTACATGCTGCAGGAAGATGAGCAGCGTTTTTAAGACTCCGATGACGGAACACTGATAGAGGAAGGCATTGATGTGAGCCCAGGGAGAGGGGGTGGCCGAGAGGGACAGCAATTTGTCAGTGATGATTTTCCCCCAGCTGGAGCATACTGCCAGGTTGTTGACAGTGATGAGGAGGGAGGGGATGATGAGGTCACTGACTCTACCTGGGTGCCTGATAGGAGAGAGGAGGAGGACGAGGCACAGGCACATCTCCAAAGAGGCAGGATGCCCTCCAGGGGTCAGCTTAAGGTCACACCCACTGCATTACAGCGCACATCAACGGCGCTTGTGCATGGCGCTGCTGTGTCTGACCGGTACAGCAAAAGTTCTTTGGTGTGGGCCTTTTTTGAAACATGTCCACAAGATCGTACCTTTGCTATTTGCAACTTATGTCGCAAGCGTATCTCGCGTGGCCAAAACATCAACCGCCTGGGTACCACATGCTTGTCCAGACATATGTCGACCTGCCATGCAGCTCGTTGGCAAGCACACCAGAAAGACCAACACCAAAGACAAAAGCATACCCCCCCTTGCCCTTCTGGGACCTCCAACCCCAGTAGACCCCCAGTCCTCTCTGAAGCCTGCAGTGAAGGTGTAGAAATAGGTGTGTCACAAGCTAGTAGTAGCGGTCAATCTACTGATAGTACCAGGCAAATTTCCCTGCCCCAGCTGCTGCAGCGCCGAAAGAAGTACAATCCCAGCCATCCACATGCCCAGCAGTTGAATGCTAGCTTAGCAAAGTTGCTAGCACTTCAACTGCTACCTTTTCAGTTGGTAGATTCTGCCCCCTTCCGTGAGTTTGTGCAATGTGCAGTACCTCAGTGGCAAGTACCAAAACGCCACTTTTTCTCACGGAAGGCTATTCCGGCTCTCTACCGGCATGTGGAAGGCAATGTCCATGCCTCGCTGGACAGGGCGGTCAGTGGTAAGGTGCATATTACCGCTGACTCATGGTCCAGCAGGCATGGACAGGGACGTTACCTGTCTTTTACGGCGCATTGGGTGACTCTGCTGGCAGCTGGGAAGGATGCAGGGCAAGGTCCAGTAGTTTTGGAGGTTGTTCTGCCACCACGCCTCCAAAACACTACTACTGCTTGTGACACACCTCTCTCCTCCACCCCCTCCTCTTCTTCCTCTGTGGCCTCTTCCTGTGGTGATGTCTTCTCCGAACCAGCCGTGCTCCGTAGGCGTACGAGGGGATACGCAGGAATGCAGGCCAAGAGATGCCATGCGGTGCTAGAGCTGGTGTGCTTGGGAGACAGGAGCCACACTGGGGAAGAGGTTTTGTCAGCTCTGCAGGGTCAGGCTGAGAGGTGGTTGACGCCACGCCAGCTGAAGCTTGGAATGGTGGTCAGCGATAATGGCACCAACCTCCTCTCTGCCCTGCGACAGGGAAAACTCACCGACGTGCCCTGTTTTGCGCATGTCCTCAATTTGGTGGTGCAGCGGTTCTTGGGCAGGTACCCGGGCTTGCAGGATGTCCTGAAGCAGGCCAAGAAAGTCTGTGTGCATTTTCGGAATTCATATAATGCCACTGCTCGGCTGACTGACCTCCAAAGGGAATACAACCTGCCCAAGACTCGTTTAATTTGTGACATGCCCACCAGATGGAACTCAACGTTGGCCATGCTGCAGCGGCTGCACATGCAGCAACGGGCCATCAATGAGTACCTGTGCCAATATGGCAGCAGAACTGGGTCAGGGGAGCTAGGTTTTTTTTCACCACGCCAGTGGGCCTTGATCAGGGATGCATGCACTGTCCTGTTACCATTTGAGGAGGCCACGAGGATGGTGAGCAGTGACAGTGCATGCATCAGTGAGACTGTCCCTCTTATTCACATGTTGGAGCACACGCTACGTGGAATAATGGACAGGGCCCTTGAGGAAGAACAGAGGGAGGAAGAGGAGGACTTCCTTACCTCTCAAGGCCCCCTTTACCCAGACAGTGGTCCTGCTTGCCCACCTAGCACACAGGAAGAGGAGGAGGAGGAGGAGGAGTAGGATTGTATCAGCAGCATGGAGGTGGAGCCTAGCACTCAGCAGCAGCAGTCTTCAAGGGATCATTTACAGTCCCAAGGAGCACGTGGACTTTTACGTGGCTGGGATGAGGTGCCTGTGGATCCTGTCGTCCTCAGTGACCCAGAGGACTGTGCCCCGAATGCCTCTGCAAACCTACGCTGCATGGCCTCCCTGATCCTGCAAAGCCTGCGTATGGATCCTTGTGTACGTGCTATTAAGGAGAGGGATCATTACTGGCTGGCGACTCTTCTTGATCCACGTTACAAGAGTAAGATTGCGGACCTTATGTTGCCATCGCAGAGGGAGCAGAAGATGAAACTTCTGCGGGAGGCCTTGCAGAAGGTTCTGTGCAATGCGTTCCCAGAACCGGGGGGGATTACCAAAACCTGGCTCTGGACAACGTCTTGCTGAGGCTTCAGTGGGTCACAGAAGGGGCGGTGGAGAAGGTGGTCGTCTGACCGATGCGTTCAGGCAGTTTTTTAGTCCGCAGCCCCAAGGTCTGACCGGTTCCAGCAACCATCGCCAGCGTCTGGTTTACATGGTCCGGGAATACCTAGGGGCAAGATCCGACTTGGACACCTTCCCCACCGAAAATCCTCTGGCTTACTGGGTCTTGAGGATGGATCACTGGCCAGAGCTTGCCCAGTACGCAATTGAGCTACTGGCTTGCCCTGCATCCAGTGTTCTTTCAGAACGGACATTCAGTGCTGCTGGAGGCTTTGTGACTGATCACAGGGTGCGCCTCTCCACCGGCTCTGTTGATTGACTGACCTTCATCAAAATGAATCAGGCTTGGATCAACACCAGCTACCAAGCACCTGATGCTGATATTAATGAATAATATCTTTTTGTTGAAAAGTCGGATCCCTTTTAGACTGCTGATGCTGAGTGACTGTCCTCTTATGCTGCTGATGGAATATCCTTCTCCTCCTCATTTTTCTTGCTGATAGCTAGTAAGAAATGTTGTGTTTCTGGGCTCCGCCACCAGCGCCTAAGGCACAATTTTTCAGCCCCTGTTTAACAGGGGTGCCTAATAACAATTTTTGCTGCAATACTTTGCACGTGGCTCCTTGTTGCGCTCCAATTGGAGTTATTGGGAGGGGTTGCAGTGTTGTGTTGTGCCCAAGGCCCAATTTTTCTGCCCCTGTTTAACAGGGGCGCCTAATAACAATTTTTGATGCAATACTTTGCACGTGGCTCCTTGTTGCGCTCCAATTGGAGTTATTGGGAGGGGTTGCAGTGTTGTGTTGTGCCCAAGGCACAATTTTTCTGCCCCTGTTTAACAGGGGCGCCTAATAACAATTTTTGATGCAATACTTTGCACATGGCTCCTTGTTGCGCTCCAATTACAGTATGTTTGAGGGGTGCCCTTTTTTCTAAAAATTTTCTTTCACAAAACAATAATGGCCCCCCACCACCGCTAAAATATTCGACATATTGTTGCCACACAGAACTTGCGCAAGTAGCATTAATTACTTTTTTTTAATAGTCCTCTCATGTTGTGCAGGGACATTTCTAAACACGTGCCACTACTATAGACACCCAGCAGGTGTGATATTTATAGGATTTTTTTTTTTTCACTTTAAGCATCATTAAAATGGCTGCTCTGGAAAAAACGGCCGTTTTTAAAAAATTAAAAAATTAAAAAATTTCCATTGATACATGTTCCCTGGGGCAAGACCCGGGTTCTGAATGACGTTTTCCAACATTTAATTGAATTTTGGTCTTTAAAATGATCGTTTTTGATTTCGAACGTTCGGGGCCCATAGACTTCAATGTGGTTCGAAATATTCGTGCGACTGTTCGAACGTTCTGGTGCGAACCGAACTCGGGGGTGTTCGGCTCATCCTTATGTCCTAGTAGATGACAGACTGAGCAATAGCATGCAATGTCAAGTTGCAGCAAGCAAAGCCAGCAGAATAATAGCATGCATTAAAAAATTGATTTATTCCAGAGGTAAAACAATAATTCTACCACTTTATAAAACTTTGGTTCTGCCCCATCTGGAGTATTGCATCAAATTATGGTTACCAATCCTCGGAAAGAATGTGCTTGAACTTTGAACTAGGGATGAGCCAAACACCCCCACCCCACCCTGCGCCCGATATGGTTTGCACCAGAATATGCGAACAGACAAAAAATTAGTGCGAACACCGTTAAAGTCTATGGGACACGAATGTTAAAAATAGAAAGTGTTAATGTTAAAGGCTTATATGCAAGTTATTGCCATAAAAAGAATTTGGGGACCCAGGTACTGCCCCAGTGGACATGTATCAATGCAAAAAAAATAAAAAAAAATCAGGAGCACTGACTTTAATAATGCTTAAATTAAAACAATAAAAATTAAATATTCCTTTAAATATCATGCCTGGGGGGTCCCGTTAGTGTGCCTGTAAACTAGTGCATCCTTCTCATGTGTTTTACTGTGCCACAGCAAAATGAAATTTCTAAAGGAAAAAATGTAATTTAAAATTGCTGGCGGCTGTAATGTATTGCTGGATCCTGGCAATATGGATAAAAATCAATGAAAAAATCAGTGTAGCCCCCCCCCCCCCCAGTCCATACCAGGCCCTCTGGGTCTGGTATAGATATTAAGGGAAACTCCACGCTAAAAATTAAAAAAGAAAACTGTGTGGGGTCTCCCCAAAAATCCATACCAGGCAGAGCAGACGGAATCCCCAGTCAAGCCAATATGGGGGAATCCTAACCTGCCTAATTTTCGGTTCATACCTGACCCTCAGGTCTGGGCGAGATTCGGTATTAAGATCTTGAAAGATATTATACCGTCAGGTACCCTGTTGTCATTCTCGCAATTGACCCAGACTTATAAGTTACCTAGCTGGATGTTTTTCCGGTATGCCCAGCTCTGCCACGCTGCTAGGGCCCAATTTCCCTCTCTCTGCTCTATATAGTGTATTACTCCCCATTGACTCCCTTAAAATGAACAGGCTCTGGGACTCCTGAAAGTCAGATAAACTGACTCTGGTTAGGGAGGATTGTCTGGAGCGTGCCCCCAAATTGGTTATTTCTGCGGGCGACAAGCTCGTACAGACAAAATTTTTATACACAGTTTATTTTACCCCGTATCACCTCTCCAGGATTACCCTGATAGGGATCCACAATGCCCACGTGGACCGGGGCACTTTCCTGCATATGTTTGGATGTGTCCTGCTCTGGTACCCTTTTGGTCGGGTGTATTTGATCACTTAAACATTCGCCTATAGCTTTCCATCCCCATGACACCCGCGCTGGCTTTGCTGGGTGTCATTGATGACGAGCAAAGGTCCCACCATAGTGAGTTGTTGATTTCATATCTTCTGCTTTATGCTAAAAAATAAATATGAGGTAAATGGACCTCTTCTGTCCCCCCCTTCTGTGTCCTCATGGGAAAACAAAGTCAATGCAGCTCTACCTCTGTATAAATTAACATACATTAGTCATGGATGTCCCTGGAAGTATGATAAGGTTTGGCTGCCATGGACAGAACTCTGATCTTCCTGGTGGTGATTTGTTGTGGTCTTTCCTACTCCTCCCTCCCCTCTGCTTTCTCTCTCTCTTCTCTCTCTCTCTCTCTCTCTTCTTCTCCTCTTTCTTCCCTCTTCTCTCCCTGCCCCCCTGTCCTCCCTCTCCCTGGGTTGGGATTTTTTGGCCATGCTCCTTCAGTTCCTTTCCTTTTCGCCTACATTTTTGGTTTGTGTTGATATCCTGGTTATACTGATGAACAAGCATAGTATGTGAAACTTGTTTTGGCACACTTTTATATTGCATTATACTTACTTGACGAATTGTCTGTATTGCTGGTATTTTATTGTGTATGTTTTCTTTCAATAAAGCACTCCTGATTGTTAAAAAAATAAAATAAATGGAAGACCCTTATATATATATATGAAAACAGTTAATACATAATAATAAGTAAAAAGGGTATTGCACCCCGAGAGGCTCCAGAAACACCAACTGACTCCCGTCTAGTAAAAGCAGGGGTCAGAGGATGAAAAAAGGGCAACATGAGGTTCCTTGGGGCCAGACAACTCCGGAGAACCTACAAACAGTACAAGTAAATATTAAATAACAGCAACTATAAGTGTGGCAAGAAATGAGAAAAAAAATAACTTAAACAAGCAAGAATATGCTTTCATCAGCAACATTTTGGTTATTCATTATGAAAAAAAAACAGAAAGAAAAAAAGACAAAAAAAAATAATATTGGTAGAAGTCAAAGTAAAAAAAAAAAACTGGATGAGTATGACAACTCCAAAAAAAAAAGATAAGATTACCAGCAGTTTTCTCATCGAAGACTGAGGGCCAGATTCAGGCAGATGGGCGCTTCTTTACTTTGGAGTAACGTTTCTCATTTACGTTACTCCGCCGACACTTTCGGCGCAAGTACTGTTATTCTCATAGCAGTTGCGCGTAAACTTGCGCCAGAGTAACGATAATGCGCTGGCGTAACCCGACGCAAGTGGAAGTGGGTGTGATCATATGTAAATGATGGGCGGAGCCCAGCGCAGAGGCCTACGTTCAGCGCATCACCACGGAGCATGCGCAGTGAGGGAGGCTCCACTCGCCCCCTTGTGCGCATGCTCACAACTTCCGTCGGCACCACTTCACGGGAAACGTCAGCGCAATGCGTTCTGTTTAAATGCGCCCGTAGATGCGCCATTCCGCCACTAAAGTATATCCTGTTCCCCCTCCCCGCAGTGAAGTTACTTTTGTTCTGAGATGACTGCTCCCATTCCCCGCAAACACACAGGAGAAAGCTGAACTCTAAAGGCCAGGAGCTATCAGCCGCCATCTCGGCTATGGAGACCTATGATGTCTTCCTCCATGGCTGTAAACGTTGACAGATAAGCATGGACAGAGGTGTTGTCCTGCAAGTGGGGGTGCTCAGCTAGCTCTTATCGTCGGTAACGCTGCTGTAGCTGCTCTCCTGCTGACCTGTGGCCGTCTGGAGTAAAGATAAAGCAGCTATTTGTAGAAATAACTTTGCGTCGGACGGACGAGATACGCACGGCGCATGTAGCCAGCGTATGGTGCTAATCCGTTCTCGAATCGGCAAATATCCCTCATTTGCATATTTGCAGGGGAAATCAATAGGCGCGACTGATGCGCCAAGCGAAATTATGCGCTGACGATACTCTGGCGTCGGAAAGTTAAGCCGATCGGAAAAGGCCCGTTTTCTGTCGCATCTAGTTTGGTGGGTACGGCCACATAGAAACAACGGCGCATAATCACAGTTACGCGGCGCATATCGAATTACTCCAGCTCAAGTCTTGCTGAATCTGGCCCTGAGTGTTTATTTTCTTTTTACTCCCTTCCCCCCCCCCCCCCAAAAAAAAAAAAAAAAAATTATATATTTTTAAAAAAAAGAGGAAAACTCATATCTCAGGCTATTGAATTTATAAGTTAATATCCAACCTTAAGATAGGAAAGATTAATATTGAGATATACCAAACATCTGGAACGATGTGTAAATATGTTGTGTAATTAAAAAATAATAATCTAGCATATCTAGCTAAAGGATTGTATGGATAAACAAACCAGAATGTGGAAAAAAAGAGGTCAGTCCATGGAGTCAACATTGGGTGAAGAGAGAGGTTCAAATCGTCCGCATTTATGCAGATTCTGACGGGTTGAGGTAAGGGATTTGATGCATCTTGTTCTGGGGATGAGCGTAAAGCTGAATGCCTGCGAGGGTGGTGTTTAGTTACAGGTAATCCAAAAATCCCAAATCTAGTAGAACTGCCTGCAATTCTTAGAAAAATGGGAGCCTCAAAGATAATATATATAAGTGTAAGGCCGCGTACACACGAGGGGATATGTCCGCTGAAACCGGTCGGATAGACCGTTTCAGCAGACATCTCCGCTCGTGTGTATGGGCTAGCGGACAGATTTCTCCACCCGACAGATTTCAAAGCAAGCTTTGAAATCTGTCCGCTGCAAACCTGTCCGTCGGATATGTCCGCTGGTTAGTACACAAAACCATCGGACCAAAATCGCGCGCATTCTCAGACAAAAGGAGGGGACGGGAGCGCTCGTTCAGGTAAACCTCGTGTTTGTTTGTGAGTTGGCACATTCGTCATTTTAACTATCTATAGTGTATCGTTTATTGCCTTTCTTCGTTCTCTTGCTAGAATCAAGCTGTTCTATTGCTGATGCTATTTATATAGACTGAGTTGTCCCAATATAGCAAAGTTTGATTGTATTATATCGCGTTGTCTTTTTGTAATTATTTTGTTGCTGCATCTCCTAATTGTTTGGAGCTTTCCTCCACATGACTCTTTTTTTTTTTTTTACTTTAATGTTCTTCTACTAAATTTTTACGTTCTCATCTGCTGTTTATTTTGTGCTTGCATTATTTATTTTTATTTTTGTTTGTTTTCAAAGCTGAATTTTTTATTTTGTTGGCACCTTTTTTTTCAATGCATTTTTTTTGTTTTTTTCACCTTTTTTTTCAAAGTTTTTTTTTTGGTTTTTGCACCTTTTTTTTCAATGAATTTTTTTTTGTTTTTTGCACCTTTTTTTTCTATGTTTTTTTTTGTTTTTTTGCACCTTTTTTTCAATGCATTTTTTTTGTTTTTTTTCACCTTTTTTTCAATGTTTTTTTTTGTTTTTTTTCACCTTTTTTTTCAATGTTTTTTTTTTTTGTTTTTTGCACCTTTTTTACAATGTTTTTTTTTTGTTTTTTTGCACCCAGGAGTTTGTGTCCTTACAAAATTCCACCTTGTATTTGTAGAAGGTTTGGGGCATAATCACCACAGTAGAAAACACAATAGACAAGGTTTTAACGTAAATACAAAAAGCCATTTATTTTGGCAATAAAATAAATTATAAGAAACATGATCTGCACCACTTGATCAGATAGCAACCTACATGCAGACTTGTGCATTCCACAAAACATGATGAAGGATAAAATTAACAATCTCAGGAGACACAAAACCAATCAAATCTGAATCAGCAGCACATGAGCAAACAAACCCAAGCTGTGGTACTCCAACAAGCTCACATTTTAGAATAATGAACTGGAAGGCAGGTAATCACCTTCTCTTCTTACTTCCAGCCTTCCTTCCTGGCTGCCTTGCAGCGGAACGTCCACGGGCCCATCCATGGCCCCTTGCAGGTGCAGATGATGTGGCAGCAGGAGGCAGAAGATGGGGAGCAGGCTGGGCTGGGTCACTCAGGTCTGTGTCCCGGGTCAGCATGCCCCTGTGCATCCAAAAAATGACCTTATTTATCAAGTCCTTAGCCAGGTCCCTTTGATCCTCCTCCGCTCGGCTCAGTTCATGAGCCACAGAGGCACTGAAGGCTTCTGTGGGGTTGAGGGGGGCCCTCATTAATTCTGCAGCCTCCCTCATCATTTTGAGGCTCTCCTCCTCCATCTGCCTCATCCGCCTCTTTTGGCCTGGTCGCCTCATCTGGAGGGGAGGGACCTGGCTTATGGTGCTGAGCCTGGGGACATGCTGACTTCCACTCGGCCCAGCCTCCTCCTGGCTGCCACTCACCCCTTCCCCCTGGCTGACATGGTCCTGAGGATCTGCCACCTCCTGGCTGGCCTCTTCCTGTATCAAAAAAAGGGACATGTTGTAATATTTTGCTCAATCAAGCACACACACACATTATTTGTGTGCTCTAGACTCTTTTTTTTTCTTCATTTAAATAGACCTGCCTGTCCTTCAGACCCCTCAGTTGGCATCCCTGAGATCCCTAGTTTGATGCACACGCCTTTTTTTGTTGGTCCAAACGTTATAGAATTTTAACAATAGTAACTCAAGAATCAAACACAAATTAGCAGCTCAAAAATATTTCGGAAACTACTATACCTCACTGAAGATCGCCAGATCTGGGTCCATGTCAGCCAGGCCCTCCTCTGGCTCTGCAGGGGCGTGGGGATCGTGGGAAGTTCCGCTGCAAGGAAGCGTGGGAGGAAGGCTGGAAGGAAGATTGGAAAGTGATGGCCGGCCCTCCAGTTCATCATCCAAAAATGCAAGCTCGCGGAAGTACCACAGCCTGGGCTCCTTTTGCGCATGTGCTGCTGATCCAGATTTTTGGCTTTTAAGCTCTTTATATACTTTCCGATAGGTGCTCCTGAGATTGCTCATTTTATCCTTCACCATGTTTGCTGTGCAGGATGGAACCCACGTCTGCATGTAGGTTGCTATCTCTTGTAGAGTGTCTGCTCTCAGTTGCTTATTTGGGTAGCCTGGGTGCCTGCTATCCCATAGATTAGGCTTTTCTCTATAGCTTTCAATTAATTTAAGAGTGTTGTCTTGAATTGCCAACTGGTCCATCTCTCGTTATTTTTATAGGTTAAGATTAATGCTCTAGAATATACAAATAATTTTTTTTTAAAACCCACATGAAAAATGGCTCAGCTTTCTCATTTTCTGAATATGTATGTGTACAATCATTGTGGAACTAGTATACAAACACATTGGGGGTTATTTACTAAAGAAAAAATAACTTTAGCACTGCAAAAGCACTTGAAAGTACACTGCCTGAAAGTGCACTTGGAAATGCAATCGCTGTAGCCCCGAAGGGGACATGCAAGAAAAAATATATATTCAATTTTAGCCTCCACCTGATTGGTTGATAAAATAAGCAGAGCTTCCCTTCATTTCAGATCTTCCCCTCCACATCTATGGAGAATGCCCTTCCAAGTGCACTTGCAGTGCAAACTGGATTTTCCTTTAGTAAATAACCCCCAATGTGTCCTGCTGATACAATGCTGGCCAGCTCCACTCCATTGTTGTGCAATTCATTTTTGGAACATGCAGACCCTTTGGTAACATGAAAATAAATACATGCCATCTCTAATCATCCACAATTTTTTAATTTTACCAAAAATGAAGCCACTAGTTATTGTGTAGATATCATGCCCCTCACACAGCATTGAGGAGCTAATACACAACCTAATTACCTCTGTCCAAACAATACAGAACAATACATGCATGATGTGAATCCACAAGACAAAAATAAAAAGAGGTAGAGCATTGTCATATACAGGGAGTGCAGAATTATTAGGCAAGTTGTATTTTTGAGGATTCATTTTATTATTGAACAACAACCATGTTCTCAATGAACCCAAAAAACTCATTAATATCAAAGCTGAATATTTTTGGAAGTAGTTTTTAGTTTGTTTTTAGTATTAGCTATTTTAGGGGGATATCTGTGTGTGCAGGTGACTATTACTGTGCATAATTATTAGGCAACTTAACAAAAAACAAATATATACCCATTTCAATTATTAATTTTTACCAGTGAAACCAATATAACATCTCAACATTCACAAATATACATTTCTGACATTCAAAAACAAAACAAAAACAAATCAGTGACCAATATAGCCACCTTTCTTTGCAAGGACACTGAAAAGCCTGCCATCCATGGATTCTGTCAGTGTTTTGATCTGTTCACCATCAACATTGCGTGCAGCAGCAACCACAGCCTCCCAGACACTGTTCAGAGAGGTGTACTGGTTTCCCTCCTTGTAAATCTCACATTTGATGATGGACCACAGGTTCTCAATGGGGTTCAGATCAGGTGAACAAGGAGGTCATGTCATTAGTTTTTCTTCTTTTATACCCTTTCTTGCCAGCCACGCTGTGGAGTACTTGGACGCGTGTGATGGAGCATTGTCCTGCATGAAAATCATGTTTTTCTTGAAGGATGCAGACTTCTTCCTGTACCACTGCTTGAAGAAGGTGTCTTCCAGAAACTGGCAGTAGGACTGGGAGTTGAGCTTGACTCCATCCTCAACCCGAAAAGGCCCCACAAGCTCATCTTTGATGATACCAGCCCAAACCAGTACTCCACCTCCACCTTGCTGGCGTCTGAGTCGGACTGGAGCTCTCTGCCCTTTACCAATCCAGCCACGGGCCCATCCATCTGGCCCATCAAGACTCACTCTCATTTCATCAGTCCATAAAACCTTAGAAAAATCATTCTTGAGATATTTCTTGGCCCAGTCTTGACATTTCAGCTTGTGTGTCTTGTTCAGTGGTGGTCATCTTTCAGCCTTTCTTACCTTGGCCATGTCTCTGAGTATTGCACACCTTGTGCTTTTGGGCACTCCAGTGATGTTGCAGCTCTGAAATATGGCCAAACTGGTGGCAAGTGGCATCTTGGCAGCTGCACGCTTGACTTTTCTCAGTTCATGAGCAGTTATTTTGCGCCTTGGTTTTTCCACACGCTTCTTGCGACCCGGTTGACTATTTTGAATGAAACGCTTGATTGTTCGATGATCACGCTTCAGAAGCTTTGCAATTTTAAGAGTGCTGCATCCCTCTGCAAGATATCTCACTATTTTTGACTTTTCTGAGCCTGTCAAGTCCTTCTTGTTGCCTAATAATTATGCACACCTGATATAGGGTGTTGATGTCATTAGACCACACCCCTTCTCATTACAGAGATGCACATCACCTAATATGCTTAATTGGTAGTAGGCTTTCGAGCATATACAGCTTGGAGTAAGACAACATGCAAAAAGAGGATGATGTGGTCAAAATACTCATTTGCCTAATAATTCTGCACTCCCTGTATATATGTAGTGATGTGTTCAAACATTTTTGGCCCAAACTTGCATTGGTGGCCCCAAGCTACCTAAATAGCGCAAACGCTCCTAACAACATTCCAAACCCCCACCCCCACATGGGGTTTCAAAGTTGAGACGCCTCTGCTGATCCCATGTTGTAATTTACCTTCGTCTCTGTAGCTCCTCGCGTACGCTCGATTAATCTCCGCGTAACTGACGTAATCACGTCGATATCCTTATATAGGCCGCGCAAAGCTATACCACCGCCCTCTTCGTTCGCAATGTCTCCGCCCGCTTTTAACCCCCCCATTTCAACATCCAGGGCCTCATATTGCAAGTTACCGGCATATGTGTATGTCATCGTTTTAACACGCGCGTAAGCTCCGCGTAAACACGATGTATTCATCCGCGCATGCGTGAAACGCCGCCTTCGTCCACGCCCATGACGGAACTTTTCCTCTTTTCCACGCCCCTTATCAGTGTGAAACGAAAAGATGGCCATGTCCCACGAGCGAGCATTACCCTCTCATGAGGATCAGGAAGGGACACAACCAGGAACATCCCGCTCAAGGAGCAAACGGTACAAGGCCACGAATATGAGTTTGGAGGAGATGGTGGAGATGGTACACATCCTGCGCAGGAAGGATTATGATGGGGATTATGGCCCATACAGCACCCCGAACCGCCGTAAGGCCAAAATTATGGACAAGGTGGCGAAGAGGCTTACTGAGATCTTTGGGGTGAGCAGGTCCAAAGAGCAGCTACGCAAGCGCTGGTCCGATTTAAAGTTGCGTGAGCCACACCAGTTTCGGAAGATAAAGAAAATCCTGGATAAAAGTAGGTATTATATTTGTGGGGGGGGGGGGGTGTTTGCAATTGTGTGATATCATTGTTTGCTATGTATATTTATGCATGTGCCTTGTTGGAATGGTTGTACTTTGGAAGATTTTTTTTTTTGATATTTCCTGTAATAAGAAAAAAAACACACACACACCAAATAAGAAGTTATGCACGATCGTTCTTTAGAAACATCGTTCAATCACCTTGTTTCATCCAAATACTATGTCCTAAGGAACAGCACACCAGGACATGGCTATTTGGCATTTATAGAGAAAAGTTATTACACATTTTGGATAAAATTATGTAGATTTTCTAACTGATTTGAATGTGAAAAGACAAACAGGATTCATTCACATTCACACAGTGATAATAAGCAGCTGGATTCACATCTGGACTCAAGAGCACCTGTGTCTCCCCCATAATGAGATTCATTTTTAACAGTCTGTGACACCTATTTTTTAGGGAGGGGCATCCATGCAGGGGCAGACTGACCACTGAGGAAATCGGACACTGCCCGAGGGCCCCATGCCCCTAGGGGGCCCCATCAGAGATGCCAGGCTCATTTAAACCAGGGACAGTATGTAAAAATCTGCAAATTTAGCTCAACTGTCCCTGATATGTCCAAAGCCTACATGCTTTTGATGTGAAACTACTGACTGAGATTGTATCTGCCCCGCCTCTATACTGCCACCTGGCTTAGTGGGCATTTGTAAGCCTGGGGGCCCCTAATATTCTATTGCCCGGGGGACCCATGAGTTGTCAGTCCGCCCCTGCTTCCATGTGTGTCCCTTCGCTAAAAAGGGTAATTAGCACAGCTTGGGAGAAGTCATTAGAAAAACAAAGGTTAAGGTTTGGTGGTGGAAGACAATAATCCAAAGTTTAAAACACACTTTGACACAATGATTATGATTTATTAATGCCCTCCTCAAATATCTGTGTGCTGATAAGTATACCTTTTGTTTTCTGCTATTTCTAGAGGAAAGAACAGGACAGAAATTTGAGGAGGCAAGGAGGCCCAAACTCTCTCCTAAGAAAAAATCTAGCCATGTGGAGGAGGAGGACCAGGTAGAAGAAGGAGTGGTGGAAGGGAGAGATATGAGGAAGACGAAAATGTGGAAGGAGTATTTAGTGAAGAAGAAGGAGTTGGTGAAGAAGGAGGAGTTGGTGAAGAAGAAGGAGTTGGTGAAGAAGAAGGAGTTGGTGAAGAAGAAGGAGTTGGTGAAGAAGAAGGAGTTGGTGAAGAAGAAGGAGTAGTTATTGAAGGAGTTGTTGTAGAAGAAGGAGGAGTTATTGAAGAAGGAGGAGTTATTGAAGAAGGAGGAGTTATTGAAGAAGGAGGAGTTATTGAAGAAGGATTGATTGTGGAAGAAGGCGAAGTTGTGGATGATGGAGAGGTGGAGATTAGTAGCACAACAGGTCAGTGTCACCGCAGCTTCACACAGGGAGAAAGAGGTGTAGATACGCCTGCACATTACTAATGTCATTTTTTTTTGATTTTTATAGGGGATGAAGATGCTGCAAGCACATCCAGTAGTCCACCTTTTTCACGTGCAAGTGCACAAATTGTCATCCAACAAATTATGGAGTGTAGCACAGAGATGGATAATATGAGGCAAAGAATGCTTGTAATTCATCAAAATTTCAAAAATATTATTGATATGATGGGCCGTATCAAAGACTAAATCCCCCTGCCCCGCCCCCCATATAAAATCCCCCCCCCATGACACCCATCATCAAGTCTTGAAAACCAACAAAAAGGTATTTGAAAAATATGAAGATGCACACACAGTGTGTCCACATGTGCTATCTGCCATCACAGGTTATGGATTGTCTTTGCTTTGTGGGTACACCCCCTTCCTCCCTTCTCAAGCAGGTAAGAGGGAAGGGTTTGCACCCACAAACCACATACATTGATCACTCATGATGCCAGATAGCACATGTGGACATTTGTCATGTGAGGTCTGGATATAATCCGCATTTTTGTGCCCTCTCACTCACACACAAGAATGTGTGCATCTTCCAAGTTTGGTGTGTTCCGGGGTGACATTGGGAGACTGTTGTAGTAATGACCTTGTTGTACTTAGTATTTTTTGTGGTTTTGTAAAATATTTTATATTTTTTCGAAAAAAAAAAGTTTTGTATAATCCATAGTTTTTCAAAAAAAAATAAAAAAAAATAAAAAAAAATGTTTTTACTCCAAAAATGTTACATGGTCGCAAACCCAAAAATTTTGGATTAAAAATTTTGTACCCTAACATGAGTGGCTTGTTGTTTATATATGCTCAATACCCAGTTTGTAGATGAGTGACTTGTAACTACAGCCATAAACCCGGTTTTAAGTACACACTAGTGTTTAGTTCTTACCGCTGCAAATTGCAATATCAGCCTCACTTCTGCATAAAAGCCATTATTCTTCCAACACCAGCTTGTTCAGTTAAGCCAGATTTTCGAAATGCTGGAAGCTCATTGGTTTGTGTGCAGAAGTGACCCTTCTATTGTGGACTTAAAAGTGGGGTATGCCTGTAATGTACAATTGTGGTTATTTACTAAAACATGACAACTACATTTGGCACTAGAAGTGCACTAGTTTCATAACCAAGAAGACAGAGAAAAATAGAAAAAGCAATAATGACAAACAACTGTATATAGAGTCCAATGGTCAAATTATTTATTATATTTTGTAATATTTCTTTCTTTTGGGGGCCGAATTAGAAAGAAATATGATCTGGCATAGCTATGGCCCCCCGACCCATGAAGTACTCAACATATTTGTCGTGTACCTCACGAGCAGATTGGGTGGCCGAGCCAGCGCGACCAGTGTCCAGCCCAGGAAGGGTATCTGAGGGTAGTCCTGCCTCAGCACCGATGTTGGGTAGGTACGTCTGGGAATGCCTGCGTAAAAAATTATGCAATATGCAACAGGCAAAAACAACATGGTTCAATTTATATTCCGCCATATTTATCGCTGTCAGGAACAGGCGGAACCGGCTGGCGAGTATCCCAAAGGCATTCTCGACTACCCTCTGGGCCCTGGCTAGCCTAAAATTGAACACCCTCCTCTCCGGGGTAAGAGTCCTCTGGGGAAAAGGCCGCATGAGGTGAGGTCCAAGCCCGAAAGCTTCGTCCGCTAAAAAAACAAACGGAAGTCCTTCCACATTGTCTTCTTCCGGTGGCAGTTCAAGACCACCAGTTTGTAGAGGCCTGTAAAATTCGGTCCGCGCGAACACTCCCCCATCAGACAGCCGGCCGTTCTTCCCCATGTCCACATACAAAAATTCGTAGTGTGCCGACACCACCGCCATCAACACGATACTATGAAAACCTTTGTAGTTAAAATAGTAGGACCCCGAACGGGGTGGTGGCACTATGCGGACGTGTTTCCCATCTATTGCTCCTCCGCAGTTCGGAAAATCACAACGCAGGGCAAATTGGGAAGCCACAGTCTGCCATTCCTGTGGCGTGGAAGGAAACTGTGGGGACAAAAAAAAAAAAAAATTAGTACTTAGGCACATAAACATTGCAAACACAATACAAAAACCATACTTGTGCACCATCACACAGTATTAACAATTTTTTATTATTATTGGGGTGGAGTTGTGGCCACTAAAAAATCCCAGTTATTATCACACTCCCCAGCCCTCTGATGGGGCAACATTTTAGGGGGGGTTGGGGTTGAACTACAATGCAGCAAAGAAAAATATGGCACACACACCAACAAAAAAAAAGGCTAGGTGTGTTTGTCCCTAGGATAGCATGCTGGACAGGTTAATAGTGATGCAAGGAAAAAATATGTAGGTAGGCCAACAAAAAGAACATGGAAAGCTTATCAACATGCATGCATGGGGAGAAAAGGCAACATTCAACACTCAGCATGGAAAAATCATGGTCATTATAGGGAACTAATGCCAAAAAATAAAAAAATGCTACCATTTATAAAGACAGAGAATGTGAGCTTCAGGAAAGAGGAAACTTACCTTCAGATACTCCTCCTGCATGACTTGTATGACAGCAGAACACGTCTCCGGTATGATGATCCCAAGCGCCTGGGGAGAGATGCCTGTTGAGAACTTGAGGTCCTGCAGGCTCCTCCCAGTCGCCAGGTACCGCAACGTGGCAATAAGCCTCTGCTCGGCCGTGATCGCTTGGCGCATCACAGTGTCCTGCCTCGTGATATAGGGGGACAGAAGATCCAGCAGATGGTTGAAAACGGGGTCCGTCATACGGAGAAAGTTCCTGAAGTCATCAGGATTATTCTCCTGGATTTCCCTAAGCAGAGGCATATGAGAGAATCGGTCACGCTGGCGCAACCAATTCTTGGCCCAGGAACTCCTCCTCCCCCTGTTCCTGGCCAAAGGTCTGGAATAATTATAACATCCAGAAGCAAGCCCATATCCAGCACGAACTCTAGCAAAGTTACGCTGCTGCTCCATAATGGCTTCAAACCGGCCGGCTGGTCAGTCAAGAACACACTCAAACAGAAAGCACCCCCTAATCCAGCAAGACCTGCAAAGTACGCTCGACAAACAGATACCCGCGGACAGAACGCCACTGCAAAGCAGAAACGACCTGACAGCCAGCACTGACTGCCAAATACGCACCCACAAGCACACACTGAACACGAGAATACGACCTGTAAAGCGCGGAGACCGAAAAGCGCGAATCGGCTCTAACCAAACCTTTGCTAACACGTTACTAGCAAAAGAGGAACAGAGGGCGGCGCCGTAAGCTTTGGTCTTCCCCTTTATAGTGACGTCGTACGTGGTTTACGTGCACGCGTTCTGGTCCGGGGAGATTTCTATCCGATCGTGTGTACGCACGGCAGACCAACAGACAGATTTGCTGCGTCAGCTGGAAACGGTCGGGCCGACACATTTGAACAAATCTGTCCCCTCGTGTGTACGCGGCCTTAGGCCTCGTACACACGATCAAATCTGTCTGCTGGAAACGGTCTGCTAGATCCAATCGTGTGTACGGGCAAACAGACGGATTTGGCCACCCGGCAGATTGGAAAGCATGCTTACCAATCTGTCGGCTGGGAACCCGTCCGCCCGACATGTCTGCTGGTTAGTACGCTAACCAGCAGACATGTCTTCTCGCACACGCGCCGAATGGCTTCGACGCATGCGCAGAAGTGTTTTACTTCCTGGTGCGGTGACGTGTACACGCGAGCAAACCAAAATGCCAGCAGACAGATTTGTTCAAATCGGTCGGACAGACCGTTTTGAACAAATGGATTTACTTGTGTGTACGAGGCCTTAGACTAAAGAGTACCATCATCCCTAATCTATAGAATATAGAGCACCTAGATCCATGGTCCCGAGGCCAAAGATCCAGGAAGGGGGGAGGAAGCGGGCCAGTTGGGACTATTGCGGTACAGATGTAGAAATAAACATAGGGTAAGATCATTTTAAAAAAGTTGGTCATTTTATTAGATGCAAAAGACAAGACAATTACAAAAATAAAATCTAACAGCATCACAGCTGAGGTCCCTGGTAGGGGAAGACACTACGATGGGTTGAGGGTTGTAACAAGCTCTCGACTAGTTTCGCGGAATGAATACCGCTTTATCAGGAGAAGATCTAAAATGGTCTCACCAAGGACCTAGTTGTCATGAACGATGAAAGGGGAAAATCCCAGGAACAGGCGCCAGGGATGGCACCCTGTGTAGTGCAAATGTGCCAATCAAACATGTTAGGATGTTGAGAGGGACCAATCCTGGTCCCAAGGAAGTATCAGGGTGATGATACTGACGCTGGGCTGGATAGAGCCACGCCGGTTTCCGGGACCGCTGATGGTTGGTACGCACGACCATCGGTTAAAAACCCCACGCATGATGTGACTTCCGCTTCCGGGGGAGTGTGTTGAGCATGGCGGAGTGAGCTCGAGATGAGAAGGAGAGTCTAACAGCGATACGGTGCACCCCTCCAGGAGAACGGCGGCCCCATAGCCCCAGCCCCTGACACCCTCCTCCCGGCGACGGGTGCGAACAGCGGATGTCGCGGCGAACTAGGAGTGCTGGAAGAAAATCCGGGGGAACTCACCCGCCCAGCCATTCATACATCACCCGCTACATGGTGGTAAAGACACAGCAAGGAGACGCCGACGCCGGGAGAAGTCTGCGGAGGGAATCTCTGATAGAAAGCTCTCTTCCAGCGGCAGCGGTGACACAAACGGCGCCTCCCATCCTTAGCTGCAAGTCTAATAGCGGTGGAAAGGAACGAACGAGCGATCTGATAGAGCCGGCTGTCCTGCAAATCCGGATAGCAGAAACTCCCAGAGATATAGAGCACATAGAGCAGCGGGGAAGGGAGGAGAGAGCAGCGCAGAGCACAGTGGAGACGGAGAAATCTACCACGGTTGAGAGCCGCGAGCAGTGCAGAGATAGACGGCAAACCCACGTAGAGACTACTTCAATCCCCGCTACAAACCCTTCTATTACCCAGACATTCTATCCGCTCCGGGAGACATCTGAACTACTACCAGAGACACGTGACCGGTGGGAGGACATGAATATGAATCTGCCTTGGAAAGAACAGAAAGAACAGACCAGGTATGTTTACCTAGTACACAGGGTATACACGGGGGCATGCAGAAAACCCCCACAGAATCAAACCTGGACATTAGACAACTCAGTATGCTCATACAGGCTTTGCCAACTAAGGATGATATTCAGACTATACTAATGAATATAACAGGCATACTAAGGGAAGAAATTAATGAGGTACGCATAAAAGTGGAGGAGGGGGAACAGAAAGTAGCGGGGGTGGAGAAGCGCCTGGAGAAGACAGATTCCAGACTGTTAGCCCTTGAAGACAAACTGGAGAGGCAGCAACAACATATGATTAGGCTACAACTATATGCAGAAGAGGCGGATAATAGGAGCAGAAGAAACAACTTGCGGATTAAGGGGATACCAGAGAGTTTTGAGGGGCTGGCATTAAGAGAAACGGTCACATCTATATTGAATAAAATTTTAAAGAACCCCCCCGAAACTTCCCTGGAGCTGGACAGAGTACATAAGGTCCCCACAGTGAAGAACCTTGAACTGCCCAATCCTCGTGATGTATTATGTAGAGTCCACTTCTACAGAGTAAAGGAGGAGATACTAAGGGTAGCATGGAAGGAGGGAACAATACTCTGGGAGGACATGAACATCCAAGTATTCCCTGATCTCTGCTGGCAGACCAGAACTCGAAGGCGCCTGTTAAAACCTTTATTAGACCTTATACGTAACAAGGGCGCTACATATCGCTGGGGGTACCCACTGGCTGTTACTGTTAAAAGGGAAGAAAGGAGCTTCAATCTGAGGGAGCCATCACAGCTCCCGCAACTTTTTGATTTTCTGGGCTCAGACCCTATAGAGGTCCCAGACTGGTTGGAACTGCCTGGAATAAGAGAGCGAGGTCCCAATAGCTGAACAGATTAGTCAAGTAGTTGATATCAATGAACATTAAGAAGACCATTTGAATGAATGTGAAGAGAGATTAGAAATGGGTGGGGGGGTACTATATACTATATATATCATAACAGAACATAGTAACATATAATAACACAGAAGAGAGATACCACATTGTAGGATTCGATGGGGCATTTCTGGAGGGGGGGGGAGTGGGGGAGGGTTGAATACTTGGGAGATTAAACAGTAGAAATGATCGTGTATGGGGGGCGATTGTGCCCCTGCCTTCCCCCCCCCTCCCCACTTATCTCCTGTTCTCTTTTTTTTTTTTCCCCGTGCCCTACCTTAGTGTATCTGGCCCCTATATATAAATATTCTTTATTTTTTTTTTTTATTTTTTTTTATTTTTTGGGGGAAGGAGGAGTAGGGATAGGGAGGGAGAAGGGAGGGGAGGGAGGTGAGGAATATATATACTCTTGAGTGTGGGGGAGGGGGGATTGGGTAGAGTGGGGGGGGGGTCCTTTTTTTTTTTTTTTTTTAATCTATTTTTATATATTTGCTCATATTTTTCTTGTTTTTCTCTATCTCTTTTTTCTTTTCTTTTTCTTACAACACCCAATATCACATGGGAAAAAGGGTCACGCAAGGGTCACGCATATATACACACACACATACACATAAATCAAAGAATTAGGTAGACAATAAACACACGCCACAATGTAAATAACGCATAAATAACATTCCACATGCACTTATATGTCACCCATATAAATAATTAGCACACACACACACAGACACTGGGTAAGATCACTGAACACTTTATTTTTTTTTTATTTTTTTTTTTTTTTTTTTTTTTAGGGGGCTGGAGATCAAGGGTAAGGAATAGTTCCGAACTAGACCGATAGCAGGGAGAAAGCACTGGGAAGGCCAAGAATATAATATACTGTGTAACATAAAAGTTAGAAACTTCAGGAGGATAGAATAGAATGAAGAGGAGAATATGTGTCTTTTTTTTTTTTTTTTGCCTTTCTAGAATGTTTATCCGATGTACAGATAGAAATGTGGTTATTTAGCTGGTTAACTTTAATTGGGTTACTGTGTGACTGTATCTGTGTTACTATGTGTAAAAGGGGTCAGAGGGCTCCATGGAGGCCTTTTTTTTTTTTTTTTTTTTTACTCTATTGGAGCCCCCTTCCCCCTTCCCGCCTTAAGATGAGGCGGAGATGAAGGGGACTGGGACTGGGACAGGGAGGGCTGGGGAAGGAAAAAGGGGACAAGACGCAAAGTTGAAGATTGGAAGATTAGAAGGGGTGCACCGGAGGCAGCACTTAGGCGAGACTCTCCGCAGTGCTCATACACGTACCCCCACCAGAGCGTCTCTCCTCCAAGTGGAGGGAAGTCGGAGACGCTGAATTGTGTTTTTTTTTTTTTTTTTCTTTTTTTTTTTTCTTTTTTTTCCCTTTCTTCCCCTAAATATATTGGGAACCCACAAACAAGGTGGGACTGAGGCCCAAGAGGGAGTAGGGAAACGAAGTTAATACTTGGGGACTTGGACGGTGGACTAGGACCCGAGGCATTGGGGTTGTTTTTTTTTTTCTTTCTTCTCTCTCTCTCTCCCCCTCCTTGGGTTGTCAGAGGGGAAGCTTTCACTCTCTCCCCTGGTGCCCTTACACATCGCCTTTCTCCCGTACCCTCCTCCACCCCTCACCGTTGTTTACGGTGTCGTGGACTATTGTGAGGGGAGTGCCCTCTCTCTTTGCCCTGCCTGGATAGTTACCATTGGTCAAATGATCGGTTCTTTTATACTGAAAAATAGGTGTCCAAGAAACAACATTTGAGCGGGGGAACTAGATAGGGAAGGCGAGAGGTCAATAAAAGATAGGATAAAAGATGGAACACAGGATGAGCAGAGTAAATGTCACTACATACAATGTGAAGGGGTTAAATATCCCAGAAAAAAAGAGCAAAAATATTAATGGAATTGGGGAGACTCAAATCACAAATCATTTTTTTGCAAGAAACACACTTCAGGAAGGATAAGGTACCAAAGTTCAAGAGTTCAAGATTCCCGGTGGTGTATCATGGTGCCTCCCAGACCTCAAAGGCAAACGGGGTAGCAATTTTGTTGGCTAAAAAGATAATATGGAAGGAATCCAAAGTAATAACTGATGAGGAAGGACGCTTTCTTCTTGTGAAAGGGACGCTGAATGAACAAAAAATTACTTTAGCGAACATATATCTACCAAATGAGAACCCAGTATTTGCATTAGAAAAATATCTGGATCTAATAAACCAGAATAAAGAAGGGGCCCTAATCGTGGGAGGAGACCTAAATATGGTCTTAGAACCCAATCTGGATACCTCAAAGGGATCCTACCATATATCAAATATAAAATTGCGCAAAGCGAGGAGAATGCTCCAAGAATTACAGCTAATAGACAGTTGGAGGATCCTACATGCCCACGAGAGAGACTACAGCTTCTACTCAGCTAAATATAAAACATATACAAGACTCGACTATATATTTGTAGACCAAAGTATATTGGGGAATCTGAGAGAATCTTCAATGGGATCTTTTACAATATCAGACCACGCCCCCGTGAGTTGCTGCCTGGAATGGGGGGAAACAGGTCCGAGGGAATGGAACTGGAAGATCAATGAAACATTATTAAAAGATCCTATATATGAGAGTAAGATAGACCAAGAAATAGAAACCTTTTTTCTGACAAACGATTCGGATGGCGTGGCCCCGCTGATCAAGTGGGAGACACACAAGTGTTATATGAGGGGAATCCTCATCTCTCTAGGAACACAGCGAAAACGCTCTTTGAATGCAAAGCTAGACAGCCTACTTGGCGAGATCCGTATATTAGAGAACGAACATAAACAAACACAAAGATTACATGTCGAAGAGAGATTAATGACTCTACGGGATAAGTTGAATCTATTATTAATGGATAAGGCCAAGGCCAAATTAAGTCGGTGCAGGAGGGTGTACTATGAATATGGGAACAAGCCAAGTAGGATGCTGGCAAACGCACTGAGAGAGTCAAGAGCAAAGAACCATATTGAAAAAATAAAAACACAAGGAGACATCTTAGTCAGTTCCCCACAACTAATAGCAAAGGCCTTTAGAGAGTACTATAGTAAGTTATATCAATTGGATAAACAATCGGATAAAGCAGGAAGTCAGAGTAGAGAAGAACGAATAAAGGCATACATCTCGGCCTCAGGGATGCCTAAAATACCGGACGAAAAAATTGCGACCATTGAGGGCCCAATAACAGTAGAGGAATTAGCAGAGGCAATTAAAGAAATGAAGCCAGGCAAATCTCCAGGACCAGATGGTTACACCCTGTTGTATTACAAAACCTTTTATGAAAAGTTGGCACCTCAATTTCTGATTGCATTTAACTCATTAAGAGAAGGACAACAGATGTTAAGAGACACACTAGCAGCCCACATAGCTGTAATTCCTAAAGAAGGGAAAGACCCTGCGCAATGTAGCAGTTATCGACCGATCTCTCTGTTGAATGTAGATCTGAAGATCTTTTCGAAAATCCTGGCTAATAGGCTTGCCACCTATATCCCCCTTCTGATACACCCCGACCAGGTTGGGTTTACACCAGGAAGAGAGGGGAGGGAAAACACACAAAGAGTATTAAGTACCATCTACCTATCACAGCTTTACAAAAATCCATCGGTATTGGTGGCAACCGATGCAGAGAAAGCTTTCGATAGGGTGGATTGGGGATTCTTGAAAGCGATCTTATCACATATAGGACTGGGAGAGGGGATGTGGAACTGGATCATGGGCTTGTACTCGTGTCCGACGGCCAGAGTAAAGATAAACGAAATAATGTCTGATCCCTTCCCAATAAGGAATGGCACAAGACAAGGGTGCCCACTCTCGCCGTTTATCTTCATCCTGGCCTTGGAACCCTTCCTGAGAACAATACGGGCAAATAGAGACATTAGAGGTATCAGAGTGAGGGGAGACGAGTACAAGGTTGCGGCATTTGCAGATGATCTACTGTTCTCCTTAACAAGCCCAGGCCTATCCCTACCAGTTCTATTAAAAGAGATAAGGGAATATGGAGACCTGTCCAACTTTAAGGTAAACTATAATAAATCGGAGGCGATGGGTGTGGAGGTCAACGAACAAACACAACAATTATTGGCAACACAGTTTTCCTTCAGCTGGACAGATTCCCATATAGTATATCTGGGAACCAAGATGCCAAGAAACCTAAATAGGATTTTTGAATTAAATTTTACCCCACTAACAAGAGTGATTAAAACCGATCTACAGAGATGGGACAAGGAGATTTTTACCTGGTTTGGAAGAATTAATATTATTAAAATGAACGTAATGCCGAGGTTGCTCTATTTGATTCAGACCCTACCAGTAAAAATCCCACTTGGCTTTTTGAGAGATCTAAGATCTAGATTTATTAAATTTATTTGGGCAGGAAAACCAGCGAGAATAAGGAGGGAGGTCCTGACTCTACCTAAAGAGAAGGGAGGAGTGGGATTTCCAGATCCAATGAGCTACTATGATGCCTGCCATATGGCAAGAGTGGTAGAGTGGTGTATACACCAGAAGGATAAACCTTGGATCCATATAGAACAGAAAATAACGAACATCCCTCTAGAGGGAATGGCATGGATCTCAGAGTCAGATATCCCACAAGAGGTGAAGAAACATCCCACAGTAGGGGCCACAATACGGGCCATAAAGAGGATATTTGGAAAAACAAAAATCTCTAAATATCCAAGCCCACTAATACCAGTACTAGGGAACCCTAGATTTGAATTAGGTTTGACGGATACCCATTTTAATAATTTAAGACGGGGAGGACTGAGTAGACTTATTCATTTCACGAATCATAGCCAGGGTGGAAACGCAGCAGAGAGGGAGGAGAGATTAGGAAATACGTTAGATGCAATGAGACAACTACAATTGAAAGCGGCTATTCAAGCAATTAGACCACAGGGGGAGATAACTCGGGAGCTATCTGTTTTCGAAAAAGTATGTAATAAAGGCGACCCAGTGAGACATAGCCTATCATATATGTATAGCCTCTTAGTAGAATCAGAAGCCCCGCAAGACCTATTATTTATCCAGGCATGGGAAAGAGATTTAGAGATCAGATTCTCGGAGAACCAGAAAGAAATTTTTTTTAGGTTTACCCACAAGGCCTCGCTGGCGACTAGATACCAAGAGGGGGGATACAAAATCCTAACTAGATGGTACAGGACTCCGGAGGTGTTAAAACGAATGTTCCCCCAGGTGTCAGATCAATGTTGGCGATGTGGGGAAGCAAGAGGCACCATGATACATCTATTCTGGGAATGCCCGAAATTAAAGGAATACTGGGAAATGGTAGCCGAAACAATAGAGGTAATTACCAAAGTGAACTTGAGAGACAACCCAGCGGCACTATTACTGAATGATTTCCCAATGTCAACGGCAAAATATAAAAACTCACTGCTTAGGCATTTGCTTACAGCAGCTAAGGCCTGTATTCCATCTTTATGGAAAAGCACGACATCCCCGACGCGACAACATTGGCTTAATAGAGTAACAGAAATCCAATTGATGGAATACTTGACAATGGGAATGAGAGAACAGGAGGAGAAATATAGACGAGTATGGGAGCCTTATATCAACTATAGGGAGCAGAACCCATGAGGGTGGAGGGGGGGAGGGAGAGACAGGGAGAGAAGGATATATTGAGGCACATTTTTTGATGCGCGTAATTTTTTTTTTTTTTTTTTTGTTGTTGTTGGGGCGACCAAGGGAATCAACCAGGAGGTAGACCTGGCGGGGGGGGGGGGGGGGCAAGGGTAATTATAGTACCTGCTGATTATACAGTAAACTATTAACGAGATGTACTGGTAAAAGGAAATGTTGTCTGTATATCTCAAGTTGGATTGTTATTATGTTTGTAAACGAACTAAGGAAAGGAAAAGGATAAAATAAAGAATTAAAAAAAAAAAAAAACCCCACGCATGCTCAGACTAAATGAGGGTACAATTGCGAGTTCTTGTAAAACTTGCGTTAGTTTTTGACATGGCACATTCGACATTTTTAAAATGAGTGTCTCGTTTATTGCAGTGCATTTATACGACCTGTAAAAGCACAGAGACTGAAAAGCGTGAATCGGCTGAAACCAAACCTTCACTAATACGCGGTTACACGGAATTAGCAAAAGCGAACTCAAGGGCGGCGCCGAAGGCTTTGGCCTTCCCCTTTATAGTGACGTTGTACGTGGTTTATGTGTCTGCATTCTGACCCGATCAGATTTTGAACTGATGGTGTGTACGCACATCAGACCATCAGGCCACTTCAGCGGTGAACCGATGAAAACGGTCCGTTGAACAATTCTCGTCAGATGGACAGGTCGTGTGTACGCGGCCTAAGGTTTACGTGGGGCCAAAGCCCTGTGCACCCTGTCCATCTCCAGCCTCTCAACTGGGGTACCAGGTAGAAGTTCTTAAAAAAGTGCAAGCATAGTAGCCTGTAGATCCACTACATGTTCAGGAATTCCTCTGATTTTTAAGTTGGAACGTCTGTCCCTATTCTCCTGATCCTCTAATCTGGTTTGCAAGCTAAGTTTTTCCTCTTTCATATATTCCAAATCCACATTATGCTGCTGAGTGTAGGATTCCAATTCATCTACTCTCACCTCCAATTTAGCAGTTCTCTGTCCAATCTCCCTGATCTCTTTAGTGAGCTTATCAGTTATATTGTCTGAAGTCTGTTTCAATGCCTTCTGTAGCATCTTTCAAACTACTTGAACATGCCAGATTGAATAGTAATTTGTGTATTCTTGTCATCAGAGTCAGACTCACCTCCACATTGCTGTGCCTTTAATCTTTGTGACAGAGAGGTGGAGGCACGATGTGTGCTGGTCCGTGAGGTGTTTGGCGGTGCCATTTTGGAAAATGGCCTGGCTGGCATCTCCTCCTGGTTCCCCACTTTTAATTTGAGTTTGGGACCCCGTGAGACCATATTACCAGCCCCGACATGTTCCCGGAGGTAAGCAACAGTATATTGGGTGGTTTCAAAAGCCGCTGTAGCCTTCCATTCTCCATTATGTCTAGTCTGGGAGCGGAGCACTAAGAAAGCGTGACTGCTTCCTCAGGCATCCGCACATGCGCCCTACAACTTTTGGGGAATTATTTACTGAAATTTTGCATTTCCTAGACCTTTGTGGTAATATTGTGACATTGAAACATTGGAACTACTGCAATTTTATTCTCTAGGTTGTCTGCTTTTAGTAAATATATAATGTTTTGGGACTTTTATGTAATCTTCAGACCTATAATGATTTTTAAAATATGTGCAAAAAATGCAAAAATGGCACTGGCAGCAAAAGGGTTGAACAATTTCTTCCAGTGACTTTTTTATTCTCATTTAACAGTCTATTCTGTCTTTTTTTCCAGGGTCTCAATTCTGACCCCTCTTTGTCTATATCAACAACTACAAGTTCCCCTGTTGTAAAAAAACAGGAGGACCAAACTGCCGATAATTCAGATGCACAATCAAAAAGTAAAAATACAGTTCCTCCAAGGATAAAAGTTACCAAGTCACCAAAAGAAAATCAGACTTTGGGAATGCAGCAAGAGAAAACAGAAACTGTGGAACAGTCTTCAAATATATACAAACAAACAGAAGTAATAGATAAGATCTTAATGGATCAAGAACCTCAAATTGCAAGGGGGACTGAATTCCCTAAGACCAAACATTCTGGTTATGAAGCAGAGACCTTTAAGGTGATCAAGCAAGGAGAAAGTGCAGTTTGGCATGAACAGACTACAAAAAACAAGGTTGTTACTGAACATGATTTGCCTCAGGTGGAGAAGACAACATCTTGTTCTATGTCGTGGCCAGTATGCTCAGGGAAGCAGTTTGATGATACACTTCATGAGGTTGCAAAAGATCTGATGACTTTTACACTGGACCTATTCCAAAAGCTATCACCACTGGATTCCAGGCCAAATCTTGTAATATCTCCTATTAGTGTTGCTTTGGCATTGTCACATCTAATGCTAGGTAAGATATACAGACTGTATTTATTAAATAAATATAACTTTTTAACATATTGTCCCTGATTGTCCCTCCCAACTGTCCCTGATTTTGAGGGACTGTCCCTGATTTGGAACAATGTCCATCTGTCCCTCATTCCATCTCATGTGTCTCTCATTTTGGTCTGATCTCTGATGTGTATAAAATGCACTTTTTATCTATCAAAAAGTGTTTTCCAGTGCTAACCCTTTCATCTGATTTATAAATTGCTGCATTTATAAATTCCAAAAGCCAATATGAAGGAATAGTAGTGGTACAAAAAGCACTTGTTTTTTTGTACAATGCAAGGGTTGTGTCCTATGTCTGCATACTTTTGCTGATAGATGTCCCTCATTTCCATCTCAAAAAGTTGGGAGTTATGAGTTAATTACCTACATGCTACAAACATTTAAATAGAACTATATGCAAAACTTTTTTTCATTTTGGATAGAGCAAGGGAGGGTTAAAAGTCCTGACCGTATATTTTTGCCACCTGTGTCTCGTTGGGGAGATTTCGGTGTACTTCTTGTCTCCTAGCAAAAACAGGAAGTGAGATAAATCCCTGAAAATTAAGGGAATCCATTGGGCCCCCCAGGTGACCAAAACTAGTGCCCCTGTATCGGCATACTCCGCTCCCCATCACAGACTGCTCCGGAAGTGCTATGGTGGCCAACTGCACATGCGCGATGCGTTCCAAACGCATCTGCGATGCGTTCCAATGCATTTACGGCAGTGCACACCAGCGAAACCTCGTTCGGCATCTAGGCTCTTTCCTTAACATCCCCGTGGATTGGAGGATGTTAAAAAAAGAGCCAGGAGGCCGAGCGAGCGAAGCGAGCCATCTGAGCGAAGCGAGGATGTGAGCCCGACTGGCCACTTTCCCCTAAGTCCACGTCGCTCTGAATGACGGCTTCGCTGGTGTGCAGTGTCGTAAATGCATTGGAACGCATCCCAGATGCGTTTGGAATGCATCGCGCATGCGCAGTTGGCCATCACAGCACTTCCGGAGCAGTCTGTGATGGGGGAGCCGATAATGACGCGTCACCCCCCTCCATTAGTATGTTTTAGTTTCACTTTTGATGATAACAGTAAACAGGACAAATAGAGAGGGTAATTCTCCCTAACGGAGGCAGAAGTAGGAATAAAAGTTCTAATCCATCTCTACTCTGTCCAAAACAAATACTGTAATGTCCCAGAGCTAAGTAGATGTGGTGGCATTTCTCACCCAAAATCTTCTCTTCCTAATACAATTTACTCTCACTAAATAATATGGCCTAATCTCAGGTTACTCCATGAATTTTGATAAATCAAAGGCACTCTAACCAAATGTGATAAGACCACATGGAACAATATTTACCATTTTGTTTTGTGCAAGGAAAAATTTTGCTACCTCGTAGTATCTATTTACAAAAATACCTATAATCTATATAGAGAAAATATTCCTACATTGCTACTCCATAAATAAACCCCTGACTACTTTGCAACATTTTAGTATTTCTTATATGGTTAGATTAAGCTTAAAGGGGTTGTAAAGACAAAAATATTTTCCTCCTAAAATAAAGTCTGACAGTAGCGGATAAAGCAAAAAGTAATGTTTTGCATTATAACTATTTTGATACCTGTTGAAATCGAGCTGTTTTATACACCTCTGTCACTCCTGAATCATTATTCTCACTGACTTCCTGGTTCGCGGTGCGCATTAATTCTTGCTACATCACGGCCTAATCGGAACTACAGTTCCTATTAGGCTTAGCCTCCATGCCTGTGAGGGATAAGAGAGCATCTTCACGCAGGGCTGTAATCATAGGGAGGGGGTGAGCACATTCTGCTTTCCACCATGCCAAACAGCTCAGGTACTGGTGGAAAGCAAGAAGAGGAGAGACAGGAAATGGCCTTTTCAAACCTGGATTACTGTATTTTGGAGGTCGAAAGGAAAAACGAGGTAAGTGATATTTAAATGCTCTAGCTTACAGCAATCCATTGATCTAATAAAAAACGAACCTTTAGTGTTCCTTTAATAAAAATGGTAGCTTTTCCCATACTTTTTTTTTTATGCTGCATCATACATGTCCTCTGTCTACTGCTTAACCACTTAAGACCTGGACCATTATGCAGGTAAAGGACCTGGCCCCTTTTTGCGATTCGGCACTACGTCGCTTTAACTGACAATTGCGCGGTCGTGGGACGTGGCTCCCAAACAAATTGGTGTCCTTTTTTTCCCACAAATAGAGCTTTCTTTTGGTGGTATTTGATCACCTCTGCAGTTTTTATTTTTTGCGCTATAAACAAAAATAGAATGACAATTTTGAAAAAAAAATCAATATTTTTTACTTTTTGCTATAATAAATGTCCCCAAAAAAATATATATAAAAAAAAATATTTTCCTCAGTTTAGGCCGATATGTATTCTTCTACGTATTTTTGGTAAAAAAAAATCGCAATAAGCATTTATTACTTGGTTTTCGCAAAAGTTATAGCGTTTACAAAATAGGGGATAGTTACATTTTTATTATTATTTTTTTTACCAGTTATGGCGGCGATCAGTCTTTTTTTTGTAACTGCAACATTATGGCGGACACATCGGACACTTTTGACAAATTTTTGGGACCATTGTCATTTTCACATCGAAAAGTGCTATAAAAATGCACTGATTACTGTGAAAATGGCACTGGCAGTGAAGGGGTTAACCAGGAGGGGGCGCTGAAGGGGCTGAGTATGCCCTAAGGGAGTGTTCTTACTGTGGGGATGCGTGGTGTGTGTGTGACGTCACTGATCGTGGTTCCCTAACACAGAGAACAGACAATCAATGACAGCCACACTAGGAAGCACAGGGAGAGGTTTGTTTACACTTACCTCTCCCCATTCTTCCTTTCTGTGACCCAATCGCAGGACACCGGCAGCGATGGGGTCCGCTGTTCCTGCGGGGACAGTCACGGAGGAGAGGACCAGGTTGCGACCATGTCGCCGGTGGCGCTCTGCGTGACCCATGGTTGGGCTCTTAAACGGGACGTACATGTACGCCCTTGTGCCCAGCCGTGCCAACGTATATTGGCGTGCAGCGGTCCTCAAGTGGTTAAATACGCCAACCTCAAATGTGTCTATAAGATGCTCTGAGAATTTAGCAGCAGAAGAGCAACAATAGGTGTATGTACCTTACAACAACCTCCTAGTAATTTTTCTAGTCAAGAACTGTATAATTTAGAATCTCTAACTAGACATTATACAGTATAAGGAACTGGATTCATGGCACCTTGTTGTATACTGAATTTTATGAAAGCGTGACCCTTTTAAAAACAACTTGTAATATGTTCTTTACATACACAAAGAACCCTTGCTTACCAAGGTGTCAGCAAACCCTCGTTTATACATGGTTGGCATGGAACAAAATATGCATTAATTTTTCACTTACAGATTTCACAATCTGTAAAAGACCCCCCCCCAAACCATATATTATCTAAAAGCAAATGACCTGTAGAATAAAAAGAAGGTGTAACTGAGTTTTAAGGCCCCATGATATTTGTGCAAATGTTATGGCCCAGATTCACAGAGCGATTACGCCTGCGCAACAGGAGATGCGCGGCGTAAGTCTAAATGTGCGCGTGCGTTTCGATGCACGCCATCCCCGAAACGAGATACGCAAAAAATCTACTTTTTTTTGTCCAGCGTAATTTCGTTAGACAGGCGCATCCGTCCGAGCAAAAGTGCGCTAGACAGACCATTGATTTGCTAGTCAAATATGCTAATGAGGGACTTACGGGGATCCACAAAAGAACGTTGGGGCAGCGCAGGCTACGCAGTGTGCGCAACAGCAAAATGTCCTGTCTAAAATTAGACCATATAAAAGCTGGTCTAAAAAGAGAAAAAAAGTCTACTTGTTAGATAAAGCAACACTGTTAGTGAGGAGCTCAGCAGTCACACGTGTTGCACAACAATCTGTATGCCAACATGCCAGGGGCATCGTCGCGCATAGCTATACTACTGACTTTAAATGAGCAAAGAAGGAGGAGGGCACGGAGGATGGCACGGGAGAGGATATACCGCACTAGACCTGTTTGGCATGAGTGATTCTGAGGTGTATCGCATCTTCAGATTCACCCCTCATGCCATCCTGGAATTAACCACAACCTTGCAGGAGGACATCACCAGCCCAACACAACGCTCACATGCAGTGCAGCCACTGGTCAAGGTCATGGCAACACTCCATTTCCTTGCCAGTGGCTCTTTTCAGCGTACAAGTGGAGTGGTGGCTGGGATGTCACAATCCTCCATGAGCAGATGTGTGCACCAGGTTGTCCCTGCAATTCTCAGATGCATGGCCAACCAAATCATCAAACCCACCACTGAGGACCTGCGGCTGAAGGCAATGACAGATTTCTACAGAATTGCCAGATTCCCACGCACCGTGGGGGCCATTGATTGCACACATGTGGCACTCCAGCCCCCCCAGGAGACAGAGCACATGTACCGCAATCAGAAGCATTGGAATCATCAACGTACAGGTGATAGTCGATGCCCAAGGCCTCATATGGCACGTCCGTGCCAAACACCCAGGGTCCAGCCATGACAGCTACATATACAATCAATGCCACATCCGAATGGAATTCGATCAGAACGTGTATGGGGCCACCTGGCTGGTTGGTGAGTGACATGGGTGGCAGGCATGACTGTACCCCCCCCATGATGCACACATCACAAGGGGCACATGCATGACTAACATCCTCCTGTCTTTTCCCTTACAGGTGACTCTGCACATCCACTGGGACCCCATCTCATGACTCCTTTCCGGAACCCCCAAACCCCAGGAGAGGAAAGATACAATCAAGCACATGCCCAAACACGTGCAGTGGTGAAGCGCACCTTTGGCCTCCTGAAGTCACGTTTCCAATGCCTGGATAAGTCTGGGGGTACCCTCTTGTATTGCCCAAACTTTGTGTGCCATATTATCGGTGCCTGTTGCATGCTGCACAACTTCGCAGTGAGAAAGGGCCTGCAGATTGACCTACGTGATGACCTGACCCCTGAACCAGACAATCCCCCCCTAACCGAAGTTACCCCGTCTTCTGAGGGAAGAGCAGCCAGGAGACAGCTCACATTGGGCATCTTTGCACGTTAAACACACACATTAATCATGGCACAATGAGAATGCATGCATGCACACCACTGTGGTGCCTAGCACACACACCCCACATCCACATGAAATTGGATTGGCACCAGTCCATCATGCAGGACTTGTGAGCAGCAACGCCACGCCAAGGCTCCAATTATGTCACTGTACATTCATACACCATTCACACGGACCTGGGGATCACTTCTCCCTGGTCCTGGGGAACCCTTCTCCACCCCTTTTCCGGCAGGAATGTCAACCCCACATTTAAACAGCATTCACAACCCAAAAATAAAATAAAAAATGACCAGCAAAATCAAAAAATTTCCAAAAAAAAAAAAAAAGAGGGGAAAAAAAATTATTGCCCTTGACGTGAGCCACGCCTGGGGCGCCCCCGGCCACGGCCACGGCTCCTCAGGGAAGACTCATGGGGAGGGGGAAAACTGGGGAAGGAGGAGCAGCCCCTGATCTCTGCCCACCTGGCAGCCTGCCCTCCAAGGCCACGGCTATTCTGTCCAGGGCAGCACCAAGTGTTGCCGTGTTGGCCTGGATAGCCTGGGTAAGGGCCCTCACATCCTGCCCAACGCCTGCTGATGTCGTCTGCAGTTCGTTTAGGCAGGTTGTGAAAGCCTGGGAGTGGGATTCCAGGTTCCCCAGCGTATCCTTGATGAAGGACAGGCTCTCCTCCATCCACACCAATGTCTGGCTGACCTGTCCCAGATGGCGGGTCTGGAGGAACTGATCCCTTCTCAGAGTGGCGGGCAGGAGATCGGCCACCCCCCTGGTCTTCTGGGACGACTTCCTGCCTCCAGCTGATGCTTGTGGCCGGGGAGAAAGGGAGGCCCTTGGGAGGGGAGCCATGTTGGGGGAGGAGGGGGGGCTCCCCCTTAGGGAGGGCTGCCTGCTGCCAGCCAGAGGGGAAGAGTCCTCAAAAACCAAAAGTCCAGTGCCTGACATGGACTCCTCCTCCTCATGAATCTCCTCCTCCTCAACCTCCTCTTCAACCTCCTCCGCGGACTTTGGCCTTGTCGGGGGGGCCTCATTAGTCTGCTGTCCTGGGGATGGTGCGGTCAGGCCAGATGGCTCTGCACCCTCCTGCACATCTGTGGATGATACAAAACATTCACAGGTTGGAGGATCCACACACTTGCTACATATTCCCTTTCACCCCCTCCCCCACACATGCTACACACCTGATATTAAAAAAAATACTTACCTGGCACCACGGGCTCTGGACTTGAGTCAAAGCCGGGCAGGCCCTCAACTTCATGCCGATGAAAGGTCAGGGCCACCGCACGCTCCTCCGCTGTCAGCCTAATACGGCATTGGTGGGCCCCCTCCTGTGCCCCTGGCATGGGCAAGCATTTTGGCCAGCTTCTGTTTGACCAGACGCCGGAGGTCATTAATCTTTTTGTCAATCCCAGACCGGGTCCGTGTCTCCCCCTCCCCCGCTGAATTGACCTGCTCAGTGATGAGGTCCAAAATCTCCCTCCTCCTGGCCGGGGTGGTGTTGGCACTGTCCGGGCCGTGGAGGAAACGCCCATAATCGCTAATGGCCCGGGCAAGAATTCTTTTTTCCCCCAAAGTAAAATTTAGTTTTCGCTTTCTCTCTGTCATACTAAAAAAAAAGCTCACTCCCAGTCAACAAAAATCAGTCACAAAAACAAGCACAACCAATCAAGCAAGAACACACACAAAGAGAAAACTAACACCCAAAAAATCACACAAGCACTCAGCAAAAAACAGTCACAAAAACAAACAGCAAAAATTCATCAAGAAAACAAACGAACAGAAATATATCAAACAAACAGTCTCTCAAACACTTATCAAAAAACAATTTCAAAGATCTACTAACAAACACTTGATCACACTGAACACTAATCTGACAAATACAAAACACAATGCAACGAACAACGGGACAAAAGCACTTGGTTAAATGGGAAGGGACAAAGGGATGTACTTTTGCAATGCAAGTGCATTTGTGTCTGTCTATTTATGCTGTCTGCGTAGTCCTTAGTCCATTTCCAATTTCACTGATTGCACCGCTCCCGAGTTGTGAGCATGCGCACAGCGGAGCTGACATGGTCTGCTTCAAGCGCGCATGCGCGAGCCGGCCGGCCCTTCATTTGCATGGGGTCACGGCTCATTTCAATGTAACACACCCACGTCCTTCCCACGTCCAACGCCTCTGAAATAACGTTACGCATGCGCAATTTTCTGCGCAAAAGCTACGAGAATAGGGTGATTACGCGGCTACATTGCGCAAGTCTAGCGTAAAGGCGGTGCGCTACGCCGGTCCAATAATGCGCAGATGTACCTGAATCTGGCCCTATATTTTTGCTGAAAATACACCAAAATCATTATTAGCAGATACAAACACAGCAACTTTTGTAAAATTCCTGCTAAATTCCTACAAAATATAAACGTGTAACCTGTGTTGAGTTAATAAATAGCAAATATCTGTCAATTTTAAATAGCGCCTTTTGCAAAATGGTGAAAATCGAACGTACTAAAACAATTTAATAATCCAAATCTCTCTAAAAATCTATAGGTTTTTATTTTTCACTTACAGTTTATAGAGTTTCTAAAAGACCCCCCCTCCCCCTCAAACCATATATTTTCTTAAAGTACATGACCAGTAGAAAAAAAAAGTGCTACTGATTTTTAAGACCCTGCGATATTTGTGCAAATGTTTATCAAAACTATATTTTTGCTGAAAATACACTAAAATCATTATTAGCAGCTACAAACACAGCAACTTTTATAAAATTCCTGCCAAATTCCTACAAAATGTAAAAGTTTACATATCAAACGCCACAGCGCCTAGCTAAATTCTGCTCTTCTCGTAGCGATAGGTGCCCCAGGTGCCTGATTTCTGTTGGTACCTTTGATCACCTCCTCTGGCAGTGCCCTTGGATCCTGGTCTCAGTCCAATTTTTGCAAGGGCAAATGGGTTCACCGGTATCCCTGGACCCCAAACAATGTCAGTTGGGCCTATTCCCTGACGAGGAAATTGATACATTTACACTCCACTTCTTACGTGAAACGCTGTTTATAGCAAGAAAAATTATAGCCCGCAACTGGATTCAGGCAGTGGCCCCTACGTTGTCTGCCTGGATTGCCGAAATTAATAATACACTACCGTACAAAAAAGCCAAATATAATATAAAATATGGGATAGATGGCTAAAATCCCCCACAACATGCACCTCCTAACTTTGTTCACTATATTTTATGCTTATGCAATCTAACCCTTTGCTTTTGTATTGTCAATATGCATGTGCATAATATCCATGGTCTTCACCGTTTATGGCAAATAACTGACGCCAGCAATTAATGGTTGAACTCATGTTGTTTGTTTAATAATCTTGTAAATTTATATGTAGTTTAATATATGAGCTGTAAGATTATATTCATTACATTCATTACTGTGTACAATTTCTCTGAACAACCATTTTTTTTGTACAAAAGCAACAACTCAATAAACTTCTGTTTCTAATAAAAACAAAAATATATATATATAAAAGCTTAAAAATGAAAGCCTCCAGATTTTTAGAGAAATTTTTGCAGCTTTCATTTTTCACTTACAGCTTTCAGAGTTTGTAAAAGACCCCCAAACCTTATATTGTCTGAAAGCACGTGACCAGTAAAATAAAAATAAGTATTGCTCCTGTTAAGACTAACATCCTTATTTGCACCCAATACCACAACAAAAAGTTACAAAATCCTTTCTTAAACTCCTACTTAGGCGACGAGGCCCCACAATAGTTTCACAAATGTTTATCAAATTGCTGTTTGCACACAAAAAAACACAAAAATCCTTATTTGCATACAATACCACAACAAAAAGTTACAAAATCCCTTCTTAAATTCCTACTAAGGCCTCGCTCAATGGGGTGTGCTACAGCATACGCCCATGGAGGGCCGTGATTATCCACATGTGGATTCTCGTGCATCGTGTCATCTAAGACGCAGCAGTTGCAAGGACAGATCTGAAAACCATGTAAGTGTTGGTACATGTCCCCAAATGCAGACAGTGTGGGCCAGATTCTCATACATTTTCGCTGGCGTAGCGTAAGCCATTTACACTACGCCGCCGCAACTTAACAGAGCAAGTGCCGTATTCTCCATACACTTGCTCCGTAGTTTGCGGATGTGTAGAGTAAATGGCCCAGCGTAAGGCCGCGTAATTCAAAGGGGGCGCCTTGTATTTAAATTAAGCGCGCCCCCGCGTCGATCGAACTGTGCATGCGCCCGCCGGGCAAAAAGCCCAGTGCGCATGCTCCAGCTCACGTCGGAAAGCGTCAGTGAAACCGACGTCAAAACGACGTGATCGTCACTTACGCAATGCCCTATTCGCGAACGACTTAGTAAAACCACATAACCAACGGAAAAAGCCGACGCTGACCCAACGCCATACTTAACATGGCATCCGACGGCACCCGACGACATCCGACGGTACTGCGTAAGGTTACTCCACATCTTTGCAGGGGTAACGCGGACGAAAACAACTTAAGCGACGACGAGGAATCGGCGTATTAGCCTCATTTGCATAGGCAAATGAGGAAACAACGTAAAGGCCACCTAGTGGCCGGAGTTGTCATTACATCTACGATCCGCAAGTGTAATACAATTACACTTGTCGGATCTTCACCGTATCTATGCCAAAGTGATTCTAAGGCCGCGTACACACGAGGGGATATGTCCGCTGAAACCGGTCGGATGGACCGTTTCAGCAGACATCTCCGCTCGTGTGTATGGGCTAGCGGACAGATTTCTCCACCCGACAGATTTCAAAGCAAGCTTTGAAATCTGTCCGCTGCAAACCTGTCCGTCGGATATGTCCGCTGGTTAGTACACAAAACCATCGGACCAAAATCGCGCGCATGCTCAGACAAAAGGAGGGGACGGGAGCGCTCGTTCAGGTAAACCTCGTGTTTGTTTGTGAGTTGGCACATTCGTCATTTTAACTATCTATAGTGTATCGTTTATTGCCTTTCTTCGTTCTCTTGCTAGAATCAAGCTGTTCTATTGCTGATGCTATTTATATAGACTGAGTTGTCCCAATATAGCAAAGTTTGATTGTATTATATCGCGTTGTCTTTTTGTAATTATTTTGTTGCTGCATCTCCTAATTGTTTGGAGCTTTCCTCCACATGACTCTTTTTTTTTTTTTTTTACTTTAATGTTCTTCTACTAAATTTTTACGTTCTCATCTGCTGTTTATTTTGTGCTTGCATTATTTATTTTTATTTTTGTTTGTTTTCAAAGCTGAATTTTTTATTTTGTTGGCACCTTTTTTTTCAATGCATTTTTTTTGTTTTTTTCACCTTTTTTTTCAAAGTTTTTTTTTTGGTTTTTGCACCTTTTTTTTCAATGAATTTTTTTTTGTTTTTTGCACCTTTTTTTTCTATGTTTTTTTTTGGTTTTTTGCACCTTTTTTTCAATGCATTTTTTTTGTTTTTTTTCACCTTTTTTTCAATGTTTTTTTTTGTTTTTTTTCACCTTTTTTTTCAATGTTTTTTTTTTTTGTTTTTTGCACCTTTTTTACAATGTTTTTTTTTTGTTTTTTGCACCTTTTTTTCAATGAATTTTTTTTTTTTTTGCACCTTTTTTTTCAATGTTTTTTTTTTTTTTTGCACCTTTTTTTTCAATGAATTTTTTTTTGTTTTTTGCACCTTTTTTTTCAATGAATTTTTTTTGTTTTTTGCACCTTTTTCTCCAATGATTTTTTTTGTTTTTTTGCCTTTGCAAATGATGTAAATTTTTGGTCTTTTGGGGTTTCCATGGGTTACCAAGTTGTCACTCCAAACCTACCCCCCCACCAAAGAGTTTGTGTCCTTACAAAATTCCACCTTGTATTTGTAGAAGGTTTGGGGCATAATCACCACAGTAGAAAACACAATAGACAAGGTTTTAACGTAAATACAAAAAGCCATTTATTTTGGCAATAAAATAAATTATAAGAAACATGATCTGCACCACTTGATCAGATAGCAACCTACATGCAGACTTGTGCATTCCACAAAACATGATGAAGGATAAAATTAACAATCTCAGGAGACACAAAACCAATCAAATCTGAATCAGCAGCACATGAGCAAACAAACCCAAGCTGTGGTACTCCAACAAGCTCACATTTTAGAATAATGAACTGGAAGGCAGGTAATCACCTTCTCTTCTTACTTCCAGCCTTCCTTCCTGGCTGCCTTGCAGCGGAACGTCCAAGGCAGCCTGTCCCCAGTCAGCATGTCCCCAGGCTCAGCACCATAAGCCAGGTCCCTCCCCTCCAGATGAGGCGACCAGGCCAAAAGAGGCGGATGAGGCAGATGGAGGAGGAGAGCCTCAAAATGATGAGGGAGGCTGCAGAAATAATGAGGGCCCCCCTCAACCCCACAGAAGCCTTCAGTGCCTCTGTGGCTCATGAACTGAGCCGAGCGGAGGAGGATCAAAGGGACCTGGCTAAGGACTTGATAAATAAGGTCATTTTTTGGATGCACAGGGGCATGCTGACCTGGGACACAGACCTGAGTGACCCAGCCCAGCCTGCTCCCCATCTTCTGCCTCCTGCTGCCACATCATCTGCACCTGCAAGGGATGATGTGTGTGTGCTTGCTCAATCAAGCACACACACACATTATTTGGCTCTAGACTCTTTTTTTTTTCTTCATTTAAATAGACCTGCCTGTCCTTCAGACCCCTCAGTTGGCATCCCTGAGATCCCTAGTTTGATGCACACGCCTTTTTTTGTTGGTCCAAACGTTATAGAATTTTAACAATAATAACTCAAGAATCAAACACAAATTAGCAGCTCAAAAATATTTCGGAAACTACTATACCTCACTGAAGATCGCCAGATCTGGGTCCATGTCAGCCAGGCCCTCCTCTGACTCTGCAGGGGCGTGGGGATCCTGGGAAGTTCCGCTGCAAGGAAGCGTGGGAGGAAGGCTGGAAGGAAGATTGGAAAGTGATGGCCGGCCCTCCAGTTCATCATCCAAAAATGCAAGCTCGCGGAAGTACCACAGCCTGGGCTCCTTTTGCGCATGTGCTGCTGATCCAGATTTTTGGCTTTTAAGCTCTTTATATACTTTCCGATAGGTGCTCCTGGGATTGCTCATTTTATCCTTCACCATGTTTGCTGTGCAGGATGGAACCCACGTCTGCATGTAGGTTGCTATCTCTTGTAGAGTGTCTGCTCTCAGTTGCTTATTTGGGTAGCCTGGGTGCCTGCTATCCCATAGATTAGGCTTTTCTCTATAGCTTTCAATTAATTTAAGAGTGTTGTCTTGAATTGCCAACTGGTCCATCTCTCGTTATTTTTATAGGTTAAGATTAATGCTCTAGAATATACAAATAAAAATGTTTTAAAACCCACATGAAAAATGGCTCAGCTTTCTCATTTTCTGAATATGTATGTGTACAATCATTGTGGAACTAGTATACAAACACATTGGGGGTTATTTACTAAAGAAAAAATAACTTTAGCACTGCAAAAGCACTTGAAAGTACACTGCCTGAAAGTGCACTTGGAAATGCAATCGCTGTAGCCCCGAAGGGGACATGCAAGAAAAAATATATATTCAATTTTAGCCTCCACCTGATTGGTTGATAAAATAAGCAGAGCTTCCCTTCATTTCAGATCTTCCCCTCCACATCTATGGAGAATGCCCTTCCAAGTGCACTTGCAGTGCAAACTGGATTTTCCTTTAGTAAATAACCCCCAATGTGTCCTGCTGATACAATGCTGGCCAGCTCCACTCCATTGTTGTGCAATTCATTTTTGGAACATGCAGACCCTTTGGTAACATGAAAATAAATACATGCCATCTCTAATCATCCACAATTTTTTAATTTTACCAAAAATGAAGCCACTAGTTATTGTGTAGATATCATGCCCCTCACACAGCATTGAGGAGCTAATACACAACCTAATTACCTCTGTCCAAACAATACAGAACAATACATGCATGATGTGAATCCACAAGACAAAAATAAAAAGAGGTAGAGCATTGTCATATATATATGTAGTGATGTGTTCAAACATTTTTGGCCCAAACTTGCATTGGTGGCCCCAAGCTACCTAAATAGCGCAAACGCTCCTAACAACATTCCAAACCCCCACCCCCACATGGGGTTTCAAAGTTGAGACGCCTCTGCTGATCCCATGTTGTAATTTACCTTCGTGTCTGTAGCTCCTCGCGTACGCTCGATTAATCTCCGCGTAACCGACGTAATCACGTCGATATCCTTATATAGGCCACGCAAAGCTATACCGCCGCCCTCTTCGTTCGCAATGTCTCCGCCCGCTTTTAACCCCCCCCCATTTCAACATCCAGGGCCTCATATTGCAAGTTACCGGCATATGTGTATGTCATCGTTTTAACACGCGCGTAAGCTCCGCGTAAACACGATGTATTCATCCGCGCATGCGTGAAACGCCGCCTTCGTCCACGCCCATGACGGAACTTTTCCTCTTTTCCACGCCCCTTATCAGTGTGAAACGAAAAGATGGCCATGTCCCACGAGCGAGCATTACCCTCTCATGAGGATCAGGAAGGGACACAACCAGGAACGTCCCGCTCAAGGAGCAAACGGTACAAGGCCACGAATATGAGTTTGGAGGAGATGGTGGAGATGGTACACATCCTGCGCAGGAAGGATTATGATGGGGATTATGGCCCATACAGCACCCCGAACTGCCGTAAGGCCAAAATTATGGACAAGGTGGCGAAGAGGCTTACTGAGATCTTTGGGGTGAGCAGGTCCAAAGAGCAGCTACGCAAGCGCTGGTCCGATTTAAAGTTGCGTGAGCCACACCAGTTTCGGAAGATAAAGAAAATCCTGGATAAAAGTAGGTATTATTTTTGTGGGGGGGGGGGGTGTTTGCAATTGTGTGATATCATTGTTTGCTATGTATATTTATGCATGTGCCTTGTTGGAATGGTTGTACTTTGGAAGATTTTTTTTTTGATATTTCCTGTAATAAGAAAAAAAACACACACACACCAAATAAGAAGTTATGCACGATCGTTCTTTAGAAACATCGTTCAATCACCTCGTTTCATCCAAATACTATGTCCTAAGGAACAGCACACCAGGACATGGCTATTTGGCATTTATAGAGAAAAGTTATTAAAATTATGTAGATTTCCTAACTGATTTGAATGTGAAAAGACAAACAGGATTCATTCACATTCACACAGTGATAATAAGCAGCTGGATTCACATCTGGACTCAAGAGCACCTGTGTCTCCCCCATAATGAGATTAATTTTTAACAGTCTGTGACACCTATTTTTTAGGGAGGGGCATCCATGCAGGGGCAGACTGACCACTGACGAAATCGGACACTGCCCGAGGGCCCCATGCCCCTAGGGGGCCCCATCAGAGATGCCAGGCTCATTTAAACCAGGGACAGTATGTAAAAATCTGCAAATTTAGCTCAACTGTCCCTGATATGTCCAAAGCCTACATGCTTTTGATGTGAAACTACTGACTGAGATTGTAGCTGCCCCGCCTCTATACTGCCACCTGGCTTAGTGGGCATTTGTAAGCCTGGGGGCCCCTAATATTTTATTGCCCGGGGGACCCATGAGTTGTCAGTCCGCCCCTGCTTCCATGTGTGTCCCTTCGCTAAAAAGGGTAATTAGCACAGCTTGGGAGAAGTCATTAGAAAAACAAAGGTTAAGGTTTGGTGGCGGAAGACAATAATCCAAAGTTTAAAACACACTTTGACACAATGATTATGATTTATTAATGCCCTCCTCAAATATCTGTGTGCTGATAAGTATACCTTTTGTTTTCTGATATTTCTAGGGGAAAGAACAGGACAGAAATTTGAGGAGGCAAGGAGGCCCAAACTCTCTCCTAAGAAAAAATCTAGCCATGTGGAGGAGGAGGACCAGGTAGAAGGAGGAGTGGTGGAAGGGAGAGATGAGGAAGACGAAAATGTGGAAGGAGTATTTAGTGAAGAAGAAGGAGTTGGTGAAGAAGGAGGAGTTGGTGAAGAAGAAGGAGTTGGTGAAGAAGAAGGAGTTGGTGAAGAAGAAGGAGTTGGTGAAGAAGAAGGAGTTGGTGAAGAAGAAGGAGTAGTTATTGAAGGAGTTGTTGTAGAAGAAGGAGGAGTTATTGAAGAAGGAGGAGTTATTGAAGAAGGAGGAGTTATTGAAGAAGGATTGATTGTGGAAGAAGGCGAAGTTGTGGATGATGGAGAGGTGGAGATTAGTAGCACAACAGGTCAGTGTCACCGCAGCTTCACACAGGGAGAAAGAGGTGTAGATACGCCTGCACATTACTAATGTAATTTTTTTTTGATTTTTATAGGGGATGAAGATGCTGCAAGCACATCCAGTAGTCCACCTTTTTCACGCACAAATTGTCATCCAACAAATTATGGAGTGTAGCACAGAGATGGATAATATGAGGCAAAGAATGCTTGTAATTGATCAAAATTTCAAAAATATTATTGATATGATGGGCCGTATCAAAGACTAAATCCCCCTGCCCCCCCCCCCCCCCCCCCCCCCCCCCCCCCCCATCACCCATCCGTCTTGAAAACCAACAAAAAGGTATTTGAAAAATATGAAGATGCACACACAGTGTGTCCACATGTGCTATCTGCCATCACAGGTTATGGATTGTCTTTGCTTTGTGGGTACACCCCCTTCCTCCCTTCTCAAGCAGGTAAGAGGGAAGGGTTTGCACCCACAAACCACATACATTGATCACTCATGATGCCAGATAGCACATGTGGACATTTGTCATGTGAGGTCTGGATATAATCCGCATTTTTGTGCCCTCTCACTCACACACAAGAATGTGTGCATCTTCCAAGTTTGGTGTGTTCCGTGGTGACTTTGTTGTTTTGTAAAATATTTTATATTTTTTCGAAAAATAAAGTTTTGTATAATCCATAGTTTTTCAAAAAAAAATAAAAAAAAATAAAAAAAAAATGTTTTTACTCCAAAAATGTTACATGGTCGCAAACCCAAAAATTTTGGATTAAAAATTTTGTACGCTAACATGAGTGGCTTGTTGTTTATATATGCTCAATACCCAGTTTGTAGATGAGTGACTTGTAACTACAGCCATAAACCCCGTTTTAAGTACACACTAGCGTTTAGTTCTTACCGCTGCAAATCGCAATATCAGCCTCACTTCTGCATAAAAGCCATTATTCTTCCAACACCAGCTTGTTCAGTTAAGCCAGATTTTCGAAATGCTGGAAGCTCATTGGTTTGTGTGCAGAAGTGACCCTTCTATTGTGGACTTAAAAGTGGGGTATGCCTGTAATGTACAATTGTGGTTATTTACTAAAACATGACAACTACATTTGGCACTAGAAGTGCACTAGTTTCATAACCAAGAAGACAGAGAAAAATAGAAAAAGCAATAATGACAAACAACTGTATATAGAGTCCAATGGTCAAATTATTTATTATATTTTGTAATATTTCTTTCTTTTGGGGGCCGAATTAGAAAGAAATATGATCTGGCATAGCTATGGCCCCCCGACCCATGAAGTACTCAACATATTTGTCGCGTACCTCACGAGCAGATTGGGTGGCCGAGCCAGCGCGACCAGTGTCCAGCCCAGGAAGGGTATCTGAGGGTAGTCCTGCCTCAGCACCGATGTTGGGTAGGTACGTCTGGGAATGCCTGCGTAAAAAATTATGCAATATGCAACAGGCAAAAACAACATGGTTCAATTTATATTCCGCCATATTTATCGCTGTCAGGAACAGGCGGAATCGGCTGGCGAGTATCCCAAAGGCATTCTCGACTACCCTCCGGGCCCTGGCTAGCCTAAAATTGAACACCTTCCTCTCCGGGGTAAGAGTCCTCTGGGGAAAAGGCCGCATGAGGTGAGGTCCAAGCCCGAAAGCTTCGTCCGCTAAAAAAACAAACGGAAGTCCTTCCACATTGTCTTCATCCGGTGGCAGTTCAAGACCACCAGTTTGTAGACGCCTGTAAAATTCGGTCCGCGCGAACACTCCCCCATCAGACAGCCGGCCGTTCTTCCCCACGTCCACATACAAAAATTCGTAGTGTGCCGACACCACCGCCATCAACACGATACTATGAAAACCTTTGTAGTTAAAATAGTAGGACCCCGAACGGGGTGGTGGCACTATGCGGACGTGTTTCCCATCTATTGCTCCTCCGCAGTTCGGAAAATCACAACGCAGGGCAAATTGGGAAGCCACAGTCTGCCATTCCTGTGGCGTGGAGGGAAACTGTGGGGACAAAAAAAAAAAAAAAATTAGTACTTAGGCACATAAACATTGCAAACACAATACAAAAACCATACTTGTGCACCATCACACAGTATTAACAATTTTTTATTATTATTGGGGTGGAGTTGTGGCCACTAAAAAATCCCAGTTATTATCACACTCCCCACCCCTCTGATGGGGCAACATGTTAGGGGGGGTTGGGGTTGAACTACAATGCAGCAAAGAAAAATATGCCACACACACCAAAAAAAAAAAAGGCTAGGTGTGTTTGTCCCTAGGATAGCATGCTGGACAGGTTAATAGTGATGCAAGGAAAAAATATGTAGGTAGGCCAACAAAAAGAACATGGAAAGCTTATCAACATGCATGCATGGGGAGAAAAGGCAACATTCAACACTCAGCATGGAAAAATCATGGTCATTATAGGGAACTAATGCCAAAAAATAAAAAAATGCTACCATTTATAAAGACAGAGAATGTGAGCTTCAGGAAAGAGGAAACTTACCTTCAGATACTCCTCCTGCATGACTTGTATGACAGCAGAACACGTCTCCGGTATGATGATCCCAAGCGCCTGGGGAGAGATGCCTGTTGAGAACTTGAGGTCCTGCAGGCTCCTCCCAGTCGCCAGGTACCGCAACGTGGCAATAAGCCTCTGCTCGGCCGTGATCGCTTGGCGCATCACAGTGTCCTGCCTCGTGATATAGGGGGACAGAAGATCCAGCAGACGGTTGAAAACGGGGTCCGTCATACGGAGAAAGTTCCTGAAGTCATCAGGATTATTCTCCTGGATTTCCCTAAGCAGAGGCATATGAGAGAATCGGTCACGCTGGCGCAACCAATTCTTGGCCCAGGAACTCCTCCTCCCCCTGTTCCTGGCCAAAGGTCTGGAATAATTATAACATCCAGAAGCAAGCCCATATCCAGCACGAACTCTAGCAAAGTTACGCTGCTGCTCCATAATGGCTTCAAACCGGCCGGCTGGTCAGTCAAGAACACACTCAAACAGAAAGCACCCCCTAATCCAGCAAGACCTGCAAAGTACGCTCGACAAACAGATACCCACGGACAGAACGCCACTGCAAAGCAGAAACGACCTGACAGCCAGCACTGACTGCCAAATACGCACCCACAAGCACACACTGAACCCGAGAATACGACTTGTAAAGCGCGGAGACCGAAAAGCGCGAATCGGCTCTAACCAAACCTTTGCTAACACGTTACTAGCAAAAGAGGAACAGAGGGCGGCGCCGTAAGCTTTGGTCTTCCCCTTTATAGTGACGTCGTACGTGGTTTACGTGCACGCGTTCTGGTCCGGGGAGATTTCTATCCGATCGTGTGTACGCACAGCAGACCAACAGACAGATTTGCTGCGTCGGCTGGAAACGGTCGGGCCGACACATTTGAACAAATCTGTCCCCTCGTGTGTACGCGGCCTTAGAATCACTCGCATAGATACCCGGGGAAAAAAACGGCGATACGACGGGGTATCTGAGATACCCCGTTGTAGCGCCTCTGAGAATCTGGCCCTGTGAATTTAGAGACATACACCCACATGGATGTCAAGTTGGGAGCAGTGGCTGTCTTAATGATATGAATGGGACTGCCTGTTCAGGAATGCATGGAACACCTGTGCATTCCTGTGCAGTCGATGTGTCCCAAACTTTCACCAAACTTTTGTGTGACCGTGTGTATGCAAGGCAGGCTTGAGAGGAATTCCGTCTATAAAACCGCTCGTGTGTACAGGGCATAAGGCCTTGTTAGACCTTAGAATGTGGCGGGAAAAATGCACACTAAAGCTGTGTTTTTGCTGCCTGCCAAACACCCCTTAACTACTTAAGAACCAGACCAAAATGCAGGTAAAGGACCAGGCCCATTTTTGGGATTCGGCACTGCGGCGCTTTAACTGACAAATGCGGGGTCGTGCAACGTGGCTCAGAAACAAAATTGGCGTCCTTTTTTCTCCCACAAATAGAGCTTTCTTTTGGTTGTATTTTATCACCTCTGCGGTTTTTATTTTTTGCGCTATAAACAAAAATAGAGTGACAATTTAAAAAAAAAAATTACTTTTTGCTATAATAAATATCCCTCAAAAATATATTAACCCCCCTGCCGGTAAACCCGAGCGCGACTCGGGTTGGATTTTTCATGTAAATAGCGATATCCACGAGTCGCGCTCGGGGTCAATATGCAGAGCCTGCAGCGTGCGCTGGCTTACCTTGGATCCAGGCTGGGTACTGTACTTACCTTGTCCCTGGATCCAGCGATGCATCCCCGCTGTGTGAGCGAGTGGCGTCCTCCATTCGACTCACACAGTGCCCGCGCGCCGCCGATCTCCGTTTCCTGCGACGTAACGGCGCACGGGGGCGGAGACCGGCGGCAAATTCAAAAATGTAAACAAACACATTACATACAGAATACTGTAATCTTATAGATTACAGTACTGTATGTAAAAAATACACACCCCCCCTGTCCCTAGTGGTCTGCCCAGTGCCCTGCATGTTCTTTTACATAATAAAAACATTTTTTTTCTCCCTGCAAACTGTAGATTGTCCATAGCAACCAAAAGTGTCCCTTTATGTCAAAAGTGATTTTAGATTAGCTAGAAAACAGCGATAATAAATTATAATCACTTGCAGAATTGAGCGTTAGCGATTTGTGGGAAAATTCGTCATAAAAAAATAAAAGTAATGACAGCGACAATTCTGCAACTGAGCAAATTTCAGTGATTTTGATTTGATTACATTAGTGAATAATTTTTATTATAATTACATTATCATTTGTTATAATTATTTATAGTTATTTATTATATTATAATTTTATGATTTTGTGTTTCAAACTTTATCATACCCGGGATGTCTACTAGACTCTGGTTTGGACATATTTAAGCAAGTTATTCCTAAAAATTGCAGGCCTACAGTATAAAACGCAGAATTTCCATGCAAAATAATTGTACCGCTTTTGGTACGTAATTCCAGACAGAATCATACCGCCAGGGAGGTTAAAAATTTTTTTTTCCCTCAGTTTAGGCTGATACGTATTCTCCTACCTATTTTTGGTAAAAAAAATCGCAATGAGCGTTTATCAATTGTTTTTTGAGCAAAATTTATAGGGCCAGATTCAGAAAGCTTTACGCCGGCGTATCTCGAGATATGCCGACGTAAGTACAAAATTGCGCCGTCGCATCTTTGCACCAATTCACAAAGCAAGATACTCCGAAAAACATGGATTCAGCCGTCCTAAGTAACTTGCCTACGCCGGCGTATCGTGGGCGCATAGTTACGCTGGACGCATTCGGCGTTACCATGTTAAATATGCAAATGAGCAAAATACGCCGATTCACAAACGTAGATGCGCCCGGGGCATTAATATGCACCGTTTACGTAAGCCGTTTTTCCAGCTTAAAGATAAACCACCAAAAAGATGGCGCAGCCCATGTTAAGCTATGGACAACGGAACAGCCGTCGTTTTTACGTCGTTTACGTAAGTCGTACGTGAATAGGGCTGTGCGTAAGTTACATTCACGTCATATTAGGGAGTATATGCGACGTGATTCTGAGCATGCGCGCGCATTCCCAGTTCAAGTGACCATTCATTAGCATCGGGTCATTCTTAATTTAAATAGATGCCGCCCACCTCCTTCCTACTTTGAATTAGGCGGGCTTACGCCGGCCCATTTATGCTACGCCCCCGTAACTTAGGACGCAAGTGCTTTGTGAATACAGAACTTGCCTCTCTAATTTGCGTCTGTGTAGCGTAAATAAGATACGCTACGCCTGCCTAAAGATATACCGTCCTATGTGAATCTAGCCCATAGTGTTTACAAAATAGGGGATAGTTTTATTGCATTTTTATAAACTACTTTTTTTTTACTACTAATGGCGGTGATCAGTGATTTTTTTCGTGACTGCGACATTTTTGGGACCATTTTTACAGCAAAAAATTCTATAAAAATGCATTGTTTATTGTAAAAATTACAATTGCAGTTTGGGATTTAGCCACTAGGGGGTGTTGAAGGTTAAGTGTGACCTCATATGTGTTTCTAACTGTAGGGAGGCGGAGCTGGACGTGTGACGTCATTGATCGTGTTTCCCTATATCAGGGAACACACGATCAATGACAGCGCCACAGTGAAGAATGGGGAAGCTGTGTTTACACACAGCTCTCCCCGTTCTTCAACTCTGGGGACCAATCGCGGGACTCCATCGGCGATCGGGTCTGCGGGTCCCGCGGCCGCGGTCACAGAGCTTCGGCGCTGGCGCGCGCCCGCAACCCACGGCTGGGCACTTAAAGAGGACGTACAGGTACGTGCTTGTGCCCAGCCGTGCCATTCTGCCGACGTATATGTGCAGGAGGCGGTCCTTAAGTGGTTAAGCTACAATAGGCAGTGGATAGGGTGTTGATAAATGTGATGCTTCGCGCCTTTGCAAAGTTGACCCAACTCGTAGCAATGCTGTCTGCTGAACACTACACATTCATGTCAACAGGTAAACGCCACAACCACCCCGCAACATCGTGCAGTGCATGCAATTGTGCCGCATTTGTTAGTAAAATAGTAAAATAGGGTTAAAATAGGCAGTGAGGAGGCGTTGCATAGTTTTCCTCACCGCCTTTCAGTAGCCACTGGAGTGAGATCCAAACATGGATCGGGCTTCAAAGACAAGGGAGATTTAGATGCATGTCTAAATTTTTTATTGCTATTTATTTTCATTTTTAAAAAAATTCTACATTTCTACATTTTTTTGTTCGAGGGGGGGGGGGGGGCTTTGGAGATACATTAGGGGTCCAAACAGACCCTTAATTTCTCTATTTTGGAACTAGAAAATGATAAACGATTGACTGAAGATGGTCCCTTTCTCTGCATGGATCTTCACACCTCCGATTATTATTATTATACAGGATTTGTATAGAGCCAACAGTTTATGCAGAACTTTACAAAATTAAAAGGGAGAAAAACTGTTATAATACAATAAAACACAAGAGGATTAGGAGGGTCCTGCTCAGAAGAGGTTCCAATCTAATAACTAATACAGATCACCCCAATTCCTTTGCCTTCACATCTCAGATCACCCTAATTCCTTCACCTTCACACCTAAGATTAGTCTCAATTTTTTCACCCTCACACCTAAGGTCAGCTCGATTCCTGTACCTTCACACCTTAGATCAGCTTCAATTTAGGAAACTTCATCCCTCAAATCAGCCTCAATCCCTGCACCTTCAAACCCCAGATCAGCTCCAATTCCGGCAATCATCACACCTTAGATTATCTCAAATCCTGCACCTTCACACCTCAGTTCACCCTCGATTGCTGCATCTTCACACCTTAGATCAGCTCCAATTCAGGAACCTTCATCCCTCAAATCAGCCTCAATCCCTGCACCTTCAAACCCCAGATCAGCTGAAATTCTGGCAATCATCACACCTTAGATTATCTAAATTCCTGCACCTTCACACCTCAGTTCACCCTCGATTGCTGCATCTTCACACCTCAGATCACCCCAATTCCTGCACCATCACAGCTCAGCAGTGTTGCCAATCTACCGGTTTAAAATTTACTGACATGGCACCCAAAATTCACTGACACAGCCAAGTTTTTACTGGCATTTCCAAGAGTTACAAAATTACAGTTTTAAGTTCAAATTTCAGTCTTTAGGCTACAAACCATTATGATATGCAATTAGCAATATGATTTAAGGTAGATATTAAGGAAAAAAAATATTTCTTGTTTTATTTTTGATAAAGTAGGTAAGTAGCTCAGGGGCATGACCCAGGAGGGAAAAAAATAGAAAGGGCAGGCACACACATGAAAATGACTCTCACAGTGACACAGACAGCAGAGTGCAGCAGCACAGACAGGGCCGGCGCTACCACTAGGCGGATTAGGCAGCTGCCTAGAGCGCACTTCCGCCTAGGGCGCTACAACCGCACTGTCAGTCTACACTCCACAGAGCTTAGAACACCAGGCAGGCATTCATGACATGTGTGAAGCAGCGCAGCAGTGCCACGGCCCCCCGCCCCCATCTCAGCTCTAAACAGTGTGACAGTGTAGTGGATACAGTCCAGCACTCCCCCCGAGCCCCGCCGCTCTGACTCTGTAATCCATCCCACCCCCTGCCAGCCCGCTCTGTGCTCTGCAACATGTGACAGTATGCAGGTCCAGCCCACCCCACAGGGTGCTCTCCGGTCCGGTGTTTGAGTACAGTGTCGTCAGCGCACCCCCCCGGTCTCTCTCGGCTCTCCGTTCTCCACCCGCCCCCCCCCCCCCCCCCCCCCGAGGTCCCGAGGACGTTCTGATGCCCGTGCCATGGCATACACTCACACCGCTGGAGCGGTGGGACAACACAGCTTGGTAATTGGTGGAGGCGGAGCCTGGATGAGGCACCCGACACAGAGGCAGGTACATTAAAGCAGCATTTTAGACCAAGCAGCACAGGGTCACATCAATAACATGGAAAAAGACCATCACCTCACAATCACATGGTAAAAACTGTTGCTGTCTTGGATAATGAGATAGTATATTATATAATGACAATGACATGCAATTTGCAAATGTGTGTGTATATTCACTGCTCTGACCCCCCCCCCCCCTGTGAGGCCGCATTTGATTGGGCGCTGGTGAGGCCACATTTGATTGGGCGCTGGTGAGGCCACATTTGATTGGGCGCTGGTGAGGCCACATTTGATTGGGCGCTGGTGAGGCCACATTTGATTGGGCGCTGGTGAGGCTGCATTTGATTGGGCGCTGGTGAGGCCGCATTTGATTGGGCGCTGGTGAGGCCACATTTGATGGGCGCTGGTGAGGCCACATTTGATGGGCGCTGGTGAGGCCACATTTGATGGGCGCTGGTGAGGCCGCAATTGATTGGGTGCTGGTGGGGCTGCATTTGATTGGGTGCTGGTGAGGCCGCATTTGATGGATGCCGGTGAAGCTGTATTTGATGGGCGCTGGTGAGGCTGCTTTTGATGGGAGCTGGTGAGACTGCATTTCATGGGAGCTGGTGAGACTGCATTTCATGGGCGCTGGTTAGGCCGCATTTCATGGGCGCTGGTGAGGCTGCATTTCATGGGAGCTGGTGAGACTGCATTTCATGGGCGCTGGTGAGGCTGCATTTCATGGGAGCTGGTGAGGCTGCATTTGATGGGCGCTGGTGAGGCCACATTTGATGGGCGCTGGTGAGGCCGCATTTGATGGGCGCTGGTGAGGCCGCATTTGATGGGCGCTGGTGAGGCTGCATTTGATGGGAGCTGGTGAGACTGCATTTCATGGGAGCTGGTGAGACTGCATTTCATGGGCACTGGTTAGGCCGCATTTGATGGGAGCTGGTGAGGCTGCATTTGATGGGCGCTGGTGAGGCTGCATTTGATGGGAGCTGGTGAGGCTGCATTTGATGGGCGCTGGTGAGGCCACATTTGATGGGAGCTGGTGAGGCTGCATTTGATGGGCGCTGGTGAGGCCGCATTTCATGGGCGCTTCATTAAAAGGGATGGAGCCGGGGGAGGGGGGGGGGCGGCAAAATTATGTTTCGCCTAGGGTGTCAAAAATCCTTGCACCAGCCCTGAGCACAGATGATGGCTAGTCCCCTCATGAGTCACATTGACTCACATTGAGAGAGACTTCTTTCCATGCCAGGTGGTCTCTTCAGTCCACTCCAGTTCAAACAGCACTGACAGCCCAGCTCCCGGCCTGCCTTGTTCCCATCCTGCAGACCCACACATAGTTACAAAGTTACAGTACATAGTTTATCAAAAAGGTGTTTTTTGAACAAGTAAATAAATAAGAAGGCCAGTATGGTGGCCTGAGTTTATGGGAGGAGCCCGGAGGGTATTTAAGCAGCCCACTCACACATGCTCTTTGTCGGTTCAGTGTGCAGTACTACACGTCACTGGGCCGACTCTTCCCAGCTCACCTCATGTCCGTGAGTCTGCGCATTCAATCGCATTCGACATTGCAATCGCTTTGTGGCTTCTCCCTTCATGGTCTTCGCCGCCGGTTCCCGCTTACTGTCGCAGGTAGGATTCAAACCTTTTCGTATCTTGTGCAATCTTGCAAATCCTGCATCTCTTTTGGAAAAAAAATCTGCCTCTGAGTTACTGTTGCTTATGTTCCAACATCATTCGGCTCAGGCGTAGTACATTTGTAACTTCCTTATGCCAAACATACGATTCATTTGTAAATCCATTTGGAGATTAGCATGTGTTTGTATGGGTTCTTTGGCAGATTGAGGTGGTAATTGGACTCACATGGTGCCTTGTCTGCACTTGATTAGCCTGGGGGGATGGGTGGTTGGTAGGTGTTCGGTTTCAAAGCAAGGGGTAGCATACACTCTACAACCAAATCGTATCAGATTCGTTCAATACTCCTTACTACCGATTCGTATCGAATTTGTTTCATGCATTTTTACAACCGTTTTGTATCAGATACATTGCATGCTTTCTACCGTTGTCATTCATTGTTCCCCCATGCCGTGTGTTTTTAGTTCCCGCAGCGGAACTTACGAATTGTTTGTACACGGTTCCTCTCTCTCATTTATTTACCAAAGTTATTGCCTGTGCGTCATGCATGGCGCCACACCACACTCTTCGGATGTGTTGCACATCCACTCCAGTCCAAAGCAAACCCAGTCGCACGTTCACTGTCCCAGGTAGGATTCGTTAGCTTGTTTGTCACATCAAATTTGTGGCCACTCATGGTGTCACCCGTACCATATGTTTGGTTCCCGCAGTGGAACTTACAAAGCATTGATACGCATTTCTCGTGTTCTATTTTCTACACCAAACCTCATTGTTTTGCCCCATGCACGGCATCACGCTACACCTTCCAGACATGTTTCACTCCAGCCACAGTCCGCTGCAAACTCGCTTGCATGGCCCACTGTCGCAAGTAAGATTTGTTATTACATTCTTTATGTCCTATCAATTTGCTACCATTTGTTGTCTCCCATATCGTTCATTAGTGGCCCCTACGGAACCACGATTCAAACAGGCGTTGTCCTTCTACCTTATACTGCTTGCTTAAGGTACAAACAAACCAGGTGTTTCTATCCTTTCTCAGTAACCCAATTCTTATTAATTGAGACCTTGCAACCATGCAAATCATCTCAGCAGCCTGACACCCTTGTTAAGACCCTTGCAACACATGACCCTTACAAAACGCAAAATAAAAAAATAAATAAATATAAAAACGCAAAAAAAAACAAAAACCTTTGCCACCACGCAATCTCAGCCCCTCGGCAACCTGACACCTGTTGAGACCATTTGCAACCACGCAAAATCGTCTCAGCAGCCTGACACCCTTGTTGAGACCCTTGCAAACGCAATATCGTCTCAGCAGCCCTCACACTCATTGAGATCCTTGCAACCACGCAAAATCAGCAGCCTGACACCCTTGTTAGACCCTTGCAACACATGACCTTTACAAGACGCAAAAAAAAAAAAAAAATATATAAAAACGCAAAAAAAAAACGCAAAAAAAAAAAACAAACATTTGCCACCACGCAATCTCAGCCCCTCGGCAACCTGACACCTGTTGAGACCATTTGCAACCACACAAAATCGTCTCAGCAGCCTGACACCCTTGTTGAGACCCTTGCAAACGCAATATCGTCTCAGCAGCCCTCACACTCATTGAGATCCTTGCAACCACGCAAAATCAGCAGCCTGACACCCTTGTTAGACCCTTGCAACACATGACCTTTACAAGACGCAAAATAAAAAAATAAATAAATATAAAAACGCAAAAAAAAAAAAAAACGCAAAAAAAAAAATAAACCTTTGCCACCACGCAATCTCAGCCCCTCGGCAACCTGACACCTGTTGAGACCATTTGCAACCACGCATAATCGTCTCAGCAGCCTGACACCTTTGTTGAGACCCTTGCAAACGCAATATCGTCTCAGCAGCCCTCACACTCATTGAGATCCTTGCAACCACGCAAAATCAGCAGCCTGACACCCTTGTTAGACCCTTGCAACACATGACCTTTACAAGACGCAAAATAAAATAAAAAATAAATATAAAAACGCAAAAAAAAAAAAAAAAAACCTTTGCCACCACGCAATCTCAGCCCCTCGGCAACCTGACACCTGTTGAGACCGTTGCAACCACGCAAAATCGTCTCAGCAGCCTGACACCCTTGTTGAGACCCTTACAAACGCAATATCGTCTCAGCAGCCCTCACACTCATCGAGACCCTTGTGCAAACCCGAATACAAACTAAACTTGCAAACACACCTCAGTGACAATCAGCCAAACAAACACACAGTGGCACCCAGTTGGCCATTCATCTTTAGTGGCATGCGGGCCACTCATCTTTTCCCTGTCTTTTTCCCTGCAGTTAGTTCAGGTTTCCATCCAGCACCAGTGAGTGCACGTATATCATCTTGTTGAGCACCTGTGTATTGTCTTGATTTTCTCACACCAATGCAAGATCCAGTCCAAGTTCTTAAACTAGACCAAGCATCAGTAGCAGACTTAGCTATGTGGGACAACTTCCCCACCTGATAGAACAGCATTTCAATCTTCATCCCGGCAGTGTCAGCCGAGCCACCACAGGCTTTTGCGTGCATTTTTCGTCCGCCACTGGTTCTCCAAACCTTGGCCCCCAGAAATTCTCTTAAATTTCTACTTCACCCAGTCTTCATCACGTCTCGTGCTGTACCCCATTGTGGCAGCTGCCCAGGTTTGGGGCCACACTTGAACTGGACAGACAGTGTTCTTCACCACAGACAATCAGGCCACAGCCGACTTCATCAATTAAGGTAGATCAAGCCTCTCCCCATCACGTCCTTCCTGCGCAGGCTCGCGCAGCTGTCACTCCGTCACCAGTTTAATATCTTCTGTAGTCATATTCCAGGCAAATGCAAAATCGCAGCTGATGCTCTGTCCCATTCTAACCTTATTTGTTTTTCCAGCAAGAGCCTGGAGCTGACCCAATAACCATCCCTTTCCCACCCTGGTCATTGCTGACGATGGACTGAAGTAGCATCTCACCAACTCAACCCAGCTTATTAACTCCTTGGCACGCAACACACTGAAGGCCTAATACACTGCTTGGAATACTAACTGCTAATTTTTGGCCACTTGCCTCCGAGCAGCAATAGGCAACGTTAGACACGTCCTAGCCTTCATATCGTATTGCCACACGCAGCTGACCCTTTCTCACAATACTATCACGCCATATCTAGATGGCGTCCAGAATTTCCTGTCCCTGCAGGACCCCAGTAAACTGTCAGTATTCTCGAGCCCATGCAGTCAAGTCCCTCCTACAGAGCATACAGAAGCACCAACCTGTAGTCAGTAGCAAGCACCTAACTTTCAAGTGTGCCCTCTTTAGGCACATGTCTGAAATCCTTACTCGTTCCCCATTTAGAGCCTTGCCCAGCATAGTCATCCTAGCAGCCATCTACCAGGCCTTCTACAGTTCCCTACGACCTAGTGAATTTACAATCAGTGGCTCCGGCAGTCAGACACTGCTCCGACGCCACCCGACTCGCTTTCGAACCCCTACACTCTCAGTTTGCAAACGCAACAAACCAGCCCCGGGGGTTGACATCAACCTGTTTCAGACTAACAATGCCTGACGCCCAGTGACGGTGCTCGACCAACTACTGCTCCATCTACCCAGCCAATCTGATGGTAGCTTGTTGCTACCCTTTCTAAACCAGCTTCCAGAGTGGCAGCCAGTTTGTCAAGCATGTCAGAATCCTAAGCAACTTGGGCTTCAAATCCCAGTCTGTTCTCAGGACATTCTTTCCGAATTAGAGCAGCCTCAACTGCCTCACAACAGGGAGTACCAGACCACGTAATCAAGACACCAGGCTGATGGGAAGTCTCCTTGTTTTGCCACATACATCCCAAATCCTCAGGAAGAAATGGCACAAGCCTTTACCAAGCTGGCTCAATAAATACAAGAAATCAATATAAGCTATTTCCCTATCTGAGTCTTTTGCCCCCTTTTCTTGGCATACTGACCAGACCACCAAGGCACACTTCAGGTCTATTTATGTTGTAAGTCTTGTCGCGTGTTTATGTGATCCACATCACTCTCAGTCAGAGGGCCACGACCATAAATAAGAAGGCCAGTATGGTGGCCTGAGTTTATGGGAGGAGCCCGGAGGGTATTTAAGCAGCCCACTCACACATGCTCTTTGTCGGTTCAGTGTGCAGTACTACACGTCACTGGGCCGACTCTTCCCAGCTCACCTTATGTCCGTGAGTCTGCGCATTCAATCGCATTCGACACCCTCCCGCCCTTCCCTTTTTCAGGGCACTTCTCAGCATATCCTTCTTCAATTAACTACCCATTACTTACTTTGGGTATGCCCCCTTTTCTTGGCATACTGACCAGACCACCAAGGCACACTTCAGGTCTATTTATGTTGTAAGTCTTGTCGCGTGTTTATGTGATCCACATCACTCTCAGTCAGAGGGCCACGACCATAAACAAAAATTTCCAATGTACATGCACATATCAGAACCATTCAAATATACAGGGTGGGCCATTTATATGGATACACCTTAATAAAAATGGAAATGGTTGGTTATATTAACTTTCACCGCATTGAAATCTGCTGCAATGACCCGGTTACTGCGTTCTCTTTGTTTACAGCCATTGACATGACGCCGAGGTTAACACGTGCGGAGCGGATAGAAATTGTGTTGATGTCTGGTGAACGCAGTAACCGGGTCATTGCAGCAGATTTCAATGCGGTGTTGCTATCAGTGTGTGAAGAGTGGGAGAAGAGGGTTGCATTGACAATCCAACACAATGGACAGCACATTGAACACATTTTATAAGTGGTCAGAAACTTGTAAATAACTCATGAAAGAATAAAGTTACGTTAAAACCGGGGGCGTGGCCTGGAGCGGCATGGAGTAGGACGCTGGTGACCTGAGCTCCGCCGGCCGAATATCCTGAATCGATATCCTGGGACCCTGAAAGTGCTTGTTTACCGCACACAGACACCCCTCGGACCGAGAGACTCCTGTGAGCATGTCCCCCTCGAAAAAGAATTCGTCCACAGCGGCTAAATTGGCTCAATTTCGCCATAATGATTCTGACCCCCCGGAGCAAGATGGCGGCGAGAGCGTGGGGGAGGACTCGTCCCGAGGCACGGACACGGCCACGGCCAAGCTTCTTGAGGCTATCTCAGCTTGCCGGGAAGCGGTAACCTCCTGCCAGACCAACCTCACTGCTCGCATTGAGGAAGTCAAGGTGGATATCTCGCTGGTTCGCCAGGACTTTCAAAAGCCCTGGGAGCGGGTCACGGAGGCCGAGACGCGCTTGGGCCTGGTGGAGGACTCCATCCCCCCCCTCCAGGTGTCCTCCGACGCCATGCAGCTGCAGATCGCTCAGCTCCTCCAAAAACAGGACGACACCGAGAACAGATTGCGCAGGTGTAACCTGCGGTTCATAGGTCTGCCGGAGGGTGTGGAGGGGAGAGACCCCCCAACGTTCCTTGAAGAACTACTAATTAATGCGTATGGAAGAGAGTCCTTCTCCCCTATGTTCGTTGTGGAGCGGGCTCACCGCATGTCGGGCAGACAGCCGCCGGTCGGGGCACCCCCCCGCACCTTTATAGCTAAGCTCTTGAACTTCAGAGACCGGGATGCTGTCCTCGGCCTCAGCAGAGTGAGGGGTAACATCCCTTTTGAGAACAAAATGATTGCTGTATTCCCGGACTTTTCGGCGGAGGTGCAGAAGAAGCGCAAAACTTTCACTGAAGTGAAACGTCGTTTGCGGATCAAGAACGTAAAGTATGTCATGCTGTTCCCTGCTCGTCTGCGTGTGGAGGGAGACGATAGGGCCCATTTCTTTGAAGACCCAGAGGCAGCTATGGCATGGCTGGAGCAGCGGGACGCGCAAAATTGAGCTAAGTACTGCATTTTTAAGCCTACAGCACTACTGTCCCCTGTATGCCCCTTGCCCCTCACTCAAATCCTCAGTTTGTCCTCCCGATGGTCCCCCCCCCACGCTGTGCATGCTTCTCCTCTCCTGCCTTCCACCTTAATGGCTAATCTACATGCCCCCCAGACTCAGAGGGTACATTGGGACCGCATTCTGACATTGCTTTCTGCTTCAGTACCCTCTCCACAGCACAGCCCCCCGGAATTTGCTTTCCTAATGATGCCAGAGCACATTATCTCTTTTGGAACCTCCTTTTTCAACTCATGTCCTCTACGAGGGGCACACATGACTGTATCCTGACATTACTCCCTGATCCAGCTGCCCTCATGTGCGATGTAATGATGCTCTTTTTTCCCCTGGGGCTTGCGAACCCCCATGGCCCTTGGATGCGGAGACTTGAGAGTGGAACTGGCATGCTTTTTTTTTTTTTTTTCTCCTTCTCTGGGGGGGGGGGGGGGGGACATGTGTGATTCTTTTATTGGCTATACTCCGTGTCCCCCTGTGTTCTCGCAGGCTGTATGATCCATCCTACCGAGAGACGACTTTGCTAAGCTATGCTGTCTGCGGTGCACATGGTCATGCTACTCTGTGAGAACCTGGATCTGGGTTAAAATCTCTGATACCCTTTTTTCTTTTCTTTTGTTGTTTTACCGATCCTTTACCACAGGTCCATCAGTTCTTATGGCCGGCGGGGTGCATAACCCCGCCCGCAAGCCCACATTGGATAGTGGGCAGTGTCCTACTCTGTGTTTCTTAGCACAGTGAAGTTTCGTCCTCTGTGCTGAAGTGTGTAACCTGAGTGGGGCTCAGAGGTGCTCTGTTGAGGCTCTGGGTATAACGTTCTTTTTGTGCATTATACTACTGTTTAACTTTTCCTTTTCAGGTTGGACATTACTTTCGACCTGTTGGCGGTTAGGGATAAATGCCGGCACAAGTTGGGGTTCGTGCAGGGCGGGGTGGGGAGGGTCTGGTTTGTTAATGCCTAATGATATGACTATACATAACATGGAAGATTGTCTCGACTGGTGCCGCATTGCTTTATTTAGGTTGTTGCTGCCCGCTCCCGGCTGGGGGCGGGTATTTGGGGGAGTCGCATCCGGGGGCTCCCCGGGTCCTGAAGTTCCGTTCCGTTATTACTTTCACCTATGGCCACGCTAAAACTTCTCACATGGAATGTGAGGGGGCTGAGAGACCCCATCAAACGGGCAGCCGTGTTCGGACAGCTTAAAAAATACCGGGCAGATGTAGTGGCCCTGGTGGAAACGCACGCTGAGGGTCCGGTACTGAGATCCCTCAAAAGGCCTTGGATAGGCTGGGCTTACCACGCCGTACACACTACCCATTCCCGAGGAGTGTACCTACTCATAGCAAAAAACACACACTTTGAACTGTGATAGACCCGTTGGGCAGGTATGTGTTCCTTAGGGCAAAACTGTGTGGAGAAATGATGCTAATACTAGCTTTTTACCGTTCCAGTTTGAGGTTCTAAATGAGGGACTTGCTTTCCTGACACTACACCCTGCTGTGCGGGCTGTCTGATTTCAATAATGTCTTAGACGTATCACTTGACAGGATGACCAGTCTCCCACAGTCTCAGCCATCCGCCCACCCGACGAGATTTGCGAGCATGCTCAATGACTTTCACCTGACAGATACATGGAGACACAGACATCCCGCGGACCGGGCATACTCCTGCTTTTCTGCGTCTCACCACCCTTATTCTGGTTTCTAGGACCCTTCTTCCCAGACTCACAAGCGTGGGCTTCTCCCCGCGGTCCCTTTCTGATCATTGCCCCTACTGGGCTGAGCTCTCTCTGCCACACGCGCGTCCTCCTTCGAACTGGCGCCTGAATCCTTTTTGGCTAACTCTGTTGCCAGAGGATGATGATCTTGGGGCTGACTGGGAGCAATTTCTTGCGAACAATGAGGACTCTGCGCAGCCACAGGTGGTGTGGGAGGCGTTTAAGCTCCACGCACGAATGACCCTTTCAGCCCGTATTAACAGACTGAAACGGACTTCCACTGTGGCTCTCGATGTGGCGACGGAGACCTTACTGACCGCAGAGAGGGAATTCCTTGGTGACCCCACCCCTGATAGAGCGGGCACTCTTAAGATGTGCTCGAGGACCCTGGACCAGTTACTATATGAAAAGTCCAAGCAAAAGCTCTTTTTCCTCAGACAGAGGTCGTTCGAGCACGGTGAGAGGGCGGGGAAATTGCTAGCCTACATGGTTCATAGCGAGGAGAGACCCCCGGTGGTGATATCTCTCAGATCCCCGGACGGCGTCCTCGTGTCTGAGCCTACTCGGGTCACGACGATGTTTCGGGATTTCTTCGCTGCCCTATACACCACCACCGTCTCAGACGACCCCTCCCTTATGGAAAAATTTTTGGATGGGCTTCAAATTCCTAGTCTGTCGACTGATCAGATGAAGGAATTGGAGGAACCTCTGTCTCAGGAGGAGATATCGGCGGCGTTGGCCACTTTTCCCACATCTAAGGCCCCGGGATCGGATGGTCTCCCTGTGGAGTTTTACTCCACGTACTCGGACCTGTTGGTTCCCAGACTGCTAACCTTATATAACTCTATATTTGAACACTCTGACCTACCGCCCACGATGAGAGAGGCTACTATAGTGCTCATACCCAAACCCGGGAAGGACACGCGTCTACCAGAATCTTACCGCCCCATCTCCTTGCTTCAGGTGGATATCAAAATTCTCGCCAAAGTACTTGCTATCCGGCTGAACAAGGTTGTTCTTTCATTAATACATGGGGACCAGGCGGGCTTCATGCCGGGCAGGAACACTTCCTCCAATCTTCGCAGATTGTTTATCAATCTCCAGACTACACATGACAACCCGGGTTCCAGGATGATAGTTGCCTTGGACACTGCCAAGGCATTTGACTCCGTAGAGTGGAGATATTTGTGGACATGCCTGGGGAAGTTTGGCCTGGGGCCCAGGTTTATAAAATGGGTTCAACTCCTGTACCAGAATCCAGTCACCAGAGTCTTGGCAAATGGCTGGCCCTCAGAGCAATTCTCTCTGTCTAGGGGTACCAGACAGGGGTGTCCGCTGTCGCCACTACTGTATGCGCTTGCGGCAGAGCCACTGGCCATAGCAATTCGGGCACACTCCGGGATTGTAGGATTAGGCAGAGCTGGGGTGGTGGAAAAAATCAGCACGTATGCGGACGACACCCTTCTATATCTCGACGACTCTGACGCCTCCTTGCCTCAGGCTCTGGCCCTCATAGAGCAGTTTGGCACCTTTTCTGGCCTTAAAATAAATTGGAACAAGTCCCAGATACTTCCCTTGGACAGCTTTCCAACACTGGGAGACAGAGCGCTACTTCCCCTGCAGAGAGTTGACCGTATTAAATATCTCGGAATTCATATCACCAGGGACCCGGCTGACTACATAGCCCTAAATGTAACACCACTATTTGACATGCTTAAGCACAGGACACAGGTGTGGGCACGTCTGCCCCTGGGTGTCATGGGCCGCACAGGTCTCATCAAAATGGTTTTACTCCCTAAAATTTTGTATGTGCTTTGGCACTCTCCTGTGTACCTGGTGCTCAGGCTTTTCAAATCCATAGATGCCCTTTTAAAACCATTCGTATGGGGCAGCGCCAGGCATAAACTCCCGTGGCACCAGCTCAAAAATCCCACTGACTTGGCAGGAGTGGCCTTACCTGACTTTGGAAGCTACTACCTGGCGGCCCAACTCTCCCAAATTTTTCATATCGACAAAACTGACAGGGACAGGTTTTTGTGTTTTCTTTGTCCAAAATGGACGTAACCAACAATGGACTCTATGGTGGCACTACTTGGGAGGGTGGAAAGGGTGGGTGGACAGGCTGACCGTAAGACCCTCGTATACCAATATAGGAGGATCTGGACCCTGGCATCCAACAAACTGCGCATTCCGCCCGTACACAACTTCACCCCATTGTGGCACAACGCTGCCCTCCCCGAATTTAATACACTACCAGAAAGCGAACTATGGTGTACAAGGGGCATTTTTTATCTATCTCACATCACCTTGAACGGAGGACTGAAAACCTTTGAACGGTTACGGGTGGAGTTCTCGCTCCCAGAGTTCATGTATTTCAGGTACCTACAGCTTCGTCATGCTTTTCATGCACAATTCCCCTTGGGTGACCCCACCGTGGAGACTAATCCCCTTGTGGCGGCTGTAAAACACCCTGACCCCAAGAAACTTATTTCAAGCTTCTACACCATGCTCACGCTCCCAGCGGCAACTGTAGGGGCGTATGCCCTAAAGTCTAGGTGGGAAGGTGACGTAGGCCCCATAGCAGACGATGAATGGAGTGACGCTTTAGACACATGTAAACTGGTCTCCCCTAAATTATCTGATCGGCTGACTCAGATATTTATTCTGCACAGAGCATATCTCACGCCATTGCGAATATCAAAATACAAAAGCGACTCCTCGGCTACATGTCCGATGTGTACTCGAGAAATCGGTACCTTCTTCCACCTCCTCTGGAGCTGCCCTAGGGTGCAGATCTTTTGGTCACAGGTTGTAAAATTCCTCCATGACACCATGGGGTCCCCTATAACCCTGGAGCCAAAATGGTGTCTATTGGGAATATTCCCCAACCCCGACGGTAATAAATTCTCCAAAATATTCTTACACAAAGCGCTTTTTTCTGCTCGTAAGGTGGTTGCTAGACTGTGGATGAGACCTGCCCCGCCCGATGTTTCACACTGGATTGCGGAAGTTAATATAACCCTACCCTACAAAAAATTGATATACTCTCACAGGGGTTGCCCATCTAAATACGAGAAGGTGTGGGGTGGATGGCTCAAGGCTGCAGACACGTGTGTATAGATGGGTGGACCGCTGCCTGATGTGACGGATCCCTTTTTTGGCCAGGAAGGGGGTGTTTGTATATGTTTTAGGGGCCCGGGACCCTGAGCAACATGTGATGCTTACACTATATAACGGTGTACTGTTTTTTTTTTTTTTTTGGCACCAATGATATGGTTTATTGACTCATGTTTCTGTCATTAGGGAATGAAGACACATCCCAATGTTAGGGGATATTGTTAGACATACTTGTTGGCTGATATGATATCCTTTTTTATATGTACTGTATCTACTCCTTTTTGCTTAATAAAAGATATTTTGGAAAAAAAAAAAAAAGTTACGTTAAAACCAAGCACACCATTGTTTTTCTTGTGAAATTCCTAATAAGTTTGATGTGTCACACGACCCTCTTCCTATTGAAAAAACAAAAGTTGGATTCAAAATGGCCGACTTTAAAATGGCCGCCATGGTCACCACCCATCTTGAAAAGTTTCCCCCTCACATATACTAATGTGCCACAAACAGGAAGTTAATATCACCAACCATTCCCATTTTATTAAGGTGTATCCATATAAATGGCCCACCCTGTACATCATACTTATGTAGACATTTTTCCTTCATGCACCACTTAGCCATCGTCTCCCAGTATCCGTCAGATACTACTCCATCATAGGCGTCCCCTCCATAGGGCAAGGGGGGGATTGCTCCCCCGGAATCTAGCAGGGGTGGTGTCATGAGCAATCCCGGCCACCAGGTGGCAGTAGTGGCGCAGCGGCGCGCACGGGTGCGCGTAATCGCGGCAACGGCGCATGGGCACGCGCGATAACGGCACAGTGACGTGCATTGGGCACGCGCACCGACGGCAGCGGCACGCGGGCACGTGCAGACGCCATTCTGGTGCCAAATAGGACATTTAAGCCATCTGACCCTTTGGCTTCTTGCTGTTCGGTCTACAGCGTATCCTGTGACCATTGGCGTCTGTTTACTCTGCTTGTACCTGTTCCTGAAGACCCGGCCTGTTCCTGTTTCTGTCCTTACTGCCCTGACTTCGGCTTGTTCTGACCATTCCTCTGCCTTATCTCTGGTACCTTCTGCCGCCCGCCAGTTGCCGACCCGGCCTGAACCACTACCCTTTACCTGCCTGCTGTTCCTGCACCTGACCTACCTACCAGTTTCTGGACTGCTCTGCTGAGACCTGTTGCTGCCTGAACTACAGTACACCTCCCCTGTTGTGGCTGCTCTTCGCTTCCTGTGCCTTAACCTCAGCCTGCAAACAGTCTGCACCCCAGAAGCCTCTTTCAGCTCCAGCATCAGCGTTGTACCAGGCGCTTGTGCGACTCTGTAAACCCGAGTCTCCCTGTCTGCGCTACCAGGGGTCCCGGGTTCAGAGGAGTAAGAGCTGCCACTCCCTGCACGTCGGGCTCAGCCACCAGGTACGTGACAGTACCGAAAAGCCATGACCGAGCCCGCACAGGGAGTGGATCCTTTGCAGGAACTTTGTCGGCACCTTGACGGATTGACCCAGGCAGTCCGAAACCTGCAAGAGGGTTACACACGACTAGAGAACCGTGTCCAAGCCTTATCTGCTCCAACTGCCACCTCTGCTGCTTCTGGTACACCCGCTTCACCTTCCGTGATTATGCTGCCACCCGAACCCAGAGTTCCTATGCCAGAGTGGTTCTAAGTAGACTTTGTCGTTTAATTTTGTCGTTTCACATTTGTCTGGAGAACCCCAAGCTTGGGCCCACCGCCTTGTGGAACAAAAGGACGTTTCTCTTGATAACCTAACCACCTTCTTCCAGGCCATGTCCTTGCTGTATTAGGACCCTCACCAAGCTGCTACTGCTACTGCAGAAGCCGCCTTGCACGCCCTTCAACAGGGGCGCAGGCCAGTGAAAGACTATGTGTCCAAATTTCGCAGATGGAGTTCGGATACGAATTGGAACGACGCGGCCCTCTGCTACCATGTGAGGACTTGCCCGGCAAAACTCCGTAAGTGCCTGTCCATGTCATCTGTTCACACGCCTGTTGTTCCAAGTAACTCCACTCACCTTGCTATCTCCATTCTCTTTCAGCTCCCAGGAGGGAATATCCAGGGGAATATCCAGGCCAACGCCATTCTTGACTCGGGAGCTTGCAGCTGTTTTTTGGACCAGTCTTTCGCTACCAGACACCATATCCCTCTACGCCCTAGAGCTAGAGGACTTTCCGTATACTTAGCGGATGGATTGGTCTTAAGATCCGGACCAGTCAACCGAGAAACCCAGCCGTTGGCCACGACCATTGCCAACACCCATCATGAACTTCTGTGCTTAGATGTGATCGAGTCCCCACTCTTCCCCATCATGCTAGGCATGCCGTGGCTACAAGCCTACAACCCACAAATCAATTGGACTACAGGAGAGATCAGTTTCAACTCCCCCTACTGCCGGAAACACTGTCTGCATTGCTGCCTTCGGCCCCCTCTCCGCTCTGCATGGACTCTGATGTTGAGACCTGTCAATCTGTCCCGGAGATCTACCGTGACTTCTTGGATGTCTTCAGCAAGAAGGGAGCTGAGACCCTTCCTCCGCACAGACCCTACGATTGTCCCATTGAGCTGCTTTCAGGAGCCGAAATTCCCTTCGGTAGGATCTTCCCCCTGACAGAACTTAACTGGAAACTCTAAAGACTAACATTGACGATAGCCTCAGTAAGGGGTTCATCCGTCCGTCTACTTCCCCAGCAGGAGCTGGGATCTTCTTTGTAGAAAAGAAAGACCATTCTCTCCATCCCAGTGTGGACTATCGGGAACTTAACAAAGTGACTATCAAGAACCGGTACCCCCTTCCCTTGGTTCCTGAGCTGTTCCAACGTTTATGGGCCGCGGTTGTCTTTACAAAACTGGATCTTTATGGGGCCTACAACCTGATGCGCATCCAAGATGGGGATGAGTGAAAGACCGCTTTTCGTACCCGTTTCGGGCACTTGGAATATTTAGTCATGCCCTTCGGGCTCTGCAACGCCCCCGCCACCTTCCAGCATTTTGTGAATGATATTTTTAGAGACTATCTGGACCTTTTTGTTATCATTTACCTAGATGACATCCTCATCTTTTCCCCCTCGTTGGACAAGCACCAAGAACATGTCAAGAATGTGCTCAGGCGGCTTCGGACTCACGGACTCTATGCCAAACCTGAAAAATGCGAGTTCGAACACTCGAGCATCCAATTCCTGGGTTTAATCATTTCTGTAGTGGGTGTTGAGATGGATCCCCAGAAGGTCTCCGCAATTCTTGATTGGCCAGCGACCGTGGACAAGAAGGGCCTTCATCACTTTGTCGGTTTTGCAAATTTTTATAGGAAGTTCATCAGGGGTTTTTCTAACATTATTTCTCCAATAACTGACTTAACTAAACAGACTGTCCGATTTCATTGGTCACCAGAAGCCCAAACGGCTTTCGAAACCCTCAAAAACCCTCACCTCTGCATCTGTCCTTAGACATCCTGACACAAGTTATGTAGTTACATAGTTACATAGTTAGCTAGGTTGAAAAAAGACACAAGTCCATTCAGTTCAACCATAAAAAATTAAAAAAATAAAACACAGTACAATCCCATACACCCAACTCCCCGAGAGGCAATCGGATTTACCCAGATCAACTTTACCTACAAATCTTAGTACTCAGTTATATTACGTGCATTTAGGAAATAATCCAGGCCTCTCTTAAAGCAATCTACTGAGCTGGCCAGAACCACGTCTGGAGGGAGTCTGTTCCACATTTTCACAGCTCTTACTGTGAAGAAACCTTTTCATATTTGGAGGTGAAATCTCTTTTCCTCCAGACGTAAAGAGTGCCCCCTTGTCCTCAGTGTTGACCTTAAAGTGAATAACTTAACACCAAGTTCACTATATGGACCTCTTATATATTTGTACATGTTTATCATACCCCCCCCTTATTCTCCTCTTCTCAAGAGTGAATAAATTCAGTTCTTCTAATCTTTCCTCATAGCTGAGCTCCTCCATGCCTCTTATCAGTTTGGTTGCCCTTCTCTGCACTTTCTCCAGTTCTCCGATATCCTTTTGGGGAACTGGTGCCCAAAACTGGACTGCATATTTCAGATGAGGTCTTACTAATGATTTGTAAAGGGGCAAAATGATATCTCTCTCTCTCTGGAGTCCATACCTCTCTTGATACAAGAAAGGACTTTGCTTGCTTTGGAAACCGCAGCTTGGCATTGCATGCCATTATTGAGCTTATGATCAACTAAAACCCCCAGATCCTTCTCCACTACAGACCCCCCCAGTTGTACTCCCCCTAGCATGTATGATGCATGCATATTCTTAGCCCCTAAGTGCATAACTTTACATTTATCAACATTAAACCTCATCTGCCACTTAGTCGCCCATTTAGACAGAGCATTGAGGTCGGCTTGTAAATTGGAGACATCCTGCAAGGACGTTATTCCACTGCATAGCTTGGTGTCATCTGCAAAAACAGAAATGTTACTTTTGATCTCAGACCCAATATCATTTATAAATATATTGAAAAGGTAAACGACTAGGGGAATTTTAGGGGTAGAAGATTTGTGCTTGGAAACAGGGTTTGTAGGGGGGAGATGGCGTGCACGTGAGGACATGACGCACCTGTAGGTGGGAGGAGCCACGGGACTGCCGGATCAGATGCCATCCAGGAGCGAGGACGGAGGACGGAGGGAGCTGAAGGGCTGAGGGAGGCGCAGGGAGATGTGGATGGCGCGAGGTTGCTGTAACCACGGCGCACGTTCTATACGTGACATACGAGCAGCCCCGCCACGCGCCGGTACCTCCCAGCTGCTATCCCCGTAGGACGCTCGGTATTGCGGAGGTGCATGCCGGTGCATGCCGCCGTCAAGATCACCACTTCCACCACCTCTACCTCCTCCCCTCCTCCCCTCCTCGTGAGTACCCGGGAAGCAAAGGCTAGCAGATGCCTTAGAAGATAAGAGCAGCTCCGTCCTGCATTTCGGTTCTGTGCTAAAGGCACCTGCAAACGATCAGCAGGCTGGACGGATCACTGAGGCTAGAAGGCTAGACGCTTCCTTAAACCCCCCTCCTAAACTCCCTCCTTCTCGCTACTAAAATCCCTGATGCTAAGATCAATGGACTCGTAGGGAGGCTGGAAAAAGGTAAGCCTCCATGATAGATCCCCTCGGGGAGAGACAGACATGGACAAGTACATGAAGAAGACCAGCTTTGAAGGTATGATACTTTTTTTTCTCTTGTTGCTTTATTCCCCTAATATTGAATAAATAAATGAACATGGGGGGAGCGATCCAATAATTGAAGATGGATCAGAAGGACAGATAAAAAAATAAATAAAAAAACACACATGTGAATATATAAAATTTCTGACTGCTTGTGGAGATCACAGGAAGAAATACAGATATATGTACATAAAATGCCTCTATGACATAACCAGGGGTATATGGGGAGATTTCCATTATTTTAGTTGTTTTTGAAATGCTCTGCCACTTGATATATGGAATATGCTGATTGTGTGACGGATTGAACATATTGCTGAAGCGCAAAGGTGGGGGAAAGGGAGGCCGAGATAGATCTGCCTCAGAGCGGCCTTAGTCTGAGGAACATCGTTCGCAACCTAACGTTGAAAGACAGGAAGCAGGAAAAAAGCAGAGAGCACCAGGGGAAGGGTGTATAATAATAATAAAATAAAATAAAGTGTGTATTAAAAAAAAAAAAAAGGGAAAGGAGAGGCTCGGAGTCAAATTGAAAAGGGACAACGAGTGGGAATACTCAGGGTACCCCTTAAATCTCTCCCTGCACCCCAGCCCCTCCAGGAAGACCTGAAGGTCCTGCAAGCCGCGGGCTTATAGTGAACGTCTCATATATAAAAAAAAAAAAAAAAGGGGGGGTAAAATAGAGACTTTTAACTTCATTAGGACCCAGCAGAAGGGAAAGGGGGTACGAGATTAAAGGGATCAAACTGGGGAAGAGAATCAGAAGGAAAGTGCACACTATGCAAAGGATGACGAGCAGGTCTACAAAGGGGGGCCCCCGAAAACACCCCCAAATATACCAAATAACCCAACAGCAACAAGTTCTATCAGACAATATATGACAAAAGAGGATAGCTCACGAACCCAGGATACAAAAAAACAACAACCACAAGGAAATAAAGATAAAAAAATGGATAATAAGAATCCCCATAATAAGTCCCTAAAGGAAAAACCATCGGAATCAAGGGAAGAAGAGACCTTGGACAAAGATCTAGAGTGTAGCTGGACAGATGAACAAAGACCAGATGAACTAGGCCCATCAAAGAGCGAAATGGCAGAGATGCTAAAGAGCTTGGAGAACGTCATTAAGGGGGAAATACAAACACTACGGACGGACCTAGGACATCTCCTCACTAGAATAGAGTCTGTGGAAGAGAAAACAAAAAAGCAAGAACAAGATTCAATGCATCTAAAAGACCAAATTGAACAGATAAAATTACAGCAGAGGCACATCCTATATAAACTGGAAGACCAGGAAAATAGAAATCGGAGAAAAAATTTAAGAATCAAATTAATACCGGAGGAGCAAGAGGAGGAGCTGAGGAAGATGATGCAGGAAATATTCAACCCATTATTGGAAAGACCTGTAGAGGATCCAATCAGAATAGATAGAGTACATCGTGTAGGCAACCCCAGAAGAACAGACACTGAGAGGATAAGAGACGTTATAGTAAGATTCAGGTCGTTGGAAGAAAAGGAAAAGATCTGGAAAAATTTAAGAGGAAAACCGCCTTTGGTTTTTAGAGGATCAGAACTTCAGATCTTCTCTGATTTGGCGTCAGAAACATTGGCAAGACGACGATTATTAAAACCTCCTGAATCAGTTAACAACTCAGAAAATTAAATACAACTGGGGATTTCCAGCTTGCCTAATAGGGATCAAAGAAGGGAAATCCGCTATTTTAAGATTCCCGGAAGATCTTAAAGCATTCTGTTGCAGACTGGACATCCAAATCCCAGACCTCCCTGGATGGGAGTAGGGGGGAGGAAGATCAGAAGGGGAGTTGCTAGGCTATAACATCTTTTGGGGAGGCGAAGACCGGCATCTCTCCCCCCTCCGAAAAGAGGGGGGGAGAGTTAAATCCCAGGTCCCATCTAAAGAGATCTGAGACAGATCCAAATTGGAGGTTGGCCCAGAGGCCGATAGATGGCCGACAAGGGGGGCGGGAGGGAGGGGGGAAGGAGAATGGGGAAGGAGGGGAGAGGGGAGGGGGAGGGGAGGGGGGGAGGAATGGAGGGGAGGGATGCAGAGGGAGGGTAGGAGGAGGTATTATCTCACCAAATGAATCAAGAAGAACAAAAAAAGAGCTTTAAGACAGACAGAGGTGCTATCCGAAAACAGAGAAGGGGAAAAAGAGAAAGAGATGCCGATAATTAAACTCCTGTCGTATAATGTGAAAGGTCTCAACAGCCCAACAAAAAGACACAAGATTTTAAAAGAATTGAAAAGCTATAAAACGAACGTGGCCTTCCTGCAAGAAACTCACCTTACATTAGAATCTAATATAAAATTATATTCACCAGATTTTCCCGTTTGGTTCTATGGCGACACCATCTCCAAACGAGCTAGGGGAGTAGCTATTGGCATAGCCAAAGGAGTTCGGTTCACCTTAACCGACAGGTTGGTGGATCCCGATGGGAGGTTCCTCTTTCTTAAGGGGGAACTGGAAGGAATGGAATGTACATTAGTAAACATTTATGCTCCCAATGTCCATCCGATAAAATATCTTGTTAACTTACTAGAAAAATTGAAAGATTTCAAGCAAGGAAAGGTGATTTTGGGGGGGGGGGATTTAAACTTCTGTCTTGATCCAGGGATGGATAAGACCTCACAGTCACAAGAGATAAATAAAAAGCTCTTAAAAAAGATAAAAAATAGCTTATACAGAAACCAACTGGTAGACGTTTGGAGAGCCCTGAATCCAGGACAGCGGGATTATACGTTCTACTCCTCAGTTCACTGTAGCTATTCACGCATTGATCACATCTTTTTAGATCATAGTGGCTTGGAGATGGTGACAGTGGCAGAGATAGGAGCCATGACACTCTCAGATCACGCACCAATAAGTATAACCTTGAACGTACCAGGAAATCAGAAAGTATTTCAGAACTGGAGGCTTAACGAGGAATTAGTGATAGATGAGGGTAGCTTAGCTAGGATTAAAAAGGAGTTGGAAGATTACTTTAGGATTAATGACACAAAGGAAATATTGAGGGCAATACTATGGGATGTACACAAAACAGTGATAAGAGGGATCCTGATATCGGAAGGCGCGAGGAAAAAAAAAGAAAGAAGCAGCAAAAGAGATAAAATAATAACAGAGATATTCAACCTGGAACAAAAACATAAAGAAAAGGTAAAACAACGGGAGATATATCACGCCCTGGTGAACAAACAAAACGAACTAAAAGAGTTATTAGCCCTAGAAACAAAAAGGGAATTTAATACAATTGCAAAAGAAAGATATATGTGGGGAAATAAAACAAATAAACATCTGGCCAGGATGGTACGGAAAAAAAAACAAGAAATTACATCGAAAAAATTAAAAAAAAGGAAGGGGAGACAGTATATACAACAAAAGAAAATAGCTGAGACCTTTAGAGCATACTATGAGGAGTTGTATGCAGTGGAACAGGGGGTATGGAAACAGGGAGAAAAGGAGAATAAAATAACAGACTTCCTAAAAAAAGCAGGCATCCCAAAATGTAGTCAAGAAGACGATTTAGCGATGGACAGGCCCATCACAGAAAATGAAATCAAGGCAGCTTTAGCAGATTCAGCATTAGGTAAAAGCCCAGGGCCAGATGGCTTTACTGTCCTATACTATAAAAAATGTAAGGAGATACTTATCCCTAGACTCTGCCAATATTTTAATGGGTTGGGGACAGACTATCCGCTAAGTAGAGAAGCGGCAGAAGCAACTATTACAGTAATCCCAAAGGAAGGAAAAGATGACAAAACCTGCGCAGGATATAGGCCGATCTCTTTGTTAAATATAGACACCAAACTATTCGCAAAGATCTTGGCTGGAAAAGTAAAACAGGAGATGACAAAACTTGTCCATCCGGACCAGACAGGGTTTATTCAGGGGAGAGAGGGAAGAGACAATGGGGTGAGGGCTCTCCTTGTCCTTCAAAAAATGAAGGAAAGTGGAGTCCCCAGTCTACTCCTGTCGATAGACGCAGAAAAAGCGTTCGACAGGGTAGACTGGGGACTCATGTTAACCCATAAGGGGAGTGCACGAGGAAAATGTAGTAAAAGAAAAGAAGACAAATAGAGTATACATTTTTCTTTTTCTTGGTTTGTTTTTTGGTGTATAAACCTATTCAAAGTGACCGAGGAAAAAAAAAAAAAAAAAGTTTGCATATAAAAAACCAACACAAAGGAAAAAGATGTTTTCACTGATGATGCGCAACCAGAATAGAGACGCTTTCGGACAGGCACAAAGGGATTAAAAGAGCGTCCTACGTAAAATTTACGAAAACTCTATGAGGTGGAGTCTGAAGTGAAACAAAAAAAAAAAAAAAAAAAAGAAAAGGTAAACAACCCAGCACCGAACCTTGGGGTACACCACTGATAACCTTGGACCATTCAGAGTAAAAATCATTAACCACAACTCTCTGAATCCTGTCTTTCAGCCAGTTTTCTATCCATTTATAAACCAATATATCCAATCCTGAAGACCTTACCTTACACATGAGCCGTGTGTGGGGAACTGTATCAAACGCTTTTGCAAAATCCAAGTATACCACGTCCACTGCCACGCCTCTGTCCAGGGTTTTACTTACCTCTTCATAAAAGGAAATCAGGTTTGTCTGACCACTTCTGTCTTTCATGAATCCATGCTGTCTGCTGCTTAAATAGTTTGTTTCCAGCAAGAACTCATCCATGTGGTCTTTTATTAAACGTTCCAGTCTGCAAGTCTGCCCTACATCCTGGAGGTGGATGCATCCGAAACGGCTGTTGGGGCAGTTCTTTCTCAAAGACAGGGCCCCAAGGCTCTCTTACATCCTGTTGCCTTCTTTTCCCGCAAACTGACAGAGGCGGAGAGGAATTACGATGTGGGGGATCGAGAGTTGTTGGCAATAAAGGCCGCTCTGGAGGAATGGTGGTATCTCTTGAAGGGCGCAGCACACCCGATCTTGATCTATACAGATCATAAAAATTTGGAATACTTGAAGGGCGCCAAGAGACTGAAACCACACCAGGCCAGGTGGGAACTTTTTTTCACCAGGTTCTCATTCCACATCACGTACAGGCCAGGATCTAAGAACACCAAGCCTGATGCCCTTTCTCGCATGTATGGTGGTTTCCGGAGTCCCATACTCCTCCAGATACCATCTTGTCGTCAGGGAACTTCCTACTACTTCAAGGGGGTTTATTGTCTCAAATCAGGCAAGCCTCTTCTGTAATTTCCCCTTTATAGGGCTTGGAGCTACAAACCAGGGATGGTCTGCTTTGGTACCAAGACAACATTTTTGTGCCGGAAGGTCTACAGGTCAGTGTCCTAAGCTCTTGATATGATTACGAGCTGGCCGGCCATTTTGGGGTACATAAGACTTTGTAGCTTTTGCAATGTACCTTTTGGTGGCCTCAACTCCTAAAGGACTGCAGGAATTATGTGGAGTCCTGCACCACATGTATCCGAAACAAGGGAAGCAAGTCCAGAGCCTGGGGACTATTGAAGCCACTACCTGTACCGGATAGACCATGGAGAATGATCTCCATGGACTTCATCGTGGAGCTTCCTCCGTCGGAGGGTTTCACCACTATCTTTGTGGTAGTGGACAGGCTTTCTAAAACGGCACACTTCCTGCCCATGAAGGGCACAACCTCCGCCCCTGAAACGGCTAAAATTTTCAGAAGAAGTTGTGCGGCTTCACGGTGTTCCTGTGGATATCGTATCAGATCGGGGGGTACAATTTACCTCCAGGTTTTGGAGAGCACTCTGTGAAGCCCTCAAGATCAGCCTGTCATTTTCTTCAGCCTACCATCCTCAATCAAATGGCCAGACAGAAAGAACCAACCAGACTCTTGAACAGTACCTGCGTTGTTTCTCTTCCTTTTCTCAAGAAAACTGGGTGTCTCTGTTGCCCCTGGCGGAGTTTGCGTACAATAATTCTGTCCACTCCACCACTAAACAAACCCCCTTCTACGCAAATTATGGTTTTCATCCATTGTTTATGTCCAACTCCATCCCAGAGTGCACAGTACCTGCTGTTCAGGAGGCATTTGACTTCTTTAACTCAAATAATAAAATTCTACAGGAGACGATGACAAGGACGCAGGAGCACAATAAAGAAGTTTTTGACAAGAGGAGGAGGGGAGAACTTAACTTGGAGCCTGGAGACCAAGTATGGTTGTCCCCTCTAAATTTGAGACTTGCCTGCCCCTCAAAGAAACTAGGCCTTAAGTTCGTGGGGCCTTTTCCTATCAAGAGGAAAATCAACAACGTGGCCTACGAGCTCGAGCTACCAGAAACATTCATCTGGTCTGCCACGTCGCCCTTCTCAAACCTGATGTTCCTGATTCCTTTCCCGTGCGAAGCACTGGTCCCCCTGAACCGGTCTTAGTCAACGGTGAGGAAGAATTTGAAGTTGAGTCCATCCTGGACTGCAGGAAGTGGCGCAACCAAGTTCAGTTTTTGGTTAAATGGAAGGGTTTTGGGCCCAAAAAGAATTTGTGGGAACCTGAGAGCAACTTACATGCTAACAGATTGATCCAGTCCTTCAAAGAATCTCACCCGCTTAAGCTTGCCCGGTTGGGCATCCAGAGGCTGCCCATTGGAGGGGCAATGTCATGAGCAATCCCGGCCACCAGGTGGCAGTAGCGGCGCATCGGCACGCACGGGTGCGCGCAATCGCGGCAACGGCGCACGGGAATGTGCACCGGCTACAGCGGTGTGCGGGCACGTGCAGATGCCATTCTGCCGCCAAATAGGACATTTAAGCCATCTGACCCCTTGGCTTCTTGCTGTTTGGTCTACAGCGTATCCTGTGACCATTGGCGTCTGTTTACTCTGCTTGTACCTGTTCCTGAAGACCTGGCCTGTTCCTGTTTCTGTCCTGCCTTCCGTCTGCCCTGACTTTGGCTTGTTCTGACCATTCCTCTGCCTTATTCCTGGTACGTTCTGCTGCCCGCCAGTTGCCGACCCGGCCTGAACCACTACCCTTTACCTGCTGTTCCTGCACCTGACCTACATACCAGTTTCTGGACTGCTCTGCTGAGACCTGTTGCTGCTTGAACTACAGTACACCTCCCCCATTGTGGCTGCTCTTCGCTTCCTGTGCCTTAACCCCAGCCTGCAAAAAGTCTGCACCGGAACTCTGAAGCATCCTCGGAGACCCCAGAAGCCTCTCTCAGCTCCAGCATCAGCGTTGCACCAGGCGCTTGTGCGATTCTGTATACCCGAGTCTCCCTGTCTGCTCTACCAGGGGTCCCAGGTTCAGAGGAGAAAGAGCTGCCACTTCCTGCATGTCGGGCTCAGCCACCAGTGCCGTGGATGGAGAGAGCGTTCGGTGGGCGGGTGACACTGAGTGGGCTGTGCTGCGGGCAGTTGAGTGGGCTGGTGAGGGAGTGGCCAGCTCGGTGGACATAGCGTGCGGCTATGCCAGCTAAAAGAGCGGGCGGCTCCACTGACGGGTGTCGAGTGATGGTGGCTCGGCTTGTGCGATATATCGCCGTTCCTGCAAGCGGCCCGCAAGCTCCACTTCACTGTGCATTCCACAGCCTGGCATAATTCTCTCTTCCCCAATACATATAAAAAGCTAAAGGGTAACCCTAAAGTGAGATTCAATAAGAAACTTGCTAAATATGTTAAGAAGGACAAATCTATGGGCATACTGAGCCCCAGTGAAGCAGAGTATCTGATGTCAAATTCTACTAAAACACCGGTGATATACTATACACCCAAGATACACAAGAGACTGAGCAAACCCCCAGGAAGACCCATCATAAGTGGGATTAATTCCGTGTTTTCCAGGTTGGGAGAATACCTGGACACGTTCCTCAAACCTGTTGTAAAAAAGGGGAGGTCGTATCTTCGTGATAGTGTACAGCTAATCAACGAACTTAAACATGTGGAAGGAGCAGACAATTTATTGTTGGCCACAATTGATGTCAATTCACTGTACACCAGTATCTCGAAAAACAGATGGCATTTATGGGGTAGAAAAGGCTCTCCATCAAAACACGACGCTGAAACAAGAACAAATCAATTACATTGTTGAAGGATTACACATGGCGATGAGTTGTAATTATTTTTGGTATAAGAAAAATTACTACGTTCAAAGCAGGGGCGTAGCCATGGGGGCACGTTATGCCCCCAGTGTCGCCAACCTGCTGATGGACTGTTGGGAAGAAGAGTACGTGTATACACGCAGTATCCCCCAGATTAAATTGTATCGTAGATACATCGACGATCTTGTTATCCTCTGGGATGGAACCACTGACTCATTCCAAGAATTTTTACACAACCTCAATACCAACAAATATGGTCTCACGTTTACAGGAAAGTGTGATATGCAGAGTATAGACTTCTTGGATCTTCAAATCTTCAAAGTAGGGTCTCAACTTCACACAAAAACATTTTTCAAATCCACAGATCGCAATGGGTACATCCCGTACACCAGCTGTCATCATCCAAAGTGGAAGGCAAATATACCTAAAGGCCAACTCATGCGACTGCGCAGAAACTGCAATTCCATCGGAGACTATACGAATCAAGCTGATGTTATCGTTGAGAGATTCAAAGAGAAAGGGTATAAAGAAAGCAATTTGATTAAACTGAAAGAAGAAGTCCAGAAAATGGACAGAAACAGCATGCTGAAACCCAAAGAAAAGAATAAATCCACCACATCAGACGTAGCCTTTATTACTGGGTTTAACTCACAATATAAGGATTTCGAACACATAGTCAAAAAATACTAGCCTATTTTGCAAGAAGACCACACTCTGAACAAAATCTTAAAGAAAAAACCCACTTTCATATATAGACGAGCTCCCTCCCTACGCCACCATCTCGTACACAATGTGATTGATCCACCAAAATCCATCAGCCTATGCCCTGAACTAAAGGGCTTCTTCAAATGCCAAAAATGCCTGCCCTGTAGAGTGAGTAAGAAGCAGCCCAGGAGAAAAATGAATTTCAAGTCGAGGGTTGACGTCAAAGAATATAAAATCAAAGATCTCATTACATGCCACTCTACCCATGTGACCTATGTCATCGAATGTCCCTGCCACCTACAATATGTAGCCGTACCACACAACCCCTAAAAGTGAGAATCCGGGAGCATATCAATAGGATAAAAAAGGGATCCACTAAACACAACCTTTCACGTCATTTTAAGAAATTCCATCAGCAGGATCCAACGGGACTTATCTTTTATGGTAATAAAACCACCGCAATTTCCCAGAACGAAACAAGCTGGATCTATCGTCTGGGATCTTTAAAGCCGCATGGATTGAATGCAGACATAGATCTTAACTGTTTTTTGGCGAACCCATAATCTGTCCAATTGATGAATCTCAGTTCCAACATTCATAGCCCTATACCTAGTAGCAATGGAAGCACTCTTGTGAAATACTGGGTCTAGAATTCTACACTACATAGTGATATCTATGGGAATTTTTTTCCCTCTCTTCTCTCTAAATGACCCCCGTGCTATATAGGGTTATCCATCCCCTATATGGACACCCCAGACACCAATAGGGGTACTAGAGAACAGATCCACACAACCTACTTGAAATACCCATTCTGCTATGGGGACACCTTTCTTTGTTCTTCTCAATTAGTTTAGTTAATGATTTTTACTATACATACATCATTGGCACAGACATGCCAACATAGGGTATGCTTAGATAGAGCATTTTTATTTCATTTCTGTCACACTACTTAGAGATCAGTCCTTGTAAGAGGACATTTCTCTATATTAAATCCATCACCTACGCACTTGCGTTCATGCATGAATTACATTATTCACTACTGGTTCACCCTCACAATTATCATATTACACTACATTCTTTATGACCTTTTATGTTTATACATTTGTATTATTAGTAGACATGTCATAATGTCAAGAGTATGTGTATTATACAGAACAGCTAGTTTCCTATATGTAATCTCTTTGAATAGTTTCAATAATCGATCATACTTCCTGTGAAACGCTAATATGATTACTAGTACAGCTATTGGGGTTATTCTGACCTTATACGATCGTTTTAAAACTTAGTCACTCTATGCTGGATTGATTAATAGCAGCTATAGACACGTCTTCAATAGACGTAAAGATTCATCATATGACAGGATATTGAATCCGCTATTGCTTATTATACTTGTCACTATCTTATCTGCAGCAGATCTGATATAATGTTGAAATCCTAATGTCATAAGTATAATAGTTTTTGAATAATTTTTCTGAATAATTTCAGTGATCTATTGCACTTCCTGTTATGATTGTGTCTCCCAGGGTCGTTAACATGGCAATTAGTATAAACATCCGGGTTACATTGGTCTCAGGCCAGAAACCCAATGCTGGATTAGCCAATGGTAATGGTATATACGTCTCCACTAAACGTAAAGCTTCGCCTTACGATAGGACATCGAATCCGCTGCCTCCTGCCTGATTGGGCAATAGCAGCTGCATACACGCCCCTATTCGGCGATATCCTAAACATTCGATTGGACATCGAATCTGCCACTCCACATTCGATTGGACAACGCCATTGAGCGTCTGCAAATTGCCATGGTGACGCCCTCTATTTATACAGCCAGCTATGGTATGCGTGTATCCGCTTCCGAAGACGTAACGAATACGAAACGTGCGTAAAGCAACCAAACGCACACCTACACGCACTTCCGGGATTACCAGCGAATTGTGTATGGAACGCACGCCGTTCCCACGCTGGTGTGATCAGCTACTCGGACATTTTTTAGTGCTTGTGTATCTGCAGTGCCTATGTGCGTTTAGAACATAGGCTACTGTTAATTTGTTTTTATATTTTTTTTATTTATTTTTTGTGCTTTATGCCATCTTGACTGCTGATTGTGCTGGAATCCTGTCTCAGCCTGGTGTCATGATTTTTATTTATTTTATACTTTTTGTATTTTTGCACTTGTGCCTATGTTAATTCTTGGCAGTGCCAATAAAAAATGTTTTATACCGTTAACGTACCACACTATGGAAGCCTTTCTTTTTTGCTTTGGAGGAACTTACTGAATCCCATACCACTAACTACTTATATCAAGGACATACATCAGGAATCCAGGTGATTCATTCGGAATCCAGGAAAAGGAGCCAAGACACGGTGGAGCATTCGTTTGACTGACACGCATCTCTACCCCTGCAGGGGTGATTGCCTCTGGTGAGTGGGGAGCACCGGACCCACTGCGATATTCACTTGATGTACCACCTATTCATATAGGTGCACCTTGACTGTCACATCACCTACATTCACCTGCTTTATAATTTATGGACTATTATATGTGAATCAACTCCTTGCTTAATTTGACCACTGTTTTTGCATTTAATTTTATGTGAATCAACTCATTGCTTAATTTGATCACTGTTTGTTCACTTATTCAGATTTGTAAATAAGCTCCTGCTAATTGTTAATTAGTTTTTGCTAATTGTACTATAGTACGGCGTGGTTCTGCCACTGCAAGAACACACCCATTTTCAAATCTTTTCCTTATTGGTGACACCAACACCACTGGTAGCACTTAGAAGCACCACCACTGTTGCTCACTATAGGTTATCCCCTTTTTATTATATCACTTTAGGGAATGTTGTCCCATTAGAACTTACCTACCAACCCACTGGGTCAGTTAACATATTAGTGACAGCGCCATCACCCCCATTACCTCTTTATAATTCTCTCTTCAGCTGCCTGAGACACACACAAGAAACAGTGCAGTGGGTGCACTACGGAACGGAGAAAACTAAACCCACCCCTTCTCCTCCTGTGCTGTAATGTTTTCATGTGCACATAGGTCAGAGGAGGAGGAGGGAATGAGGCACATGGAGTGACCACCTGTACTGAGAGGTGATCGCGCTGGTCTGAGTAATCTAAAAGTGAGTCTTTTACAGAGGAGGAAAGGGGGGCATGAAGAAGAGGGTGAGGGACGGGACAAGCAAAGAGTTCACTTTTAAGGATTTGGGGGAGAGGATATATCCATGAAGGGGGGGTCTGTGCTTAAAAGGGGTCCATCTGTGCTGAAGTGTGGGTCTGTGCTGAATGGGGGGGTCTGTGCTGAATTAAGGGTCTGTGCTGAATGGGGGTGTCTGTGCTGAAGGGGGGTCTGTGCTGAATTGGGGTCCATCTGTGTTAAATGGGGGTCTGTGCTAAATGGGGGGTTTGTACTGTGGTGCTGTGTAATGTAAATGGGGGGTCCAGTGATGCAGGGTGCTGTGTAATGTAAAGGCATCCAGGGGTGCAGGGAGCTGTGTAATGTAAAAGGGTCCAGTGATGCAGGGTGCTGTGTAATGTAATGGGGTCCAGTGATGCTAACATAACTTAGAGCATGGTAAATAATTTAAGGTACTGTCAGTAACTTGTGGCAAGTGAGTACTAAATCCGAGTCACTGGGGTACTTAGTCTGGGTAACTGAGGAACTGTGCATAACTGGCGGCATTGTGAGTAACTGTGGTATTGAAAATAACTAGGGCACTATAACTTGGAGCACTGTGAGTACCTTGGGGGTACTGTGAATAACTGGAGTAACATGTCTTCTTAAGAGGATACATGATTGCAATATACAACTACTGTATATAAATAATGACTCTAGTATAGGGAGAAAACTATTAAATCTCAGGATTGTTTAAAGTGGTTGTAAACCAATTACAGACACTTTACCTACAGGTAATCCTAGATTAAGGCTTACCTTTAGGTGCAAGAAATATCTCCCAAACCTAAAAGGTTTAGGTGATATTTGCAGAAAATCCTGTCACCAATGTTGACAGCACATGTCGCCTACGATATGGCGATTCCTCACCATATGGTGTCCATTACACAGGGGATTGAAGGGGATTATATTGTGTCTGAAAGTCTACACCCCGTCTACTATTAATTTTAATATTTTGGCACTGCTGTCTACTTATCACCCTGCTCTTCATATCACATTTTCCAATAAGAAGGACTGTTCACTATTAAATGTTTTAAGCTGTTTAATTTTGTCTGCCATTGTATTGTTCAAGTAATAATTTATGGCTTATTTTACATGGCTGCATGCAGGAGCTAATGGAAAAACAAAGGATGACATACTGACGGCATTATACAAGGGAGTAAAAGATGTCCATTGCATACCTGAGGCAATGCAGAATTTGACCACTAATGGCCCATTTTTAAGTGCATCAGAGATTTTCTACAATAAAGGTGAGAGCTAAAAAAAAAAAAGGGTAAAATGTAATGTGTGGTAAAAGGGTTTTATGTCTAGGTTTACCTTACAAAAGGAGGGTCATGTAGAAGCCCTTACTAGAAATACTATGCCGCTCGGAGCTGACATACCACTGGGGGTTCCCCCTCCAGCTGACTATCCGCAAAGGAAGTTCATCTTTCCTTTTGTGACACCATGCAGATCACCCGGACCTGTTCACATTCTTGGAAATCGAGTCAATTCCACTACAGGACTGGCTGCACCCGCTGCTTGGCAGAGATCCCTGCTCAGCTACCCGGGTCCCCAGGTCGGGTTTGCAATGCCGCAATTCTAGAAGATGGAGGGGAATCAGACCCCGGGTCGGGTAAATGACCCTGAAATGTGAATCCTACGTTGAATTGCTGTGAATGTACCAAATGTTGAGCTGGGGAAAGCTTGGTCCGGCTATGTAATTTGATCCGTTAGGTGAAAATACGGTGACCCCCCCTAGTTTCTAAAGAGATGCTCATTGACCATATCTCTAGAGACTCTTTGTCCCCCTCACAAACCCCCTTCATCCACCGATCTGCTACTGTGGTGACCCTTGGGGCCCCAACCAGCGTCATTGTCACGTACCTGGTTATGGAGCCCAATGTGCAGGGAGCGGCCTCTCGTGAGCCTATGACTCGGTTGCCCCTGGTAGAGCAGACAGGGGGTACGGAGTCTAAAGGGGCACAAGCGCCTGATGGTAAGCTGGTGGCGGACCGGAAGCGGAAGCAGACAGGTGCTGGCGAGGTCCTGGCAGGGAACCAATGAACACAGGCACGGTGCAGTAGCGCTTGCTGTAGCGGAGCCAAGGGATTGGCAAACACTGGATCAGGCAGGGTATCAGGAAACCGGAACAGATTCGAAGGGTTAATCAGGTCCAGGCCGGGTTGGTAAGTCAGGCAGGCAGACAACAGAGCAAGGGGTTTAGCGGAATCGGTGGTCAGATCAAGCCAGGGTCGGAGGCAGGCTGCAGGCAGAGGTAGGTCACAGGAAGCCGGGTCAGGTACACAGTAGTCAGGCAGGTAGCAGATTCAGATTAACTCAGGAAACGCTGTCGACTGGTCAGCAAGAAGCAGTGGGAACAGACAGCTTAAATAGCGTTCCTTGGCGCCGAAATGACGTCAGCACGCACACGCGCATGCGCCGGGACTGGTTTCTCCTGACGTTGCCAGTACTGGTGGGATTGCTGGATCTTCTATCGTGACATTGCCCCCCCTCTACGGGCAGTCTCCGGATGCCCAACTGGGCCAACTTACTTGGGTGTGCCCTTTTAAAGGCCTGGATCAGTCTCTGAGCATGAATGTTGGCCTCTGGTTCCCAGGAATTCTCCTCTGGGCCGTAGCCCTTCCATTTCACCAGGTATTGTACCTGGTTACGTCTCTTCCGACAATCCAGGATGGATTCCACCTCAAATTCCTCCTCGCCATCGATAAGTACCGGCTTGGGAGGACCGACATTCCGGTTGGTAAAGGGGTCTGGGACTGTGGGCTTGAGCAGTGCCACATGGAAAACTGGATGAATCCGAAAGGAAGCAGGTAATTTTAGTTCGTAGGCCACTTCATTGATCCTTCTGAGTACCTGGAAGGGACCCACAAACTTAGGGCCAAGCTTCTTGGATGGGCAGGCTAATCTTAGGTTCAAGGTGGATAACCAAACTTGGTCCCCCGGTGCTAGGTCAAGTTCTCCTCTCCTCCTCCTGTCAAACACCTCTTTATTATATTCCTGGGTCTTCGCCATTGTTTCCTGGAGTATCTTGTTATTGTTGGAGAAGAAATCCAAGGTTTCTTGAACCGCTGGTACTGAGCATTCCGGGATATGGTTCGATAGAAACAGAGGGTGAAAGCCGTAATTGGCGAAGAATGGAGATTGTTTGGTAGCTGAGTGGACTGAGTTGTTGTAAGCAAACTCTGCAAGGGGCAACAAGGAAGCCCAATCGTCCTGTGAAAAACTGGAGAAACACCTCAGGTATTGCTCGAGCGTCTGGTTGGTGCGCTCGGTCTGGCCATTGGTCTGCGGATGGTATGCAGATGAAAAGGAGAGTTCGATCTTCAGTGCTCCACATAGTGCTTTCCAGAACCTTGAGGTGAATTGCACCCCACGGTCAGATACGATATTAGCGGGTATGCCATGAAGTCTCACTACCTCCTTGATGAAAATTTTTGCTGTTTCAGCAGCAGAGGGTGTCCCCACCATCGGCAGAAAGTGCGCCATCTTCGAGAGTCTATCCACCACCACAAAGATGGTGGTATAGTTTTCAGATGGAGGTAACTCAACAATAAATCGAAATCATCCTCCATGGTTTCTCTGGGACAGGCAGTGGTTTGAGTAACCCCCAGGCTCTGGTTCTGCTACCCTTGTGTTGAATACAGGTGGTACAGGATTCTACATAACTTTTGCAATCTTGAAGTAATTGAGGCCACCAGAAGGTACGTTGGAGGAGCTCGGCTGTCTTGTGTATTCCAAAATGTCCGGCTAGCTTGTGGTCATGACAGGACTTGAGAGCTGCAATTCGTAGTTGTTGGGGCACAAAGATCTTGTCCTTGTGCCATAGTAAGTCGTCTCTTAACTGCATAGTGGGGTCTGGGGGTGAGGAAATTCCTGAAGAGACCTGTTTGATTTGAGACAGAAGATCTCCCTGTAACATGAGAAAATTGCCAGGGGCAAGGATGGTATCCGGGGACGAAGGAGCTTCAGGCCCATTGAACATCCGGGAAAGTGCGTCAGGCTTAGTGTTTTTTGATCCGGGTCTGTAGGTTATATGGAAGGAAAACCGAGTAAAGAACAATGCCCACCTGGCCTGCCATGGCCTCAGTCTTTTAGCAACCTTTAGGTACTCTAGGTTTTTGTGGTCGGTATATATCAGGATGGGGTGTGCTGCACCCTCCAGGAGGTAACGCCATTCTTCAAGGGCTGCTTTGATTGCTAAGAGTTCCCTGTCCCCGACGTCATAGTTTCTCTCCGCTTCTGATAGCTTGCGGGAGAAGAACGCAACTGGATGCAGAAGAGATTTGGACCCCTGTCTCTGGGAGAGCACTGCTCCGACCGCCACCTCGGAGGCGTCTACCTCTAAGATAAAAGGTAGGACTGGATCAGGATGCTTTAGGATGGAGGCAGAGATGAAAAGGTCCTTCAGGGTAGTAAAAGCCGCTTGGGCCTCTGGGGACCACTGGAACCGGGTACCTTGCTTAGTCAGACTTGTGATGGGAGCGATTATGGAGGAGAAGCCTTTGATACATTTTCGGTAAAAATTTGCAAATCCCACGAAGCGCTGGACTGATTTTTTATCGGTGGGAGCGGGCCAGTCTGTAATGGCAGTGACCTTCTGAGGGTCCATCTTGACACCGTCTATTGAAATTATTAGACCCAAGAACTGAATTCTCACCCGTTCGAACTCACATTTCTCAGCTTTGGCATAAAGACTATGTTGACGGAGCCGAGCTAGGACCTTTTGGACGTGTTTCCGATGGTCTGGCAGGGAGGAAGAGAAAATCAGAATGTCATCTAGGTAGACAATGACGAGTAAATCGAGATAGTCTCTGAAAATGTTGTTTACGAAATGGTGAAATGTGGCTGGGTTTTTGCAAAGACCGAAGGGCATAACCAGATATTCAAAATGCCCAAAACGGGTGCGGAACGCGGTCTTCCATTCGTCACCATCTCTGATGCGAACAAGGTTATAGGCCCCACGGAGGTCAAGCTTAGTAAAGATGGTGGCTGCTCCGAGTCTCTGGAATAGTTCAGGAACAAGGGGAAGAGGATACCTATTCTTAATCGTGATTTTGTTTAAATCCCGGTAGTCTACGCAGGGGCATAGAGAATGGTCCTTCTTTTCCACAAAGAATATGCCAGCCCCTGCGGGGGATGTGGAAGGGCGTATAAACCCCTTCTCGAGATTCTCGTCGATGTAAGACTTGAGAGTGCCCAACTCTAACTCGGTCAGAGGGAATATTCTTCCAAACGGGATTTCTGCTCCTGGCAAAAGTTCAATGGGGCAGTCATAGGACCTGTGTGGGGGTAAAGTCTCTGATCCTCTTTTACTAAACACATCTAAAAAACTGTGATAGGCTTCTGGGACTTTTAGTCTGAGTCTCCTGTTCCTTTTCCATTTCAAACAGTATGACCAAAAGCAGCAGGATGGTCTAACAACAGAACCATCCGCTGCATTGTCCACTGGCCATTCACGCCGTGGACAATGCAGGGGATGGGTCTGTTGTTAGACCATCCTGCTGCTTTTGGTCATACTGTTTGACTTTTCTGTCATGGTTATCCTGTATACAGTCTGCAACTTTGCATAATCCCTATCTGGGACCATTCCATTTTCTGCTAAATTGCTTTATGGCAAACCTTTGAATAAACTTTAGGGTTTGTTCATTTTTGTGCTTTCCTTGGTGGAGGAAGACTGTTGCAAGTTCCATTGGAGGGGAATGGATCTCTTTTCTGTATTTGGATGACAGACACATGCACTGTCGAGCAAGCTCTCTCACAGGTGCTAGTCTTCTCTAACTTTTTTGTCCGCAGATTTATATTAAGACTAGGGATGAGATGAGCCCGCGGTTCAAATCGAACGTAAGTTCATCTCAAATGTCAGGTGTTCATTTGTTCTAAAACAAACCGAACATATGGGGCATTCGTGGGAAATTAGAGCGCCACGAAATGCCCCAAAATGCACTGCGAGATCGCGAGATGCTGCCGCGGGATGTCAAAGATTTTTTATCGGACATTGAAGTTGTTGACGAGGGGGGGGGGGTTGCGGTCATGGGGATGCATAATTTTTCTAGGGAGGTTTACATTTAAGTTGTTGCGGGGGGGGGGGGCGCGGAATGCCAACATTTTTTGGGTGGGACATTCAAGTTGTTGAGGGGATTATCGCTGGACCAAGTGGGGGGAGGCATCCTTCTTACCGCTTCCTCCTCATGTTCACGGCTTTTCCTCATCCCGTGCAGTTTAGGAGCGTGGGTAGGGGGGTGAAGGGGACCTCGGACCTCCTCTTTACTAATATGGGAAAATATCCTCTCTTCTGGTGGTGTACACAGTATACAATATAATGTGTACCGTTTCTACTACACTTCTGGTTGTGTGCACAGTATACAATACAGTGCAGCTGTTGTACAGTTTCTAATACACTTCAGCCAGTGTATTAATATATATACAGTATGTAGCACTACCCCCAAAAGAGCTGCTGGTTTGTTTTGGGTAGCATGTTACCTCTATTCCTCCGTCGTCTAGGGTACACGATGAGAGCTGAGAAGAACTGCAATGTCCACACTTCAGATGTCTTTTTCTGTACTTTATTCGGAAACAATCCTGCTTCCAGCAACCAACATTCGTTGCCACTCTAGCCAGAGTGGGTATTGTGCACCTGGATAGGCCTCTCTCCCCAGACTAGCAGCCAGAGTGTTACACAAAACTAGCAAAGTCTCTGCCACAGACCTTCCCAAAGATGGAGATGTATTTGGTACAGAATCCCTCTCAACATAGGATTAAGCCCCCGGATCTCTCTTGAATAAACTTTGGTAATTCAAAACTGACAGGCGACCATCATTCAGCCCTTTAGTAATGGTGTGTCCTTCAATGAAGATTAAGGCCTCTCCTGAGACACCAGCCTCGTGCTCAGTACTCCCCCAGACAGGTTCTTCATCGGACGGCTTCCTCCCTCAGGACGGACAGCACAGGACCACTCTGCAACTGTATGTCCAGTCTGATCACCAGGCCTACACGGTAGATTAGAACCCCGGACCAAGGTGGTCCTTGAGCCAGGAACACTTTAACACGCACCCCTGGCCATGAGGGCCACACATGAGGGGTGGTGGGATGACAGCCAGGGACGGCCTCACAACGACGTTGACCCAAAACTAATGACGTCTATCCCCCAGCATGCACAGCGAGGCGACCAAACCCCACTGATTGACTGCTGAGGAAAAACACCCAATGCACCTTGACTTGACTGATGCCACCCTTGGCCTGGGGTGGTACAGGCACCACAGGCAACAAAAGTGGTTACTCACAGCACAGCCATGGCTGGAACAGAGGCCCAAATTTGGCAAAAATAACACTGTCAAAGGCAACTAAATCTCTGACCACCCTCTAAATTTAAGGCAGTACCAGCTATAAAAGTAGCAAGGCGCTACATATATATATATATATATATATATATATATATATATATATACATACAGTCTGATATATATATATACAGTCAGACTCACAGTATGCTCTGCACCAGCTACTATAGAAAGAGGTACTTGCAGTTTGTACATTCAGTCCAGAGGCAATTTCCAGTTCATTTTACAGTTCAGATTCTATCAAGCAGCTTCTCACCTCGTGTGTGTTGAGGCATGCTGGGTTTGAGTCTGTGAGCGGATTTTCACTCCATCAGAGGAAGAGATCTTTTCTAAGGGACATAGCAGATGGAAGCAAGGCAGCAGCTAGGAACCAATAGGAGCTGAGTGGTGGACACGATTGTGATCTACAGAGACCCTGCAGAGGGCTATTTCTGCAGGCCCATATGACCTTGCTATTAGAGGAGGTCCAACTTGTCTGGTAAGGGTGTCCATACTTACTCTTGTTCCCAGTGTATTCTCCCAGGAGCAGCTTTCTTTTATCATCCTGGTGGTGGCCGATATATCTACTTCAACGCTATTTTCACGCCTGATTGTTTCACTTTCATCGATTTGTGGACTTTATTTATTATGTATATATTTATTTAATTATTAAATTATTTAGTACATCAATTGATTGTGTATTTAAAATCATTTATTTTCACTAGACTGTTTATTTTAGCGCAATTTTCTTCCTTTTTTTAATATATACTATATATGCATTCATTGTAGCTTATATATACAGTGCATTCAGTGGTGTATACTTTCTAATACACTTCAGGCGGTGTAAACAGTATCTAATACAGTGTAGTGTAGTGTTGCAAAAAATATATCATGTCTGGAAGGCCACGAAGGAGAAGTAGATGCTCACGGGCCACTAAAAGAGGGCAAGTAGCCTCTGTGTCTACAGTCAACAGTGATGGTCATGGGGCACACTTGTTCTTTTTTGCTGCTGCTGCTGGCCATAACATGCAGAAGGTGGAGTGGATAACAATAACATGTAATTTCATTGTGAATTTGTTTCTACAATGACAATTAATCGTATCTATCTGTCTATCTATCTAAAGCCGTCCTCATCCTCCTCAGCCTCTGTCACCCAGGCTCCGAGTAGTTTGCCTTCCAATGCAGCTGCCAAAGTGGCCTATTCCCCTGACTCCTTGTCTACAGTCACTCCTTCCGTAGCCCCCATTATCATGCACAGAGTTGTCCCCAGAATTATTATTAGTGTCAGTTATATGTGCAGCGATTTGAAGGCTCGGATGTTGGTTCACAGGTTGAGGAAGAGAGTAAAGTGAGCCTAGTGAGAGGGGGTTCCAAAAACTGGCACTCATGTTCCCCCAGCTGCAGCATACTGCCAAGTTTGCTCAAGTGATGGGGATGATGAGGTCACTGACTGTACTTGCGTGCCTGAGAAAAGAGAGGAGGAAAGTGAGGAGGAGAAGGCACAACTCCAGCGAGGCAGGATGTCCTCTAGGGGGCAGCTTAAGGGCAGCCACACTATTGCATTGAAAGCTGGTTCTCAATTTTTCCGACGGGAAAAGTTCTTGTCGGAAATCCCAATCATCTGTATGCAATTCCGACATGCAAAAAAACACACATGCTCAGAATCAATTTGACGCATGCTCAGAATCATTGAACTTAATTTTTCTCAGCTAGTTGTAGTGTTGTACGTCACTGCGTTCTTAGCGGTTGGAATTTTGTTTGACCGTGTGTGTGTGTGCAACACAAGTTTGAGCCACATTTTGTCGAAAAAAAATCCATGGTTTTCTTGTCGAAATGTTCGATCGTGTGTACGCGGCATTCCTCCCTCTTCCAATCCATTATAGTGGGACATCCAGATTGTTTCCAAAATCTAGGTATCAGTATTTTAGCTGCATTTAGCAAATGGGGAGTAATGTTTCCCTTATAAAACCTAGCAGATGATTGCATCCCCTGAAAAAGAAAATGTAATGGGGAGAATTCTAATCCAAGGAACTATTTCCTTCCAGAAAACTTTGGGCAATCTTTGGGCAATGCCACCATAAAAGCAGAAATTAACATCTTTGGTTACATTCCCTCCATCTGTTAACATCCGCCGATGGATATAACTGAGCCAGTTGAGCCGTTGTACGATATCATCTTGACAAGAACTTATAAGACATCTCCTGCATGTGGGAACTTATTGAAGTATGGTGTGTTGCTCCCATCAGTCTTTTGATTTGTTTAGATGTAAAATTATAACCCAGTTCCCTTTCCCATTCTCAAATGAAATAGGGAGTTGTCATATTTTGGGTGCTCAGGACCAACCTATACATTCGAGACAACATATAACGCGGCTCAGTTAAGTTTATACGCCATTCCTCAAATTTAGTAAGCACGTTCTCTGGCCTGATTTGGTGCTTTCACTTCTTGAACAAATCTGTCAATTGACAATGTTGCCATACAGCCATTGGTACCAATATCCAAACCAAATCCACCAATGGAAGCAATTTACCCTGTGGGGCCACGCCAGCATAGTTCCCCTTTCAGTCCACTCCCCAGCGATCTAAACTCCCTTTCTCTTCCCGCGGGGGAAACCCTTCCAATGGTGTTATAGGGGATATTGGAGGGGGGGGGCAAACTTTCCCGTACTAAATGCAAAAAGATCCTGCGAGCCACCACTCCTGAATGCTTCCTAAATGCTAAATAATCAATACAGAATAAATTAAAGCTGCTAGCGTGAAACAAATCTCATAAATCGTGCCAAAATTTATGAATTAACAAACGCAGCACTACTAAAATTGTGATGCACACACCACTGTGAAAAAAAAGGAAAAGAAAATACTGGTATGGGATATCCAGTTATTAAAATTTGTGTACAAACCAAAATATATATAATATGTACGTTGAAAATAAAATATGTCAGTACAAATGCATATAAATCCACAACACACTAAAGTGCTCTAGTGCACGAACATGCATAAGAATCTAATAATAATCATAGACAAAAGTGCATAACAGTGGTATCCAATATGGTCCTTAGAAAAGATAATAACACTGTCACACAGGTCCATATATACCTGTAAATAATCCAAAGTGCTTAAATGGGAGTTCCACCCACAATTTCACTTTTTAAACATAAATACCCCTGTAATACACAAGCTTTATGTATTTTAGTAAAGTTAGTCTGTAAATTAAGGTACGTTTTGTTAGGTTGTTACAGCATTTAGATTATAATCTAGAAATAGACCGTGGGCATCTTAAGTGTGGGCATCATGAAGCCAGACATCAGCTTTGCATATCTCGCACATGCTCAGTGCTGCACAAGCAATGTAATAGGTTTCAGTCAGGTTTGCAAGGACTACTAGGAAACATGATGCCTATCCCAGAAACCCTTGCAAATAGCCTTGTGACTTAATAGCCTAGGCTAATAAGGAGGAGGAAGTAATGAAGGACTACAAAATAAAGGTATTTACAAGCAACAAAATAAATAAAAATTGTCCATTCTGAACACTATGAGATTAGGGCATGCAGCACAGACAAACATAAAAAAATGGGTGGAACTCCACTTTAAGTGCATATAGTAAAGAGTGACAGCGTTCCAGGGAATGATGCTTAATACAGTTCATAAGTATCACACGGCCCAGTGGGTGATCCAGAAAACATGGCAAGGTGCAATCACACAGGTGCTCCCCTATGGTAGTGGACGACCTTGCAACTAAGCTCACTCTAAGAGTCGGTTCACACGGGGGCGACTTGGGATCCGACTTGAGGTCGCCTCAAGTCGTCCCTGGTCACGCTGTAGAGAAAAACAATGCAAGTGAATGGGAGCGGTGTTAATACACACTACTCAAGTCGCTCTGACTTCAGAAAAGGTTCCTGTACGACTTCAATCCGACTTCTAGGCGATTTGTACCCATTGATTTCAATGGAAGTCGCTTCCAAGTCTGATCACTGCCTTAACTGAAGCTACTTTCCAGATAAGATAACATACAATTCTCAGGCAAACCCCTGCCTCCCCCTCCCTCTCCCAGAGCTGATTGTTGTTTTATTGGCCACTGGAATGTCTCCTGTCCTGGAGACACTTCAAGTCCTGTTGTAAATCTCCCCAGATCGCCTTCTGGTTCATGTTTAAGTCGTGTCGGAGTCGCCTCTGAAAGTCGCGCTGGAAGTCGTGTCGCCCCAGTGTGAACCGACTCTAAGAGTCGGTTCACACTGGGGCGACACGACTTCCAGAGCGACTTTTTAGAGGCGACTCAGACACGACTTGAGCATGAACCACAGGGCGATCTGGGGCGATTTACAACACGACTTCCAGGACAGGAGACATTCCAGTGGCCAATAAAACAACAATCAGCTCTGGGAGAGGGAGGGGGAGGGAGTGGTTTGCCTGTGAGAAATGTATGTTATCTTATCTTTCCAAGTAGCTAGTGATCAGACTTGAGGCGACAAGTCGGATTGAAGTCGTAAAGGAACCTTTTCTGAAGTCGGAGCGACATGAGTAGTGTGTATTAACACCGCTCCCATTCACTTACATTGTTTTTCTCTACAGCTCGACTTGGGATGACTTGAGGCGACCTCAAGTCGGATCCCAAGTCGCCCCAGTGTGAACCGACTCTAAGCCTGCTAATGAATCGCACCTGGGTTCTATTGAACAATCCTGGGTTCCTGGCCTCCGAAATTTTCCCCCTGAAGAAGATACGACGCGCGTAGAGGAGGGGACAGGACGGCAGGAGAGTCTGTTTGTGGCTATGGTGGACCTTCACTAAATCCCGGTACCTGTCAGGGAATCAACACTCTTTCAAGATACTGGCTGGTTTCTGACCTATAAAAGCTTTGTATGTAAAATTTAAATTCAACAGATCATCCACGAACATCGCTGAGTAAGTATTACACTATGTGCTTCTTCTTTTTTACTCGCTTCAACATCATTTGGTTTACTGTTTGACCTTTGGTGGGTCAGCATCCCCAAGCACGTACATCTGCTTCATTAATTGGTGTGTTGGATGTCATCTGTTGCATTTGAAGATTCAGTCTCACAGTGACTATACAAGTGATTATATCAAGCTTTGTTGACCCTCAGGGTTCAGCACTTCCGGTAAGCCTCTTTCCATCCAGTGGCGGCCCTTTTCACAGTGTGTGTCACATTCATATTGTGGGAACACCACCAGCATTATTTTTGTCTTTATTGGACTATTTATTGGAAATTCATGTATTCCAACATTTATATGTTTTTGCATTTTGATTGTACATCATTCACATTGGTGATTTTGTTTATTCTTTTTATATATATATATATATATATATATATATATATATATATATATATATATATATATATATATATATCCATTGTCATATGTTATTTAGTTTTTTTTTTAGGATATACAGTGTTTTTACAACACTTGGGATATTAATCAGCGCTACAATTTACATGTTTTGTTAATTGCTTTAATACATGTTTATCACTGTACTTGACAGTGTGAAGTATTGTTGCCCGACCCCACCTACATGTTCTTTTAACCAAATCCATAATTCCTGTTTAGTTCTGCCAATGGGGATTAGAGGTTTGGTAAAGAGAACATTTTTGTTATATTTTAAGGAAATTGATAAACACCTCCTTCCCAAGCAGGTGTGTTTTTCAAAGGTATTTCTCCACAAATAAATCATGGAGACATGGATGGATAGATGGATTTTTCTTTGAATATTAAAAATGTAATAAATAAAATTTTCAATATGTTGTGCTGACACTGTTAAATTCCACTTTAAATGATGCAGGAGGAAGGGGATTATAATATACAGTGTTATTGTAATATATAAGTGTAACGGTCGCCACCGTTTACGATCTTCCATCCAACCACGACAAGCTTATCCGACACAAACCAACAACCAGGCAGACATGATCCATTCCATTTCCCAGAATAAACGAGACTGCGCTCCGTTCTCTAGTTTCCAAAATGTATGAATGACTTTATTGGTTTTCTTAGCTTGCTTATATATCCAGTACAGCATAATACAGTTCATCACAGGACAATGCAGTCCCCACCCCCCCTATTCACTCACTGAGGATAATTCTTTAATTGGTAGCTAGACATGACAGCACCGCATCATCAATAGAGTTCAATTAACCTTGAATAATAACACAGACATCTAGTTGAATAAGTTATCTAGACAGCTTTATCACACAATGGCAGAGTCTTATGAGAGTGGGTGCAATCAACACCTTTTCAACGGAATGTCTTTACAGTGAATAGCCAACACCTTAAGATATTTCAATAGCCTATTATACAAAGGTATGAGTCACTGTCTGGTTGACCTGGTCATGTCATCATGAACTCCTTGTGATATCTCAGTCCTGAAATATGAAGTATTAATAATGTCCCATCTGTTAGTAAAGGAATTATAATTCACTATTAGCCACCCTACACCCAAAAGGGCACAGGGTGGATTTCGACCCAAGAGTTATTGTTGCTGCTGGCACAGGAGTATCTCTCATCCTTCCAACATCTCTGGGTGTCACGGGCCATTCTGTTACAATAAGGAAAACTCTATACCCCTGTGCTATTCCTTGTAACAACAATCTTTATCAATCAAAATTCTTAGGTGTGACACAGGTAGTTTTGTTTTATACATAAACAGGACATTTTTACACAGACAGACCATAAGTGAATACATTTCAACAGAAAGTTACACACAGTTGGATCAGCCTAAATTTTAAGTGTGCATTACAGTCATTTGACGCTGGGTAATGCATTCACGATAGGATTATGACATGCTGACTGTGAGGATCGGAAGTATTGTTGTACAGATTGCTTACTTTTCCGGCAAGCACTGATAGAACTCTAATTATACAACCTTACCATGTGTGGATAGCTGGGGGATATACTGTATCTCAATCTCAGCTGCTGCTAATTGAATATAATTTCCATGTTGTGCTTAAAGGGGTTGTAAAGGTACAATTTATTTTTCTAAATAGCTTCCTTTACCTTAATGCAGTCCTCATTCACTTACCTCACCATTAAATTTTTCTTTTAAACGTCCTTATTTCTTCTGAGAAATCCTCACTTCCTGTTCTTCTGTCTGTAACTCTACACCAGTGTTTTTCTTTTCTTTTTTTTTTTCAAACAATTTTTATTGAGTATAAGAGAGTCAAAAACAATATAAAAGAGCATAGAGCATACCACAATGGGAGATACAAGTACAGGGTAACAGTATTCGAAATGTATGCACCAGTATACACAAAGCAAAACCTACACATGTATACATAGTAACAGTCTTCAACAGGAAGGCATGAGAACAAGAGAAGAGCGGTGTAGCGACTGTAAATCCTGGGGCCTGGTATAATAGGCAGGGTAGGGTATAGGGGGACAGCAATAAAGAGGGAGAGGGCACAGTGGAGTGTGGGGACGGGACATCTTGCCTCTCTGGGAGTTTCCCCCCTCACGACAGCGACTGTGGAGTTGGAGGATTTTATTGTCACTAGTAGTAGTAGTAAAATGAAGGCCCCATCCGTACCCGTCCACCCCGATAGGGATCATTCTGTGGACAGGTAGGGGTAGGGGACACAGAGCGGGGAGAAAGAGAAAAATCACTGATATGAAAAACCAGATTAATGTTCTTATCATTAGTATTTAAGTCTAAACAAAATTTCTCCAATGTTTCTTTGGTGCCCTTCCATACCATCAGCACGTCATCTATGTATCTTTTGTAAAAGATTAACTCAGTGGGGGTATCTGAATAAATTGCCTCTTCCTCCCATTGTGCCATAAAGGCGTTGGCGACTGAGGGCGCAAATTTAGCGCCCATAGCGATTCCCGTGCTTTGGTTGTAATAAGACTGGTTATACCAGAAATAATTAGACTTTAAACAAAATTCTAGGCACTTGATAAGGAATTTTCGTTGCTTACAGATAAGTAAGATATAATTCTTGAGGAGCCATTTGGTTGCACTACAAGCTTGATGATGTTGTACAATCGTGTACAAAGAAGATACATCTGCAGTGGCAATCAAAGTCTGACCTTCCACTACAGGAACCTCTTCTAACAACTGTAGGACATGTTTGGTTTTTCTCAGATAAGCTTTGGTCTGTTGAATCGCTGGTTGTAAGAAAAAGTCAAGGTACTGACCCATCCTAGCTGTAAGGGAATCTATCCCGTTAACGATAGGTCTGCTGGGTGGGTTGACCTTGTCTTTATGCACTTTCGGAATAGTGTATATTACCGGAATTCTACATGTTTCCGGCAATAAAAACACTGATTCCTTTTTGCTCAGAATATTTCTTTTCACTCCCAATCTGATTAGTTGTTTCAGTTGTTCTTTATACATTGTGGTGGGGTTACTAAGTAATTTGGTATAGGTATCCACGTCTTTCAGTTGTCTTTGGAGTTCTGCGTTGTATTGTTCCTTAGACTGAACCACTACCGCACCTCCTTTATCCGCAGGTCGAATAACGATGTATTTGCGTTTCTTCAGTAATTGGATCCCTTTTTGTATGCTGATAGGGTCCCTCGCTTTTTTAACCTTCAAGGCGTCAAGGTCCTGCAACACTAATTTTTTAAATACCTCAATATGGGGATTGTTGCTGACTTGCGGGTTAAATACCGAATTGTTACGCAATGTGCTATATTGAATGGGATTTACAGATGTAGATATGGCAGACCCATGTTGAATAGGGTTTCCTAGGAAGTATTTCTTGATGTTCATTTTCCTAATCTATTTTTGTATGCCTTTGTAGGTATCGAATTTATTTAGATTTTTTACTGGTGCATGTTTGAGGCCTCTATCCAAAACCGATAATTCTTCTAGGGAGAGGGGTTTCCCACTTAGGTTGAAGACCCCCTCCCCTTTTCCAATCTTTTCTTTTGGGATCTCTTTCCTCCTCTGCATCCCCGCTTCCTTTGGGAGTTCGATTTTCCTTTTCGTTTAGGGATCTTCTTGGAGATCTCACGGATTCCTTGGACCTCCTTGGAGATGGACCCTCCTGAGTCCGTCTCCTTGGAGATGGATAACGATCCTGAGGGTATCTCCTTGGAGAGTAATCCCTCCGATCCCTGTCTAAAAAAGGACCCTGATACTCAGGTCGATAGTAAGGTGTATGGTGGGGATGGTAATCTTGATGTTGTCGCAGAGGTTCAAAGCGATTATAGGTAGGAATAGGGCTCCGTTGAGGATAATTGTAATGTTGAGAGTAATGAGGGTTGTGATTTGGTGGAGGAGGAGGATAATAAGCTGTATTATGATATTCTCTATGTTCTGAATTCCGACGGGTCCAATTTGTTTTCTTAAAAGGTTTCTTAAAAGGTTTTTTTGGGCGTGTATTTTGTGGTGTACGATGACGTTGTAATTCTTCATCTTTGATACTTGACCTTCTCTCATGAGTGAAGAAGTTTGGGAGGAAGAGGCGATTTATTCAGATACCCCCACTGAGTTAATCTTTTACAAAAGATTCATAGATGACGTGCTGATGGTATGGAAGGGCACCAAAGAAACATTGGAGAAATTTTGTTTAGACTTAAATACTAATGATAAGAACATTAATCTGGTTTTTCATATCAGTGATAAGGTAGTTAATTTTCGTGATTTGGATATCACTATAACATCAAACAAGCTGACCACGAAAACAAATTTTAAGAGTGTTGACTCAAATAGCTATTTATCCTTAAATAGTTGCCATTATAAATCTTGGTTGTTGAATATACCGAAAGGACAGCTGGTTCGGATTAAACGAAATTGCACTCAAGATACTGATTTCTTAGCTCAAGCATCCTTTATAGGAGAGAGATTTAAAGCTAAAGGTTTTTCCCACAAATTCATTCAAAGACAGATTCAAGAAGTCGCTGGTCTTGCCAGAAATGCGATGTTACAGGGAAATGTGAAAAAACAGCGTGATATGACGGCCCCGGCCATCATCTTGGATTAAAACATCCAACATAAGGATGTGGCAAAATTGCTAAAAAGACATTGGCATGTGTTGAAGGGGGACAGGCATTTGAAATCCATCCTACCGGAAATGCCCAACATTGTGTATAAAAGAGCCCCCACTATTAGGGACATACTCGTGAAAAATGTAGTGGATCCCCCACCCAAAAGTGGGTATACGTTTTTCAACACTAAAGGATTTGTTCCTTGCAAATATTGTTATGCCTGCAAACGTTCGAAGTGTCCTCAACAGAAGAGGACACAATTTATAAGCACTCACACTAACGAGTGCCATCAAATTAAGAATTTTATTAGTTGCCACACAGAAGGCGTGGTGTATGTAATGTAGCTGTAACCTACAGTATGTAGGAAGGACAAAAAGAGCACTGATGGTTCGTATAAAAGAACATGTTGTGAATATTGAGAAGGGCTTTCCCAAACATAGTGTCAGTCGACATTTTGCAGAGAAACACAACAAAGACCCCAGACACCTTTCCTTTTGGGGCATAGATAAATTTAATAAGCCCTGGAGAGGAGCACATCTGGTTAGGTCCATCAGCCAGATGGAATCCCAGTGGATTCATTCTCTGAATACCATGGTCCCTTATGTATTGAACGTAGAGTTTGATTTAAATTGTTTTCTGAGTAATTTTTAACCACTTGACCACCGGGCACTTAAACCCCCTTCCTAACCAGACCAATTTTCAGCGTTCGGTGCTCTCACAATTTGAATGACAATTACTCAGTCATACAACATTGTACCCATTTGAAATTTTTGTCCTTTTTTTCACACAAATAGAGCTTTCTTTTGGTGGTATTTGATCACCTGTGGGTTTTTTATTTTTTGCCCTATAAAAGAAAAACGACTGAAAATTCTGTAAAAAAAAAAAACTTGTTTCTGTCATATTAGAAGGTTATTTCTCACACACAGCATATGCATACCACAAATTACACCCCAAAAAACATTCTGCTATTCCTCCCGAGTATGGCGATACACCATGTGTGGGACTTTTACACAGCGTGGCCACATACAGAGGCCCAACATGCAGGGAACGCCACCAGGCGTTCTGGAACACCCAGACCAATTCTGACATTTCTCTCCTACATGGAAAAATCATCATTTATTTGCTAGAAAATTACATAGAACCCCAAAACATTATATATGCTTTTTTAGCAAAGACCCTAGAGAATACAATGGCGGCCGTTACAACTTTTTATCTCGCACGGTATTTTCGCAGAAATTTATTGAACGCGTGTTTTTTTTTTAAAAACTGTTTTGTGCCTAAAACAAAACAAAACAGTAAAGTTAGCCCAATTTTTTTTCATAATGTGAAAGATGAAGTTACGCCGAGTAAATAAATACCCAACATGTCACACTTCAAAATTGCGCACACCGATGGAATGGCGCCAAACTTCGCTACTTAAAAATCCCCATAGGCGGTATTGCAGAGTATCGCGCAGGGTATTGCAGAGTATTGGGGTATTGCAAAGTATCATGCAGGGTATTGGGGTATTGCCGAGTTGGGGTATTGCCGAGTATTGGGGTATTAAGTTTTGCCAAGTATTGGGGTATTGCCAAGTATTGGGGTATTGCCGAGTATTGGGGTATTAAGTATTGCCAAGTATTGGCGTATTGCCGAGTATTGGGGTATTGCCGTGTATTGGGGTATTGACGAGTATTGGGGTATTGTTGAGTATTGGGGTATTGACGAGTATTGGGGTATTGACGAGTACTGGGGTATTGTTGAGTACTGGGGTATTGTTGAGTACTGGGGTATTGTTGAGTATTGGGGTATTGTTGAGTACTGGGGTATTGTTGAGTACTGGGGTATTGTTGAGTATTGGGGTACTGGGGTATTGTTGGGTACTGGGGGATTGCTGGGTACTGGGGGATTGCTGGGTACTGGGGATTGCAGGGTACTGGGGTACTGCAGAGCTGGGATGGATTGAGGGATGGCTGGATCTGTGACTGCATTTGTCACAGATTCAGCCACAGCTCAGCTGCTGACACCCCGCTCCCCCCCCCCTCTCCTCGCACACTGTACCGAACGGTACAGAGAGCAGAGGGAGGAGAGGGAGGAACCGGCGTCATCAAATGACGCCGGTTTGTTTACAAGTGATCGCGCCGTCATTCGATGGTGCGATCACGTGGTAAATGGCCGCTATCAGCGGCAATTTACCGTGATCCGTGATGCGCCGGGTCTTCTAGACCCGGCGAGCACGGACACTTTCGCGAGCGCATCCCAGGGGACGCGCAATCGGGAAAGTGCACGACGACGTCCCAGGGACGTCGTGTCACAGTAGCTCGACCGCGCTGTAGCAGTATTTTTGCTATAGCGCGGTCGGCAAGTGGTTAAGTTTATCATTATTTTAATATCTAAGGTTTGAGTTTCTACTTGACCCTTATTTTAGATAGATTGGCTTTATTCATGTATGTAAGCGGAAGGGGTGTCACTCAGTTCTAGTTGATTTTCCCCTTTCCCCATTAGCATATTAATCCAATTCTATTTTAGCCTTTTATTGTTTTTTTGGGCTTTTTATCTAGTTGCAATTTGCATATAAACAAGTCGAATACTGGCTTCCATAGAATGCACAGATATTATATATTTTTCAACATTTTCTTTTGTGCAATGTTTATCAGTATTCGCTCATGTTATGTTTTACAGATACTGTTTTGTCTCCCTTTCCGGAAATGACCGTTACGGTATTTCAGTTTCGACGGCCTGTCGAATATGATTGGGAGTTCGAGCCACAATATGTACAGGAACTATTATGAAATATTCCGTGGCACATTTATTATTTTTAGTTTGCTGGCATCTGCCTTGGAGATTTATTAAGTTAAACAGCCTTTTTTCCCCTATCGAAAATGGCCGCAGAGACACTTCCGTTTCGATGCGGTATCGAAAATGGCCGCGACTCAATTTCCGCTTTTCACCTTTAAAAGATCGTATCTGATAGGCCCTTGGTAACCTCTGATGAATTCACGTGACGTGACGCAACGCGTAAGGTTGACCGGAAAGGAACGTGACACCCTGACCGTCCGACCCGAAGTGCCATTGTTTTGGTGTTTTATTAGTTTTTTTCTTTTGTAAGTGTGTTTTACCTCATTAAACTGTCCTCAGTTTTACGCACTTCACCATGTGAGCTTCATTTTTTCTTTGGAACATCCTCCATACTTCTATCCTATGGTGACCGGACCTCGATTGTGGCTAAGGTTGGCTAAAAGATCTACATCAGAGACGGCTTTCCACAGGACCATCGGTGTATGTGTTGATGCCCCTTTTCTTCCTTGTGGAAGGTAAGCGCTCTGTGAGCACGTTCATCTGTGAAGTCTCATCTGGATGATCTCATTGTTTACATGGACAGAAGCCTTGTCACTGATTGATCTACATTTGTCTTTTCACTGGATTACACTTATTTGGGACACTTGTTGTTGCACTTGATTGCACTTATTTGGATTACTCCACTTATTTTGTATTCATTTTATTATCACTGTTTCCTATAGCGATGCTCACTTGTTTATTTTGGATTGATTGTTTAGTTTAGTTTTAGCTGTGCTCATCATTTCACTTTAATGCATTGGGTGGCTGCGTTTATCAGGTGCAGGGGTAGAGAACGACGATATTGCGAGCGTGGTAGAACAGAGTGGTGAAGCAGGTACTGTGCTGGGGAAAATTCAATTTGGTGGGTAGTGATACGTACAATTAGTTCATGTATCTCCTTCCAGAATGGTTGCAAGTTGGGACATTCCCACCAGATGTGGAGGAGGGAGCCTGGACCCCCACCGCACCTCCAACAGTCCGGTGCGACTGATGGGAAGCTTTTGTGGAGCTTATCAGGGGTCTTGTACCACCGTGTTCCTAGTTTATATCTATTCTCTTGTGCTGAGACATTGATTGAGCCCTTATGTGTGTGTTCCCAGATCAGTTCCCAATCTGTGTCTGTCAGGTCAAGGGACAGGTCTGTCTGCCATGCATTGCGGGTATTGGCAATAGGGGCCGCCGTTGAGATCAGCAGTGAGTACAGGGAGGAGATCAGATGTCGTGGAGGGTCCTCGGCTGCACAAAGTTGTTCCAAAGGTGTAAGGTCCCTACACCAGAAAGAGGGTGACCGGGCACTGTCAAAAAAGTGTTTCAGTTGAATGAATTTGAAAATTGACAGCTTCAAATGCGGGAGTGCAGCTACCAGTGGCGTAACTAGAACCTTCAGGGCCCCGATGCAAGAAACCAGGAAGGGCCCCCCCCCCCCCCTGATCCCCAGATAGGGCTCTTTTCTCCGAGCCCGGTGGCGTTACAGGACCCGGTCGAAAGTAGGCGGCTGCATATAAATGAACCAATTTCTCCAGTTCCCCCTGCTTTTTTCCTCTCCCTCCCGCAGGCATTCAGCGGCTGCAGGAGGAAAATGGAGAGATCGATTCTTCTATGTCGGTGTTTCGCAATCTTTTTCCAGTCAGGGCACCCTTGAAGTATACCCCTAGGTGAATGTGGCTACACTGCAACCCCCTTGCAACTGTGTGCATTGCATACAGTTGCAGCATAGTGATAATGTATTTAAGGGGTTAAAACAGGCAGTCAGGAGGCAACATGTTGCCTCTTCACCGGCTGTCAAATGTCTCTGAAAAACGATCCAAGCATGGATCGCTTTTCGGAGGCATAGCATTTTTTTAAGATACTATGAACAAGCAAAAAATAAATAAATAAACAAATAGGTTCTGATTGTACACAAATAGGGGATCGGGATTAAAAGTGCATACATAAAATGTGCATACATACATGTAAACACACATATAAAAACACACACACACATATAAATATATAAATGCACATATGCACACACATATAAACCAGTGGCAGCTGGTACTCAAAATTTTTAGGGGGGCGCAAGCAAATGGAAAAATGCTTAAAAAAAACATAATTTGCAGTGCAAATCAAAAGCTCTCACTGTGCCCATCAAATGCAGCCACTGTGCCCATCAAACGCCACCACTGTGCCCATCAAATGTCGCCACTGTGCCCATCAAACGCCACCACTGTGCCCATCAAATGTCGCCACTGTGCCCAGCAAATGCTGCCACTGTGCCCAAACTCTGCCACTGTGCCAAACACTTCCACTGTTTCCATCAAATGCTGCTACTGTGCCAAAACGCTGCTACTGTGCCCATTTAAACACTGCGCCATCAAACGCCGCCACGGTGCCCATCAAACTCTGCCACGGTGCCCATCAAACTCTGCCACTGTGCCCATCAAACTCTGCCACTGTGCCCATCAAATGCCGCCAGTGTGCCCAGAAAATACCTGGGTGGACTGTGAGCGCCCAGCATGGCGCTCGGGGTTCATCTATTTTGAAGCCTATTAGAGACTATGGCTCTAATCAGGTGCTTCAACACCCCCCTGTAATTCAGGCGCCCTAAAAGGAGCCAGACACCTAAATATGGGGGTGGCAGCGGTGGCATAGAGGGAGTGACTGAGGAGAGGGATCGGCACACATGCGCCCTTATGGACGCACTGCCACTGATAAACACATGCACATACATGCACACTCACACACATACAATACATACAGTACATACATATACACACACACATACATATGCATACACACATGCATCCATACATACATGCACACACACATACATACATATGCACACACACACACACAGTATATACATATGCACACACACAGTATATACATATACACACACACACACAGTATATACATATATACACACACAGTATATACATATACACACACACAGTATATACATATATACACACACAGTATATACACACAGTATATACATACACACAGTATATACATGTATACACACACACACACACACAGTATATACATATACACACACACACAGTATATACATATACACACACACAGTATATACACACAGTATATACATATACACACACACAGTATATACATATACACACACACAGTATATACATATACACACACACAGTATATACACACAGTATATACATATACACACACAGTATATACATACATATATACACACACACACAGTATATACATATATACACACACACAGTATATACATATACACACACACAGTATTTACATATATACACACACACACACAGTATATACATATATACACACAGTATATACATATATACACACACACAGTATATGCATATATACACACACACACACAGTATATACATATACACACACACACAGTATATACACACACACAGTATATACATATATATATACACACACACACAGTATATACATATATACACACACACACAGTATATACATATATACACACACAGTATATACAGTACATATATACACACACACACAGTATATACATATATAAACACACACAGTATATACATATATACACACACACACAGTATATACATATACACACACACAGTATTTACATATATACACACACACACACAGTATATACATATATACACACAGTATATACATATATACACACACACAGTATATGCATATATACACACACACACAGTATATACATATACACACACACACAGTATATACACACACACAGTATATACATATATATATACACACACACACACACACACAGTATATACATATATACACACACACAGTATATACATATATACACACACAGTATATACAGTACATATATACACACACACACAGTATATACATATATAAACACACACAGTATATACATATATACACACACACAGTATATACATATATACACACACAGTATATACAGTACATATATACACACACACAGTATATACATATATACACACACACAGTATATACATATATACACACACACAGTATATACAGTACATATATACACACACACAGTATATACAGTACATATATACACACACACAGTATATACATATATACGCACACACACAGTATATACATATATACACACAGTATATACATATATACACACACACAGTATATACAGTACATATATACACACACACACAGTATATACAGTACATATATACACACACACAGTATATACATATATACGCACACACTCAGTATATACATATATACACACAGTATATACATATATACACACACACAGTATATACAGTACATATATACACACACACAGTATATACATATATATATACACACACACACAGTGGGCCAGATTCTCAGCGGCGCTACGCCTGCGTAAATGTATATGCGCGGCGTAATAGTAAATGTGCGCCTGCGTATCGATGCGCGGTAAACACAGAACCACATACGCGCGAAAAAAAATTCCGTCTGGGCGGCGAAAATGCATTAAGCTAGCGCGGCGTAGGCCCATAGTTACGCATCAAAAATATTCAGTTCCCATTGAATTAGCATGCAAATATGCAAATGAGGGAGATGCGCGTATTCCCGAAACTACGCGCGTCCGGCGTTGGCTACTCGTGGTGCGCGTAACTCGAAAGCCTTGAGTAAACATACCCCTCATAAAAGCACAGGTAACTTTGCTCAAGGCTGTGTGCAAGTCAGCTGGAGAGCAACTACAGCAGCACCGTAACGGACGAGCTGAGCAATCACACTTACTGGACAACACATTCGTATGCCAAGATGCCAGGGCCAGCCATGGTCTTATCACTACTAAGGTATGCAGAGGAAGAGGAGCATAGAAGAAGGAGGAGGAGGAGGGGGGCACGTGAGAGGATCTACCGAGCGCGCATGAGCCTCTTTGGCATGGGTGATGAGGAGGTGTATCGCATCTTCAGATTCACCCCTGCTGCCATCCTGGAAATAACCACAGCCCTGCAGGATGACATCACCAGCCAGACATACCGCTCACATGCACTGCAGCCACTGGTGAAGGTGCTGGCAACACTCCATTTCCTGGCCAGTGGATCATTCCAGCGTACAAGTGGAGTGGTGGCTGGGATGTCACAAACCAGCATAAGCAGATGTCTGCACCAGGTTGTCCCCGCAATCCTCAGACGCATGTCCAACCAGTTCATCAGACCCACCACTGAGCACCTGCGGCAGAAGGCAATGACAGATTTCTACAGAATTGACGGATTCCCATGCACCATCGGGGCCATTGATTGCACACATGTGGCCCTACAGCCCCCCAGTGTCACAGAGCACATATACCGCAATCGGAAGCATTGGCATTCCATCAACGTACAGGTGATAGCCGATGCCAAATACCTCATATGGCACGTCCGTGCCAAAGACCCCGGGTCCAGCCATGACAGCTACATCTACCGTCAAAGCAACATCCCCAAAGATTTTGAGCAGGACATGTATGGGGACAGCTGGCTGGTTGGTGAGTGACATGGGTGGCAGCCATGACTATCCCCTCCCATGATGCACAACAGAAGTGGCACATGCATGACTACCATCCTCCTGTCTTTTCCCTTACAGGTGACTCTGCATATACACTGGGACCCCATCTCATGACTCCTTTCCGGAACCCCCAAACCAGAGGAGAGAGAAGATACAATGAAGCACACATCAAAACCCGTGCAGTGGTGGAGCGCACATTTGGCCTCCTGAAGTCCCGTTTCCGATGCCTGGATAAGTCTGGGGGGGCCCTATTGTATTCCCCTACCTTCGTGGGTCAGATCATTGGTGCATGTTGTATTCTGCACAACTTTGCCATGAGAAAGGGCCTGCACATTGCCCTACGTGATGACCTGACCCCCCAACCACACAGCCCCCTCCCGCCAGAGGAGACCCCGTCATCTGATGGAAGAGCAGTCAGGAGGGTCCTCGTGTTACGAATCTTTGACCGTTAAACACACACATACAGCATGGCACACAGACAATGCACGCGTGTACACCACTGATGTCCCTAGCAAACACACCCCACATCCACATCACATTGGATTAGCCCAAGTCCAGCATGTAGGACTTGGGAGCAGCAACGCCAGCGTCAAGGCCCCAATGATGTTGCTGTCCATTCATACACCTTTCACACATCATTCATACAGCCGTGGGGTTAACTTCACCACCACGGCCGAGGGTGACACCCCTTACTGGCAGGAGTGCCACCCCCTCACATTCACACACCATTCACACTGCACCGTGTGCAGTATCCAAAAATAAACAAAAATAGCTCTTAACCAGAGCATAATATTAAACAAAAAAAGCTCTTAACCAGAGCATAATATTAAACAAAAAAAGCTCTTAACCAGAGCATAATATTAACCAAAAAGAAAATTAATGGGCATGGCGGGGGCTCCGCCTGGTGCCACGGGTCCTGCCCCTCACTTGCCTGGGGGCAGCCACAGATGGGGGGGGGAGCAGGTTGAGGAGGAGCATCCCCACGTCCCTCCCTGGCTGCCTGCATGCCCTCCAGGGCAACCGCTATGCGGGTCTGCACAGCAGTCTGCGCCTCGACAGCAAGGCGCAGGGCATGAACCTCCCCCACAAGTTCGGAGGTGTTTGCCTGCAGCTCCCCCAGGCTGGTCAGCGTTGCTGCGCTGTTGACAGCAAGATCCTGGATGGCATCTGTATTATGTCCCGAGGATGCCAGGCTGTCGGCCAGGCGCTTCATCTCCTCCACGACCTCGGCCAGGTGCTGATTTTGCTGGTCCTGCTGTCTGACCAGCTGTTCCGGCAGGACCTTGGATACACCCCTGGTCTTGCACGTTGCCTTGCAGGGAGTGGCAGGGGACCGGGCATAAGGGGAGGATGTTGAGGGGCCGGAGATGAGGGGGGGGAAAGAGAGGGACTGGAGAGGTTAGAGGGGGACACTGAGGGGTTCACTAAAGGTAGAGGGATAGCCTGGGCTGGTCCGGCCAACCCACCATCCTCCTCCACAACAACATATAGGTCCTGGTCCTGGACTATGACACCCTCCTCAACCACCTCCTCCGTTGAGGTGTGCCCACTTTCCTCCAAGTCCTGTTCCAGGGGGGCAGCCAGAGGGACTGTATCTTCAGGGGATGGATCCTGATGGGCCCTGGCATCAACAGATGGCCCCGCTCCCTCCTGCACATCTGTGGATGACACAAAAGATGCCCATGTTGGTGGACCCACACAGTTGGCACATGTTCCCTTCCACCCCATACATGTACACAACAGATAGAATATAAAACACACTTACCTGTCTTCACGGCTGGCTTCTGGGACTCATAGCCCCCAACTCCCTCTACCTGCTCCGTCTGCAGGCAGCGGGCAACCACCTTCTCCTCCTCAGTCAGGCGGACAGGGCAGGGTGGGCCCCCTCCAGTGCCCCTGGCATGCCGAGCTATGGCAGCCAGCTTGCCCTTCACATGACGCCGCAGGTCATTCATTTTCTTCTGAATGTCCTGCGGTGTCCGTACCTCATGAGAGAGGGTATTGACCTGGCACGCGACCCTCATAAGTATTTGGTCCCTCCGGGACTTGCTGGTCCGGGCACTGTCAGCACCATGGAGCCGCGAGTCATACTTCTCCATGGCCCTCACGACAATGGCCCTCTCCTCTGGGGAGAAATTCTTCTTCCTCCTCTCCTTAACAGCAGTTGTCATCTTGTCCAGCACAAACTTTGGCCGTCACTATCAAAAAAATGGGAGACGTTTGCGCTGCACGGGCGCATGTGTGGGTGCATTATATACCCTGCGCCGGCGCATCGTAGGGAGGCTTTGCGCATGCGCAGAAGGCATCCACGTCACGGCGCGGGTCAACCACGTCATGGCGCGGGTCATCCATGTCACGGCGCATGCTCCGTTCGTCCCGGCCTGCATTTGCATGGGGTCTGCATTTGCACGCTTCATTACAATGCAACACGCGCACTTCCCTCCTACTTTGGAGTTGCGCCGGATTACGCCGATGGTTTTACGCGACGCAGGCGCATCTTGGAGCGCATTTACTTAGGGAATACGGTACTTGCCACTTTCCCCACTACGTCGGCGTAGTGCATCTGAGATGCGCAACGCCTGCATAATTAGGCGCGCATTTACGAGAATCTGGCCCAGTATACACACACACAGTATATACATATACACACACACAGTAGATAGTCAAAAAAAAACGGGAGACATTTACCTTTGCACTTCCTGCCGGGTACTGCAATCTAGGGGGAGACAAAGAGCACAGCACTGACTACTTTCACTTTTGACAATCTCCTTCCCTGCACACTGTGCAGCTGACGATCGTGAAACTCATCTCAGCCGCCGCTCCTCATATCAAAGAGTAGAGGGGGCCCTCAAGGGCCCCCTGCAGCAAGGGGCCCGGTCGCCATGGCGATCTCAGCACCCCTATAATTACGCCACTGGCAGCTACCATCTCCGGATATGGGAGGAGGGCGTTATCGCGGAAGAAATGTGCTGCACGTTTTCAGTGCTTCAGATTTAGGTGTCTGTACTGTCGTGGGGATGTCCGGTGTGAAAGTAGGGTTGCAAAGCAATGGAGTCATGGGACCCGGCGAGGGGGTTAAAGCGAGCGAGCTGCAGGCTATTCTAAATTTGAGAAGGGTGGGACCTATGAGTGGGTGGTCCAGACAAGATTTCGGGATCGCATGCGATGGTATCCACGGGAGGTGTGAGATAGGGAAGTTTAGGAAGGAATTTTCTAAATTAACCCAGCCTTTGTCATGAGCATGATGATGCCAGTCTACCAACCGAACAAGGTGGCAGGCCGCATGGTACCATGTTATATCTGGCAACACTAGGCCACCTTTCAGTTTTGGTAGGATAAGTTTAGACCAGCTCAACCTGGGTGGTCGGCCCATTCACAGAAATGTTCTGCAGCATTTTTTGTAGAGAGCGAAGAAGGATGGTGGCAGAGCAATCGGGATGGCTTGTCGGGGAAGGACGTTCATTTTGAGGGTCGCAGCCCTTCCAAACCATGAGAGCCGGCCCTTGTCCCAGCTCTCCAAGTCCTGTTTGATGGCCCGGAGAGCAGACACGAAGTTGAGGCTGTATAAATCTTTCAGGTCAGGTGGTATTTCGATGCCCAAGTAAGTGAAGGAGTTGGTGGCCCACTTAAATGGGAAGTTTTGTTTGCAAAGAGATACTGTCGATTCGGGCATGTAGATATTCAGGGCAGTCGATTTTTCAAAATTTATTTGGAGGTTGGACAGGGAGTTAAAAAGTCGGAAGTCGGCCAGGAGGTTGGGTAACGTAGTTAGGGGGTCTGAGAGAAACAGCAAAACGTCATCCGCATAAGCGGCCAGTTTACAATGGTTCCCAGGAACCTCGATGCCCTTGATCGCAGGGTTCGCGGTCAGCCGACGTAAGAAGGGTTCCAGTGACAGGACAAATAGAATGGGGGACAAGGGGCAACCCTGTCTAGTACCGTTGGAAATGGAGAAGGCGCTCGACAGATGGCCGTTCACTCAAAGTCGGTGGGAACCGAGTATAGTGCCATATACAAAAAAAGTAGTGAAGTCCCTGGCCTTCTTTCACTATCTCGGCGCTCGATAGCTAATAAGTAATTGAATAGCTTAATTTCACTAATCACCATAAATATTCTCCTAAAGATGATGTATGTAGTGAAAAATAACAATGATATGGTAAAAACAATTAAAAAAATGGGTTAAAAAAATATAATATATAAAATCAACCTCAAAATTCAGCAGCCGCTTAAAATTATAAACATATGTATTAAAGATAGTAAACACCAAGTCCATTCAAGTCTTGTAAATCACTATAAGCAGCGCTAATCATCAATCTCATCCGACTGATGGATCATTTCCTACGAACAGTTCATAAGAAATAAGGAAGACAAGCAAAGCGAATCGCCATGGGATTAATATAGGTTCAGAAGTTGTTTTCTTCACTCCAAACTGACATCCACCATATATCACAAGCCCCCTTTCGGATATGTACTCACCAGATAGCTGAGTATAGTAGGCACTATATGTAGGTGTCTTTAATCCACTCCAGGTTCACGCTCCGTTTGATCTCCCCAAATGGTGCTGTAAAGATCCACACTCTTTGCAGGCTTCTCATTACTGACATGTGCACATGTCAGTAATGAGAAGCCTGCAAAGAGTGTGGATCTTTACAGCACCATTTGGGGAGATCAAACGGAGCGTGAACCTGGAGTGGATTAAAGACACCTACATATAGTGCCTACTATACTCAGCTATCTGGTGAGTACATATCCGAAAGGGGGCTTGTGATATATGGTGGATGTCAGTTTGGAGTGAAGAAAACAACTTCTGAACCTATATTAATCCCATGGCGATTCGCTTTGCTTGTCTTCCTTATTTCTTATGAACTGTTCGTAGGAAATGATCCATCAGTCGGATGAGATTGATGATTAGCGCTGCTTATAGTGATTTACAAGACTTGAATGGACTTGGTGTTTACTATCTTTAATACATATGAGTATAGTGCCATGATCAGTTGGACGGTTCTGGTCGGTAGACCCAGTTTGTGCAGGACCGCCGACATGTAATCCCATGCCACCCTGTCAAACACCTCCGCGTCCAAGGATAGGAGAAAACCTGGTTTGCGGGACGACGAGAGCCAGTGGTGGACGTTGAGGGCTTTGATGGTGTTGTCCCCGGCTTCCCGCCCTGGGACAAAGCCTACCTGGTCTGTAGAGATGAGTGCGGGGAGTAAGGGCAGAAGTCTATTGGCCAGTATCTTTGCGTAAAGTTTCAGGTCCACATTTAAGAGGGATATGGGGCGGTAGTTCGAAACAATAGTGGCGTCTTTACCAGGTTTGGGGATCAGGGTGATATGGGCTTCCAGTAAGTCTTTGGTTTGAGCCGTCAAGTCAGGGAGGGTGTTGAAAGCCGCAACGAAGCGCTGAAGTAATGAGTGGGTAAACGTTCTGTAGTATCCGGTCGGTAGACCGTCCGGGCCGGGGCTCTTGCCCGCTTTAAGTTGTTTCAAGGCGAGAAGAGTTTCCTCAGACGTGATTGGGGAGCTCAGGTATGTTAAGTCTTTAGATGTGTCAATAGCGGGGCAGTAGTCTGTAAGAAACGAGTCAATGAGGGTGGTCCTGTCTGCGGTCGGAGGGGTGCCTACTGGTTTGGGCAGATTATAGAGGCTGGAGAAGTATCGCACAAATTGGTCTGCAATTTCGTCCGATTTAGCCAATTTGTCTCCCGATGGGGACGTTACTGTGTGAATAGTGTACGACGCTCTTTTTTTCTGAAGAGCCGCTGCAAGAAGCTTACCCGACTTGTTCCCGAACTCATAGAAGAGTTTATTCGTGAGTGCGTATTTTCGGTTCAGTTGTGTCTGGAGATCCTCCAGGAGTTCCCGCCGAGCAGCTAATAGGTCATCATGCGTGTTTTTCGCTATAGAGAGTTTGTGTGCGCGTTCCAGGGTTTTGACCCTGTCCAGTTCAGCCTGTCGGGCTCGCCGGAGTTTCGCGCGGTTTGCTGCCAGGGACATGAATTCCCCCCTCACCACACATTTGTGGGCAGCCCAGATCAGAGTAGGAGAGTGGTTGTCCATCGCGTTTTCGGCTAAATAGTTGGCGAGAACTTCCGAGATGTGTTGCACGTTAGCGTCGTCCAAAAGGAGCGAGTCGTCCAGCCTCCAAATTTGTGATTTGGAACGGATTTGGGGGAGAAGTAGCGTCATGGTAATCGGGTGGTGATCTGAGAACCACATGGGTTCGATGGTAGCATCAACCAGAGAGGCGAGGTCATTTTGTGCAAGGAAGAAGTGATCGATTGGTGTGTACTTCGCATGTAGAGGGGAGAAATATGTAAAGTCTTTCGTGGACGGGTGAAGGGTGCGCCACGCGTCATGTAGGGTTAGAGTAGTCAGTTGTGTTTTAATCGCTCTCAGGGCTCTCTACGTCAGACATGAGGAGCCATTGGAAGTGTCAAGGCAGGGTGTCAGTGGCACATTAAAGTCTCCTCCCAGTACCAGCACGCCAGCCTGGAAGGCGGTCAGTTGAAACAGAACCTTGTGGAAAAAGGAGACTTGTTTCTTATTGGGGGCATATACATTGGCAAATGCGTACAGCACTTCGTTCAGTGTGCCCTTAAGGAAGAGGTACCTACCCTGAGGATCCTTCTGAATGTCAATTATGCGGAAGGGGCAAGTCTTGGAAAACAGGATGGATACCCCTTTGGACTCTTCGTTTGGCGCATGGAAGACCGTCGGGAAGTTGCGATCGTATAATTTAGGGACACTGTCAGACCGGAAGTGAGTCTCTTGGATCAGTACTACGTGTGGCTTGTCTTTCCAAAGCGAGTATAATAGACGGGAACGTTTTTCAGGGGTGTTCAAGCCCCTTGCATTCAAGGAGTATAGTTTGAGATGTTGCTGGGAGGGGCCTTGAGCCCCGGCGTGCCGAGTTGCGTCGTTAGAGGAGGGCACCATGTGGTGGGGGGGGCGGCTAAGGTGAGGAAGAAGGGGAAGGGGAAGGGGAAGGGGAAAGAAAGAAAAAAAAAAAAGGGGGGGGGGTAGTCGAGTGCTGTTACAACAAGAAATAACCGATTAGGCGAGAGGACATTGTCCAGTCGCCTAGTGTCACTAGATCCAATCGGTGACGTACGGTGTGTGGAGGGTCACCCCGCCCCCTGAAAGAATGCGGGGCGCTGGTCCAACACCGTATGGGGGTTGACCGGGATCAGGGCAGGGAGCCCAGCTCCAAAGCGATAGCACTGGTCCTAACACGAACAGTCCAGTACCGAAACTGGATAGGTAAATCAACAGGGTAGCAACAGGGTACCACCCCAGGGTAAATATCAAAAGGGGCTATAACCAAAATGAGGAAGCTGCTCCTTCCTCTAACTTATTCATAAACCATCAGGTGCAGAGAACCTCCGAGTTACGGGGTGATGAACACGATAGCAGGATGTGGGGCGTCACAGTATCTGTATGGCCTAACCCGGGAGGGATGTCTCCCCAACGTCGACGGTGGTCCTCCTGTCTCCGGGGACCCCACGTAGCAGAATGCGGCCAAGTCCAGGGAGTCAGGAGGAGCGGAGAGGCCTCTACGTCAAGGGGGTCTCCCGAGCCAATATAGGCATGGGCAGGTCCCGGGCCCCCCCCCCCCAAGGCCTGGCGTGGCTAAAAGAGGTGTTTTGGTGCTGGAAGGGGCTGTATTATCAAGCCAGTATTGCATCCCGGGGGAGGGGGGCAGCCTATCAGTGCTGTAACTATTACCCATATAAACTTAGCAATCAAGCTATAAGGTTAAGATATCAATGGGCATCGTGGCCCGGTACGAACTGTCCCATACCCTTCAGTGCTGTCTTTCGACCTGTGGAAAATAAAATCAGGAGCGGACACATACCACAACTTGTGAAATGGGTCAGTCTTGGTGTGCAGGGATGAGTTCCCGTCTTGCTCACAGGTGCTCGTATAGATGAGGGGATGGCCCGCTTGTAAGTCCTGGCTTGTCAGAGACCCTCGGCACGGCGGTTCAGTCCTTTTCAAGTGGGCTGCCAGTGGCGCATTGACCAGTTCCTGTTGTGCCCGAGCGTCAGCGAGGGAGAGAGGGAGGAGTGTGGTACCGATCGAGTGATAGAGGATCTTCTCCTGGGCCGTGTCAGCAGAGCGTTGTCAATGGTCGGGTCTGAAGCGTCTCCTTCCCGGACATGTCGGTGATGTCAGACGCACGAGGAATGGCGTGCCGCGTCACGCGCCAGTTGCACGTTGAAAGCCGATGCGTTGCGGAGGACCGCGCCGTGCGGGAGATGTAGTTCCGGGCGGGGCAGCATTGGCGGGAGACGGAGGCTTCTGTCAGTGTAGTCGAAAGTCCCGGCATCCTGCAGATCTCATAGTCACATGTATAGAAGCATCTCCCCACAGTCCCGGGCTTGGGAACACAAGTGAAGTCCATGAAAACGAAGTAAAGATTTAAAACAGATAAAACAGGTTCCAAGTCAGAGTGAACTTAGTCTGTAGGGCTTGGAAAACTTCCCCCATTGTGTAGCCTGCCCACGGGATTAATAATCCCTCCGTGCTCTCCTGGGACCGGGGGCGAATGGTGAGCTGCGGTGTCCGCGAGATTCACGTGTCTCGGGTGAGCGCCCCTGGTCAGACGGGGATCTTCTCCTGCGGTGACGGGTAGCTTGCGTGTCCATCGGGACCTCCTGGGATTTGGGTGGCCATCTACCCACTGACCTACTATACGGCGCGTACCAGTCAGGGACTGAGATCAGTAGTAGGCCAAGGGATTCGCAAAAGTGGGGCAGGTCTTCAGGGACCTTCAGCTTGGCGGTGTGACCCTGGCGAGAGGCTTCCAGGCAAAAAGGAAACTTCCACTTGTATCGGATCTCATTGTTACGCAGGGCATCCAGCAGCGGCCTGAGGTCTCGTTGGTTTTGGAGGGTGATTCCAGAAAGATCCTGGTAGATCTGCAGTGGGGACCCATTATATGCTGGCCTCTGGGTCCTTGCCCGCCTGAGAATGTCCTCTTTGAGATGAAAGTCCATAAGGCAGCACACCACGTCCCTGGGAGGGTCAGTGTCTTTCCCTCTGGGGCGCAAAGCGCGGTGGATTCTCTCCATCTCCACGACTGTTTGCTGCGGCCTGCCCAGGATATCATTAAAGATGGCGGTTACCTCACGTTGAACATTCTCTCCTTCCACCGATTTTGGTAGGCCCCGCACGCGCAGGTTCCGGCGTCGGCCTCGGTTATCAAGGTCCTCCAGGTGCCTGTTCACATCCCTCAGTTGAAGGGTGTGATCGTCTATTTTGCATGTGGACCTAGTTAGGATTGGCTATGATCCTCCAGGGTCTTTTCAGTGCCAGTCACCCTGTCTGTGAGGGAGCGGAGTTCAATCTTCAGGTCTGCAATGGAGGCCGCGAGCACGTCCTTTATGTCAGTCGCAACTGCCTTCAGGTCCAAGATGTTGAGTTGTGGGAGCGGGGGGGCCTCAGCACCTCCCGTGGCCATCCCCAGCAGTTGTGGATGAGTCGGTGGGTCCGCTGTCAGGACGATGTCCATAGCATTAGCGGGTGCTGGCAGAGTCGGAACAGGGCCTAGTACGGAGCCCTGGCGGAAAGGCGCCACGTTGCTCCTTGTGAAGCGGAACATCTCCGGGATGTTCTGTCCCTGAGAGGCGGCGGACTCTATGGGGGAGCGGGATCTGGAGTTCGAGTTGGTTCTGGAGGCAGTTCCCATGTCGAGAGGAGTAGGTAGGTAGAAGGGTCTCGGCTTATGAAGGTTAATTCACCCCAGGGTGGCTGGAGCTAAGAAGTCAAGCGTCCATCTTCCTGCCCGGTCCGGCCACGCCCCCTACACCAGTGTTTTTCAACTCCAGTCCTCAAGGCACACCAACAGGTCATGTTTTCAGGCTTTCCATTATTTTGCACAGGTGATTTGATCAATTTCACTGCCTTAGTAATCACCACAGCCATTTCATCTGAGGGAAATCCTGAAAACTTGACCTGTTGGTGTGCCTTGAGGACTGGAGTTGAAAAACACTGCTCTACACAGTAATGCAAGGCTTTCTCCCTGGTGTAGAGTGTCATGCTTGCCCCCTCCCTTGGACTACAGGAGAGTCAGGACACCCACTAACACACAGCTCCTTTCTCTATCTGCAACGTATTGAGCGTCCTGACTCTACTGTAGTCCAAGGGAGAGGACGAGTACGACACTCCACACCAGGGAGAAAGCCTTGCATTACTGTGTGGAGTTACAGACAGAAGAACAGGAAGTGAGGATTTCTCAGATGAAATAAGGACATTTAAAAGCAAAATCGAAGGATGAGGTAAGTGAAGAAGGAGTGCACTAAGGTAAAGGAAGCTATTGTGACAGGAAGTCAGGTAAATCTGTGGGTGTTGCCACAGACGGGAGATACATTTCTGCCTTGTTTAGAAAATTCACCAATTACTACCAGGTGTCGGCTACAGAGGTAGCCAGAAAGGTTTAGGGTGTTGGAAAACTTCAGTTGTTCAGAATGAGGCAATTAAGGCCTTTATAAGTTATCCAAAGGATGAATACTGATTGCTGCATCCTGAGGCTTTTTGAGTTAAGGAGAGCAGTGAGAAAGACTTGAGGTGGTTGTTGATTTTTCTGTGTGAAAAAAATCAAAAAGACTATTGTTTCTCTGCTGTATGACCAGCAGTGTCTGCCCAGCAGTAGGCTGTGCCAGACTCCATAGATAGGTTCCTGTGTGGTGAAGGTAGATGCCCCAAGTGGCCAGGGTTTATTTTATGTTTTATTTTGTTTATGCTGTTTGGATGCTTGCACTTGTTTCCAGCAATATGGAAAAATAAACCAAAATGTTTGTTTTCAACCATCTTCTGTCTCTCTGTATAGTTCAGTGTGTAGTGAACCCACCCAGGGGGTCACACACCCCCGCTACCGAGCTAACCCCTTACACTATTTAAAAAAACAAATTGTACCTTTACAACCCCTTTAAGGAATTCTCACAATAAAATGAACTACATGTTAGACATTCATAAATCATTGACCGCTTTCTGGCCAGAAAGGCTTGTTCAAACCAATGTATCTATTTTACCATAGTCCTTTTTTGTAATCCTCTTCAAACTTGCTGTGTCTCTCCATAGAACTCCATATAAATAAGGAATTCATAGACCAGTCTTCAAAGTTTTATGGGTCAAAAAGCGTACCATTATCCAAAGATAAAACAAAAAGCCTGGAAAAGATCAATTCTTGGGTCTCGCAAAGAACAAAAGGGCTCATCCCAACATTACTGCAAGAGCTTCCTCCAGACTTGCAACTGATTTTGGTGAATGTTATCCATTACCAAGGTAAGCAAACTATTTATAGATAAGCTTCAATACACAAATGTTTAAATTCATCAGAGGTACATAAAAAACATGAAAAAATGCAACAATAAGTGAAGTACAAAACATTTTTGACTACCCCATGGCCCCTGTCCCCAGAGTTTAGGCCCTGGGCAACAGCTTGCTTTGTCAAAGAGTGTATGTCAATAAAATATGAGTTCATCTGTTTAACCACTTGCTTACTGGGCACATATACCCCTTCCTGCCCAGGCGAAATTTCAGCTTTCAGCACTGTGTCGCTTTAAATTAAAATTGCGCGGTCGAGCGACGTGCCTTACAAACAAAATTGACGTCCTTTTTTTCCCCACAAATAGAGCTTTCTTTTAGTGGTATTTGATCGCCTCTGTGGGGTTTTTTTTTTGCGCTATAAACAAAAAAGAGTGACAATTTTGAAAAAAAAACACAGAATATTTTTTACTTTTTGCTATAATAAAAATCCAATTTTTAAAAAAATATATATATTTTTTTCTCAGTTTAGGCCGATATGTATTCTACATATTTTTGGTAAAAAAAACAATCGCAATAAGCGTATAGTAATTGGTTTGCGCAAAGGTTATAGTGGCTAAAAAATAAGGGATAGAATTCTGACAATTTTTTTTTTTTTTTTTTTTACTAGTAATACGGCGATCTGCGAATTTTGTCAGGACTGCGATATTGCGACGGACACATCGGACACGTTTGACACATTTTTGGGACCATTCACATTTATACAGCGATCAGTGCTATAAAAACGCACTAATTACTGTATAAATGTGACTGGCAGTGAAGGGGTTAACACTAGGGGGTGAGGAAGGGGTTAAATGTGAGTCCTGGTTGTGTTCTAACTATGTGGGGGAGGGGGGTGACTGGGGGAGGTGACCGATGCTGTCTCCCTATGTACAAGAGAAACAGCATCAGTCTCCTCTCACTGACAGGACGTGGAGCTCTGTGTTTACACACAGAGCTCCACGTCCCTGCTCTAAAACTGCCGATCAGCGGGTACCTGGCGGACATCGCGATCGCCAGGCACGCGCATCGGCATCTCGGGGACACGCCGGGTGCGCGTGCGCGCTCCCCAGTGGCCGGAGAAAACGATGCCGTCATTTGATGATATGGATGTTCAGATCCCCTAAGCTGCCGTCAATTGACAATGAGCGGGGCCGCAAGTGGTTAATACATGCACAGTTACCCATGTTTTACCCCTGTTGCTGCTGTAAGTCTCCAAAAATACCCGTTGATCTGCTAGAAATCCAGTGTGCTCCAAACTTGTTTTTTGCTGCACTGAAATTTCAACCATCATTGTTAGTATGATGTAAGTTTACATTGCTGCGCAGTGACGTTGAGTTTGTTTTTTGCATTGTTGTCAGCTCTTCCTGCTGGGCTAAAGAACTCTTTATATCCCCACCCTCTTGCAAACATGCAAAAAAAAGCTGATTTCTTGACTCCTGGGAGTCTTCCAACACACTGTGTGTGTAGGGAAAGGGCTCTTGGGAGGTGGAGTTCTTGGAGCGTGCTTACTTTAGTAAAAAATGATTTCCCAACAAGTACCTTTGCAAGAATATTACATACCTGGTGATAACGTCACATTAAGAAATTAGAGTAGCTTGTTGGGGTTGGAGAGTGCCTTGCACTGACTCTATCAGTCATTGGTGGGCGATGAAGTGGGTGAGGGAAAATGTTTCACCTTCAATGACTTGTGCCCAACTTAAAATAAGGTGATGGACAGCCCTTTTTTTATGGGGCCTGGGCTGCTACCTCTAAGGTCAATTCCACATGTAAACTATGAAGAGTAGGTAGAAAGGAGGACTCAGTGTAAAGTCAACACATGTTGGAAAGTGGGCTTGAAGGCATTTATTGGAGATTGTAACAAGTATGACAAGCCAATCTGTTTTGGAGGAACAAAGGCTTTTCTTTCTTTAGGGCTATTGACAAACACAAAGGTGTACAAAAAGATATATAAAAATATATTGTAGCGGTACCCCCATGGGGGGCTGCTGATTGACTCTATACCCCACTGCCCCCCCCCCCCCCCCCGACTCTGCAGACCCTCTCTTACCTCTGACACATTGGGTTCCATTGTAAAATACCACGTTAGTAATGAAAAAAATAATAATTACTGAATTACTAAAACTCAAAGAACGTTTACTAGATAAAGTGTGTTAAATATAACACAAGGAAATGGTACAGTTAAACAATGAATGAACACTGGGTATGATTGGCAGAGGTATTTGTTCAATGCAATGAGATCATACACTTGTAACCAGTAGCAACCTGATGAGGGTATATGTGAACAGGTGCACAGGGAGATACAGTAGATCCTCAATACATTTTACACATGTATTGAATAACTTCCAACTGAGGTCTCAACACACAGACCTATGCACTAAGAGAATGCACAAGCAGAGGAGAATAAGTGGGGATATGATCCACATGTACAAATATATAAGGGCTCCATATAGTGAACTTGGTGTTGCGTTATTCACTTTACGGTCAACACTGAGGACAAGGGGGCACTCCTTACATCTAGAGGAAAAGAGATTTCATCTCCAAATACAGAAAGTTTCTTCACATTAAGAACTGTGGAAATGTGGAACAGACTCCCTCCAGACGTGGTTCTGGCCAGCTCAGTAGATTGCTTTTAAAAAGGGCTGGATACTCCTAAATGTACATAATATAACTGGGTACTAACATTTGTAGGTAAAGTTGATTCAGGGTAAATCGGCTTGCCTCTCGGGGGATCAGGAAGGAATTTTTTCCCCTGCTGTAGCAAATTGGATTATGCTCTGCTGTTTTTTTTGCCTTCCTCTGGATTAACTGTGGGTATGGAGTTCGGTGTATGGGACTGTATTATCTTTTTTTTATTTTGCTTGTTTTTTTGTGGTTAAACTGGATGGACTTGTGTCTTTTTTCAACCTGACTAACTATGAATCTTTGAAACTATACTGCAGTGTTGAATTGTGTAATTATTTGTAATCCAAGAAAAACAGAGGAAAAGCAATAACTGTAGAAATAGGGTGCTATAATTTCCTTAGCTGAAGAACTATTCCCACTTGTAATTCCTTCAATGTGTAAGTACTACAGTGCTGACCTTACAGCATGGGGGAAGTAAAGCAAGGCCCCAAAGTCTGGTAGTAAGATGCTCAGGTGCAGCAGATCCACAGCCGTGGAGCTACAGGTCTCAGCAGCAGTCTGTAGGAAAGAAACTCACTCAGAAATTCTACAGACACTACTTGAATAGGCAGGTGCCCTCTCACCCAGAGGTGTAATTAGGTTTTGTGCTGCCCTAGGCCTGACTAAACTTGCGCACCCCCTAATTTAAATATGACCCACCCCTTCCTGTCAAAGCCACACCCCTGTCATATTCATTGGAAGAGGACAGAGGGATGCTGTGGGTGAAGGACAGAGGGACGCTCTGGGAGAAGGACAGAGGATTGCCGTGGGTGACGGACAGAGGGACGCCGTGGGAAGAGGACAGAGGGACGCCCCCCACAAAGTGCCGCCCTAGGCCTGGGCCTTGTTGGCCTAGGCCAGAATACATCCCTGCTCTCGCCAATGTGGATCACAGCTGGCTAGCAGACTCCATCCAGAACCTCCTGCAGGTGCCTTTGTCAGTGAAGATAGCGCCGCCACGCCGTGCTGTTCTTCCCGGTGTGCTGGAAGGCATATGGCTTCAAATGCTCTGAAGCGCAGGCCGATCCACCTGCTTGACAAGCAGGGCCATCCTCCAAAGATCCCTCTGGGACGGATGATCTGGCTCTCCGCTGTAGGCCGCAGTCTCTCACTCCTGGTCATACACACAGACCTCCTGCTGACAGTTGAATAGTGTCTAGAGAGGCTGAAAGCTGGCCACGTCTGTCCTTTTATCTCTCTTCCCAGCAGGCCATTCTGTGACTTGGCATTGTGGGTCCAGTAGTCCCTAAACTGATTTAACCACTTAAGACCCGGACCAAAATGCAGGTAAATGACCTTGCCCCTTTTTGCGATTCGGCACTGCGTCGCTTTAACTGACAATTGCGCAGTCGTGCGACGTGGCTCCCAAACAAAATTTGCATCCTTTTCTTCCCACAAATAGAGCTTTCTTTTGGTGGTATTTGATCGCCTCTGCGATTTTTTTTTTCCGGTCGCAAGGGGTTAATGTGACTATGTGTAGTGTGTGTCAGTGTAGTGTTAGTGCAGACTTACTGTGCGATGTAATCTCTCCTCAGCGGTGGTTGAAAAAAACGCTGAGGGGAGAGATCACATCGCTTCCTCCTTCCTGTGTTTACACAGGAGGAGGAAGTGCAGGCAGGGGAGCGCGCGGATTGGCTGAGAGCGATCCGGAGGGGGCGGACAAAAACGAATAGCCGCCCCCTCATCCCGGATCGCTCGGCCAGCTACAGGGACCGCCGCATGTACCGGGGGGGAGGGTCCGATTGGATCCCCGTACCCCCCCAAGGCACCAACGTATACGATACGATGTGCCTGTCTGTGCCATTCTGCTGACGTAAATGTGGCGGTCCATAACCAGTTAAACAACATGAGTCACTTACTCATCAAACTACACATCCCACAATACATAATGCCATGTACACACAACCATTTTTAATGTCATGGAAAAACAATGTTTTTCTCCACGTGATTTTTGTCAAGCCTGCCTTGCATACACACAATCGTGAAAAAAAAAAATGCTTGCATAAAGAGCGGTGACGTACAACATGTACAACGGCACTTGTGACTGGGAAAAAAACATGGGAATCAATCTCACCTTCGTTGAGATCCCTTCACTGGTTGCCAGTAAAAGACAGAATTGCTTTTAAAGCACTCTGTCTGACGCATAAATGCATCCATGGGAAGGCTCTGCAATATCTATGCGAAAAGATAAAAGCTCACAACTGCAATCGCGTTCTACGATCCACCAACCAAAATCTGCTCCAGATACCCAAAGCCAAACTCAAGTCCAAAGGAGAAAGAAGATTCGCGGTCCAAGGTCCCAGACTATGGAACGCTTTACCAACCAGCATTCGGTTGGAGGAAAACCACCTGACCTTCAGAAGAAAGATCAAAAACTCATGTTTTTTGATATCAAGAGAGACAGGAACAACAAGCCCCCAGAGGCGATTTAGTTTGCATGTGTCGCGCTATATAAGTTTTTCATTCATTCATTCACTATAAAGAGGAAGTTCCATTCGGATGGCGCCACCATTTGGGCGGCTTTTGCTGATTCCGTGTTAGTAAAAGTTTGGTGAGAGATGATTCACGCTTTTCAATCTTCGTGCTTTTTGGTCTGTTATGCCGTGTACACACGATCGTTTTTTGGCATTAAAAAAAGGGAGGTTTTCAGCATGTAGAAAAACTACGTTTTTTCCAACTTTATTATTAAAATTACATTGCCCACACACCATCGTTTTTATAAAATGCTCTAGCAAAGCGCGGTAAAGTACAACATGTACGACGGCACTATAAAGGGGAAGTTCCATTCGCCTTTGGGCTGCTTTAGCTGATTCCGTGTTAGTAAATGACAATTTGGGCTTTTCTGTCTGTTACAGCGTGATAAATGTGCTTACTCCATTATGAACGGTAGTTTTACCAGAATGAGCGCTCCCGTCTCATAACTTGCTTCTGAGCATGCTCAGGTTTTTCACAACGTTTTAGCCCACACAATCATTTTTTACAACCCAAAAAACGACATGTTTAAAACGTTGTTAAAAAATGCAGCATGTTCGAAATAAAATGTGGTCGTTTTTCACAACCCGAAAAATGATGTGAAGCCCACACACGATCATTTTAACCACTTAAGGACCGCCGCAGGAACTTATACGTCCACAGAATGGAACGGCTGGGCACAAGGGCGTATATATACGTCCTCGCCCAGTAGCGGGTCGGGGGTCCGATCGGAACCCCCTCCGCTGCGTGCGGCGGTCCCCCTGGCTCTGGGAGCGATCCGGGACGAGGGGGCGGATGTCCGTTTTTTCCGCCCCCCGCGATCGCTCCCAGCCAATGGGAGCGCTCCCCCTACGTGTCACTTCCTCCTCCTGTGTAAACACAGGAGGGGGAAATTATGTAATCTCTCATCGCAGCAGTATTTCCAACCGCTGCTGAGGAGAGATCACATCACAAGTAAGTGTGCACCAACACTACACTGACACACATAGGCACATTAACCCCTTGTGATCACCCCCCCACCCCCCTGTCACAGTGTCACTGAATGCAGTGATCTAATCACTGCATTTAGTGTCAGTGTGACAGGCAGTGTAAAAGTCGGTTAGTGTTAGGTTCAGGGTAGCCCCGTACCCCCCCTAATAAAGTTTTAACCCCCTGATCACTGCCCTAGTTAACCCTTTCACTCCCTATAATTTTTCTGATCGCTGTATTAGTGTCGCTGTTGCCGCTAGGTAGCTATTTTTTTTTTTTTATTGCGATTTTTTTATTTTTATTAAAGACATGTGGCTGAATACATTTTGGCCTAAATGTTTGACTAAAATTTAGTTTATTTGATTTTTCTTATAACAAAAGTAAAAAATTGTGATTTTTTTCAAAAATGTTGCTCTATTTTTGTATATAGCGCAAAAAATAAAAATCGCAGAGGCGATCAAATACCACCAAAAGAAAGCTCCATTTGTGGGAAGAAAGGGATGCAAATTTTAGCAGCATATTGGTTCGGGTCTTAAGTGGTTAAATGACATTTTTAAAAAACATAGTTTTTTATGCCGAAAAACGATCGTGTGTACGCGGCATTACAGCATGACGAATGTGCTATCTCCATTACAAACGCTAGTTTTACCAGAACGAGTGCTCCTGTCTCATAACTTGTTTTAACTTGCGTTTTTTTTTCCCGTCGTTAAAGCCCACATACATCCATTTTTCACAACATGAAAAACAACGCGAAAAATTAGTGCATGTTCTAAATTTTTAATGCCCATTTTTCACAACGAGAACAATGCTCTGGAGCCTACACATGATAGCTTTTAATGACCAATTAAAAAAATGTAATTTTTCTCGTCATGCAAAACGGTTGTGTATACGCGGCATTACTGTTTGCTTCTTAAACAGAAGGAAAAAACCTGATAGAGTTCAGCGGTCACTTGAGTGAGCCAAACCCTTAAGAAACAATAAACTACTCAACATAATAACTTTAGTAGCAACCCCTGGGCTACAATATAAATACACGGGCCGGGATTCAGATACATTGGCGTATCTTTGTGCGGGCGTAGCGTATCTTCTGTACGCTACGCCGCGGCAACTTAGAGAGGCAAGTGCAGTATTCACAAAGCACTTGCTCCGTAAGTTGCGGCGACATAGCGTAAATTGGCCGGCATAAGCCTGCCTAATTCAAAGTAGTAAGGAGGTGGGCGTCATCTATTTAAATTAAGCGTGACCCCATGCAAATGAATGGCTGATTGAACGGTGCATGCTCAGATTCACGTCGCATCTACTCCCTAAGATACGTAACCTACGCACTACCCTATTCACGTAGTACTACGTAAACGGCGTACGCATCGTAAAATTTGACGGCGTCGTTCCCTGGCCCATACCTTTGCATTAGCTGCGCCTGCTATATGAGGGGTAACTTTACGCTGGACGTAAGACTTACGCAAATCACTTATATGAAGCGGCCAGGCGCATCTACGTTCATGAATCGGCGTATCTTACTCATTTGCATATTTATAATGGGAACGTCGAATGCGTCCAGCGTATCTATACGCCCACGATACGCCGGTGTAGGCAAGTTACGTCGGGCGGAGAAGGCCTATTTTTCAACGTATCTCGCTTTTGTGAATCAGCCTAAAGATACAACGGCGCACATTTGGACTTACGTCGGCATATCTGGAGATACGCCAACGTAAATCATTTCTGAATCCGGACCATTGTATATAGAAATGGAAAAAGGTAACTAAAAGTATCATTTGGAAATCATTGAGGCCGGGTTCACACTAGCTTCGGCTCGCAGCAGGGGGTCCTGTGCGTCCCTGTTCTCCATTTAAGTTGGCAAATGAGGTCCGAATTTTTGCCCGAATTCGGACCTTAAGCAGAGCCAAAAATGCATAGGACCCTTTTCCAGTGCGGACAGTGGCTACCCCAGAGCTGTGTCTCCACTGAGAGCCGGTCACAGTCTCCTGTCATGCGAATTGGAATGCGGGAAAACCCACATCGAATTCGCATAGGTGTGAACCCAGCCTTAAATAGGTTAAATCATGATGTAATCGGAATAAAAAGAAAAAAAAAAAACAGATATAATAAAGTGAAAAAAAAAAAAAACTAAATAAATAAATATAATGGGCCAGATTCAGCAAGACTTGCGCTGGAGTAATTCGATATGCGCCACGTAACTGTGATTATGCGCCGTCGTTTCTATGTGGCCGTACCCACCAAACTAGATGCGACAGAAAACGGGCCATTTCCGATCGGCTTAACTTTCCGACGACAGAGTCTCGTCAGCGCATAATTTCGCTTGGCGCATCAGTCGCGCCTATTGATTTCCCCTGCAAATATGCAAATGAGGGAGATTTCCCGATTCGCGAACGGATTAGTACCATACGCTGGCTACATGCGCCGCGCGTATCTCGTCCGTCCGGCGGAAAGTTATTTCTACAAATGGCTGCTTTATCTTTACTCCAGACGGCCTCAGGTCAGCAGGAGAGCAGCTACAGCAGCAGCGTTACCGACGAAACTAGCAAGCTGAACAACCACACTTGCAAGGACAACACCTCTGTGTGCCAACATGCCAGGGGCAGTCGTGGTCCTAGCACTAGTACTGGGTCCCTCGCTACGGAGGAGGCGGGCACGCGAGAGGATATACCGCACTCGTATGAGCCTCTTTGGCATGGGTGATGAGGAGGTGTATCGCCTCTTCAGATTCAGCCCTGATGCAATACTTGAACTAACCACAACCCTGCAGGGTGACATCACCAGCAAGACACACCGCTCACAAGCAGTGCAGCCACTGGTGAAGGTACTGGCAACACTTAATTTCCTTGCAAGTGGATCATTCCAACGTACAAGTGGAGTGGTGGCTGGGATGTCACAATCCTCCGTGAGCAGATGTGTGCACCAGGTTGTCCCTGCAATCCTCAGACGCATGTCCAACCAGTTCATCAGACCAACCACTGAGGAGCTGCGGCTGAAGGCAATGACAGATTTCTACAGCATTGCCAGATTCCCACGCACTGTGGGGGCCATTGATTGCACACATGTGGCCCTACAGCCCCCCAGTGCCACAGAGCACATATACCGCAATCGGAAGCATTGGCATTCCATCAACGTACAGGTGATAGCCGATGCCCAACGCCTCATATGGCACGTCCGTGCCAAACACCCCGGGTCCAGCCATGACAGCTTCATATACCGTCAGAGTCCCATCCCAGCAGAATTCGAGCAGAACATGTATGGGGACAGCTGGCTGGTTGGTGAGTGACATGGGAGTCAGGCATGACTATCCCCTCCCATGATGCACATCACAAGTGGCACATGCATGACTAACATCCTCCTGTCTTTTCCCTTCCAGGTGACTCTGCATATGCACTGGGACCCCATCTAATGACTCCTTTCCGGAACCCCCAAACCAGAGGAGAGAGAAAATACAATGAAGCACACATCAAAACCCGTGCAGTGGTGGAGCAAACATTTGAGCTCCTGAAGTCCCGTTTCCGCTGCCTGGATAAGTCCGGGGGGACCCTATTGTATTCCCCTACCTTTGTGTGTCAGATCATCGGTGCATGTTGCATTCTGCACAACTTTGCTATGAGAAAAGGCCTGCAGATTGAAATGCGTGATGACCTGACCCCCAACTCACACAGTCCCCACCTGCCAGAGGAGACCCAGTCTGCTGATGGAAGAGCAGTCAGGAGGGTCCTCGCCGTAGGCATCTTTGGACACTAAACCAAAACATTAATCACACAGACAATGCACGCTTGTACACCACTGATGTCCCTAGATCACACACACCACATGCACATCGCATTGGATTAGCCCAAGTCCAGCATGTAGGACTTGGGAGCAGCAACGCCAGCGTCAAGGCCCCAATGATGTCACTGTCCATTCATACACCTTTCACACGTCATTCATACAGCCGTGGGGTTAACTTCACCACCACGGCCGAGGGTGACACCCCTTACTGGCAGGAGTGCCACCCCCTCACATTCACACCATTCACACTGTCCCCTGCACTCCTGACCGTGTGCAGTTAAAAATAAATCAAAAACTCATAACCTGAGTAATAAAAAAATAATTCAAAAACTCATAACCTGAGTAATAAAAAAGAAAAATAATATAAACCAAAACAAAAAAAAATCCCTCATCTGGGCTGACGGGGGCTCCTCCTTGGGGGCACTCTCGGGCTCCTCAGCTGCCTGGAGGGAGTGGGTGGGGGTGGGGGGGCATCTGGAGGAGGCTGATCCCCGGGTGGGCCACTCCTGGCAGCTGTTGGCTGCCTGCCCTCCAAGGCCACGGCAATCCGGCTGAGATACAGGTTGGTCTGGGCCTGCATCCTCAGCTGGCGGGTTATATTATGCCGCTGGGCACGCTGCCGCTGCCTCCCCTCTTCACGGATGGCAGCTGTGTTGGCGTTGACGACTGCTGTCAGGTGCCGTACATCAGCCTGCACCTCCCCCAGGCTGGTGACAACGTCCTGCACACCACTGGGCAGCTGCGACATGGAGCCCAGGCTGTCAGCAACCAGGTCCAAGTGGGAAGCAATCTCCCCCATCTGCTGTGTTTGTCTGGCGTGGTCCAACACCACCTGGTCCTCGACCATATCACACACCCCCCTGGTCTTCCGGGACTCCTTCCTGGGGCCAGGAGAAGGTTGTCCACGTGGGGATGGACTCGCCCTTGAGGGGCTACCGAGGATGGAGGAGGGGATGACAGAGGGCCCTGCAGAAGAGGAGGACTCTTCCAACAATAAAATAAAGTCCTGTTCAGAAACAGGCTCCTCCACAACCATCTCTGCAGAGGTGGTGTGGGCACTCTCCTCCACCTCGGTGTCTTCAGCACCCAGGGCCTCATCATCAGGATCCCGTTGGGAGGTTGGGGTGGACTGGCCGGCAAGAGATGATGGCCCAGCTCCGTCATCTGTGGATGACACAAAGCAGACACATGTTGGTGGTCCCACACACTTGGCACATGTACCCCCCCCCCACATGCAACACACCAAATAGGGTATAAAAAACACTTACCTGTCCTGGAGCCTTCCTCCACGGAGTCATATCCAGGGACCCCCTCCAACTGCTCCCTGTCCAGGCAGCGGGCGACCACCTCCTCCATGGTCAGGCCACCACCTGTGCCCCGCTCATGGCTCCGAATGGTGGCCACCTTGCCACGGACCTTGCGCCGCAGGTCATTGATTTTTTTTTGTATATCCCCAGCAGTCCGGGTGGAGTACCCCAACACATTGACCCTGCCAGCAATGGTGTCCAGGATGGCCTGCTTCCTCTCCCGGCTGGTCTTACGACTTTTTTTTCCGTGGAGGAAATCATTAAAAGTCTCCATAGCGGAGATTATAACTGAGACCTCCTGGGAGTTAAAATTTAGATTCCTCCTCTCTTTGGGGGTAGCGGGAGCAGCCATCACAGAGCAAAAGTAAATTCCCTGGGGTGGGGGGAAACGGAAATACTTTTGCGCCGGAATGGTGCTTCCGCTGGTGCTTTTATACGCGTAACGGAACACATTGCGCTGACGTTTCCCGTGAAGTGGTGCAGACGGAAGTTGTGAGCATGCGCACAAGGGGGCGAGTGGAGCCTCACTCACTGCGCATGCTCCGTGGATGATGCGCTGAACGTATGCCTCTGCGCTGGGCTCTGCCCATCATTTACATATGATCACACCCACTTCCACTTGCGTCGGGTTACGCCAGCGCATTATCGTTACTCTGGCGCATGTTTACGCGCAAGTGCTATGTGAATAACAGTACCTGCGCCAAAAGTGTCGGTGGAGTAACGTAAATGAGAAACGTTACTCCAGAGTAAAGATTCTCCCATTTACCTGAATCTGGCCCAATATGTATAGGCATATTGTAAGCTGGCCACCTAAAAAGTCTCCATAGGTGAGAAATTACTTTATTCCACTAAAAACTTTTTCTGTGCCTTGGCTTAACAGAACATTGTTAAAGTGATTGTAAAATCTCTTTTTTTTTCCTTATAAAAATAACAAACATATTGGGCCAGATTCACATAGCGATTACGCCTGCGTAACAGGAGATGCGCGGCGTAAGTCTAAATGTGCGCGTGCGTTTCGATGCACGGCATCCCCAAAACGAGATACGCAAGAAATCTACTTTTTTTTTGTCCAGCGTAATTTCGTTAGACAGGCGCAAAACTGCGCTAGACAGACCATTGATTTGCTAGTCAAATATGCTAATGAGGGACTTACGGGGATCCACAAAAGAACGTTGGGGCAGCGCAGGCTACGCAGTGTGCGCAACAGCAAAATGTACATATACAATCATAGCCCCATCCCCACAGATTTCGAACAGAACATGTATGGGGACAGCTGGCTGGTTGGTGAGTGACATGGGTGGCAGGCATGACTGTCCCCCCCCATGATGCACACATCACAAGGGGCACATGCACTACTAACATCCTCCTGTCTTTTCCCTTCAAGGTGACTCTGCATATGCACTGGGACCCCATCTCATGACCCCATCTCATGCCAGCTCACATATGCATCTTTCCACGTTAAACACACACATTAATCAAGGCACAATGAGAATGCATGCATGCACACCACTGTGGTCCCTAGCACACACACCCCAATCACATTGGATTGGCACAAGCCCACCATGCAGGACTTGTGAGCAGCAACGCCACGCCAAGGCTCCAATTATGTCACTGTACATTCATACACCATTCACACGGACCTGGGGATCATTTCTCCCTGGTCCTGGGGAACCCTTCTCCACCAAAATTGAGGGTGACACCCCTTTTCTGGCAGGAATGACACCCCCACATTCCCAAATCACACACAAACAGAACCGAAAAAAAAAAAAAAAGCCCAGCAAAAATATAATAAAAAAAAAAAAAACACAAAGAAAACACATAAAAGACAAAAATCACTCTGCAAAACAGTCCCCAAATATCTCAACGACACGTCACAAACAAACAAATAAACGCTAACAAACAACAGAACAATAGCACCTTGCTGTATACGGAGGGATACAAAGGGATGTACTTTTGCAATGGAAGTGCGTTTGTGTCTGGCTATTTATGCTGTCTGCGTAGTTCTCTAATTTGCCCTAGTCTACTTCCAATTTCACCGATTGCGCCGTTCCCGAGTTGTGAGCATGCGCACAGAGGTGCTGACCATGGTCTCCTTCAAGCGCGCATGCGCGAGCCGGCCAGCCCTTCATTTGCATGGGGTCACGGCTCATTTCAATGTAACACGCCCACGTCCTTCCCAATTTGTATTACTCCGCCTTACGCCTCTGAAATAACGTTACGCATGCGCAATTTTTTGCGCAAAAGCAAAGAGAATAGGGTGATTGCACGGCTACATTGCGCAAGTCTAACGTAAAGGCGGTGCGCTACGCCGGTCCAATAATGCACAGATGTACCTGAATCTGGCCCATTATACTTACCTGCTCTGTTGCAGTGGATATGCGTAGAGCAACCACAATCCTCCTCCTCTCAGGTCTCTCTTCTGTGATCCTGGCCCCTGCCTCCTGTTCACTGCCCCCACAGCAAGAAGCTTGCTATATTGACACCCGAGCCACACCTGAGTCACAGCTCACTGTGTCCATTTAGACATGAAGTCCCGACCTGGCCCGCCCCCTCTCTGCCCTAATTGGCTAGCTAACTTTGATTGACAGCAACGGCAGGAGGGGAGGCTGCCCTGGGCACTGTGTTATCATATGAGGTGGGGGGGTCACCACAAGGAGATTGGGGGGGAGAGTGGGGGCAAGGAGGTAGGAAGTGTTCCAGAGGAGGAATTTCGGGGGAGGTGATTTGGGGGGGATGGGTGCAGGGGAATTTGTTCTAGGTGGGGGATTTGGGGGGTTTGTACTAGAAGAGGCAATATGGTAAGAGGGGGATTTGAGGATATATGCTAGTAGGGATGATTGGGGGGTATTTGGTCTAAGAGGGGGGATTAATGATCACTTTTTGTGATGAAAAAAAAACGACGTTTTATGTGACGAAACAAAACAACATTTTTCAAACTTCATTTTCCAAAACGACGTTGCATGCACACTATCGTTTTTCCAAAATGCTCTTGCAAAGCGTGGTTATGTACACCACGTTCGACGGCACTCTGTTCCATTGAAGCTCCGTCCCATAACTTGCTTCTGAGCATGCGTGGGTTTAAAAACGTTGTTTTAAACGTCGTTTTGCCCACACACAATCATTTTAGATTACGTTTTTTAAAACATCATTTTTTTCATCACAAAAAGTGATCGTGTGTACGTGGCATTAGAGTTGAAGGAGAGGATTTGTGCTTTACGGGGTAAATTTGGGGGTAGAGGATTTTTCTAGGTGGGGTAAGTTATTTTTTTTTGGGGGGGGGGGGTTGTGCTGAGGACATGTGTGGAAGGAGAGGATTTCAGGGGGGGGGGGTGGATTTGTACAGGGAGGAAGGAGGTTAATGCTCGATTATTGTTTTTGCTGGCACATTATCATACATCTTGGGTGGGGGGGTGCAATTTTGGCATGTTCACCCTGGGCTCTACATGACCTTGTCCCATCACTGGCTGAGACACTCGTGGACATCCCTGGACAGAGAGGGACCTCAGGTACTGTAAGTATTAGGGGGGCTGAGAAGGGCTGCTACACACAGAAAGCATTGAGATAAAAAACCTTCTGCCTTTACAACTCCTTTAATATTGGTTTGTGACTGATATTAACCAGTTGCCTACTGGCCACTTAACCACTTAAGCCCCAGACCATTTCGCTTGCCAAAGACCAGAGCATTTTTTGTGTCGATTTAACTGACAATTGCGTGGTCGTGTGACGTGGCTCCCAAACTTGTCCTTTTTTTCCCACAAACAGATATAAATCTGGTATTTGATCACCTCTGCGGTTTTTATTTTTTTGCGCTATAAACAAAAATAAAGCGACAATTTTGAAAAAAATTCAATATTTTTTACTTTTTGATTTAATAAATTTCCCCAAAAAATCTATAAAAATGTTTAATTTTCCTCAGTTTAGGCTGATACCTATTCTTCTACATATTTTTGGTAAAAAAAATCACAATAAGCATATATTGATTGGTTTGCGCAAAAGTTATAGCATCTACAAAATAGGGGATAGTTTTATGGCATTTTTTTTTTACTAGAAAAAAATCAGCGATTTTTATTGTGACTGCGACTTTATGGCGAACAGATCGGATACTTTTGACACATTTTTGGGACATTATCATTTTTACAGCGATCAATGCTATAAAAATGCACTAATTACTGTGAAAATGTCCCTGGCAGTGAACGGGGTAACCACTAGGTGGCGCTGAAGGGGTTAAGTGTGTCCTAGGGAGTGATTCTTACTGTTAGGGGCGTGGCTACGAGTGACACATCACTGATCGCTGTTCCCGATGAGAGGGAACAGACAATCAGTGACCGTGTCACTAGGCAGAACATGGAGATGCATGTTTACACTTGCCTCTTCCTGTTCTGCAACTCTGTGACCCAATCGCGGGACATCAAGTCTGTGGATCCCACGGTCACGGGGGTCGCGGCAGGGGTGCGCCTTTCTGCCGGCGGGAATTTCAATGTGACGTATATATACGTCACTTTGCTCAGCCGTGCCATTCTGCTGACGTAAATGTACAGGAGACTGTCGAGAATTGGTTAAACCCCCTTGCTGCTCAAGCCAATTTTTAGCTTTCGGTGCTGTCACACTTTAAATGACAATTGTGTGGTCATGCAACACTGTACCCAAATAATTTTTTTATTATTTTTTCACACAATAGTGCTTTCTTTTGGTGGTATTTAATCACTACTGGGGTTTTTATTTTTTGTCAAACAAAGACCAAGAATTTTTGGGGAAAAAAACAGTTTTCATAGTTTGCTATAAAATTTGGCAAACAGGTAATTGTTCTCCTTTATTGATGTGGCTGATGAGGCTGCACTAGGGATGAGCTTTGAGTTAGAGTCGAACATAAGTTCAAGTCGAACATTGGCTGTTCGATCGTTCACCAAATTTCGAACATTATGAGCCGTTTGCGCCAAATTCAAGTGGCACGTAACGGCCCATAATTCACTGCGTCATCGCAGTGCATTGCTGGCTGATGATTGGCCAAGCATGCACTATGACCCGCATGCTTTGGCCAATCACAGCCCTGTCAGCACAGAGAGACATGGTTGTCCAAAGGCATGGTGCCTCTGGCCAATCATAGCTCAGGAGGACTAAGTACACGCAACAATTCAGGTAGCTGCAGTCAGTGTATTTAGTATATATATATATATATGTAGCGCCCCCTTGCTTTTTGCATGGGCGCTATGTTAAAACTAGTTGAACTAGGAGAATTAAGTTGCTCCTAGTTGTGATTTGTTTGGTTTGCTGACCTATGTCATTCTGGAAGGGTCCACTGGCTCGGACTGCATTTTGGGGATGTCATTTCATCCTTGGCCGGCAGTGGGAGCCAGTGGGACTTCTGGCAGATGGAGTCTTCCTCAGCAGCCAATTAGAGAAGGTTTTTCCTCACTGGGCATGCTGGGGAGGGGTATATCTGGGACCTAGGTCGGGTCTTCTTCTTCACGTGTGCGGGGTCCCAGACTCGGGGCGCGGCATCCACCTTCAGGGTGTGCGCGTCCATAGACCCCACCGGCGCAGCCCGTCTGGCTAGGTTCCTGGGCCTTCCTCCTTCCTGAGTCTCAGCCAGAGACGAGAATCAAGGGACCTCAGTGACTTATTGGGTTCCTGAAGCGTAAGAGAATCTCAGACGGGAATTCTGTGTCCGGGATGCTGACAGGTATGCTTTGCTGTCACCCGGCGACTATTGCTGAGAAATGGGAGGATTCGCTCTGTTCTCACATTATGGGCCAGATTCACGAACACTTGCGCTGGAGTATTTGGATATTCCCTGCGTAACTGTGATGATGCGCCGTCGTTTCTATGTGCCCGTACCCAGCAAACTAGATGCGCCCAATAACGGGTCATTTGCGACCGGCGGAACGTTCCGACGCCAGAGTATCGTCAGCGCTTATTTTCGCTGGGCGCATCAGTCGCGCCCATTGATTTCCCCTGCAAATATGCAAATGAGGTATTTTTCCCAATTCACGAACGGATTAGCACCATACGCTGGCTACATGCGCCGCGCGTATCTGGTCCGTCCGGCGCAAAGTTATTTCTACAAAAGGCTGCTTTATCTTTACTCCAGACGGTCACAGGTCAGCAGGAGAGCAGCTACAGCAGCGTTACCGACGATAGGAGCTTGCTGAGCACCCCCACTTGCAAGGACAACACCTCTGTGTGCCAACATGCCAGGGGCAATTGTGGTCCTAGAACTACTGATGGGTCCCCCGGAACCAAGAAGGCGGCCACGTGAGAGGATATACCGCACTCGTATGAACCTCTTTGGCATGGGGGATGAGGAGGTGTATCGCCTCTTCAGATTCAGCCCTGATGCAATACTTGAACTAACCACAACCCTGCAGGGTGACATCACCAGCAAGACATACCGCTCACAAGCAGTGCAGCCACTGGTGAAGGTCCTGGCAACACTTCATTTCCTTGCCAGTGGATCATTCCAGCGTACAAGTGGAGTGGTGGCTGGGATGTCACAATCCTCCATAAGCAGATGTGTGCACCAGGTTGTCCCTGCAATCCTCAGACGCATGTCCAACCAGTTCATCAGACCCACCACTGAGGAGCTGCGGCAGAAGGCAATGACAGATTTCTACAACATTGCCAGATTCCCTCGCACTGTGGGGGCCATTGATTGCACACATGTGGCACTCCAGCCCCCCAGTGCCACAGAGCACATATACCGCAATCGGAAGCATTGGCACTCCATCAACGTACAGGTGATAGCTGATGCCCAACGCCTCATATGGCACGTCCGTGCCAAACACCCCGGGTCCAGCCATGACAGCTACATATACAATCAGAGCCCCATCCCAGCAGAATTTAACCAGAACATGTATGGGGACAGCTGGCTGGTTGGTGAGTGACAAGGGAGTCAGGCATGACTATCCCCTCCCGTGATGCACAACAGAAATCGCACATGCATGACTAACATTCTCCTGTCTTTTACCTTACAGGTGACTCTGCATATGCACTGGGACCCCATCTAATGACTCCTTTCCGGAACCCCCAAACCAGAGGAGAGAGAAAATACAATGAAGCACACATCAAAACCCGTGCAGTGGTGGAGCAAACATTTGGGCTCCTGAAGTCCCGTTTCCGCTGCCTGGATAAGTCCGGGGGGACCCTATTGTATTCCCCTACCTTTGTGTGTCAGATCATCGCTGCATGTTGCATACTACATAACTTTGCTATGAAAAAAGGCCTGCATATTGACATACGTGATGACCTGACCCCCGACCCACACAGCCCCCCCCTGCCAGAGGACACCCAGTCTGCTGATGGAAGAGCAGTCAGGAGGGTCCTCGCCGTAGGCATCTTTGGACACTAAACCAAAACATTAATCACACAGACAGTGCACGCGTGTACACCACTGATGTCCCTAGATCACACACACCACATGCACATCGCATTGGATTAGCCCAAGTCCAGCATGTAGGAGTTGGGAGCAGTAACGCCAGCGTCAAGGCCCCAATGATGTCACTGTCCATTCACACACCTTTCACACGTGATTCATTCAGCCGTGGGGTTAACTTCACCACCACGGCCGAGGGTGACACCCCTTACTTTCAGGAGTGCCACCCTCTCACATTCACACACCATTCACACTGTCCCCTGCACTCCTGACCGTGTGCAGTACAAAAATAAATTAATAATATCATATCCTGATAATTAAAAGAAACAAAATCTCATAACCTGAGAAAAAGAAAAAATAAACTCATGATCTGAGTATGTCCAAATCAAAAATATAAAACAAAAAAAAAAAAAGGCCTCATCGGGGATGCCGGGGGCTTCTTCTGGGGGCCCCTCTCTGGCTCCGCAGCTGCCTGGATGGAGTGGGTGGGGGTGGGGGGGCATCTGGAGGTGGCTGATCCCCAGGTGGGCCACTCCTGGCAGGTGTGGCCTGCGTGCCCTCCAAGGCCCTGGCTATCCGTCCAAGGTAGGAGTTGGTCTGGGCCTGCATCCGGAGCTGACGGGTGACCTGGTAGTGCTGGGCCCGCCGACTCAGCCTCCCCTGGTCCCGGATGGCAGCACTGTTGGCCTGGACGGCTGCAGTAAGGTGCCGAATATCCCCCTGCACCTCCCCCAAAGTGGTGACCACTGCAGCGCAATTACAGCTGACATCCTGCACTGCGTTGCTGAGGTTGGCAACGGAGCCCAGGCTGTCAGACACTTTCTCCAAGTGCACCGCTATGGCCCCCATCTGTTCCGTCTGCCTGGCGTGATCCCTCGCCAACTGGTCCTGTATACCATCAGACACCCCCCTGGTCTTCTGGGTCGCCTTCCTGGGGCCAGAAGATGGATGTCCTCGGGTGGAAGGAGTCGCCCTTGAGGGGCTTCCAAGGATGGGGGAGGGGACGACAGACGGCCCAGGAGAAGGGGAGGAGACAGACAACACTAATGAAAAGTCCTGCTCTGCCACAGCAGGATCCTCCACAACCACCTCGGCAGGTGTGGTGTGGCCACTCTCCTCCTCCACAACCTCTTCACCACCCAGTGGCTCAGGCACACGATGGCGTGGGGGGGATGGGGTGGAATGTACGCTGAACGATGATGGCCCAGCTCCGTCATCTGTAGATGACACAAAGCAGACACATGTTGGTGGTCCCACACACTTGGCACATGTACCCTCCCCCCCCCCAAATGCAAAACAACAAATAGGGGATTATAAAACACTTACCTGTCCTTGTGCCTTCCTCCACGGAGTCATAGCCTGCGACCCCCTCCACCTGCTCCCTCTCCAGGCAGCGAGCAACCACCTCCTCCTCTGCGGTCAGGGTGACAGGACATGGGGGACCACCACCTGTGCCCCTCTCATACCTCCTGATGGAGGCCACCTTGTCCCTCACCTTGCGCCGCAGGTCATTTATTTTTTTTTGTATGTCCCCAGCAGTCCGGGTGGAGTAGCCCAGGACATTGACCCTGGCAGCAATCGACTCCAGGATGCCCTGCTTCCTTTCCCGGCTGGTCTTCCGGCTTTTTTTGCCATGGAGAAATTCATTATCCCTCTCCATTGCCGAAATGATCACTGAGACCTCCTGGGCATTAAAATTCAGGTTCCTCCTCTCTCTGGGGGTAGCGGGAGCAGCCATCACAGCACAAAAGTATCTTCCCTGGGGTGGGGGGAAGCGGAACTACTTTTGCGCCGGAATGGCGTTTCCGCCAGCGCTTTTAAGCGCCCAGCGGAACGCATTGCGCTGACGTTTCCCAGGAAGTGGTGCCGACGGAAGTTGTGAGCATGCGCACAAGGGGGGCGAGTGGAGCCGCACTCACTGCGCATGCTCCGTGGATGATGCGCTGAACGTAAGCCTCTGCGCTGGGCTCCGCCCATCATTTACATATGATCACACCCACTTCCACTTGCGTCGGGTTACGCCAGCGCATTATCGTTACTCTGGCGCAAGTTTACGCGCAACTGCTATGTGAATTACAGGACTTGCGCTGAAAGGGTCTTCAGAGTAACGTAAATGAGAAGCGTTACTCCAGAGGAAAGATACTCTCATCTACCTGAATCTGGCCCTTAGTCTATACAAATTAACTGACTTGTGGCAGAGGCCTAGAACCGGGCTTGTGAGAGAGACCTGTTCCTCCCAGCCAAATTTAAGGTGGCGCCTCGGCTGCCAGGTCTGTGTGAGAGACACCTGTCTGGGGACACCTTACCCACTTAGTCTCATAGGAGTGGCGATGTGTGAAAATTGTGTTACTAAGGGCTGATCTGCCTTGTGAATATCCAGGCCTGACATCGAAAGTTTCTCTTCTCTCATTAACCTATTCTTCCTTCACCAAAGTTGATGTTGGCTAATGTTGGCCTGGAATTAAAGCATTGAGAAAATCTTTATTGACTGTGTGGACCTCCGTTTACTAATTGGTTCTTTGGTGCATCCCTAGACCAAACTGGGGTAACTTAATTTGCCGATCCCAAATTAAACCAGCGGCCCCTGAATGGGTTAGCGCTACATATGAATCCTAGGCGTTGTGTGTATGTGTATATATATATATATATATATATATATATATATATATATATATATACTGTATTAAGTTTAGCTATATCTCACTTCAGAGTGTTCCTGTTATTCTCACTGCAGTATATTAAGTCAGTGTACTGTATACTGGGCACAGTGTGCATGTAAATCTGACTGCAGACCATCCTTGTTCTCTTCCTTATAATACAGGCAGACAGTTAATTGAGCTAAGCTGCAGTATATTAAGTCAGTGTACTGTATACTGGGCACAGTGTGCAGGTAAAGCTGACTGTAGACCATCCCTGTTCTCTTCCTAATCATACAGGTAGGCAGTTGATTGAGCTAAGCTACAGTATATTAAGTCAGTGTACTGTATACTGGGCAAAGCTGACTGCAGGCCATTCCTTGTGTACCTATTCCAATACATCAAATAAAGTATGTCTGAAAGGCCAACAAGGAGAGGCAGACACTCACAGCACAATAAAAGTGGGCAAGCAGGCCCTGTGTCTAGAGGCAACAGTGCTTATCATGGACACGGTGCCTCCTCATCAGCACGTGGCCGTGGGGCACACTTGTCCTTTTTTTTGGCAGCTGACCGTGTTGAGCCGCAACATGCAGAAGATTTGGTAGAGTGGATGACAAAGCTGTCCTCATCCTCCTCATCCTCTGTCACCCGGGCTACCTTGGCTGGTAATGCAGATGCCAAAGCGGCCTATTCCATCAGCTCGAGGTCATCAGTTACTCCTTTCCTAGCCCCACCATTGTGCACAGAGGAGTCCCCCAAAGTGTTCGACCATAGTCTTGGGTACATGCTGGAGATGGATGTGCAGCATTTTGAAGGCTCCGATGATGGTACCCAGCTTAAGGAAGGCAGTGACGTGAGCCCAGACAGAGGGGGTGCCCAAGAAGGACAACAAACTGGCAGTCATGTTCCCCCAGCTGCAGCTAACTGCCAGGTTTGCTCCAGTGATGAGGAGGGAGGGGATGATGAGGTCAGCCAACCGTCTGCATCACACCGCAGAGCTCTGCATGTGCAGGGCGCTGCTGACTCTGAGCGTTTTTCCAAAAGTTCTTTGTTGTGGCATATGCTTGACCAGACATATGTCAACCTGCCATGCAGTCCGTTGGCAAGCGTACATAAAAGACCCACACCAAAGAACAAAGCAGACCTCTCCTTGCTCCTCATCAGCTGGGATCTCCAACTTCACTATACCTTCAGTCCTCTCAGAAACCTGCACTGAGAAGCATGAAGGGTTAGATTTAGGTGTGCCACTGCCAAGTACTTACAGGCAGTCTGCTATCGGTACACCAACGTCCGATTGTACCAGGCAAATTTCCCTGCCCCAGTTTCTTCACCGGCAAAAGAAATTCGCTCCCAGCCATTCACATGCCCAGTGGTTGAATGCTAGCTTGGCTAAATTGCTAGCGCTTCAACTTCTGCCTTTTCAGTTGGTAGACTCTGCCCTCTTACGTGAGTTTGTAGAATGTGCAGTACCTGAGTGGCAGGTTTTCAAGGAAGGCGATTTCAGCTCTCTACCGGCATGTAAAGGGCAATGTCTTGGCCTCGCTGGACAGGGCGGTCAGCGGTAAGGTGCATATTACCGCTGACTCATGGTCCAGCAGGCATGGACAGGGACGTTACCTATCTTTCACGGCACACTGGGTGACTCTGCTGGCAGCTGGGAAGGATGCAGGACAGGGTGCAGTAGTGTTGGAGGTTGTTCCGCCACCACGCCTCCAAAATGCTACAGTGTTTCTGACACACCTCTCTCCTCCACCCCCTTCCTCTTCTTCTTCCTCCACGGCCTCTTCTTCTGCTGATTTGTCCTCGGAATCAGTGGGCGTTCAAGGGGCTATGCAAGTACGCAGGCAAAAAGATGCCATGCAGTGCTTGAGCTGGTGTGCTTGGGGGACAGGAGCCACACTTGGGCAGAGATTCTGTCAGGTCTGCAGGGGCAGGTTCAGAGGTGGTTGACGCCATGCCAGCTTCATCCAGAAATGGTGGTTTGCGACAATTGCACCAATCTCCGACAGGGACAGCTGACCCATGTGCCCTGTTTGGCTTACGTCCTTAACTTGGTGGTGCAGCGGTTCTTGGGGAGGTACCCAGGCTTACAGGATGTCCTGAGGCAGGCCAGGAAGGTTTGTGTGCATTTCCGTCGGTTATATAATGCCAGTGCTCGACTGGCTGACCTGCAAAACGAATACAACCTGCCCAAGAACCACCTAACCTGTGACATGCCCACCAGGTGGAACTCAACCTTGGCCATGCTGCAGATGCTGCGCATGCAGCAGAGGGCCATTAATGAGTACATGTGGGACTATAGCACCAGGACAGGGTCAGGGGAGCTTGTCTTTTTTCTACGCCAGTGGGTCATGATCAGGGATGCATGCACTCCCCTGTCACCATTTGAGGATGTGAGCAGTGACAGTGCATGCATCAGTGATACTGTCCCTCTTGTCCACCTGTTGGAGCACACGCTGCATGGAATAATGGACAGGGCACTTGAGGCAGAACAGAGGGAGGAACAGGAGGACTTCCTTACCTCTCAAGGCCCCCTTTATCTATACAATGTTCCTGCGGGCCTACCAATCACACAGGAAGAGGACGAGGAGGAGGAGGAGGAGGAGGATGATTGTGTCTTCAAGGGATCATTTACAGTCCCCAAAAACCCATACTCTTGTACATGGCTGGGAGGAGGTGGATGCGGATCATGTCATCCTTAGTGACCGAATGCCTCAGCAAACCTACCCTGCATGGCCTTCCTGATCCTGCAAAGCCTGCGAAAGGATCCTCGTATTCATGGTATCAAGGAGAGGGATCCTTACTGGCTGGCAACCCTCCTTGATCCACGTTACAAGGGTAAGGTTGCAGACATTATCCAGCCATTGCAGAGGGAGCAAAAGATGAAACATCTTCGGGAGGCCTTGCAGAAAGGTTTGTGCAATGCGTTTCCAGAGCCTGGGAGGTTACAAATTCCTTGTCCTGGACAACATGTTGCTGAGGCTTCGGTCAGTCACAGAAGGAGCGGTGGAGAAGGCGGCCGTCTGACCAATGCATTCAGACAATTTTTTAGTCCGCAGCCCCAAGGTATGATCGGTTCCAGCAACAATCCACAGCGTCTGATTTACATAGTGAAGGAATACCTAGGGGCAAGATCAGACTTGGACACCTTTCCCACCAAAAATCCTCTGGGTTACTGGGTCTTGAGGATGGATCACTGGCCAGAGCTTGCACAGTATGCAATTGAGCTTCTGGCCTGTCCTGCATCAGCATGCTCTCGGAACGCGCATTCAGTGCTGCTGGAGGCTGTGTAACAGATCACAGTGCGCCTGTCCACCGACTCGGTCAATCAGCTGGCCTTCATAAAAATGAATCAGTCTTGGATCACCAGCTACCAAGCACCTGATGCTGATATAAGCAAATATTTTTTTTATAAATCTGAGATCCCTTCAAGACTGCCTATGCTGAGTGACTATCCTGTTTTGCAGAGTGACTATCCTTTTCCTCCTCAATGTTCATGTTGATAGCTTGTAAGAACATTTTTGGTTCTGGGCACCACCACCAGTAGCTAAAGCCCAATTTTTCTGCCACTGTTTAACAGGGGCGTGTAATTACAATTTTTGCTGCAATGCTTTGCAGCAGGACTCATTCCTGCACTCCAATTAGAGTATCTGTGAGGGGCTGCAGTGTTGTGGCACCAGCACCAGTGCCTAAGGCCCAATTTTTCTGCCTCTGTTCAACAGGGGCATGTAATTATAATTCTTGGTCTAATATTTCACAGCAGGACCCGTTCCTGCGCCCACCAAGAGTAAGGGCTCTTTCACGCGGGGCGGGTCAGTAATAATCTGCCCTGGGAACCTCCGCTTGCTCAGATGACAGGGCGGTCCCCGCACACTGTGCAGGGACTGGCCATGTTTTTTCTCCACTCTCCCCTATGGGGGTATCGGATGAATGCGGACCGTCTGTCCGTGTTCACCTGATCCGATCCGCCAGAAGTAGGTTTTTCATCCATCACGCTTCGGCAGTTCGGAGCGGGTCGAATGTCATCGGGCATGTCACTGCTGACATGCGAGGCTCCATAGAAGAGCACGGAACGCCCGTTCAGGTTCGCCTAAAAAACTGGCAGGCGGACCTGAACAGGCTGCCCGCGTGAAAGAGCCCTTACTGTCACACGTACATTATATCAGTTCAGTCACGTTTTTTTATCATCAGTTGTTGTCAGTAAACCTCAGTTTTCATCCTTTTTCACTTCAGTTTTTCATCCATTGTCATCTGTTTTTCATCCGTTGACATCTGTTTTTCATCCGTTGACATCTGTTTTTCATCCGTATAGGTTTTTTACTTTATTTAACCACTTAAGGACCGCCGCATGTACATTTACGTCGGCAGAATGGCACCGACAGGCACATCAACGTATATATACGTTGGTGCCTTGGGGGGGATCGGGGGTCCGATCGGACCCCCCCCCCGTACATGCGGCGGTCCGCGCGGCTGCAGGAGCGATCCGACAAGTGGGGGCGGCTATCCGTTTTCATCCGCCCCCTCCGGATCGCTCCCAGCCAATGCGCGCGCCCGCCCGCCCTGTCACTTCCTCCTCCTGTGTAAACACAGGAAGGAGGAAGCGACGTGATCTCTCCCTCGGCGTTTGTTTCAAGCGCCGCTGAGGAGAGATCACAACACACCAAGTAAGTCTGCACCAACAGCACACTTACACACAGACACAAACACATTTAACCCCCACGATCGCCCCCCCCCCCTCCCCCCTGTCACAGTGTCACTGAATGCAGTAATCATACATGTATGATTACTGTATTTAGTGTCAGTGTGACAGACAGTGTGACAGTCAGTCAGTGTTAGTGTCAGGGTAGCCCCCCCACCCCCCCCCAATAAAGTTTTAACCCCTTGATCACTGCCCTAGTTAACCCTTTCACTCCCTATTGCCAGCGTCACTAAGCGATCATTTTTCTGATCGCTGTATTAGTGTCGCTGTTCCCGCTAGGTAGCTAATTTTTTTTTAATGCGATTTTTTTTTTACTAAAGACATGTGGCTAAATAAATTTTGGCCTAAATGTTTGACTAAAATTTAGTTTATTGTTTTTTTATTATAACAAAAAGTAAAAAATATTGATTTTTTTTTTCAAAAATGTCGCTCTATTTTTGTATATAGCGCAAAAAATAAAAATCGCAGAGGCGATCAAATACCACCAAAAGAAAGCTCTATTTGTGGGAAAAAAAGGACGCGAATTTTGTTTGGGAGCCATGTCGCACGACCGCGCAATTGTCTGTTAAAGCGACGCAGTGCCGAATCGCAAAAACCCCTTGGGTCATTTGCCATTATTTGTCATGTTATCCTATTTGAGGAGACAAAAAAGCATGACCAGGAAGATTTCTGCGAGAAGACGCAGGTACTGAACACATCCCATGCTGCTCAAGAGGCCAACTGACTGTTTTTTTGCTCTGCACTATGCAGATCTGCGATGTTTCCAACAAAAAAAAAATTAATTTTACGCAAATGTCTGTACCATCGTTTTAATTATTGTTAGAAAAGTTGCATCCCCATTTGTAAAGGATGAACACGGATATGAGACGTTGTGTGCCTCCAGAGGAGCGACTTCTACTTACCCTGAGGTAAGCCAGCCAGCCTTTCTGCTTGATTATGTCCAGCGCAATGTAGGATTTCTTTCATCATTTCTTCTATCTACCTAGGTTTCTGGCATCTGGACTATCCTATACGTCCCTAAACCACAATTTTTTCTTGGGAACCTGTACAATTTCCGGAATTGTGCATGACACCTGTCAAGCAATATGGGAGGAGCTTCGGTGTTCTGCAATGCCTGTTCCAGATACATCCATGTGGCAGGAAATTGCAAATGGTTTTTGGAAAAAGACCCAATTCCCTAATTGTGTTGGAGCCCTGGATGGCAAACACATCTGAATTCAGATGCCTCCTGGTTCGGGCTCACAATATTTTAACTATAAGAAATACTTCTCCCTTGTGCTTATGCCAATCTGTGACAGTGATTATAAGTTTGTAGCTGTAGATATTGGGGCATATGGATGTACTGCAGACATAAGAGTGTTTACAGCATCACAAATGGGGAGAATACTACTTGAGGGCCACATGTGCTTGTAGCTGATGAGGCATTTGCACTTTCTCAGCATCTCCTAAGGCCTTATGCCAGGCACAGTCTAACCCCCCCCCCCCCCAAAAAAATGTAATTATCAGTTGAGTCGTGCAAGGTGCCTTATTGAATGCACCTTTGGCATTTTGACCAGCAAGTGGTGCATATTCCATACAACAATTCAACTGAGCCTGGAGAATGTCCAACTAGTTATATAAGCATGCTGTGTCCTCCATAATATTATACGTGAGAAAGAATGAATTACTGTTGAGGAAGAGGACAAGATCAATTTACCTTCTGTACGGTTTACCGGACTGTGACCCAACAATTCAGTTGTTACCATGCGTGATACGTTTGCAAACTATTTTATGTCCCCAGAAAGAGAGGTTCCGTGGCAGTATCAACATGTGTAAAAACACTCACCAGCCACTTTATTATGTGCACCTTGCTAGTATCATGTTTGACCCCCTTTTGGTACCCTGCATTATATTTGTTTTCCCACAGAAAATGGAAATGCAGTAGTTTAAACAAATACTACTTTTTCTCCTTAGCAGTATAGCAGTCTTGTGACTTCTATCAGTGTATGATAAAAGCTGATAGTTTTCATTCTCCTAGTGTTATCATCACTGACCCTATGAACATCACATTCTTTTGTATCTTTGTATCCCCCCGCTTTAACCTAGTCCCTTCATACATGGAGGTGGAAAAATCACTCCTGAGATGTGTGCAGTGCAAACTTGGTGGCCAACCCAAAACGGGGCAACTTAAAATGGGGATTCCTTAAAGGTCCTGATAATAAGGACTGGGGAAGTGGAATAGGGATTGGATGACTGGGAGGATTGCCATATAAAGTGGTCTGGGAACTGGAAGACTCATAGTTGGGTGCCACTTGGGCTGGGGGTACTACATTTTGGGCAGTGTTGGCTGGTGCACGGTGGTGATGGGGGATAATGCCTGGGTGGTATGGATGATGAAATGTAGGTGGTGGAGCTTGCTCACTATGGTATGGGCGTTGGTGAGGGCTAATGACTGGTGGTATGGGATCACCGGACATTGCAGCTCTTATGCAAACACCAGTAAAATTATAAATTGCCATTTGGACATTTTACGAGGAGTGGGGACTTTAAGAAGATGGTGGTACAAATTTCTCACAAAAGTAGCATCCTCGTTATTGGGGTCAGAAAATGGGTCGTTGGTATCAGCCCTTCGCATTCCCCTCATCTCCTCCATAAATGTCAACATGGCTCCATCCATGTCATGTTTTTTTTTGTTTTCCACGTCGTTTACTGCCTCTCGGTGCGGTATCTCCAACAGAACAAATCTGTGGGTTGAAACATTTATTGGCACATTTTATTTTGTCAACATTTCAACATGAGGCATTTTATATAGGATACTTACAGGCACACGTTGTCTTTGAACCGTGGCTGTTGCTGCCGATTGGGAAGGTGGGTATTCTTCGGGACCTGGCTGGTTATCTACAACTCCCATCAATTCCTCTGGCGCTTGCTGGGTATCCTCTGCATCCCTCTCCTCTTCTGTTTCAGAAATGTTGCTGGTGGTACTGTAAAATATTTGTTGATAGATGGATTACATGCATGTCAGTACAGAAGAGTTATTACAATACATAGATCCATGTGTGTGATTACTGTTGTGGTAAACCCTACAGACCACTTTTACCTATAATTAAGCCTAGATTGAGGCTTACCTATAGGTGCAAGAAATATCTCCTAAACTTACACGGTTTAGGAGATATTTGCAGAAAACATGCAGACAACTACGCCTGACTAAACGTGCCATTTCTAAAGACGATCGTGCCGTGACTGGTGGCTTCCACACACATGATGTCATCGCGGATATGGCCAATCACAGCCCCAGAGCCAGGAGTGATGGCGGCGACGAAGGAGGGTAACGAAGACCACTGCGGGGGCTTAGATCTCAGGTAAGTAATTCATAATGAGCTAGCATGCTGTGCATACTAGCTCATTATGCCTTTGTCTTGTAGGGTTCTTTTTTTTTTTTTGGATAGGGTTTACTTCCTATTTGGAGTTTACTAGGCCAACTAATTTAATATAGGGGATAAATAATTTATTTATTTACCTTCTTTAGTCCATCACACTTCTCAAAAATTCCAGGACCTCAAAAAAAGGCCTTTTTTTTTTTTTTGGACGATCCTGCTCCACTCCGACTCTCTGTAGCCTCCTCTTTAAGCTCCCGCCTATACCGATCTCTGGGGGATCGCCACCTGCATAGGAACAGTAGACACAATGAACTGATAGAACTCCAACATGACAATTACGCATACTATTTGAAACCCATATTTGGAATACAGTGGTTTTTAAAAACAGTTTTTGTCAGTTTTACCTATAGGTAAGCCTATGCTTACAATGCATACTAGCCCATTTTGGTTTTACTTTGCAGACAATCCACAACTTGTGGCAGGTGACATGGCAAGTGGACAATCCACAAATTGTGGCACGTGACGTGGCAGGTGACATGTCCTGGTGATGTGGCAAGTGGACAATCCACAACTTGTAGCAGGTGACGTGGCAAGTAACGTGGCTAGGTGACGTGGCAAGTGGACAATCCACAACTTGTGGCAGGTGATGTGGCCAGGTGACCTGGCAGGTGACGTGGCCAGGTGACGTGGCAAGTGGACAATCCACAACTTGTGGCAGGTGAAGTGACAGGTGACGTGGCAAGTGGACAATCCACAACTTGTGGCAGGTGACGTGGCAAGTGGACAATTCACAACTTGTGGCAGGTGACATGGCAAGTAACGTGGCTAGGTGATGTGGCAAGTGGACAATCCACAACTTGTGGCAGGTGACGTGGCAGGTGATGTGGCCAGATGACATTGCCAGGTGACGTGGCAAGTGGACAATCTATAACTTGTGGCAGGTGACGTGGCAAGTGGACAATCCACAACTTGTGGCAAGTGGACAATCCACAATTTGTGGCAGGTGACGTGCCAAGTGGACAATCCACAAATTGTGGCAGGCATATGGATGCTGACATATGGGTGGACTACAAGTTTAACCATGCCAACCCACCCCCCATCCCACAAACTGCTTACCACATATCCGATGCTGTTTATTGCTGAGCGACAACCAGTTCGGTGTGACCTCCTCAAAAATGTCTTCACACTTACTACTTATGGTGTTTCTGTCACTGTATTCTGTGCTTCTTTTGTCCCATAAAGCAGGCCTGACATGGACAAGGTTGATGAGCATTTCATGAGATAAATCTCTGGCCATTTCACTGTCTCTTCTCGCCAGGCACTAGGCAGCATGTGCTTACTAATAAGCATGTGACTTTCTTAAAGACCACTACCTGGCTCAAAGGGTAAATTGTAATGTATGCATATTGTATAATAATAATAATAATAATAATGCAAGTCTTATATAGCGCTGTCTTACCCTAACTTGCCAGGCAAGCTATGAAGCCAGACGAGCTTCTTGCCAGGCAAGCTTCTGAAGCCACAGCCGAAGCTGTAGCTCATCGGGTCTCGAGGCGCTTATATAGTAACATAGTCACTATTACCCAAATCAATGGTACTCATTTTACCGACCTCGGAAGGATTGAAGGCTGAGTGGACCCCGCCGGGATCGAACCTGTGACCCTGAGGGCTCAGGTGATCACAGATTGCTGCAACAGAGCATTAGCCTGCTGAGCCATCTTACCAGCTATTAAACATATTACATATTAATACGTATACATATTAAATTACATATTTTGCTGAAAAACGGATGTCAGCGGATCGGATGTTAACGGATTGTCCGCTAACATCCGTTTTTCGTCCGTTCCGTTTTTTAACGGAAGAAAAATAGGGTTTTCTTCCGTTCCAAAAACGGAGCTTAACAGAGACGGATGTTAACGGACGTTAGCGAATGCTCATCCGCTAACGTCCGCCAGGGCCACCATCAGGGGGGTACAGGCAGTACACCTGTAAGGGGCCCGGAGGTTCTCAGGGCCTCAGATGACAACGCCCCTCTTTTTTTATTTTTTATTTTATTTTTATAAAAAAAAATATTTTATATATATATATATATATATATATATATATATTTTAACCACCGGGCCTATTCTGGCACTTTTCTCCTTCATGTAAAAATCAAAAAATTAATCAGAACCCCCAAACATTATATATATATATTTTTTTAGCAGACACCTATTTTTTTTACAGGTTACTATATTTGAGTTACAGAGGAGATCTAGTGCTAGAATTGTTGCTGACACTCTAATGCACGCGATGATACCTCACATGTGGGGTTTGAACGGTGCTGACATATGTGGGCAGGGCTTGTATGCGTGTTTGCTTCTGTACGCGAGCGACCAGGACAAATAAATATTTTTACTTCTTTTTTTTTATTTTTACACTTTAAAAAAAAATTGATCACTTTTATTCCTATTACAAGGAATGTAAACATCCCTTGTAATAGGAATAGTGTGCGACAGGTCCTCTTTATGGAGAGATGTGGGGTCGATCAATAAGACCCCACATCTCTCCTCCAGGCTGGAAAGCATTAGATCGTGAAAAAAATTCACTGATCTAATGCATTCAGCCGCAATTGTGACTGTGTTTACATTCCGGGTACCGGGCGTGACGTCATAACGTCGCGCCCAGTCCTCCGACGGTCATAGAGATGACTGTGATCGTCTGGTCACCAGTCATCTCTATGGTTTTGCTGCGAACGCCGGCCGATTCGCTCTCCGGCCCCCCCCCCCCCCCCAATGGCACCGGAGAGCCCGGAGAAGCACCGGATGGTGGCGGGAGGGGGAGACGTCCCCTCCGGCCACCTATAAGAACGATCAAACAGCGGAACCGCTGCTTTGATCATTCTTATGGTGCACAGAATCACCGGCTGAAGACGGCGATATCTGAATGATGCCTGTGGCTGCAGGCATCACTCAGATATCCCCGCACAAAGTGGAGGACATCATATGACGTCCTAAGGTGAGCAAGTGGTTAAAGCACCAATTTTTTTTCTTTTATTTTTTTTTAGAGGACCGAAGGTCCCCAGGGGCCCCCAGGGCCCCAGATGGGAACCCCCCTTTATTTATTTATTTTTAATAAAAAAATATATTTAATATATTTTTATTTTATTTTTTTATTAAAGGGCCATTTTTTTTTTTATGGGTCTGGAGGTCCCCAGGGGCCCAGAGGTCCCCAGGGCCCCAGATGACAAGCCTCCCTTTTTTTTATAAAAATGTTTGTAGCCCTGTTGTGATTTTCAGCCATCTAAGAGGAAATATATATATATTGCAGCAGGTGGAGCCAGAGAGCACAGATTGTTCAGACTTTAGTACAGAGCAGATATATGGATACATTCCTACTGAGAGGAGCTGGAGGACTGGATTTCCCAGCAGGCTGTGAGAGAGGAAACAGGAGATGGATGGGTGGGATCTGCAGGGCAGCCTGAGCTGGGACAGGATGCAGAGAAGACAGACCTGCATCAGAGGGTGATTTAAGACGGCTTGTGTGAGAGCTGTGTGTTTGCCACTGAGACACAAGCTCTATTCAGTAGTGCTTGAAGAGACTGATGTTTGTCTACTGAAACAGGGATAGACTGTGTTTTAGCGATCGAACCGAGGCCTGGTCGATACAGCCACCGGAGTAACCCAGCCTGCACAACTGAGTGAGTGGAGCCAACGGAGCTGACGGAGATTATTGCCAGGTTCCCCAGACGGCCCTAGACGATCTGAGATGTCCTGCCGGAGGCTTTAAAAGACTGCATCCATTTCACAGACGTCGATCTGAGGAGAGAGGGACATTCGTTTTCGCAGACCATCATCCTCCTTTTCCCAAAGAGACACTGGAAGTGGTGAGCGGCCTTTGGCCATTGCAACAAGTGTATTTCCTACATCTGCCATACAGCCAGGGCCCAACGTCGGCTAGCCTAGGACAGTACTACTGGCCAGTAGTTTAGGGTGGGGTATATACTGCTAAGTGTATATATATATTACTGTTCATTGCATTCAATCTAAACGTATTATCTCATCCTGTTATTAGTTGTATTATATTAGAGTGGGGAGACGTTAAGGGCTTTTGTCCTATCCCACAGTCATTAAATCTGTTATAAAGCTTCACAAGGTGTGCTGGTGTGCTGTGGATTCATTGTTTGTGGTGTGTCACATAGGTGAGACAGAAGACCCGATAATTCAGCGGCTCCTTCGGGGGTGAGCGCTACACGTGGGGGCCTCGTCCGGGATTTCTTCTGATACCTCTCGCAAAGTGATAACCGCACAAACGAGCCAGCAATGGATCCAAACACTGCAGCAGAGTGGTGCAAAGAACAAAATGGCCAATTAGGGCTGAGTATAGTAATGGACATTCCTGCTGACAAATGGACAGAGGAACAGATCCGTCAAGCAGTAACTACACTAGCACCTGACCAGAAAGTGTTTGTAATAGACACAAAAATAGATCAAGAAGTCTCCCATACCTATGCCCTACTAGAATGGAAGAAAGGAGTCCCAACCTGCTTCCAGGGTGATAGCATCCAGCTAGCCGGAGAAGTTAAAGCACGGTTATTCCCTTTACTCACCTCAGCAAGTTGTTTGGAGGGACCAAGCCAGACCATGTCAGACACAGTGGGAGTAACTACCACTTCTGTACCAACCACTAACTACCCCCCAGCTTCCTTCTTCATGGACATAGGAAAACTGGTAGAGCGTTATAAAAATTTCCTCGCCATCTGTGAACTATGGCTACAGGAAGTTGAGAATTTTTTCTGGAGTGCAGCCTGTACCTCCTGGAGAAGAAGAGTATGAAACCTGGATGGAACAGGCTATGCAAGCACTGGAAGAATGGGATGTTCCAGAGGCTCAAAAGAAACAACGCATTACTGAAAGTCTGAAAGGCGTTGCAGCAGAAGCCATTTGAAATTCAGTCAGGAGTCTTGTACAGCATATGACTATCTTCGCATGCTACAAGATGAGTTTGGGCGCACAGAGAAAGCTACAGATCTAATCTTCCTATTTGAACACATGTTTCAACGGGAAAATGAGCAGCTTTCCGAGTATATTCAACGACTAAACAAAATGCGTTCTGATCCTATCTGGATCCAGTTGAAGACTTTACAAGGAGGGACCTCTTTGCGATACTCTGATCTCATTAAGATGGTAAGGGAGGAAGAGGCTATCCTAGAGGAGAAAAAGAAGGGCTCAGGATTTTCATTTCCTGCTGAGGTTCGAACGCTCAATGTGTCGAAAGGGAATTCAGAAATGGAGCAATTAAAGGCTCAAGTTTCCCAGCTGACGCAAATGCTAACCCTATTGTCTGCAGGTGTCAAGTCGCCCCTTGAAAAAGTCACTTCAGAACCAGTTCCTGAATCTACCACTCAGGTGGTGCCTATCAAACTGTCAAACATCTGCTATAATTGTGGAGGAGTGGGTCATTACCGAAGTACCTGTCCGAACCCATCAAATTCAAGGGGAAGTTATCTACCGGCGGGAAACTACAGAGGGCCCCAGTGAGGGAGCAAACTGGGTGCCCAACTACTGAAGACTGCTCTGATTCCCAGGATACCAATAAGAGGCCCAAGTCTTTACCCAGAGCCTCACCTGCTACGACAAAAAGATCCCCTCCCTTGGCGTCTGGTCCTGTGTTACAGGGAGGCAAGGCACACCCACAACCTAAACACCCGGTAGGGGGAAGAAAACAACCACCACGAGCTAGGAAGAGGGCTAGAGTGCAGCCGACTGGGTCTATGCCTTCTACTACTCCGAAGAAGTTCCCTGACAAGTTGATAGGCCCTTCACCCATTATCCCAGTTCAAGTAGGAGGGGTCTACACGAAGGCTCTCCTCGATTCAGGTGCTCAAGTAACACTGATTTACCGGGACTTCTACCAGAAGCATTTGAAGCATCTACCCCTGATGGAGTTAGAGGATCTCGAAATCTGGGGTATCGGGACTCAGAAGCTTCCATATGATGGGTGTCTACAAGTGAAGCTGGAGTTCAGTTCGGCAACTGTTGGACAACCAGGGGTCTGTGACGCCTTAGCCATTGTATGTCCCCGCCCACCAGGAGCTAATCGAAGTTCTATAATTGTAGGGACAAATACTGACTTGGTGAGACGCCTTATAACTCTATTAGTGACGGAAGAGAGTTCTACTTCAGAGGAGATGCACCCGATGTTGCGGCCAATCTACCAGCGGATTATTCAAGAACAGAGGGCCCCTGCAGAAGTGGGACGGCTTTGGAGATTAGAAAGAGCAGAGAAGGTCTTACAGCCAGGAGAAATGACTAGTTTCCGGGCCTCAGTCAAGTTGAATTGGTCACAACCAGGCCCCTATGTGGTCCTGGAAACTGATCCCGGAAATGTAAAGAGATCTGGAGTGGAATTGGTGCCTGAGATAATATCCACCAGAGCTCTACAGCGGGCCCGTGGGAGAGTCTCTGTAAGTGTATGCAATGTGTCAGACGCCCCAGTGACCTTGAAGGCACGGATGCCGATTGGACAAGTGGCCACTGCCACACCCCTCTCACCCACTGAATTGGTGGGGGGAGTAGACAGAGCGATCCCAGCTGAACGGTTCTATCCTAAAGATGCCCCTATCTCGCCCGAGTGGAAGAAGCGAATTCAGTCTCGGCTCCTCAAGTGGCAAGATTTATTCTCCAAGGATGAGTTTGATGTGGGGTGTGCTAGGAGCACTCAGCACCGCGTTCGCCTCCAAGATGACAAGCCCTTTCGAGAAAGGTCACGGCGAGTCCCATTGGGAGATCTAGATGACCTAAGGGAACAGCTGGCTGAATTGAAAAGGACCAGGATAATCCAAGAATTCAGGAGTCCTTATGCCTCACCCATTGTGGTAGTTCGCAAGAAAAACGGTTCCATACGTTTGTGCATAGACTACCGCACACTCAACCAAAGAACCATTCCCGACCAATACACTACTCCTCGAATAGAAGATGCCTTACAGTGTCTGTCTGGAGCAAAGTGGTTTAGTGTACTTGACCTGCGAAGTGGGTATTACCAGATACCCATGCATCCTGAAGATAAAGAGAAGACTGCTTTCATCTGTCCACTGGGATTCTTTGAGTTTAATAGAATGCCCCAAGGCCTCGCAGGAGCCCCAGCAACTTTCCAACGACTAATGGAAAAGACGGTGGGAGACATGCACCTAATTGAGGTACTAGTGTATCTGGATGGCCTAATAGTCTTCGGGAGAACACTGGAAGAACATGAGCAGCGGTTGGAAAAAGTCTTGAAGCGGCTGCATGAAGAAGGATTGAAACTTTTCTTGGAGAAGTGTCAATTCTGTCTGCCTTCAGTCACGTACTTGGGACATGTTGTTTCAGCAGAAGGCATATCAACTGATCCTAAGAAGTTGGAAGCTGTGGCTTCATGGCCGAGACCTCGTAACATTACTGAACTCCGGTCCTTCCTGGGATTCTGCTCATACTATAGAAGGTTCGTAGAGGGGTTTGCCAAGATAGCTCAGCCTCTGAACACACTTCAAAGAATGGAAGGAGCAGAAGATGAATCAATGCCCTTTGAGCCGGGTTCACCAGCCCACGGGCCTAGGAAGCCTCGTGAACCAATCCAGGAGGAATGGACTAACCAATGTGAAAGAGCTTTCCTCCAATTGAAAGGAAGTCTAACACAGGCTCCTGTCCTTGCCTACGCTGATCCTGCCAAGCCTTATGAACTACATGTGGATGCTAGTAGAGAAGGGCTAGGAGGAGTACTATACCAGGAATATGATGGCCTCCTTAAACCGGTGGCATATGTGAGTCGGGGTCTCACCCCTTCTGAGAAGAATTATCCCACTCACAAGTTGGAGTTCCTGGCCTTGAAGTGGACAGTGGTGGACAAACTAAAAGACTACCTGTACGGGGCCAATTTCGTGGTCAGAACTGACAACAATCCACTCACTTACATTCTCACTACGGCCAAACTGGATGCCACTGGGCACAGGTGGTTGGCTGCCCTGTCAGGGTTCAGCTTCAGCCTCAAATATCGCCCTGGGGCCAATAACCAAGACGCAGATGCCTTATCCAGAAGACCCTATAGCACAGGGGTCCCAGAAACAGAGTGGACTCATTTGACTCCAGATGGAGTTCAAGCCCTATGTCAAGGAGTGGAATGCCGAACCAAAGGAATGATTGGAGCAGAGGCCATAGGAGTCATGGCTGCCGGTGTCCCTAAAATGTATTGTAATCCTACACAGCTGAGGAGTGAGGGCCTGCCTACTTTCACGAAGAAGGACCTGAGAGTAGATCAGGATGAAGTTTACTTTGATCGGGTTAACTCTGAGAGCAATGAAAGCGGGCCAACGAGGGCTCCTACTAACTGATTCACCAAAAGAGGCTCGTCTGGTCCACAAAGAGTGGGAACGGTTGAAACTGTTAGACGGGGTGGTCTACCGAAGGGGCCCCTCGGATGACTTAGATGAAAAGCAGCAGTTGTTCCTCCCAGAGAAGCATAGAGAAAATGTGCTGAAAGCTTTGCATGATGACCATGGTCACTTAGGAGCAGAGAGAACTTTTAAACTGGTCCGAGACAGATTCTATTGGCCCTGCATGAGATCCGAAGTTGAAAGCTACTGCTATTCCTGTCTAAGATGTATCCAGAGGAAAACTTTACCTTCTAGGACTGCTCCAATGAGCCATCTACAGAGTCAAGGGCCTATGGACCTGGTGTGTATTGACTTCCTGTGCTTAGAGCCTGACACTAGTGGACAGGGAAATATCCTAGTGGTGACAGACCACTTTACCCGTTATGCTCAAGCTTTTCCAACCAAAGATCAACGTGCTCCTACTGTAGCCAAAGTCCTAGTAGAAAAGTTCTTCGTTCATTATGGTCTACCTCAGAGGATCCATTCTGATCAAGGCAGAGACTTTGAAAGTCGACTCATCAGGCAGCTCTTGGATCTATTGGGGATTCAGAAGTCAAGAACCTCTCCCTATCACCCCCAGGGTGATGCACAACCGGAGAGATTCAATCGGACTCTACTCAATATGTTGGGAACACTGTCGATCAGGGAGAAACAGCACTGGAGTCGGCATATCTCTACCATTGTGCATGCTTACAATAGCACAGAAAGTGATGTTACAGGATATTTACCGTACCGCCTCATGTTTGGAAGAGAAGCCCGATTACCAGTAGATTTAGCTTTTGGCCTCTCCCTTGACCAGACGTCTATTGCCTCTCACCAGGGTTATGTGGATAGACTGAGGAGAAACCTGGCTTCTGCATTTGAGAAGGCCCGTTTGACATCTGGGAGTAGAGAACAAAGAAACAAACGGAACTATGACTTGAGGGTTCGGGTACAGGATTTACAGCCAGGTGATCGAGTTCTATTAAGAAATTTGGGTGCTGATAGATGGAGTTCTCAGATCTACATCGTCTGTAAACAATTGCCTGGCCTGCTAGTGTACCAGATTCGACCAGAGGGAAAGACCAGGCCACTAAAGAATTGGCATCGGAATCATCTCCTAACTCTGAATGAAGCTGTGAGGGTACCAGATAGAGATGAGTCTCCTTCACCCATTCCATCCACTTCCCGTCAAGCACCTGCTACTCGGTCCCAACAGCCACTTTCTACAAGAGAAAGTGAGGACGACAGCGATGAGGAAGATGTGTGTCCAAGTTGGATGTGGCCATCTGAACCTATGGATGTTCATCCAACTATTATGACTCCTGAGCAGGATTTGAGCAATTTGAGACCAGATGCCCCTGAATTTGTGCCTCAAGCAAACGAGGATAATTCTGTACCCTCTCAAGTGGAAAGTCCCTTGCCGGAAACCTCGGTGCTAGAAGATGCCCCTGTTCAGCCAGTTGAACAGGAAACTGAATTCCCTCAGCTAACACAGCAAGTAGAAGAGGACTCAGCAGATGAAGGCCCATCCAGGTTTTTAGAATCAAGGTCCAAACGACTGGTGCGACCTCCTCAGAGACTCACTTATGACTCACCAGGGAACAGCACAGAAGAAGCTATCACTACTGTGCGCAGATCACCCGAGGTGTCCACCCTAACCACAGAGGTATCAAAGAACTTGTGTCCAATCCAGGCCATCAGCACACCTTGGTGGAGTGTTCCTCTGCCCACCCCACTTGCTAGACGTTGTCATAGACTGCATCTATCTATGCGCAGTAAAGGTATTCAAGTGGTCTAGTATAAACTTTATATGTGCCTTTTATACTGTATATATTGCCTGTAGAACTTACAAATACAGTTTACCCTTTGGGGGGGACCCCAAAGACTTTAAGTAGGGGGAGAATGTAGCCCTGTTGTGATTTTCAGCCATCTAAGAGGAAATATATATATATTGCAGCAGGTGGAGCCAGAGAGCACAGATTGTTCAGACTTCAGTACAGAGCAGATATATGGATACATTCCTACTGAGAGGAGCTGGAGGACTGGATTTCCCAGCAGGCTGTGAGAGAGGAAACAGGAGATGGATGGGTGGGATCTGCAGGGCAGCCTGAGCTAGGACAGGATGCAGAGAAGACAGACCTGCATCAGAGGGTGATTTAAGACGGCTTGTGTGAGAGCTGTGTGTTTGCCACTGAGACACAAGCTCTATTCAGTAGTGCTTGGAGAGACTGATGTTCGTCTACTGAAACAGGGATAGACTGTGTTTTAGCGATCGAACCGAGGCCTGGTCGATACAGCCACCGGAGTAACCCAGCCTGCACAACTGAGTGAGTGGAGCCAACGGAGCTGACGGAGATTATTGCCAGGTTCCCCAGACGGCCCTAGACGATCTGAGATGTCCTGCCGGTGGCTTTAAAAGACTGCATCCATTTCACAGACGTCGATCTGAGGAGAGAGGGACATTCGTTTTCGCAGACCATCATCCTCCTTTTCCCAAAGAGACACTGGAAGTGGTGAGCGGCCTTTGGCCATTGCAACAAGTGTATTTCCTACATCTGCCATACAGCCAGGGCCCCAACATCGGCTAGCCTAGGACAGTACTACTGGCCAGTAGTTTAGGGTGGGGTATATACTGCAGTGCTGAGTATATATATATATATTACTGTTCATTGCATTCAATCTAAACGTATTATCTCATCCTGTTATTAGTTGTATCATATTAGAGTGGGGAGACGTTAAGGGCTTTTGTCCTATCCCACAGTCATTAAATCTGTTATAAAGCTTCACAAGGTGTGCTGGTGTGCTGTGGATTCATTGTTTGTGGTGTGTCACAGAGGTGAGACAGAAGACCCGATAATTCAGCGGCTCCTTCGGGGGTGAGCGCTACATGTTTTAATTTTTTTATATTATTTTATTTATTTATTTTCCTTTTTATATATATATATATATATATATATTTTTTTATTAAAGGGCTCAGAGGTCCCCATGGCCCCATGTTATTTTTGTTTATATATTTTTTTTATTTTTTTTTATTAAAGGGCCCAGAGGTCCCCAGGGCCCTGGAAGGCAACCCCCCTTGTTTTTTTTTATAAATGTTTATTTATTATATATATATATATATATATATATATATATATATACATATTTTTATTTATTTTTTTATTAAAGGGCCCAGAGGTCCCGGATGGAAACCCCCCTTTTTTTGTAATTTCTTTTTCTAATTTTTTTTTTTAAAGGGCCCAGAGGTCCCCAGGGCCCCAGATGGCAACCACCCTTTTTAAAATATATATATATATATATATATACGGATGGCTACCCCATATATTTTCTTTATTTCTTCTTTTTTTTTGTAAAGGGCCCCCTGCTTCTTAATTCACGGCGTCCCCCCCCGCTTCTCCAGTTCAGGCGGCAGCACCCCCCCCCCCCCCGGTTATCCAGGGGGCCCATGCCTGAAGCTGTATAATGGGCCCCATAATTCCCATAGGAAAGCATTGCAGTCCGTTTTAATCCGTAAACGGACGTATAAAAAAACGGACGCACGTTTGAAAGGGCCCTAATAGTATTGTGGCAACACCAACACCTAAGGCCCACATTTTTGCAGAGTATATAGGGCAGGCCCCTACTTTCAAACGTCTGACTTACAAATCCCCAAGGTTTCTAAGACTTCATGGGGGTACAGTGGGTCAAAGCGGTCTGTTAATTGGATGCCTAGGTTTCACAGGGAGGCCGAGGCCCATGTAAAGGGGAACACTTTTTTTCGTTTCTGTCTTAAAATTTTGCAAAGAAGTAATTTTTCTTCATAAATTTGGGCAAAAATTTTAACTGCATACATATCTTTAGTAAAAATAACCAACATTTGTGTATATTATTTGGTCTCTGTGAAAGTTATAGAATCTACAAGCTATGGTGCAAATCATTGAAAATTGATCACATCTGATCAAACCTGATGTATTGATGGCCTATAGTGAGACACTGGGGTAGATTCATGTAGCAATTACTCCGGCGTTTTTAGAGATATGCGGCATAACTGTTATTTTGCGCCGTCGGATCAATGCGCCGTACCTACTATACCAGATCCGCCTTCAAATCGGCTACTTTTTTCCGGCGTAACTTTTCCACGCCGGCGTGTCTTTGGCGCATCTTTACGCGGGACAGATCAACCGTTCCCATGGATTATCTATTCAAATATGCAAATGAGGGAGAACCGCCAATTCAGAAACGCACGTTTCTCTGGCGCCGGCGTAACCCGGTGCGCGTAACTGCAATTTTATGCGGAAAGTCACCCCTCATAAAGCAGGGGTAACTTTGCACAGGAGTTGAACAGATCAGCTGGAGAGCAGCTAAAGCAACACTGTTACAGACAAATTGAGCTAAAACACTTGCTGGACAACACATCTGTCTGCCAACATGCCAGGGGCAGCCTTGCTCATAGCCCTACAGCGTCGACGTGCACGTAAGAGGGCACGGGAGAGGATATTCTGCACGCGCATTGACGTGTTTGGCATGAGTGAATTGGAGGTGTTTCGCCTATTCAGATTCAGCCCTGAAGCCATCCTGGAACTACCACAAGCCTGCAGGATGACATCACCAGCCAGACACAGCGCTCACAAGCAGTGCAGCCACTGGTGAAGGTACTGGCAACGCTCCATGTCCTTGCCAGTGGATCATTCCAGCGTACAAGTGGAGTGGTGGCTGGGATGTCACAGTCCACCATGAGCAGATGTGTGCACCAGGTTGTCCCCGCAATCCTCAGACGCATGGCCAACCAAATTATCAAACCCACCACTGAGGACCTGCGGAGGAAGGCAATGACAGATTTTTACAACCTTGCCAGATTCCCTCGCACTGTGGGGGCCATTGATTGCACACATGTGGCACTACGGCCCCCCCGGGACACAGAGCACATATACTGCAATCGGAAGCATTGGCATTCCATCAATGTACAGGTGATAGTCGATGCCCAAGGCCTCATATGGCACGTCCGTGCCAAGGACCCCGGGTCCAGCCATGACAGCTACATATACCGTCAAAGCACCATCTCCACAGAATTTGAACAGAACGTGTATGGGGACAGCTGGCTGGTTGGTGAGTGACATGGGTGGCAGGCATGACTATCCCCTCCCGTGATGCACACCGCACAACAGGCACATGCACTATTAACATCCTCCTGTCTTTTCATTACTAGGTGACGCGGCATATGCACTGGGACCCCATCTCATGACTCCATTCCGGGATCCCCAAACCAGAGGAGAGCAAAGATACAATGAAGCACACATCAAAACCCGTGCAGTGGTGGAGTGCACCTTTGGCCTCCTGAAGTCACGTTTCCGATGCCTGGATAAGTCTGGGGGTACCCTGTTGTATTCCCCAAACTTTGTGTGCCAGATCATTGGGGCATGTTGCATGCTGCACAACTTTGCCGTGAGAACCACACAGTCCCCCCTTGCCCGAGGGTCCCCCGTCTGCTGAGGGAAGAGCAGTCAGGAGGGTCCTTGTGGTTGGCTACTTTTCACGTTAAACACACACATTAATCATGGCACAATGAGCATGCATGCATGCACACCACTGTGATCCCTAACACACACACCACATCCACATCAAATTGGATTAGACCCAAGTACACCACATGGGACTTGGGAGCAGCAACGCCACACCACGGCTCCAATTATGTTGCTGTACATTCATACACCATTCACACGTGTCGTGGTGATAATTTCTCACCAACGACTGAGGGTGACACCCCTTAATGGCAGGAGTGTCACCCCCACACATTCACACCTCATTCACACTGTAGCCTGCACTCCTCACCGTGTGCAGGGAGATAAACAAAAATAAAACTCATAATCTGAGTATCAAAAATAATTTTTCAAAAATCAACGGCCCTTCTTGTACCTAGGCTCCTGGAGCGCAGTTGCCTGGGGCGAGCCACAGGTGGGGGGGCTGGGGGGGCAGGTGGTTAAACCTCAACCAGTCTCTCCCTGGCTGCCTGGCTGCCCTCCATTGCCACGGCTAGCCGGTGGAGGTACGTATTGGTGGCAGCCTGCATCCGCAGCCGGCGGGTAGTATTGCTGAGCTGCTGTCGCCGTGTCTGCCTCCCCTCCTCACGGACAGCAGCTGCCAGGCTCCGGACCTCGGAGACCAGGTCAGATGTGGTGGTCTGCAGGTCCACCAGGCAGGACAGAAGGGCTGCCCCGTTCCCCACAACGTCCTGCAGACTATCGTTGATAGCAGTATTCTGGCCAGGCTATCTGCCACCCGATGGAGATCCCCCGCAAGAGAACCAATATGGCGGGTCTGTCTTGTCTGGTCCCTTGCCAGGTGATCTTCAAAATCATCAGGGACTCCTCTGGTTTTCCTCGTTGCCTTCCTAGAGGCCTGAGAGGCTGGAGGACGGGTGTAGGGGAGGTCCCTTGAGGGGGAATCCCTGGAGGGGATGGTGTCCCTTGAGGGGGAATCCCTGGAGGGGATGGTGTCCCTTGAGGGGGAATCTTGCAGGGGGGGGTGGTTTGGGAGTGGCCAGGTATGGGGGTCTCATCCAGAATATAAACAGCAGCCTCTTCTACCCCAACGTGCTCCTCCTCAACCTCCTCAAGCACTGTTGTAGGGGCGATCTCCAGCATGGATGGGGTGCTTCGCCCTGCATCAACTGACGGGCCAGCTCCATCCTGCACATCTGTGGATGACACAAAACAAACACATGTTGGAGGAGCCACACACTTGTCACATGTATCCCCCCCCCACCCATGCAACACACCACATAGCAGATAAAACAGACTTACCTGACCTCAAAGGCTGATCCCCTGATTCATAGCCAGGAAGACCCTCCACCAGCTCCCTATCCAGCAACCTGGCCACCACCATGTCCTCTGCAGTCAGGGTAATTCTTGTGGCTGGTCCTCCACCTGTGGCACTGGCATGCTTTCTCATTGCCACAAGTTTATCTTTGACCAGTCTCCGCATATCATTAATTTTTTTGCGGCTATGCTTGGGCTCCCTCTCCGCAACACCAACAACATTCACCTGCCTGGTGATTTCCGCATAAATGCGTGTCTTCTCCGCTTTGCCAGTGTGGGCACTCTGTGGCCCATAGAGGCGGGACCCATGTTGGGAGAGCGCATCCGTTATCACAGCCTTCTCCTGATGGCTGAAGTTGAACATTCTGCGGTCACCGGCAGTGTCTGGTGCAGCCATCCTAAATACAAAAGCCCTGGCAATTCTTAAAAAATGCTGGTCACGTTTTGCAAGGTGGCGCTTCTGTGTGCGTATTTATGCACTAATAGGAAGTGGTGCGGCGGATCTTGGTGGTGACGTCGCGCCGTACTGCACATGTGCACAGGAGCCCGACAGCCAGGTGCCATCAGTGCACATGCGCCGTTTAAGATACACCGTACGGATCTCTCTGCGCCACTGTCAGACCATCATTTGCATGTGGTGACGCCCACTTCCAGTTCCGCCGCCTTACGCCGTCGAAAACCAGCTACGCCGGTGAGTGAAAAAATGACGAATACAGTAAATGCCTCTCCGCACGGGTACGGCGTAGCGGAAAAAAGATGCGCCACGCCGGAGCAACGATGCGCCATTTTACATGAATCTACCCCACTGTTTTTTGGTTTTTTTTTACACAAAATTGTCATAATAACCAGTTAGTTCTCTCACACAGCACATGCATACTTACAATGACACCCCAAAATACATTCTGCTACTCCTCCTGGATATAGCGATACCACATGTGTAAGACATTTATTCAGCCTGGCCACATACAGAGGCCCAACATGCAAGTAGGCGTTCTAGGAGCAGAAATTACACATCTCTTTTTATGACAACCTATCACACTTTTGAAGGCCCTGAAGCACCAGAACAATGCAAAGATCCACAAAATTACCCCATTTTGGAAAGCTAACACCCCAACGTTTAATCTATGAGGCATAATAAGTCTTTTGAATGGATTTTTTTTTCCAGACGTTTTTGGAAAATGTGGAAAAAAATAAAACGCATTTTTTTTACACAAAATTGCCCATTTATAAGATATTTCTAACACACAGCATGTACATGAAAAAAATGACACCCCAAAATACATTCTGCTACTCCTGCTGAGTATGGCGATACCACATGTGTGAGACTTTTACACAGAGGCCCAACATTGAAGTAGCACCTTCAGGCGTTCTACAAGCATAAAATACACATCTAATTTCTAAACCACCTATTACATTTTTGAAGACCCTGGAGCACCAGTGTTAAGACCTGCAGTGGTTAGGGTACTGCGGCCTTCTTTCCATCTCCCAATCGCCGAGCATATTATCGCTATCATAGAAGGTAGAGGGATAGTGGAGATGAATGCAGTTTCCAAGATGATTCTTCCGAATGGTTAGACCCGGTCGACGCCTGGGGCACTTCCCGTTAGGCAAACAGGAAATGGGGTAGAAATTTCTCCCATTGACCGCAGGACTCTGTGAACGCTGTGAGCATCTGCTTAAGCGTGTCATTGAATCGTTCACAAAGGCCGTGGGTCTGGGGGTGGTAGGGGAAGCTAAATAACGGTTTCACCCCACAGCTCTGCCATAACTGTTGTGTGACAGTTGCCATTGTTAGGAATTTATCTCTTCTATAGGACCAGCCAGGTAGATTTCAGGGTTCAATGAAGAAAGAAGTCCTCAGCTCTCAGGCCTGGAGACTTTTCAAATAACGACACAGGAAACAAGCAGGATGTGCCATATGAAAAGTCTGATTTACTAAATGCACATTGCTGACCTTTATAAGTCAGAAACTGATGAGTGCGTGATTTTCTTACAATGCGCACGCATGGATTTACATAAGTATTTAAGTAAATCATTTGCTTTAGTTATTACCTCATTTCATTTACCATATAGATGTGAACTCGAAAACCTATATTTATGAGCTTATACAACATTGTACTAGTATGTTATCTTAAGTCAATATAAGCTTAATACAAAGTCCACAGATAATGACTTAGGTAACAGATTTTTCTGCATCTTAGCAGATTTGAGACATTGTGTAAGCTGTTATTTAATCCAAAAATGACATGGCATATATAAGCCTAAGATGTAGGTGGGCATACTATATTTAATATTAAACCTAAGATGGAGGTGGGCGTGCTATATTCATTACAATCCCCCTCTTTGAGACAATATATGTCTCACAGTTATATAATATTTCTTCTATCATTATACATACTTAGATAAATCCTATTCGCAGCAGCAGGATCAGGGGTTCGGGATGCCTTGGCAATTATGCTCTTTCACGATGCTTAAGGGGGTATCTGGGATGTATACTGGCCTCTAGTAGGTGTCTTCCCTTATCATCCCCCAACACACCCATTATAGGGATCAGTGATGCAAGGTAACACCATCCCTGAGGGTCCATGGGAATCCATGGATGACATGTTTTCCCACAACAGATATAAATACTATTTCCTAAAGCTGGGGTTGTTTGTTAAATATTGTCATCATTTCATCAGAAAGACTGGAAAAGGTTAAACTTGACAATAATTTTCCTACTGTGGAAGTTGAACTAGAGTTAAGAAAGTCCATTAGAGTGGTGTTTAGGGCAGGCTCTGAAGTGTGAAAGAAAGGGCTTTCAATTGAAGTCATTGAAAAGTTAATTTTAGCTTGTTGGCAAACTTCAGCTCCCCTTGTGGCGTTCCCCAACCTAAAACACCAGTCTGGGAAATAACTTCTTTATAGATCAACATTATCAGTACCCTATTGCGGGGTCACTACCCTATCTTCTCTACTTAGTATGACACCAAAGGGTCCACAGTACTACTTCACATCTATGTGGAGCAAAGTTCTTCTTAGGGTGTATGTGGATACATATCTTTACTCATTCATATCACCCATCTTGGCATCATACAAATCTACTAATCTGACAATCTGATAACACTCTATCTCTTCCCTGGGGTCATCTTCCTCAGTTCTAATTGCCACTCTAGTAATAATTGTATTTTAGCAATAATAGAGCATTTGTGATATTTAAAGGTACAGTCATATCCAATATTTTTCATATCCTGATTTCTGTGCATAGGCATATTTAAACTTCAATAATAACATTTTATCTGTAAAACTTTCTGAGTTTTCATTTCTCTTGTGCCTGTCATGTGTATTACTCATATTATTCTGTTGTAGAGTGTTAGAGGCTCCACAAATACTTTTTATGTGTCCCAAATCTTCAGGATGATAAATACAGTTAGTTGTCAGCCAAATTGGCAGGAACACGATCAGGGCAGTCAAGAATAAGAGGCACAAGGCCTTCCCAGAAGTCTGTGGTGAAATAAGCGACGTCATCTTCTTCAGAGACTTTTTTCCACCTGCTTCACTCGCTGTTCGAGGATTTGTATCACTTTCTTCACCTCCTTTATCCTTGGCTTGCTTCTTAGGTGTTTGGTTCACCTTCTTCACACGACTGGCATGGATCCAGGCCTGTTGTCCCTCTACCAGAATAGCTGTTCGGGTAACCGCGATCACTGTAGTTGGAGGTCCAAATGGATACTCTTCCTTCTTGGTACGCTTCAGTTGCTGGACCACTACGACATCTCCGACCCGAAAGGGATGAGTTGGTTTCTGTGAAGAAGATGGAGAGGTGCGAGCAACATTCCTTTCAACTTGATCTAAAGTTTCAATAAGTCTTTTTACATATTCCTCCTGAATAAGATCTAGGTCCCCTCTTTCTAACATAAGTGGCTGTCTAGCCCATGGGGTGGGGAATGGTCTACCCATTAAGAATTCAAAAGGAGAGTATCCTGTCTTTTTAGAGGGTGTCATTCTTACCTCGGCTATTATAGCTGGTAGGACCTTCTTCCAATTTGCATACGTACCTCCAGTGGCCTTCCTGATCTTATCTTTAAGCGTTCTATTCATTCTACCTGAACTCTGGGGGTGGTAAGGAATATGAAACTTCCATTCTATTTTTAGTGTTTTTACTAGATCTTGACAAACTTTGGCCACAAATGCAGGGCCATTGTCTGAGTTGATCTGAAATGGGCATCCCCATCTGGGAATGATTTCCTGTGTGAGAATTTTTACTACTGTTCGTGCATCTTACTTTGTTGTTACAAACACTTCTATCCATCTTGAGAACATGTCCACTATTACTAGCAAATATTCCTGTCTTTTACCTAGTTTGGGCATGTGTGTAAAATCAATTTGTAAATGAGTGAATGGTGTAGATGGATATATCAGATGTTCATGTTTTGCCTTGTGAGGGTTCCTGGGATTATTCCGAATGCATGTGATGCATCTGGAAACATATGCTTTAACGAGAGAGGGAAGACCTGGAATGTAAAAATCCTTATCCAAAAGTTCACATGTGACTTTCCAACCTCTGTGACCTATGCCATGGTATTGTGAAATAAAAATGGGTGCGCTGGCTACAGGGATACATGGTCTCCCCTCTTGGCAGACAAGGCCAGTTTCTGGGCTTGTCTGCACACCTATTTTGTTCCATTGCTGTATGTCTTGGTCTGTGGTGTATGCTTGGAAGTCATGCAATGTTTGATCTAGGAGTGGGATTTCAGGTGAGAGCAATGGCATTTGGATGTCTGCTGGCTGTGTGGATGCTGTTTCTCTTGCTTTGTCAGCTAAGGCATTGTCTTTGGCTATGTCATCTTGTTGCACTGTATGTGCCCTACAGTGTAGTGTGGTTGTATGTCCTAGAGTAAATGATGTAGCCATTTCCACCACCATCACACAGGATACCAGCGCTGCTCTGAGACACGCCAGCATGCCCTGTACTGGCATAGGCACAACCCTTGGGGGAAAAATAATAGGGCGCAGTTTGCCTCCATGCTCCTGTGCCAGGACCCCCACCATAGTTTTACAGTTGTCCCTTGCAAATAGGTGTAACCCTTTGCTATACTCAGAGGTCAAGACCAGGAGCTGCTATCATAGTTGTGAGGTATACAAAAGCATTAAACATGTCATACAATCTAGCATGTCAGTACCTGTGGTTTGTCTCAAAATGTTATCATAGTACAGTCAGGTATCCATTGGCAGCAGTCATGCCAATAATGACAAGAAAGGACAGCATATCCTTCTTGGTCTGTGGGGGGGCTAGACCCACGGAGAGCCGCAGCTCATGACTGACTTTCCTTTCACCTTTTGTGAGTACAAAACCAAGGTATACAACAGTTTCCTGACACCATTGAAGTTTCTTTTTGGAAACTTTGTGACCATTGTCTGCTAACCAATTTAACAGATCTAAACCATCATTTTTACATGCTACCTGGCTTGCGTTACATATTAATCAACATATTGGAGTAGGACAGAACAATGGCAGGGAGTCCAGGACCGCAATGTGGCCTGGAGCACAACTGAGTAGACTACAAGGGAGTCCACATAACCCTAGGGCATTCTACACCATGTCATCTGGCAAAAATGTTTTAAAAAAAAACAGAAAGCAAGGATTGGCTGTGTCTCCTCATCCACAAGGACGCTAAAAATATATATTTGTTAAATCAATCACAGAAAAATACTCTGCATCGGGTGGTATGGAGATAATAGAATGATTGGCACATCAGTCACTATAGGTGCACACCAGGTTATTTACAGCTTGAAGGTCTTAAACAAATCTATAACTGCCACCCTGCCTGATAATGGGCACTCACAGCTTTCTCTCGTATTACATCAAAACATCCTGCTGCTTCTTTCTGTATTAAAACTTCCTGAAATTGGTCAATCGTCTCTGTGGTCCAATCAGATATCATCTGTTTGACCATCAAGGCGAACTGGGGTTTTAGATTATTCATATAAGTTTGAATAAACAAAGCTCCCACATCAGTAGCTGTAGCTAATCCAGCTTCTGTTGTCCAATTTTCATGAAATCTTTTCCAGAACTCAACTACATTCTCTTCTGTGTGTAATTTCTACCCTTACATGCCTTTTTTTAAGTAAGTTAAAGTACCTCCTGCAGAGGCGGTGTGTTTGGGGCAATGTTTCATTATCCTATCTATGTTTCTGGTCATAATCGTTCTTACTTAAACCTTTGGTGGGATTTTCCTGTTTCATATTTTCCCTCGGGAACCAATATGGGGCATATATTAACCAATTACCTGCTCCCTTTTCCATATAATCCATATCCCATTTAGGGTCCCCGGGGTACCAAGGGAAAGCTCTCTTATCTCCTAAACACAATCCTTTGACCATGTCTATGTGGAATTCTGTATTGCTACCATTTTGAGGGAACGGGTCTACACTGTGTAAGGCTGTGGTCCATTGCGCTAAATTTGAAACCCATGGGTCTATAAGTTCATAATTAGTACCACAAATTCTAGCTACAAAATCCTTACACATTTCTCCTGGGTTGGGTGAAAAAAGGGGAGGACATTCTTTACCTTGTTTCTGACCCATATTGATAGTGGGAGAAGACTGACTTACCACACAGTCTTCTGATCCACACAACAAATTATTCTTATACTTCTATGCGACAGAAAGAAAAAGCAAAAGATTGTGAGCTTGTTTGGATCTCTTTCCTCATTAACCCCTTAATTTTCCTTCCCAAAAGGAATGTCTATGCAGTACTGCTTATCTTTTGTGGGTTTACCAAAAACCCTTCTATGTGGGGTTACCAAAACCCTCCTATGGGTTTACCAAAAACCCTGGGTTTACCAAAAACCCTTCTATTAACCTCCTGGCGTGGTTCTTATCCCCTACTAATTTTATGGTTCTAAAAAAGCTTTAATCAGAGCTGAGGCAAGAAAATATTCAGTCAATACAGACAAAAAGGTTCCTTACCTCAGTCGATTTCAGCTTATCGGACGAGCCCCCATTTTCTGTTAGGAATTTATCTCTTCTATAGGACCAGCCAGGTAGATTTCAGGGTTCAATGAAGAAAGAAGTCCTCAGCTCTCAGGCCTGGAGACTTTTCAAATAACGACACAGGAAACAAGCAGGATGTGCCATATGAAAAGTCTGATTTACTGAATGCACATTGCTGACCTTTATAAGTCAGAAACTGATGAGTGCGTGATTTTCTTACAATGCGCACGCATGGATTTACATAAGTATTTAAGTAAATCATTTGCTTTAGTTATTACCTCATTTCATTTACCATATAGATGTGAACTCGAAAACCTATATTTATGAGCTTATACAACATTGTACTAGTATGTTATCTTAAGTCAATATAAGCTTAATACAAAGTCCACAGATAATGACTTAGGTAACAGATTTTTCTGCATCTTAGCAGATTTGAGACATTGTGTAAGCTGTTATTTAATCCAAAAATGACATGGCATATATAAGCCTAAGATGTAGGTGGGCATACTATATTTAATATTAAACCTAAGATGGAGGTGGGCGTGCTATATTCATTACAATCATGAACTGGGTTCCCTGATCTGAGAGTATTTCCCGGGGGAATCCTACTCGAGAAAAGATCCTGACTAGAGCTTCTGCTACCGTCTCCGCCTCAATGTTGGGGAGCGCCACTGCCTCAGGGTACCTGGTGGCATAGTCCACCAGGGTGAGGATGTAGCGCCTTCCGGAGGGGCTGGGTTTGTTGAGGGGCCCTATCAGGTTTACTGCCACTCTGGAGAATGGTTCCTCTATTATAGGTAGGGACTGTAACTTGGCCTTGGGGTGGTCCCCCCCCGTTTCCCAATCCTTTGAGACGTGTCACATGTCCTGCAGTACGTCTGCAAGTCTTTTGATATCGCTGGACAGAAGAACGTCTGGGTAAGGCGATCCTTAGTTTTCTTGATACCCAGATACCCTAGCGGGTAGCCACGACTAAGCACTGATCGAGTGCGAAACGCGTCGGCTGTCCTGTTTTCTGTGATTGCTGTGACTGTACATGTTTTTGGATTTACAATAAAGACAACTTTTTTCGTTTGAAAATCCTTGGAGTGTGGCCGTCCTTCCCTCTTTTCTTCATCATCACAGATAACCTAGCGGGATATGATGGCTGAGCTTTAGAAGCTCTGCCCTGTATTAGCGGGGTACAACTAGCTGTCTTTTTAAAACTTGGGCTGCCCCACTTCCCACTCCCCCTGTGACCCTATATGTCCCAGTGGAAGTTCTCTTGAGCATTACCTTCCTTATTGGTACCTACGGCCTTCCTGTACCTGCTAAGGTGGGATCTGACTGCTGGGCTTGGCCAAAATCTTGTGGAGTGCCCCAGAAGGGGATAGGGTCAGGGCATATTACAGGGTTTTCGGTTCCTACCTGGGGTTCCTCAGAGTGCGTCTGTCCAGCTCGGCGTGCTTGCGCCTTGGTAGTCACAGGGCAGGTTCCAGCAGGATCTGGGATAAGCAGCTGTGAAGTTAGGCACCCCAAATCGTTCCCCAACAATACTTCCGCAGGTAGGCCCGACATAATGCCTACTTCCATCTGCTTGGCTCCGGTGCCCCAATTTAGCTGCACTTGGGCTGTGGCGGGTTTGTGGATGGCGCCTCCTTACCACTCTTACTGCAACAGTCCTGTTGGTGCGCGTCTTCGCAGATACGGTGTGAGGTTGCACCAGAGTAAGGGTGGCCCCAGAGTCTCGTAGTGCCTCAGCCTCCTTTCCATCTACTGTGACCCATTGTCTATGGTGCACCTGGTTGTCCCCCTCGGCTTGTGCTAGGTTCACCTCATGTAGTACAGTCCATTGCTCAGATTCAGGGCTGTAGTCTTCCAGCGGCTCATGCTGATAGTGATGGGCGGATGCCCTCGGTTGGTGGTGGCCGCTCCCAATTGCCTCTGCTCCGCTGAGGGAGCCTTGTATCCAGTTTTGGGCCGCTCGATACATCCTAAAAGCCCATTCGGTGTAGAAGTCTCGGCCCCCTTTCCGTAATGCCCAAAACTTTTTCCTGTAAGTCTCTGGGGTCACGGCATACCTGGCTAGCAGAATGTCCTTTACCCTGGCGTAGTCGTTTATGGCTGTATCAGGAACTGCTCGGTATGCCTCCGCTGCTCGGCCCGTGAGTTTGCTGCTTAGAATCACGGCCCATTGCTCTGATTCCAGACCCTCCAAAGTGCATTGACGCTCAAGTCTTGTAGGTATGAGTCAATTTCCATTTCTCCATCCGAAAAAACTTTTAAATGCAGCATAGTTAATCTTTCTCCGCTGCCCTCCATTTATAGATCCGGCTGAGGAAGCGGTGTCTCCTTGGTTTACACTTGCCTGTTGTGCTCTGCGTTCTGTGCTCACCTGCTCCAGGACTTGCGTCACCATCTCTGGTGTCGGATTGGGCCCATATAGGTTTAGTCTCCACATCACCTTCTGTTTGAACTCGGCTTCCTTCTGGCTGACATTCGCCATGCTGCTGGTTTGGTCGCCCTCCATTAGTTCTGCTATGAGGGTAGTTTTCTTTTTGTTGCTTGCCATCTGACCTCGGGCTTCCAGCAGATCCTTTAGCGTAGTCTCTTTAGTCTCTCGTAATGCTGGGCCATTCACCTGCTGTCTTTATGCGTCCCATTCAACCCCGCTGCTTGCCACCAGTTGTTAAGACCTGCAGTGGTTAGGGTACTGCGGCCTTCTTTCCATCTCCCAATCACCGAGCATATTATCACTACCATCGATGGTAGAGGGATAGTGGAGATGAATGCAGTTTCCAAGATGATTCTTCCGAATGGTTAGAGTATTCCCCCCCCCTCCCCAAGCACATGGACGTAGGAAGCGGGGGGGACGGGGGGGCGCATCCCCCCCAGGAAATAATGCGGGGGGGGACAGGTATGATAAAATCCCCCCCAGGTTAGAAGGACTTGGAGCACTGCTGATTGCGCTGAAAAATGTCGGCGCATTCACCTCCCTGGTTCTGGCTGCTCTGTTTAATATTGTTTCTGTTAGCTGGAACACACCCAGTGCTGTGGCCGGAATGGTATGGTCTGGTTTCTGTTTTCCCCTGCTGGCTCCACCCACCACTGCTGAGAAGCCAAGCTGAGTGTGTCATTCAGCGCGGGGGTGGCTGCTGCTGTTACACAGTGTGTCCACACCAACTTCTGGAGTCTGAAACTTAGAGCCCCAGGTGAGCTGATAATAGGGGGGCATATGGGTTGTGAGAAGAGGCTGGTGTGTGTCTGCCCTCTGCCATTCTGACTGTGCTGGTCTGGTAGAAAAGGAGGAGGTTGCTGTGTAGGGGGGCTTGCAAAACAGAGGCACCCACCCACCTCAGAGCCTTATTGTATGTATAACCTGCTGGGACTTGTAGTTCTCCATCATCTCCTGGGGCTCAGGTGCATGCAATCCACCATCTTTGTTCAGTTTTTCTCACTGCTGGGACTTGTAGTCCCATAGATGGTGGATTGCATGCACCTGAGCCCCAGGAGACGATGGAGAACTAAAAGTCCCAGCAGGTTATACATACAATAAGGCTGAGTTGAATGGGTGTGGATTGCATGCACCTGAGCCCCAGGAGACGATGGAGACAGTGGCTGCATTTGATGGCATGGCACAGTGGCTGCGTTTGATGGCATGGCCCAGTGGCTGCGTTTGATGGCATGGCACAGTGGTGATAATTGATGGGCCCAGTGAGGCTGCAATTGTTTTTGTTTTGTTTTTCGTTTGCGTCCCCCCAAAAATGTTGAGCACCAGCCGCCACTGTCCAGAGTGCTGTGTAATATCAAAGGGGTCCTAAGGTGCGGTGCTGTATAATGTAAAAGGGGTCCTGAGGTGCGGTGCTGTATAATTTAAAAGGGGTCCTGAGGTGTGGTGCTGTATAATGTAAAAGGGGTCCAGAGGTGCGGTGCTGTATAATGTAAAAGGGGTCCAGAGGTGCTGTGCGGTGCTGTGTAATGTAAAAGGGGTCCAGAGGTGCAGTGCTGTGTAATGTAAAAGGGGTCCAGAGGTGCAGGGTGCTGTGTAATGTAAAAGGGGTCCAGAGGTGCGGTGCTGTGTAATGTAAAAGGGGTCCAGAGGTGCAGGGTATTGTATAATGTAAAAGTGGACCAGAGCTGTGTAATGTAAAAGGGGTCCTGAGGTGCGGTGCTGTATAATGTAAAACAAAATAGGTCAGCACTAAATCACAACAGTAGAATAAGGCAGCAACCCTAAGAAGGGGATCCCTCTTAACCCTTCAAAATATCATACACGTTATAAACAACTCCCAGTTTACTGAATAAGAATATACCTGGCGAGTAAAAATGCTGTCCCCCCCAGATTTGTAAGGGTTCCTACACCCATGCCCAAGCATGAGCCAAGGGTGTCCAGGTAAAGCAAGGCTTTATTGAGAGGCAGGTTACCCATACTTATACAGCAAAAAGAAATACTTGATGTAATCAGATATACAATGACATCCTCCTCCCACATCATCATACAATGGTGTACTAACGAGCCACCCCTTCAATAGACCTCTTGTAGGGGACAGACTTCTGTCTCTGATAGAATCCACATGAGTTAATTACTGGTCAGACGAGGTGATTAAGGCTGGGTTCACACTTGTTCCGACAACGCTCCTACATTGGGAGCTCATGTCGCATGACTTGTGAAAATCAATGTTTCCCTATGTGAGCTGTCTTAACTGGTCCTACACAAGTCGGTCTGACTTTGAAACTCCTCCCTGTACTACTTTGGTCCTACATTAATCCTACTTCAGCCCATTGAATATCATTGAAGTAGGACCAAAGTAGGAGCCTTGTCCTAACCATCCGACTTTTGCCACCTGACATGTGATTACAGCACCAGTAAAAGGAATTTATCTCATTCTGGGATTGTTTTGATTGGTCAAAGAACAAGTCAGTCTATCTCATGTAGGACCAAAGTAGTATCCTGTTTATGAAAGTAGGATGGATGTAGGACCAATGTAGGATCAATGTAGGATCAATGTAGGACAGATGTCGCAGAGCAAAAAAGGATTTTTAATAACAGCTTACCTGTAAAATCCTTTTCTTGAAGTACATCACGGGACACAGAGCGCATAGTCATTACATATGGGTTATATGGGTACCTTCAGGTGTGGACACTGGTGTAATCAACTTCACAGGAAGTTCCTCCCTATATAACCCCCTCCCACTGAGAGTGCTTTAGTTTTGTAGCAAGCAATTTCTCTGAGGTTACACAATGTTCCCCAAAAGAGGGGTGGGAGCTCTGTGTCCCGTGATGTACTTCAAGAAAAGGATTTTACAGGTAAGCTGTTATTAAAAATCCTTTTTTCTTTATCGTACATCACGGGACACAGAGCGCATAGTCATTACATATGGGATGTTCCAAAGCAATGCTCCATGAAGGGAGGGAGACCGTAAGGCCAAAAATAGCCAAACAGAAAATATATCAGGAGGTAAAAAATAGCTCCACCAACAGAAAAAAGGGGGCGTGAACCGGGCCAGAGGATTCTATACTGCTGCCCGTAGGACCGCCTGCCCAAATGCTGCGTCCGTAGCTTTTGTGACGTCCAACTTATAAAATTTAGTAAACGTATGTACGGAAGACCAGGTTGCCGCTTTGCAAACCTGTGCCATAGAGATCTGATGGTGTGCCGCCCAAGAGGTACTCATGGCCCTCGTAGAATGGGCTTTAACTGATAAGGGAGGTGGAACGCGCTTCAGACCATAGGCCTGAAAAATCAGCTGCTTAATCCACCTAGCCAAGGAAGACTTGGCAGCCGGCTGACCCTTCTTGGGGCCATCCGGGAGAACGAAAAGCACATCTGTTTTCCGAATCTTTTCTGTAGCCTTGAGATAAACCCTCATGGCTCGAACCATAAAAGTATGAAGCAGTCTTTCCTCTCTGGACTGGGGAGTAGGAAAGAAGGATGGTAGGACTAGGTCCTGATTCAAGTGAAAACTGGATATGACCTTAGGAAGGAAAGAAGGCTGAGGCCGCAGAACCACTCTGTCCTTATGCAGAATCAGGTACGGTTCCCTGCAAGACAAGGCTGCCAGCTCGGAGACCCTTCTGGCCGAAGCCATAGCCACCAAGAAAACCAACTTTCGGGTTAGCAGCACAAGAGGGATTTCTGTCAGAGGTTCAAACGGCTGCTTTTGTAAAGCTGACAAGACCAGATTTAAATTCCAGGGGCAGAGGGGAGCTCTAATAGGGGGATTTACATGCAAGACCCCCTGCAAAAAGGTTTTCACAAGCGAATGTGTGGCCAAAGGCCTTTGAAACCATATCGATAAGGCAGACACCTGCCCCTTTAGAGTACTAAGAGCCAACCCCTTGTCAACGCCAACCTGGAGGAATCGCAAGATCCTGTCAATAAAAAACTTGCGAGGATGCCCTCCTTGAGACTCGCACCACTCCACATAGGTTCTCCAGACTCTGTAATAGATATTTCTAGAGACTGGCTTTCTAGCTTGAATTAACGTAGATATGACTTGGGCTGAGAGGCCTCTGCCCTTAAGAATTAGGGATTCAGCCGCCAAGCCATCAAATTTAGCTGCTGTGAAGCAGGGTGGTAGATCGGGCCCTGAGACAGCAGATCTGGGCGCAGGGGGAGTGGCCACGGTGCCCCTACTGACATCCTCACGATGAGTGCGTACCAAGCCCTTCTGGGCCAGGCTGGGGCCACCAGGATCACCGGCCTGCGCTCCACCCTGATCCTTCGTAGAAGGCGGGGAATCATCTGTAGTGGAGGGAACGCATACAGGAGAGAAAACTGGTGCCAGGGGCAAACCAACGCATAGGTCCTGTAGGCCGAGGGGTCCCTGGCTCGGGATACGAATTTGTCCAACTTCTTGTTGAATCTTGTTGCCATGATGTCCACATCGGGAACTCCGAATCTTTGGCAAATCTCTTGGAATACCTGGGGGTGAAGAGACCACTCTCCCGGGAGTAACTGTTGACGACTCAAAAAATCTGCTTGAGAATTGTCTATCCCTGGGATGAACACTGCTGAGATGCAGGGTACATGGGCTTCGGCCCATGAAAAAATCAGGTTTACTTCCCTTTGAGCCGCTAGGCTCCTTGTGCCCCCCTGGTGGTTTATGTATGCCACCGCCGTGGCATTGTCGGACTGTATCCTTACTGGCAGACCCTGCAGGGGGAGAGTTCAGGCGACCAGGGCCAACCGAGCAGCTCTGATCTCTAGGACATTGATGGGAAGCAGACTTTCTGCCTCTGACCACTGTCCCTGCTGGGTCCGTTTTCCTAAGATTGCCCCCCAACCTGATAGGCTGGCATCTGTGGTTACTATTTTCCACGAGATGGGGCAAAAGGTTTTCCCTTTTGATAATTTTTGAGGGATCAGCCACCAGTACAGGCTGCGCCTGACTCCTGGGGAAAGAACTAATGGACGGTCTAATGCCTGTATGGACTTGTTCCAAGCAGAGAGAATAGCTGCCTGCAGAATTCTGGTATGGATCTGGGCATAGGGCGCTGCTTCGAAGGCCGCCACCATCTTTCCCAGCAGTCGCATGCATAGGCGAATAGTCGGCTTCTTTTTGCCTAAGACTATTTGAATCGTTTGAATCAACGACCTGATCTTCTCTTGAGGTAAAAATACCCTCTGGCATTCTGTATCTAACCGAAAGCCTAGATATTCCAACTGTCTTGTGGGTTGTAACCTTGATTTTTCTTGGTTCACAATCCACCCGAACTCTTCTAGATGCCGCACTGTGCGGACTACTGCATGATTGAGGTTGGAAGCTGATCTGTCGATAACCAGGAGATCGTCCAGGTATGCCAGGACCAAGATGCCTTCTGTCCTTAGGAGTGTCAGCGAGGTAGTGAGGCAGGTGGATTAGCTACAGGAGCTCCACACGGCGCACGTCTCCTAGAGTAGGAGCGTGTGTGCTATAGCTCCAGGCAGGCGTAGGAGGTAGATAGGCTGAGTCCCTCTCCAGCCCTGCTAGCTCAGTCCTCGCTCCAGTTTTCCAGCCCTGGAAATGTCCTGTGCCCCAGCCTGATCTCTCCTCTCCACTCCTTCAGCTCAGCTCCCTGGCTCTCCGCAGGTAAGAGCCCTTCACAAATGCTGCTGACGGCCGTCCTTTTCAGGATCAAGCCGCAGCAATACAGGATCTTCATAGTGCCTTTCTTTGACCCCCTGCACGCCCACACCGCCATCGCCTTCAGGGGCTTCCTCCCGCCACCTTCCCGTGGAAATTTCAGCCGTTCTGGGGCTTTCTTGAGGGCACCGCGCCAGGCCGCCCTGAATCGCGGGGCCGCGGTCTAGGAAAGACCGCGGCTTCACTTGCGGCCTAGCGGCGCACCGCTCCCCAAGCCACTACGGTCCTCAGCCAGCTTCCAGGGAACCCCCCCATCCCAAAAGGACAGTCACTCGGCCCCGCTTTCACCCCTCACACCCCCCAATTTTTTATTTGAGAAACACCTTATCATCACACTGCCTGAGCAGGCAGCCATCCCACCGATCCAGCAATAGGGTCACCCTCCCAGCCCCAGCCCCCCCGTCTTTCCAAACATACAGAATTGATCCAGGGGTTACCCGATCGCCTCTTACAGGGGTCAGGAAGGAATTTTTTCCCTGCCGGAGCATATTGGCCGAGCGCCGCCAGGGTTTTTTGCCTTCCTCTGGACCAAGCCAGGAGAGAGGAGTTCAATTCCTCCCCCCACAGCCCCAAGTCCCCCCCCCCTCCGGTGTATTGGCGATCATGGCATGTCGGCAATATTCTGCCGAAACCATTTGGAGTTTGAGGCAATGCGCCGCAATACTGCCAGCCATCACCAAAAAAGCTCTAATAATTGAGCAACTTTTGAGAATCGATCATAGATCGACGGTCAGACATTTCTGCCATTTACCCCAGCTCAAGCACATATCATGTGCTCTGATTAACACTAGATCGGCAGTAAAACACCGACTAGAAATCCGCGACTTCATTCAACAAAATGACCTAGACTGTCTCTTCATTACAGAGAGCTGGCTCACAGCCGACTGTAACACCATTCTTGGAGAACTGGTGCCAGAAAATTACCGTATTATTACGGAAAACAGAATAGGGCAAAGAGGAGGAGGACTGGCGGTGATCCACAAGACTCATCTTACGATCACCAAACCAGTCCGCCAAAACCCTCTTCCATTCATGGAAACCCTTACTCTGCAACTGCAAGCAAGTTCAAAGGAGACCGTCCACATTCTGCTCTGCTATAGGCCGCCTGGCCCAAAATCGCAGCTGCTATCATCTTGGACGGATTTCTTCTCCACTTATACCCTCAACAGCAAGCATCTTTTGCTGCTTGGGGATTTCAATCTTTGGGCCAACTCCTCACAAGACCCCATTGCCGATGCCTGTATTGACCACCTGGAAGGATTAGGGTTACAGCAACTAGTATGTGGGCCCACACATGCCTCAGGTCATACACTCGATCTTATTTTCAGACAAGCTCTGGAAATAAAAATCTTGGAAAATGAAAAATTGCCATGGACAGATCACCATGCAATTATATTCAGTATTTCCACCATCCCCCCCACAACAAAAACATCAAATCCAGTGACAATACACTGGACTAGAAGTCAGAAGAAGCTCCACTCGGAACTCTTCAAAACTACTTTAAGGAAAAAGATAGAAACAACTCAGCCGCATCAAACGGCCGTTGAAACATTGGATGCCATAAACTCGGCCATGCTACAGTCAGCCGACTTGGTAGCGCCGAAACGAATAACCCGCATTCGGAAAAACAACCGCAGCTGGTTTAACAACCAGCTGTCGTTACTGAAGCAAGAACGCAGAAGGGCAGAATCTGCCTGGAAAAGATGTTCTTCAGAGCTAAATTTATCCATCTACAAGGCGACTACGAGAAAATACCACAAAGGAATTTTCGAAGCCAAGAAAAAGTATTTTTCGGAGGCTATCAACGGTGCCCTAAACCGCCCCCGTGAACTCTTCAAGATGGTCACCCAGACCATGAAACCAAGTTGCATTGAAGCCCCCAGTTCGGACACACAAGAATTTTGTGATGAACTATCGGATTACTTTGTTAATAAAATCGAGGCAATCCGTGAAAGCATTCAGCAAAACAATTCCCCCCTCAGCCCTCCCTGCAGCCTCTCACACAACACCCATAGTAATTCTCCGATATCTGGTAAGTTTACCCTGGAACCCATCCCCATTGAGACCACCAAGAATATCATTGGCGCTTTGCGTAATGGCACAGCGCCAAATGACATTATACCCACTAAACTGCTGAAGGAATGCGCCTACATCCTGGCTCCTCCCATCACGCAGCTTATCAACCAGTCTTTCCTGGAGGGCATAGTGCCCTCACAGTTGAAAGAGGGTACAATCCTACCCATCATGAAGAACCCCTCCCTGGACCCCAAGGACCCACTCCACCGCCGTCCCATAACAAGCCTCAACACACTTTCAAAAATAATGGAAAAAGTAGTGGTACAACAGCTGCAACAGCATCTAGATACCTACAAGCTACTTGACCCATTGCAATCTGGCTTCCGTCCCGGACACGGGACGGAAACAGCATTGCTAAAAGTATGGGACGATGTTCTCAAGGCCGCAGACGAAGGAGAATCCTGTCTTCTAGTTCTGTTGGACCTAAGTGCCGCTTTTGACACGGTAGACCACAAACTGCTGCTGACTCGGCTTGTTGAAGTAGCCAGAGTCGCAGAAGGCGATTTATCTTGGTTCTCCTCTTTTCTGGAAAACCGATCGCAAACCGTGAAGTTAGGATCGTTTACGTCTGAGAAACGCACAGTAACATGCGGAGTCCCTCAAGGATCGCCCCTGTCACCAGTGCTGTTTAACATTTATCTTCGTCCTCTTTTTGAGATTATCAGCAGCCAAAAACTGCTTTACCACTCATATGCAGATGATACGCAACTGTATTTCCGCATCTGCAATAATCAGGATCACCACCTCAATCTAGAGACATGCCTCTCTTTGATAGAGGACTGGATGACAAAGAGTTATCTTAAACTCAATGGAGCGAAAACAGAACTTCTCCTGTTTCACGCCAAGCGCAGGAATCAACTTTCAACAGCGTGGACCCCCCCGCCTATTTTGGGCAAGCTCATCTCCCCTAGCGCCAAAGTCAAAAGCCTAGGAGTCATTTTTGACTCCTTTATGACAATGGACGCACAAATAGGGTCAGTAGTCAGCGGATCTCACCATCTACTGCGCCTACTACGCAGACTCACTCCGTTCATCACTAAAGAAGATTTACCGGTCGTGGTGGGAGCAGTTGTAAACTCCAGGCTGGATTATGCAAATGCCCTTTACCTCGGACTCCCCAAGTACCAAATCGCTCGTCTGCAAGTCGTTCAGAATACGGCCGCCAGACTTGTGACAGGGAAAAAACCTTGGGAATCCATCTCACCTTCACTGCGAGCCCTTCATTGGCTGCCAGTTAAAGACAGAATTGCTTTTAAAGCTCTCTGTCTTACGCATAGATGTGTCCATGGGAATGCCCCCCTTTATTTATGCGAAATAATAAAGGCGCATAACCCCAATCGCGTTTTGCGATCCACGAATCAGAACCTGCTCCAGGTTCCGAAAGCCAACTTCAAGTCCAAAGGAGAAAGAAGATTCGCGATCCAAGGTCCAAGACTATGGAACGCTTTACCAACCAGCATTCGGTTGGAGGAGAACCACCTAGCATTTAGGAAAAAGGTCAAGACACATCTCTTTTGATATCAAAGGAGACAGGAACAACAAGCGCCCAGAGGCGATTCAGTTCGCATGTGCCGCGCTATACAAGTTTTCATTCATTCATTCAGGACGGCTAGCACCGGGGCTAACACCTTTGTGAATACTCGTGGAGCTGTTGCCAACCCGAAAGGGAGGGCTACGAACTGGTAATGACTTTGATTTATCGTAAAACGAAGAAACTTGTGATGTGCTGGGTAAATCGGCACATGCAGATATGCATCCTTTATGTCTATAGATGCTAGAAAGTCGCCCTGATGCAGGCTGGCTGTCACTGAACGTATGGAGTCCATACGAAAGGTCTGAATCCTTAGAAAGCGATTTAGGCGTTTGACGTCTAATATAGGCCTGACGTCGCCATTGGGTTTTGGTATAACAAAAAGGTTGGAGTAGAATCCCAGACCCCTTTCTTGGGTTGGTACTTCTACAATTACTCCTTGGAGCAAGAGGCGATCCAACGCCTTTACGAGAGAGGCCCTCTTTAACGGGTCGCTTGGAAGACTTGACCCCTGAAAATGAGGAGGGGGGATTTCTCGAAACTCTAGTTTGTAGCCTGAGGCTACTACGGACCGAACCCAAGAGTCGGGAATTCTGGCCTTCCAGACTTCGGAGAAAAACTGAAGTCTTCCCCCCACCCAAGAGAGTGGGGGCGCCCCTTCATGAATCTGACTTGATGACTGGTTTAGCCGGCTTGCGAGACCAGGGCCTCTTGTTTGCCGCGGCTTGTCCCTGTGGGCGGCTATGAACTGCTGAACGCCCGGGAGGCCGTCGATACTGACGGGAAGTCGAAGGGGCCGAGCCTGCAATGGCCTGTCGTTTAAACGTGGGCCCACGCGGTCTTTTTTTGACCGGTAAGGAAGTACTTTTTCCACTTGATATGGTGTGGATATATTTATCTAGGTCTTCCCCGAATAGTCTTCCCCCATGAAAGGGAACCCCTGCTAAAAGCTTTTTGCAGGGTGCCTCTGCTGACCAGTTCTTTAGCCACAAAAGGCGACGCATGTGAACCATCAGTAGAGATGAACGGGATGCCTGTTGGATGGAGTCCTTAATAGCATCTATTGCAAAGCAGAGAGCCCTAGGGAATTCTGCTAATTCATGAGTATGCTGAGCCGGCATGTCCTTTAATATATGTTTTGCCTCATCCTTCAGGGCCTGACAAACACCAATGGCTGCTACTGCTGGCTGAACCATGGCACCTACTGAGGTGAAAGCTGCTTTCGGTAGGGTCTCGAATTTTTTGTCGACCGGATCCTTGAACATATGGACATTTTTAACCGGACAAGTCAGGGATTTATTCACGCAGGAAATGGCCGCGTCCACTGTAGGGAGTGCCCATTTCTTTACATATTCCTCTTCCATAGGGTAGATAATAGAGAATCTTTTAGGAGGGACAAAGATTCTATCAGGTCGAGCCCAATCCTGGTAAATCACGTTCCGCAGAAGGGGGTGCATTGGAAAAGACGCACAAGTTAATGGAGCCTTTAAAGAACCCAATGAGGATACCTCCGGGGCTACTGGTTCTGGCACTGGAAGTTTAAAGGCAGTGCGAACCATATCTGTCAAAGACTGGATCCACAGGCTCTCCGCTTGAGAGGCCGAAAAATATTCATCTATAGTGGAATTTTCCCTGTCTGAACTGTCGGGACTTGGGTCTGCCTGATCCCCTTGTGGGTCCCGTTCCTCTGAAGAGGAGACCTCCGCCTCTGAAAACCCCACACTGGGTGAGGGGGATCTAGCCCGCTTGCTACTTGGGCAAGGACGGGAAAACAACGCAGTTAACCTTTTCTCTAGCCCACTCATGGTGGCTGCTAGCATTTCTTCCGTCACGTAAACGGGAATGGGTGGATCGGGGGCCGCCTCTGCCCCCAGCACCCCCAATGGCTCTTGTACTATGCCACTCGGTGTCCTAACTGGCGAGGGTGGGGCCGTAGAAGCCTGGCCCAAATCCTCTGACCCCGATGGAGACCCCTTTTGCTTTTTGGCACCTTTAGCAGCCTTGGCTGGTCCAGATCCCTTTGGAGCCATTGTACAACCTTGGGTCACCCCTATAGCCAACACCTGACTGTTGCAGCTAGGAGTAACCAATATGAGGGCAGGTATGAGGAAAATGAAAAAGAACTAATTTCTCTCTTTTTCCTTTTTTTTTTTTTTTTTTACCCGCCTGGGAGGTGGCAATACTGAGGAAACCTGTGAGTATTGACACACCAATGCCCGTTAGCTGGAGTCCAAGGTAGACTCAGATACTGCTGGATCTAAGGCTGAGTCCCTTTAAGCAAAAAAACTTCCTTTTTTTTTTTTTTTTTTTCTGGTCAATAGTGGACCTAAGTCCTAGACCTGATGATCCACAAAACCGCCACTAGGTGTCCCTGTGTGGCCAAAAGACCCAGCTGCACGCTCTGTATCCTTTCTTCCTCTGCCTCCAGGAGGGAAAGACCAGCCAGAGAAAAGGTTTTTCCCTTTAAACAGACCCTGACGCTGCTGGCCCGCCCCCCCGACGCACGCCGACGCTATAAAAGGCGGCGTGCACGCGCGCGCGCACACGCGCGCACAATCGCGCGCACCACGCTGAAACCACATGGAGGAAGCAGAGCAGAGGAAACAACATGGACCAGCGTTTAGGCAGCACCAACAGACACCAGGTAAGCACTAATCTTATTGTAGTGCACACATAGCGAGGAAGCTGTCCCCATGGGCTTCCTAAGAAACAGGAGTTTTTACCAGCAATTTCCTCTTTAAAACATGTGGGGTTGCAGTATCAGTGTTAACAGGCAGACCTGGGGTGAGTAGCAAATATATAACTTACACAAGTATACATATATCTACATGTTATCTGGGTAAACATTAGTATCCCATCCTGCCTACACAGACATAGTGGAGATAGTGGCTGATGCACAAGCATACTGTTAGCCAACCCAGAACCCCCAGGGGGATACCTACTGTCGAACCAAGTCCCGCAGGTTCCCTCTTACCTGCTCCACGCCGCAGGGTATTGCAAAATGCAAGAGGCCCAATCTTCCCCCATCTCCGTGGGTATTGTCTTGGACCTTCAGGGACCGGGGTCCTGTGTTAAGGAACCCACACCCCTGGACCTATATAGCATCCTGGCATCAGTAGCGTTTAGTTCTTGGAAGAGACTAAGGCACTGGAGCCCAGAATCCAGCCCTCCAAGGAGAGGCATTATAGGCAAAACCCCACTCCAGCAGGGCCCGGGTACCGTACACCTTGGCTTTGAAGCACTTCGGACGGATCCGGCTAGCTATCCTGGGTCCCGAGACCTCCGAGGGACAGCTAGACGTGACCAACACCTAAGACACTGGCGAAAAAACTAAAGCACTCTCAGTGGGAGGGGGTTATATAGGGAGGAACTTCCTGTGAAGTTGATTACACCAGTGTCCACACCTGAAGGTACCCATATAACCCATATGTAATGACTATGCGCTCTGTGTCCCGTGATGTACGATAAAGAAAGTAGGATGAAAGTCGTGTAGTGTAGTGTGAACCCAGCCTCAGAGGTAAGAACTTCTCACCTGCAAAACAATAGAAATTCACACAATGAACACTTCTGAAGACAGACCAAAGATCATTTACATGACACATTGAGATTTGAGATCAGTTTAACCACTTAAGGACCGGACCAATATGCTGCTAAATGACCCAAGGGGTTTTTACAATTCGGCACTGCGTCGCTTTAACAGACAATTGCGCGGTCGTGCGACGTGGCTCCCAAACAAAATTTGCGTCCTTTTCTTCCCACAAATAGAGCTTACTTAGTGGTATTTGATCGCCTCTGCGATTTTTATTTTTTGCGCTATATACAAAAATAGAGCGACATTTTTAAAAAAAAAATCAATATTTTTTACTTTTTGTTATAAGAAAAATCAAATAAACAAAATTTTAGTCAAACATTTAGGCCAAAATTTATTTAGCCACATGTCTTTAGTAAAAAAAAATCGATCGCAATTAAAAAAAATAGCTACCTAGCGGGAACAGCGACACTAATACAGCGATCAGAAAAATGATCGCTTAGTGACACTGGCAATAGGGAGTGAAAGGGTTAACTAGGGAGGTGAGCAAGGGGTTGAAACTTTATTAGGGGGGGTACGGGGGCTACCCTGGACCTAACACTAACTGCCTGTCACACTGACACTAAATGCAGTGATCAGTACATGGGGTTAATGTGCCTGCATGTCCTGGTGTCAGTGTAGTGTTGTGCAGACTTAGGGCCAGATTCAGGTAGAGTTAGGCTGGAGTATCAGTGATACTCCAGCCTAACTGTCACTTTAAGCCGGCGTTTTTGTTTTCTGTAACCAGAAAACAAGAAACGCCGGGTTGGAGTTCCGATGCGAGCGGCGTAATTGAATTTCACCATTGCATCGCAACTTTAATTTAAAAATGGCGCCGGGGGCGTTCCCGCTGATTAACACCGAAAAAATATGTTAATCAGCGGGAATCGGCAATTCACGATCGTAATCGGGCGCGACGCAGTGACTTTCCGACGTTTCCGTAAGCGATACGCAGCGTAAAGATAAAGCAGCCCCCTAGTGGAGTATCCTATGTTAAGTATAGCCATCGTCATCGCATCGGAAAAAAAAAATTTGCGTTGCTTGCGTAAAACGTCCATGAATGGGCAATTGACGTCCACTGACAGAATTTGGAGCATGCGCACTGGGATGCATTGACAGTCGACGCATGCGCAGTACGTTCGCCGCGGGATCGCGCTTAGTTTAAATAATACACGCCCCGTACCCGCCCAATTTGAATTCCGCCGGCTCATTTGCGATACGCTGCCGCAACTTTAGGAGCAAGTGCTTCATGAATAACAGCACTTGCTCCTAAAATTTCGCCAGAGTAACGTAAATGAGAAACGTTACTCCAGCTTAAAGATGCTCCCATCTACCTGAATCTGGCCCTTAGTCCGCGTACACACGATCGAATATATCCGATGGAAACGGTCCTCGGACCGTTTCCATCGGATATGTCCGCCGGGCAGTTTTGGTCCGATGGCGTGTACACACCATCGGATCAAAATCCCAGCCGGCAGACAGCGCGGTGACGTGGTGGTGACGTTGACGCCGCCATGTCACCGCACAAGGAAGTAAACAACTTCCACGCATGCGTCGCATCCGTACGACGCTTGTGTGGGCAGATATGTGTTCTGACCAGCGGACATATCTGACGGACATGTCGCCGGCGGACAAATTTTAAAGCATGTTTTAAAACTTGTCCGCCGGTCAGATATGTCCGCTAGCCCGTACACACGATCGGAATTGTCCGCTGAACTGGTCCGTTGGACCAGTTTGAGCGGACAAATTCTATCGTGTGTACGCGGCCTTACAGTGTGATGTGATCTCTCCACAGCGGCAGTTGAAAAAACTGTGTGTTTACACAGGAGGAGGAAGTGACACTGCAGGGAGCACGCGCATTGGCTGGGAGTGATCCAGAGGGGGCGGACAAAAACGAACAGCCGCCGTATGTACCGGACCGCCGTATGTACCGGGGGGGGTCCCGATCGAACCCCCGAACCACATCAAGGCAATGTACATGCAGCGGTTCTTAAGTGGTTAAGGAATAAACCAATTATCTCCAAGCAGAGAGCACCCTGGTATCCCTGCCATTACATATACCCTGATAACCCCGATCTGGGGGACCAACGTATCCAAATTTCACCCAGATCGGTCCAGGGGTTCTTACAGTTTTTCTCTATTGGTTTGGCTCATTTTTTGAAACAGAAATGACATTCTCAAAACAACATGGACAAATCTCCAAACCACTTCGCAATTGTTCACAACTGAATGGCATTTCTCATTCATTTAATCAAATTGCAAATGTCTCAGTACATGTCTCAATGTCTCAGTACATTTCTCAAATGATTTAGTACAAGTAAACTACATTTAGCACAATTTCCAATTGAATAGATCATGTTGATCCAAACTGATTGTCATTTCTGAGTCTAAATGGTCGTTCTCTCCAAAACGTGTCAGCGTCATTTCATTGTTTAAGTCATCACATGCACAATAGTCTGTTCAATTGTCAAAATTATTCAGGAACACAATACCATGAATACCATATATGAATCTCTTGGAACATTTGATAAAATCATTACAGCAATTGACAGTCAGGTAAAACTAGAACTTGAACAAAGGAGGAGTTGGTCTCAGATAACCAATCAAACAGTATGTTTAGTTACCTGACAGGTACTGTCCATTACTGTATTGTGAATGCTGCAAAACATGTATATATAGAGATTGACCATGCAGGACCAGTACAATGTCTGAACATGGAGGCACCTGGCCAAGTAGATGAACACGGGCAACTGCCTGCCCAAGGAAGAGGAAGAGGAGGAGGAGTAAGGGTGCGTGATGGTGGAATAGGGGGAAGAAGCTGAGGAGCACGAAGACACCATGCTGTCCCTAATGAAGTTTGGGCGACAATTATAGACCATGTCATCAACCATGCCCTCACAATCAATGATGGAATTATATAATGTATAGGACAGGACACTGTGCATAGAGCAACAAATATGTTTATTTACTCATTTGCGTATTCATTTAGTGTGTGTGTGTGTGTGATAGGCCTACAGTATTACAGTATCTTACTTCAGTGGGATGTTACGTATGATACTAACCATGACAAGAAAAATATTGTAGAAAATAAACTATGGAATAGTATGGAATAGTTTATTTTCTACAATATTGATAATACAGTTTACAGTAGTCCAGTATTACAGTAAAAACTGCAGCTTACTGTATGATGCAATTATCATTCTAATCCTTATTTTGAAGAATATAACCTACAATACAGTAAGTAAAAGGGACAAAGAGCTGCAATTACAGTAGTGCCTCCCATGGAAATCTATCTAATAATGTTACTGTAACATTTCAGTCATTTCATAATTTTTCCCCTCCCCTTTCTGTGAAATACCCCCTGTAGTACCTCTGCATAGGGTACATGTACCCCAGGTTTGGATCCACTGGAATACTGGCCAGTAGTATATTGAACTTGTGCAGAACATAGAACATTCCTATGTAGCTGTCTGTAACTTTATTGTATGGGGCTGAGGCTGGCTTCAACCTGGCCAAGGGTCGAAGACGTGGCCGTAATTTTATTGGTCACTGGGCCATGGTGGATGTCCCAGGCCAGCGAGGGGGCAATATAACTGTGTGCTGCCATTTCTGAGAATAGTGTGGCCACTCACATGCCCAGTCTTGGCCCATACAAAACACAGAAGCTCCTCATCTTCTTGGACCACTTTCATTTGGATTTGATCCCAGAAAATGAGAGAGGTCTCATAGGGCCTGACCTACCACAATATAGAATTGTATGGGACAATGTGAATTTCCACTGTGGCCCGCTTATCAGGGCCTGGTTCACTGCTCATCCAAGGATGGGTATTGTGTTCCTACCACCTTACTCTCCTTTCCTCAATCCTATTGAGGAGTTTTTCTGCGCTTGGAGGTGGAGAGTGTATGAGCATCAGGCTCAAGATCAGAGGTCCCTGCTCCATGCAATAGACGCTGCCTGTGAGAATATTACAGGAGATCAGTGTAGGCGATGGTTGCGACATCTCCCTTGTTTCTTCCCTCAATGCATCGCAAGGGAGGATATATGCTGCAATGTTGATGGGAATCTGTGGCCAGACAGTCAGCAGCGTGTGGATGGACAGGAGGGTGAGGACAGTACCCAGGAGAGGGAGGGTGAGGACAGCGACCAGTGAAGAGATGTTAGGGCTCTTTCACACGGGTGGCCTGTTCAGGTCCAACTGCCAGTTTTTTAGGCGGACCTGAATGGGCACTCTGTGCTCCTCTATGGAGCTGCGGATGTCAGGGGTGACATGCCCACTGACATCCGACCCGCTCCGGTCCGCCAAAGTGTGACGGAGGAAAAACCTACTTTTCCATCCGTCTGGCGGATTGGATTGGGTGAACACGGACAGACGGTCCGTGTTCATCCGATCCCCCCATATGAGAGAGCGGATAGCTGGCAGGGCAGTCCCTGTACAGTGTGCGAGGACCTCCCTGTCATCCGCCGGCTAAGCAGGGATCAATGGAGCGATCCCCGCTGAGCAAGTGGAGGTTCACGGGGCGGATCATTACTGATCCGCTCCGTGTGAAAGGGGCCTTACAGTAGTTGTGAAACTCGAGCTTTATTTACAGCATTGTAGGCTAAATTTACAGTAAGGCCTCTTTCACACGGTGCGGACCGTTTTTCGGTCCGCTCCGTGTGTATCCGTTCCCGCTCAGCTGTCGGCGGACAGGGCGGTCCCCGCACACTGTGAAGGGACCGCCCTGTCTCTCCTCCGCTATCCCCTATGGGGAATCGGATGAAAACGGACCATCTGTCCGTTTGCATCCAATCCACCGGACAGAAGAAAAATAGGGTTTTCTTCCGTCCGCAAAACGGATCCAGACGGACGCGGATCTTAGGCGGATGTTAGCGGATGCATCATCCGCTAACGGATCCGCTCCCATAGGGCCCCATTCTAAGTCCGTTTACGGACCGTTCGTCCGCACGTGTGAAAGGGCCCTAATTGTCCTTGTTTTTTGTTTGTGTGTTTATATTTCCATATATTATGCTGTGTACGTTTTCTTTTTAGTCTCATGTATGGAAGTTACTTTGTGTGTGAATGATAATGGTTACAATACTGTGAAGTAATTTTTCCTTTGCAGTATGAGTGCAATGTGTGATGTCAAACCTTGGAGGCTACTCTTACCTTAAAAACTTTTCTTATTTTTCAGTTTTATACACAATTGTATTCAGTTAGCTAGACAAAAACTGTACAGTAACCATTGGCAATGAAGGACTGGGCTAAGACTGAAAGGTGGACATGAGGGATATTTCAATGGTCCTCTGCCATAGAGATAAAACATCTAAACATTTTGACTTGCAGTGCTTATACAATGCCAAAGGGATGATGCATTTTGGGGGCACTGACTAGTTGAATGAAAAAGAAATTTAGTTTTGACACATGAGTGAAGTGTTTTGGGAAAGATATGAACTTTTGAAGGTGAACCATGGTGTTGTGCCGAACCATCCAGGTTATTTTGGCAAAAGCACCAAGAGAGCTGAGAATGTCTGTCTGGTCTGTTTCAAGAAATGAGCCAAAGCAATTGAGAAGAATCTTTGCCATTTTGGAGGCACTGACTCTTTATATGGGAAAGGAATATGGTTTTGAAGCATGAGTGAACAGTTTTGGGAAAGACATGAGCTTTTGCAAGTGAATTATAGTGTTGTGCTGAACTGTAAGACTGTTTTGCCAAATGATCTTAGAGTTTTCAGAATGTCATTTCGGTTTCAAGAAATGAGCCAAAACATTAGAGAAAAACTGTAAAAAAACAAACAGAACCTATGAGAAAATCCAGAAAAAAAGTCTATTTTCTTCACAACCAGGACAATGGAAACACCCACAAAATGCCCCTATTTTGGAAAGCTAACACCCCCAACATATAATCTGTGTAATACTCCTGAGTATGGCGATACCACATGTGTGAGACTTTTACACAGAGGCCCAACATTGAAGTAGCACCTTCATGAGTTCTACAAGCATAAATTACACATCTCATTTCTCAACCACCTATTACTTTTTTGAAGACCCTGGAACCCCAGGACAATGGAAATGCCCACAAAATTACCCCATTTTGGAAAGCTAACACACAACGTATAATCTGTGAGGCATAATGAGTCTTTTGAATGGATAATTTTTTTCCAGAAGTTTTTGGAAAATGTGTAAAAAAAAAATAAAAACAGAAACCCCTGTGTAGCAGAGTGAAAAAAACGGGAATCGGTAGTCTATTTGAAATTTGGTCTAATAGTTTACGAGAGTGTGATATCGCTTGAAGCATTCTCCGATGCATAGGCCAGGTTGGGAGGGACATTGGGGACAACATAAACTGGTGTCTTTCCTAACTCCTCTTTTGCTGCACACCCAACATCTTTTTTGGTGTCTTCTTCCGGCCGCTGATGGTGGATTTTTTTTTTTTAGGAAAATGCAGCTCATGCAGTCTGCTGACAAAATCGGAGCGAATGCTTTCTGGGGGGAGTCTTGCTGATAAATCAGGGCAGTGACAATATTTTCGATAAATCTGATAAAGGGGTTGGGCATTTCCCATTATTTTTGATAAGTGACGTATGCTTTATAAATGGGCAAATTGAAAAAGTATATTGCAACTTTTTTGTACCAGAAGAGGGACTTTCGTGTTGAAAGATAGGGCTGCAGCATTTGATTGTTTAAATCCACCTCCCCCATGAACTTCTTGTATTCGTTGATATAGCAAGGCTTTTAAACGGGACCTCATCTTCTGTGAAGTTCCACGAGGTATAATCATTGATATTATGGACAAGGGACTTCTTCCAGGAGAATAACATCACTCTTTTGGCCCATCCTGCGTGTTCCCGTGATTTAAATCCAATTGAGAACCTTTGGGGATGGATGGCAAGCATAGGCGTGCGCAGCCTATTGCATATGGTGTGCACCTCAAACCAAACCTCAAAAACATGTTCATGTGTGTGTGTGCCTATATATAGATAGACATACATTCATATTCTCTCTCGTTCTCTCTCTCGTTCTCACTTTCTCTCTCTCGTTCTCGCTCTCTCGTTCTCGCTCTCTCTCTTGCTCTCTCTCTCATTCTCTCTCTCTCGTTCTCTCTCTCGTTCTCTCTTTCTCTCTCTCGTTCTCTCTTTCGTTCTCTCTTTCTCTCTCTCGTTCTCTCTCTCGTTCTCTCTTTCTCTCTCTCGTTCTCTCTCTCTCTCGTTCTCTCTTTCTCTCTCTCGTTCTCTCTCTCTCTCGTTCTCTCTTTCTCTCTCTCGTTCTCTCTCTCTCTCGTTCTCTCTCTCATTCTCTCTTTCTCTCGTTCTCTCTCTCTCTCTCGTTCTCTCTCTCTCTCTCGTTCTCTCTCTCGTTCTCTCTCTCATTCTCTCTCTCTCTCTCTCTCATTCTCTCTCTCTCTCTCATTCTCTCTCTCATTCTCTCTTTCTCTCTCTCATTCTCTCTTTCTCTCTCTCTTTCTCTTTCTCTCTCTCGTTCTCTGTTTCTCTTTCTCTCTTTTTCTCTCTCCACACTCTTATAAATAAATGTTAAACATTTTTAAATGTATTAAAACATTTTTAATTAAAAAAAGAAAAGAAATTATCAATGTAAACAAACATATTTTTTTTTAAACGTATTAATTAAATAATCTTAACATAAACAACGCTTTTAAATAAATCTCTAAATCAAATAAGCAATTTACAGTTTTTCTCTATTGTTTTGGCTCATTTCTTGAAACCGAAATGACATTCTCAAAACTCTAAGATCATTTGGCAAAACAGTCTTAGGCCGCGTACACACGATCAAATCTGTCTGCTGGAAACGGTCTGCTAGACCGTCCCAGCAGACAGATTCGATCGTGTGTACGGGCGAGCCGACGGATTTGGCCACCCGACAGATTTCAAAGCATGCTTTGAAATCTATCGGGTGGGAACCCGTCCGCCCAACATGTCTGCTGGTTAGTACACTTACCAGCAGACATGTCGTCTCGCACCGGCGCCGAATGGATTCGGCGCATGCGCGGAAGTGTTTTACTTCCTGGTGTGGTGACGTGGCGGCGTCAACATCACCGCCACGTCAGCGCGCCGTCTGCTGGCGGGGATTTTGGTTTGCTCGTGAGTACACGCAAGCAAACCAAAATCCAAAGAGACAGATTTGTTTAAATCAGTCAGTCCGACCGATTTGAACAAATGAATTGCCTCGTGTGTACGAGGCCTTACAGTTCAGCACAACACTATTATTCACTTGCAAAAGCTCATATCTTTCCCAAAACTGTTCACTCATGCTTCAAAACCATATTCCTTTCCCATATAAAGAGTCAGTGCCTCCAAAATGGCAAAGATTCTTCTCAATTGCTTTGGCTCATTTCTTGAAACAGACCAGACAGACATTCTCAGCTCCTTTGGTGCTTTTGCCAAAATAACCTGGATGGTTCAGCACAACACCATGGTTCACCTTCAAAAGTTCATATCTTTCCCAAAACAGTTCACTCATGTGTCAAAACTAAATTTCTTCTTCATTCAAATAGTCAGTGCCCCCAAAATGCATCATCCCTTTGGCATTGTGTAAGCACTGCAAGTCAAAATGTTTAGATGTTTTATCTCTATGGCAGAGGACCATTGAAATATCCCTCATGTCCACCTTTCAGTCTTAGCCCATTCATTGACAACAGTTACTGTCCAGTTTTCTTGATCGTACATCACGGGACACAGAGCGCATAGTCATTACATATGGGTTATATGGAGTACCTTCAGGTGTGGACACTGGTGTAATCAACTTCACAGGAAGTTCCTCCCTATATAACCCCCTCCCACTGAGAGTGCTTTAGTTTTTCCGCCAGTGTCTTAGGTGTTGGTCACGTCTAGCTGTCCCTCGGAGGTCTCGGGACCCAGGATAGCTAGCCGGATCCGTCCGAAGTGCTTCAGAGCCAAGATGTACGGTACCCGGGCCCTGCTGGAGTGGGGTTTTGCCTATAATGCCTCTCCTTGGAGGGCTGGATTCTGGGCTCCAGTGCCTTAGTCTCTTCTAAGAACTAAAAGCTACTGATGCCAGGATGCTATATAGGTCCAGGGGTGTGGGTTCCTTAACACAGGACCCCGGTCCCTGAAGGTCCAAGACAATACCCACGGAGATGGGGGAAGGCTGGGCCTCTTGCATTTTGCAATACCCTGCGGCGTGGAGCAGGTAAGAGGGAACCTGCGGGACTTGGTTCGACAGTAGGTATCCCCCTGGGGGTTCTGGGTTGGCTAACAGTATGCTGGTGCATCAGCCACTATCTCCACTATGTCTGTTGAGGCAGGATGGGATTCTAATGTTTACCCAGATAACATGTAGATATATGTATACTTGTGTAAGTTGTATATTTGCTACTCATCCCAGGTCTGCCTGTTAACACTGATACTGCAACCCCACATGTTTTAAAGAGGAAATTGCTGGTTAAAACTCCTGTTTCTTAGGAAGCCCATGGGGACAGCTTCCTCGCTGTGTGTGCACTACAATAAGATTAGTGCTTACCTGGTGTCTGTTGGTGCTGCATAACGCTGGTCCATGTTGTTCCTCTGCTCTGCTTCCTCCATGTGGGTTCAGCGTGGTGCGCGCGATCGTGCGCGCGTGTGTACGCGCGTGTGTGCGCGCGCATACGCGCGCGCGTGCACGCCGCCTTTTATAGCGTCGGCGTGCGTCGGGGGGGCGGGCCAGCAGCGTCAGGGTCTGTATAAAGGAAAATACTTTTCTCTGGCTGGTCTTTACCTCCTGGAGGCAGAGGAAAAAAGGATACAGAGCGTGCAGCTGGGTCTTTTGGCCACACAGGGACACCTAGTGGCGGTTTTGTGGATCTTCAGGTCTAGGACTTAGGTCCACTATTGACCAGAAAAAAAAAAAAAAAAAAAAAAAAAAAATAGTTTTTTTGCTTAAAAGGACTCAGCCTTAGATCCAGCAGTATCTGAGTCTACCTTGGACTCCGGCTAACGGGCATTGGTGTGTCAATACTCACAGGCTTCCTCGGTATTGCCACCTCCCAGGCGGGTAAAAAAAAAAAAAAAAAATTTATTCCTAGCTGCAACAGTCAGGTGTTGGCTATAGGGGTGACCCAAGGTTGTACAATGGCTCCAAAGGGATCTGGACCAGCCAAGGCTGCTAAAGGTGCCAAAAAGCAAAAGGGGTCTCCATCGGGGTCAGAGGATTTGGGCCAGGCTTCTACGGCCCCACCCTCGCCAGTCAGGACACCGAGTGGCATAGTACAAGAGCCATTGGGGGTGCTGGGGGCAGAGGCGGCCCCCGATCCACCCATTCCCGTTTACGTGACGGAAGAAATGCTAGCAGCCACCATGAGTGGGCTAGAGAAAAGGTTAACTGCGTTACTTTCCCGTCCTTGCCCAAGTAGCAAGCGGGCTAGATCCCCCTCACCCAGTGTGGGGTTTTCAGATGCGGAGGTCTCCTCTTCAGAGGAACGGGACCCACAAGGGGATCACGCAGACCCAAGTCCCGACGGTTCAGACAGGGAAAATTCCACTATAGATGAATACTTTTCGGCCTCTCAAGCGGAGGGCCTGTGGATCCAGTCTTTGACAGATATGGTTCGCACTGCCTTTAAACTTCCAGTGCCAGAACTAGTAGCCCCGGAGGTATCCTCATTGGGTTCTTTAAAGGCCCCATTAACTGGTGCATCTTTTCCAATGCACCCCCTTCTGCGGAACGTGATTTACGAAGATTGGGCTCGACCTGATAGAATCTTTGTCCCTCCTAAAAGATTCTCTATTCTCTACCCTATGGAAGAGGAATATGTAAAGAAATGGGCTCTTCCTACAGTGGACGCAGCCATTTCCTGCGTGAATAAATCCCTGACTTGTCCGGTTGAAAATGTCCATATGTTCAAGGATCCGGTCGACAAGAAATTCGAGACCCTACTGAAAGCAACTTTCACCTCAGTAGGTGCCATGGTTCAGCCAGCAGTAGCAGCCATTGGTGTTTGTCAGGCCTTGAAGGATCAGGCAAAACATATATTGAAGGACATGCCGGCTCAGCATACTCATGAATTAGCAGAATTCCCTAGGGCTCTCTGCTTTGCAGTGGATGCTATTAAGGACTCCATCCAACAGGCATCCCGTTCATCTCTACTGGTGGTTCACATGCGTCGTCTTTTGTGGCTAAAGAACTGGTCAGCAGAGGCACCCTGCAAAAAGCTTCTAGCAGGGTTTCCCTTTCATGGGGGAAGACTATTCGGGGAAGACCTAGATAAATATATCCACACCATATCAAGTGGAAAAAGTACTTCCTTACCGGTCAAGAAAAGACCGCGTGGGCCCACGTTTAAACGACAGGCCATGGTAGGCTCGGCCCCTTCGACTTCCCGTCAGTATCGACGGCCTCCCGGGCGGTCAACAGCTAATAGCCGCCCACAGGGACAAGCTGCGGCAAACAAGAGGCCCTGGTCTCGCAAGCCGGCTAAATCAGTCATCAAATCAGATTCATGAAGGGGCGCCCCCACTCTCTTGGGTGGGGGGAAGACTTCAGTTTTTCTCCGAAGTCTGGAAGGCCAGAATTCCCGACTCTTGGGTTCGGTCCGTAGTAGCCTCAGGCTACAAACTAGAGTTTCGAGAAATCCCCCCTCCTCATTTTCAGGGGTCAAGTCTTCCAAGCGACCCATTAAAGAGGGCCTCTCTCGTAAAGGCGTTGGATCGCCTCTTGCTCCAAGGAGTAATTGTAGAAGTACCAACCCAAGAAAGGGGTCTGGGATTCTACTCCAACCTTTTTGTTATACCAAAACCCAATGGCGACGTCAGGCCTATATTAGACCTCAAACGCCTAAATCGCTTTCTAAGGATTCAGACCTTCCGTATGGACTCCATACGTTCAGTGACAACCAGCCTGCACCAGGGCGACTTCCTAGCATCTATAGACATAAAGGATGCATATCTGCATGTGCCGATTTACCCAGCACATCACAAGTTTCTTCGTTTTACGATAAACCAAAGTCATTACCAGTTCGTAGCCCTCCCTTTCGGGTTGGCAACAGCTCCACGGGTATTCACAAAGGTGTTAGCCCCGGTACTAGCCGTCCTAAGGACAGAAGGCATCTTGGTCCTAGCATACCTGGACGATCTCCTGGTTATCGACAGTTCAGCTTCCAACCTCAATCATGCAGTAGTCCGCACAGTGCGGCATCTAGAAGAGTTCGGGTGGATTGTGAACCAAGAAAAATCAAGGTTACAACCCACAAGACAGTTGGAATATCTAGGCTTTCGGTTAGATACAGAATGCCAGAGGGTATTTTTACCTCAAAAGAAGATCAGGTCGTTAATTCAAACGATTCAAATAGTCTTAGGCAAAAAGAAGCCGACTATTCGCCTATGCATGCGACTGCTGGGAAAGATGGTGGCCGCCTTCGAAGCAGCGCCCTATGCCCAGATCCATACCAGAATTCTGCAAGCAGCTATTCTCTCTGCTTGGAACAAGTCCATACAGGCATTAGACCGTCCATTAGTTCTTTCCCCAGGAGTCAGGCACAGCCTGTACTGGTGGCTGATCCCTCAAAAATTATCAAAAGGGAAAACCTTTTGCCCCATCTCGTGGAAAATAGTAACCACAGATGCCAGCCTAACAGGTTGGGGGGCAATCTTAGGAAAACGGACCCAGCAGGGACAGTGGTCAGAGACAGAAAGTCTGCTTCCCATCAATGTCCTAGAGATCAGAGCTGCTCGGTTGGCCCTGGTCGCCTGGACTCTTCCCCTGCAGGGTCTGCCAGTAAGGATACAGTCCGACAATGCCACGGCGGTGGCATACATAAACCACCAGGGAGGCACAAGGAGCCTAGCGGCTCAAAGGGAAGTAAACCTGATTTTTTCATGGGCCGAAGCCCATGTACCCTGCATCTCAGCAGTATTCATCCCAGGGATAGACAATTCTCAAGCAGATTTTTTGAGTCGTCAACAGTTACTCCCGGGAGAGTGGTCTCTTCACCCCCAGGTATTCCAAGAGATTTGCCAAAGATTCGGAGTTCCCGATGTGGACATCATGGCAACAAGATTCAACAAGAAATTGGACAAATTCGTATCCCGGGCCAGGGACCCCTCGGCCTACGGGACCGATGCGTTGGTTTGCCCCTGGCACCAGTTTTCTCTCCTGTATGCGTTCCCTCCACTACAGATGATTCCCCGCCTTCTACGAAGGATCAGGGTGGAGCGCAGGCCGGTGATCCTGGTGGCCCCAGCCTGGCCCAGAAAGGCTTGGTACGCACTCATCGTGAGGATGTCAGTAAGGGCACCGTGGCCACTCCCCCTGCGCCCAGATCTGCTGTCTCAGGGCCCGATCTACCACCCTGCTTCACAGCAGCTAAATTTGATGGCTTGGCGGCTGAATCCCTAATTCTTAAGGGCAGAGGCCTCTCAGCCCAGGTCATATCTACGCTAATTCAAGCTAGGAAACCAGTTTCTAGAAATATCTATTACAGAGTCTGGAAGAACTATGTGGAGTGGTGCGAGTCTCAAGGAGGGCATCCTCGCAAGTTTTTTATTGACAGGATCTTGCGATTCCTACAGGTTGGCGTTGACAAGGGGTTAGCTCTTAGTACTCTAAAGGGGCAGGTGTCTGCCTTAGCGATATGGTTTCAAAGGCCTTTGGCCACACATTCGCTTGTGAAAACCTTTTTGCAGGGGGTCTTGCATGTAAATCCCCCTATTAGAGCTCCCCTCTGCCCCTGGAATTTAAATCTGGTCTTGTCAGCTTTACAAAGGCAGCCGTTTGAACCTCTGACAGAAATCCCTCTTGTGCTGCTAACCCGAAAGTTGGTTTTCTTGGTGGCTATGGCTTCGGCCAGAAGGGTCTCCGAGTTGGCAGCCTTGTCTTGCAGGGAACCATACCTTATTCTGCATAAGGACAGAGTGGTTCTGCGGCCTCAGCCTTCTTTCCTTCCTAAGGTCATATCCAGTTTTCACTTGAATCAGGACCTAGTCCTACCATCCTTCTTTCCTACTCCCCAGTCCAGAGAGGAAAGATTGCTTCATACTTTGGACGTGGTCCGAGCCATGAGGGTCTATCTCAAGGCTACAGAAAAGATTAGGAAAACAGATGTGCTTTTCATTCTTCCGGAGGGCCCCAAGAAGGGTCAGCCGGCTGCCAAGTCTTCCTTGGCTAGGTGGATTAAGCAGCTGATTTTTCAGGCCTATGGTCTGAAGCGCGTTCCACCGCCCTTATCAGTTAAGGCCCATTCTACGAGGGCCATGAGTGCCTCTTGGGCGGCACACCATCAGATCTCTATGGCACAGGTTTGCAAAGCAGCAACCTGGTCTTCCGTACATACGTTTACTAAATTCTATAAGTTGGACGTCACAAAGGCTGCGGACGCAGCATTTGGGCAGGCGGTTCTACGGGCAGCAGTATAGAATCCTCTGGCCCGGTTCACGCCCCCTTTTTTCTGTTGGTGGAGCTATTTTACCTCCTGATATAGTTTCTGTTTGGCTATTTTTGGCCTTACGGTCTCCCTCCCTTCATGGAGCATTGCTTTGGGACATCCCATATGTAATGACTATGCGCTCTGTGTCCCGTGATGTACGATCAAGAAAAAGGGATTTTTAATAACAGCTTACCTGTAAAATCCTTTTCTTGGAGTACATCACGGGACACAGAGCTCCCACCCCTCTTTGTGGGAACATTGTGTAACCTCAGAGAAATTGCTTGCTACAAAACTAAAGCACTCTCAGTGGGAGGGGGTTATATAGGGAGGAACTTCCTGTGAAGTTGATTACACCAGTGTCCACACCTGAAGGTACTCCATATAACCCATATGTAATGACTATGCGCTCTGTGTCCCGTGATGTACTCCAAGAAAAGGATTTTACAGGTAAGCTGTTATTAAAAATCCCTTTTTTGTCTAGCTAACTGAATACAATTGTGTATAAAACTGAAAAATAAGAAAAGTTTTTAGGGTAAGAGTCGCCTCCAAGGTTTGACATCACACACGGCAAAAGGAATATTGCGCGATATTCCTTTTGCCGAATATTCAAGTTATTCTGATTGGCTCTGATGCAAAAGAAGGGCGGAGAAGATAATCGCGCAATAGGAATATTGCGCGATTATCTTCTCCGCCCTTCTTTTGCCCCCTTATTCTCCTTTCTTTTAAGTAGAGTTAGTGTGGAGTTAGTGTTTAGTGCATATTAGTTTAGTAATACAGGAAATTATCTCCGTTTATGAGAATTTCGCAATCATTTTTTGGATAAAATATCACGAATATTCGATATTAGCGAATATTCGCGAATATTCTTCTATATATTCGCGCAATATCGCGAAATCGAATATGGCGTATTCCGCTCAACACTAGTAATGATCCGCCCCGTGAACCTCTACTTGCTCAGCGGGGATCGCTCCATTGATCCCCGCTAAGCCGGCGGATGACAGGGAGGTCCTCGCACACTGTACAGGGACTGCCCTGCCAGCTATCCGCTCTCTCCTATGGGGGGATCGGATGAACATGGACCGTCTGTCCGTGTTCACCCAATCCAATCCGCCAGACGGATGGAAAAGTAGGTTTTTCCTCCGTCACACTTTGGCGGACCGGAGCAGGTGGGATGTCAGTGGGCATGTCACCCCTGACATCCGCTGCTCCATAGAGGAGCACAGAGTGCCCATTCAGGTCCGCCTAAAAAACTGGCAGTTGGACCTGAACAGGCCACCCGTGTGAAAGAGCCCTAACATCTCTTCACTGGTCACTGTCCCATCAACATTGCAGCGTATATCCTCCCTTGCGATGCATTGAGGGAAGAAACAAAAGAAGATGTCGCAACCATCGCCTACACTGATCTCCTGTAATATTCTCACAGGCAGTGTCTATTGCATGGAACGGGGACCTCTGATCTTGAGCCTGATGCTCATACACTCTCCACCTCCAAGCGCAGAAAAACTCCTCAATAGGATTGAGGAAAGTAGAGTAAGGTGGTAGGAACACAATATCCATCCTTGGATGAGCAGTAAACCAGACCCTGATAAGCGGGCCACGGTGGAAATTCACATTGTCCCATACAATTATATATTGTGATTGGTGAGGCCCTATGAGACCTCTCATTTTCTGGGATCAAATCCAAATGAAAGTGGTCCAAGATGGTCCAAGAAGATGAGGAGCTTCTGTGTTTTGTATGGGCCAAGACTGGGCATGTGAGTGGCCACACCATTCTCAGAAATGGCAGCACATATAGTTATGTTGCCCCCTTGCTGGCCTGGGACATCCACCATGGCCCAGTGCCCAATAAAATTACGGCCACGTCTTTGGCCCTTGGCCAGGTTGAAGCCAGCCTCATCCCCATACAATACAGTTACAGACAGCTACATAGGAATGTTCTATGTTCTGCACAAGTTCAATATACTACTGGCCAGTATTCCAGTGGATCCAAACCTGGGGTACATGTACCCTATGCAGAGGTACTACAGGGGTTATTTGACAGAAAGGGGAGGGGAAAAATTATGAAATTACTGAAATGTTACAGTAACATTATTAGATAGATTTCCATGGGAGGCACTACTGTAATTGCATCTCTTTGACCCTTTTACTTACTGTATTGTAGGTTATATTCTTCAAAATAAGGATTAGAATGATAATTGCATCATACAGTAAGCTGCAGTTTTACTGTAATACTGGAATACTACTGTAAACTGTATTATCAATATTGTAGAAAATAAACGATTCCATACTATTCCATAGTTTATTTTCTACAATATTTTTCTTGTCATGGTTAGTATCATACGTAACATCCCACTGAAGTAAGATACTGTAATACTGTAGGCCTATCACACACACACACACACTAAATGAATACGCAAATGAGTAAATAAACATATTTGTTGCTCTATGCACAGTGTCCTGTCCTATACATTATATAATTCCATCATTGATTGTGAGGGCATGGTTGATGACATGGTCTATAATTGTCGCCCAAATTTCATTAGGGACAGCATGGTGTATTTGTGCTCCTCAGCTTCTTCCCCCTATTCCACCATCACGCACCCTTACTCCTCCTCCTCTTCCTCGGGCAGGCAGTTGCCCGTGTTTATCTACTTGGCCAGGTGCCTCCATGTTCAGACATTGTACTGGTCCTGCATGGTCAATCTCTATATATACATGTTTGGCAGCATTCACAATACAGTAATGGACAGTACCTGTCAGGTAACTAAACATACTGTTTGATTGGTCATCTGAGACCAACTCCTCCTTCGTTCAAGTTCTAGTTTTACCTGACTGTCAATTGCTGTAATGATTTTATCAAATGTTCCAAGAGATTCATATATGGTATTCATGGTATTGTGTTCCTGAATAATTTTGACAATTGAACAGACTATTGTGCATGTGATGACTTAAACAATGAAATGACGCTGACGCGTTTTGGAGAGAACGACCATTTAGACTGAGAAATGACAATCAGTTTGGATCAACATGATCTATTCAATTGGAAATTGTGCTAAATGTAGGTTACTTGTACTAAATCATATGAGAAATGTACTGAGACATTAAGACATGTACTGAGACATTTGCAATTTGATGAAATGAATGAGAAATGCCATTCAGTTGTGAACAATTGCCAAGTGGTTTGGAGATTTGTCCATGTTGTTTTGAGAATGTCATTTCTGTTTCAAGAAATGAGCCAAACCAATAGAGAAAAACTGTAAAAAAAACTAAACGGTAAGTAGGATTTTTTTTTTTAATAAGTGTCATGTTTTAATATCCTGAATTGTATTTACTGCTTTAAATACATTTGTTAGATTCCCCCAGCAACAATAGATCCCCCAATAATAAGACATCTCCCCAACAACAATAGCTTCACCAGCAACAATAGATCACTCCCATTAACAATAGATCTCCCCCCATCAAACTAGGGGGGCGTTGCCTGACGCAGCATGTGAGCGGACGTCTTCTGTAGCGGCTCCGGGATCCCTCTAATCAATCCTGCTCCATCCTGATCTCCTGTCTCCACAACTTGGTTGCTAACCTTTCTATTCCCTCGGTGGAGCACCTCGGACGTTCTTTGGAGGATTCTGGTGGATGGGAAGGCGAAAGAAACAGCCCGCGGCCAGGATGAGCATAACCACACGCTCCGGCCAAGATGGCCGCCGCAACACCGTGCCGCTCTCCTCCATTGCATCCACGCCGGAGCTTTTTGCAGATGACACTGACTCATCCCCTCCTCCTTCCCCTGGAACCTCGGCCGTGCCAATGCTGCACGCCCCGGCGTCGCCCAGCGAAGATGGCCTGGAGGGTGACCCGGAACCGGAGCCCACGCTGCTGGAGGTTTTCAGGACCATTAAGGTAAATCACATTGACACTATGGGGAAAATGGAGGAGCTTAAGCTGGATATGAATATAATGCGCCAGGATATGCATAAAGTGCTGGCTCGGGTCTCGGAGGCGGAACGTCGCATTAGTGATCTGGAGGATACTGTGGGCCCAGCTCTCCCGGCCATTAAGGCCCAGGACACTAAGATTCATTCCTTTGAAGACAAAATCGACGATTTGGAAAACCGTTTGCGTAGAAATAACCTGCGTCTGGTGGGCCTCCCTGAGCGGGTCGAGGGAGTTGACCCGGTTGCCTTTCTGGAGAGCTGGTTCGCCCAGGAATTTGGGGGAGATTGCCTGTCCCCTTGCTTTGTTTTGGAGCGGGCCCACAGGGTGCCTGGCAGGCCGCTGCCCCCGGGTAACCCCCCCGCACCTTGATAATGCGTCTCATGAACTACAGGGACCGCGACTCCATCTTGCGTGCCGCCCGCATTAAGGGGAGTCTGAAGATTAATAATGCCTCTGTTTCTCTCTTCCCGGACTACTCCCCGGCTGTTCGTGCCTCGAGGGCCAAGTACCAACACGTCAAGCAAAAGCTGAGGGAGAAGGCTATACAATATTCAATGCTGTTTCCTGCGACGCTGAGAGTGGTGCACCAGGGCCAGGTGCACTTTTTCCAAACCCCTGCCAATGCTCTGTCCTGGTTTGAGGCCCTGCATCAACCCGGCCGGGTGTCTGACCGGGCGCCCGACACCTGACTTGCTTTTCACTGATGCCGTCCCTTCCCCCAGACTTTCTTCATTTTTCTCTTACTCGTTTTCTTTTTTATCCCGAGGTACACCAGCAATTGGGCCTAAGGGCTTCTAACTGAGGCAGGAGATCTTCGGTAACTGTTGTACCATGAGGATGCAGATCTCCACTGATGGACTGTGCCGCTGACTGTTTTTCCCCCGTTTGTTCTCATTTTTTGAACACTGACTGTTTCCATCTTGTCCACTGGCCTGTTTGTGCGGGCCATGTTCCTAATGTCTACAGGCAGTTTGGGGCTAAGGCCAGCCCCTTGTTTTTGGGGTCTGGCAGGGGTTAAAAGCAATGAACCGTTTTTCATGCTGTGTGTGTCTGTGGTTGTGTTAGTTTTGTTGTGTGTTGTAATGGATGTGGTATGCCTGTGTGTGACTGTTTCTGGCCCTGTCTCGGTCTCCACCTATTCTTTCCTGGGGGTACTGTTGCGTTTCACTATTGTTACTACATTCTTATGTCTGGGTTCAGGTGTATCTCCTGGAATGTCCGGGGGTTAAACTCCAAGTTTAAGAGGGCGTCTCTGTTTGAATTCCTTAAGGTGCACAACCCTCAATTGCTATGCTTACAGGAGACGCACCTTATGGGGTCGAAGGTGCTAGCGTTGAAGAAGTGCTGGGTCATGTATGGCTATCATTCCACCTACTCTAATTATGCACGGGGGGTGTCTGTGTTGGTAAGGAAGGGCCTCCCCTTCTCCTGTGTCAGGGTGGGGACAGATCCTAAGGGTCGGTATGTCTTTCTCCACTGCACGGTACATGCCACACCACTGCTGCTGGTGGTGGTGTATGCTCCCCCCCCCCCCTGTCACGGCTGATTTTTTTTACAGATTTCAGTGTACTTCTTGCCACCTTCCCGGTGCTGGCCACTCTTATTGTGGGGGACTTCAACTCGGTGCTCGACCCTGCTCGAGACCACTTGAGGCCCCTCCAGAATGAGTCCAAATTGTTTAGCCAATGGTGTTCTTCTTTTGGGTATGTGGATCTCTGGAGGCTCGGCCATCCTGGGTCTCAGGAGTTTACCTGTCAATCCCGGACGTACCGTACTCTTTCCAGGCTAGACTATGCTCTGGGAACCCCTGATTTAATTCCCAACGTACGAAAGGTGTCCCACTTGACTCAATCCCTATCTGACCACTCTGCTGTGTCTGTTGATTTGGTGATGGGTCATAGACCCTCATATCGGTTGTGGCGGCTCAGTCCCCTTTGGGTCTCCACTACCGAATTTCAGGAGCCGGTTCGGCATGATATGTCCCACTACTGGAGGGACAATGTTGGTTCCGCCTCCTTTGGTCCCACATGGGATGCCTTTAAGGCGTCAGTGCGGGGCTCGTACATTTCCAACATTGCCCAGTACAGAAAGTCCTTCCAGACTACTCTTTTGGCCTTGGAATCCTCCCTGGAGAACGATAGGGCCCGGTACGTTGCGCTCCCTGCCCCGGACACTCACGGGATCCTGGTAGGGGCGCATAGGGCTCTGGACCTTCACAGGGTGGATGTGACGCGGGGACAACAGCTGTCCCTATCTGCCAGGTTACACGAGCATAGTGGTAAAAACGGTAAGATGCTGGCCTATCTCTCCCGCACGGAGTATGTGGATCGGACGATACCCCATATTCGGTTGCCAGACGGCTCTGTCACGTCGGACCCCTTGATTATTAATCACACCTTTAAGGCCTTTTATCTGAACCTATATACCGCCCCACCCCGGTGGAAGGAGTACGTATGACAATATCCAGCGCCTTTACATACATATTTATAAGGCTGCTAAGGTTAAGAGAAGTGGTCTGGTGTTGTCACTGGATGTGCGTAAGGCCTTTGACACTGTTAACTGGTCTTTTCTGTGGGAGACAATGCACCGTATGGGCTTTAGCGCCCAATTCATTCGCTGGGTCCGCTTACTATATACCAATCCCAGCGCCAGGGTGGGCACCAATAAAGATGTCCCAGATGTATTTACTTTGCAGAGGGGCACCAGGCAGGGCTGCCCGCTGTCGCCTCTTCTGTTTGCTCTGGCCATTGAGCCTTTGGCTCTGGCGGTCCGGCAGACGGCGGCAGTGGGTGGCATCTGTTATGGTTCCCTCTCTGAGAAGATCTCTCTGTACGCGGATGATGCTCTGATCTACTTGGATGGGTCTGAGCGGTCCTTTGAGTCTCTAATGGGAGTGGGTGGAGGAATTCGGAAAGGTCTCCAGGTTGCGGGTGAGTTGGGATAAATCGGTGGCCTTTCCTATAGGCCCTAGATTTGACTGTGACTACCTCTCCCGCTCTAAATTGACTGTCCAAGCGACGTTTAAGGGCCAGATTCAGGTAGATGGGCGCTTCTTTACTTTGGAGTAACGTTTCTCATTTACGTTACTCCGCCGACACTTTCGGCGCAAGTACTGTTATTCACATAGCAGTTGCGCGTAAACTTGCGCCAGAGTAACGATAATGTGCTGGCGTAACCCGACGCAAGTGGAAGTGGGTGTGATCATATGTAAATGATGGGCGGAGCCCAGCACAGAGGCTTACGTTCAGCGCATCATCCACGGAGGCTCCACTCGCCCCCTTGTGCGCATGCTCACAACTTCCGTCGGCACCACTTCACGGGAAACGTCAGCGCAATGCGTTCCGTTGGGAGTTTAAATGCGCCCGTAGATGCGCCATTCCGGCACTAAAGTATATCCTGTTCCCCCTCCCCGCAGTGAAGTTACTTTTGTTCTGAGATGGCTGCTCCCGTTCCCCGCAAACACACAGGAGAAAGCTGAACTCTAAAGGCCAGGAGCTATCAGCCGTCATCTCAGCTATGGAGACCTATGATGTCTTCCTCCATGGCTGTAAAAGTTGACAGATAAGCATGGACAGAGGTGTTGTCCTGCAAGTGGGGGTGCTCAGCTAGCTCTTATCATTGGTAACGCTGCTGTAGCTGCTCTCCTGCTGACCTGTGGCCGGTCTGGAGTAAAGATAAAGCAGCTATTTGTAGAAATAACTTTGCGTCGGATGGACGAGATACACGCGGCGCATGTAGCCAGCGTATGGTGCTAATCCGTTCGCAAATTAGGAAAAATCCCTCATTTGCATATTTGTAGGGGAAATCAATAGGCGCGACTGATGCGCCAAGCGAAATTATGCGCTGACGATACTCTGGCGTCCGTTTTCTGTCGCATCTAGTTTGGTGGGTACGGCCACATAGAAACGACGGCGCATAATCACAGTTACGCGGCGCATATCGAATTACTCCAGCGCAAGTCTTGCTGAATCTGGCCCTAAGTATCTGGGGATACACATTACCGCGGATTTATCCTCGTATGAACGCCTAAACATTAACCCGATTATAACGCATATGGAAACCAGGCTGAAAACTTGGGCCTCGCTACCACTTAACCTCATTGGTCGAGTGAATATCTTTAAGATGATATACCTACCCAAATTTTTATACGTGTTTCGGGCCTCTCCAGTCTTTTTGTTGAAAAAACTCTTTAAGAAAATTGACTCGTTACTTTTTGCTTTTTTGTGGCACGGATCGAGCCCACGGATTTCCAGGGCCTCTCTTCAGGCGGCTACGCTGGCTGGGGGGTTGGCCTGCCCGAATATGCGGAAATATTTCATTGCGTCCCAACTGGCGTACGTGTACGATTGGTTTCCGGGGGCCTCCCTGTCCTGCTCCACTGCCCTTTTGACTGAGCTGGGTGACCACGGGGAGTCGCTGGTGGATGGCCTGCTTGGGTCTGCTCCCAGGCGCTGTTCCCGGGTCTCCCCGATTGAGGTGAGCTGGCTGGCCTGGCATGAAGGTAATGGGATGCTCACGGATCCGGGTGGGGTGTCTCCCAGTGCTTCCCTATGGTATAACTTAAACCTCCCTGAGCTCCTGGGTCATCCAGACGCCCGATGGTGGACCCGATTTGGGATCACACGGATCTCCCACATATTTGTGGGTGACAATTTTATTTCTTTTGCGGACTTGAAGGTGAGGAATGGGATAGCGGATAACTTTCTGTTTAAGTATCTGTTGCTGCGCCATGCTGTGCGGGCGCAGTTTGGGGGTCTGGCCCAGGAGCTCACTGAATCGCCCCTCGAGACGCTTATGTCATATTCAGATATTAGGAAGTTGGTTACAACAATTTACTGCCGCCTGCAGTCGGCGGGGGCTGATCCCTTCCGGGTGGCCCAGCGAAAGTGGGAGGTGGATATTCCGGGATTGTCCGAGGAGGGGTGGGAGGAGGAGGCCTCGGAGGCTTGCTTTCTAGATATTATTGGGTTAAATGACCGATATGTTCAATTTAAATTTATACATCAGCTGCACTACACTCCAGCTAGACTGGCCCGCATGGGGCTGGTTCCTACTGTAGCCTGCCCTAGGTGCGGCTCCTCAGAGGCTGACTGCATTTTGGTCATGTCCTGATTTGTTTGCATACTGGGCAGCACTGTTCTCCTTCTTTAGGGATACCCTGCACCTCCCTGTCCCCTTCACGCCGGCAGTGGGGTTGCTGGGTGTGCTTAATGACTATGTGCCTACGGTCTATGCTCGAATCTTGCTACGTTTGCTCTTGTATTATGCCAGAAAATTAATCCTACTGCACTGGAAGGGTGCCTCAGCCCCTACTATCCACATGCTGTTCCGTATGATTAACAAGGTTATGCCAATATACAAGTGTATATATAAAGGAAGGGGTTGTCCTCATAAGTTTAATAAGATATGGCAACCGTGGCTTGATATAGGGGATTCCTTTTGGAGTGATACCCCGCTCTCTCAGCCGTGATCGACAGAGGGGGGTGGGGGGAGGGGCCGGAGTGGTTGTGGTATGTGTGTGTGTGAATGGCTGTGTATGTTTTTGAATTATTTGTTGTGTCTTTTGTTGGGGCTAGTTTTACATTGTTGTAGTTTGTTATAAGGTGTGACCCCTCGGGGTCTGGTATATCTAAACTGGTACATTTGTTGTTAGGACCCCCGGTTGGGGCCTACGGAACCACACTGTGTAATACACTGTCTTCTGACCTGAATAATGTGATCTTGATGGTATGTTCCCTGTATATTTTGCCCGATGCTGTGCCTTTTAACGGTATACTTTTGTATGTGCAGAAAATCAAATAAACAAAGTTTACGAAAAAAAAAAACAATAGATCTGCCCCGCAACAATAGATCACCCCACAAGAAAATATCCCCCAGCAACAATAGATCTCCCAGCATCCAGTATCAATATTCTCTCCAGCAGCCAGCAACATAAGCCCCCTCCCTCAACAGTAGTATTCTCCCATCAGCAATTGACCCTCCCCCCCAGAAACAATAGATCCTACCAGCAGTAATAGACTTCCCCAGCATCAATAGATCACCCAGTGACAATAGAGACTCCATCAGCCATAGACACTCCAGCGAATCTGGCCACCCCTTGGCATATACATTCAGTGCTCGGGGGAATTTTTTGGAAACACCTGATTAGAGCCATAGGCGTCCAAAAAGGTGAAAAGCATTTGTCCACAGACCATCCACAGTGCTGTCTTTCTCACACTTGCTCACCTTGATTAAACAAAACAGGCTGCTTAAAGCAACTCACCTTTCACTGCCGCTAACCAGGCTACTCCGCTGCCTGCTTCTAATGGAGATGAGTCACAAGACCGGAGAGTAGGGTGACCACATTTCCAAACTGCCATTCAGGGACACCCCCCACACCCACAAAAAGATGACTTTTGACATTTTTTTGCCGACTTTTGGGGCAGGGAGTATGAAATCAGTGGGCCCGTGTGCAAGATTTTGGTAGGACCTTCCTGAGATACAAATAAAAACCTGTGTATCCGGACTAAGGGTCTGTTTATACCAGAATGCTGTGAGGGACTCCTGCATTTTGTGTGCATTTCAAAATGCACTCCCATAGCGATCTATACACTTTGCCTCCTGACGCACATGATCCAAAATCTCCTGATCGCTTGCAGCGATCGCAAGCTTTCGCTTAGATGCCGGTTACTGTGAAGGGGGTGTTCAGGGCGTTCACTCTCGGCACAGTGCTACTGATCGCAATTCATTCAAATATGTGACCTCTCTGTGCCATGCACAGAGAAGCCACATATTTGTGTGTGGCTGGTGCCAAGGGGTTAATGACTACCCAAATGTAGGTAGCAAATGCAGTATTTGCCTGCACCAGAATGTATGAGTACCATGTGATTCAGTTGTTGTGCGTTTTGTAAAGTAGCGCATGCACAGACCGACATAGTTTCATCCCATTCAAATAAAAGGGCTGAAATCGCACAGAACCTGGAAGGCATGTGAATTGCAAAGGAATGCACAACATGTTCCTATGTGATTTGTGGTGTGAACCATCCCTGAGCCTTGGAGCTCATTGCTGAAAAAAGGTCAGGCACTTGGCTTCACTAACTTGCCTGACAGGGAGCACTGGCACCTGGAGGACTTGCCCTGAATGTCTAGCAAAGTTTCCAGATGGTACAATTGTGCCCTCAATAGCAGCCAGCTTGTCTTTGAAGATGGGGAAGGGGGCAAGTTGTCAAAGAAGAATACTGCCAGTGATTTGGGGGGATAAGAGCATGCTGTATGTGCTAGGGGCACACTTTGGGAGGGGAGAGAAATTGACATTGTGTATGTTAAAGAGCACAGCAGGGATGATTAGGGTGTGCCTTGGCACACCCGACACACCCAGTGGGCATGCCTATGATGGCAAGGGTAGTTTACAAAAATGGACAACAGTTCCAGACAGTAGATGGCCTTCGTGCGGCTGTCTTCACCACTTGGAGAAATGTTCCCACTCACCTCATGGAAATGCTTGCATCAAGCATGCCGAAACAAATTTTTGAAGTGATCAACAATAACGGCGGAGCTACTGATTACTGAGTTCATGTTTGGAAGTTGGATTCCTGTTTTGGGGGGGTTTCGTTTTTTTTTGGAGGTGCGGTCCTAAACGTTTGATCTGCAAAAAAACAGCCTGTTTCAGTTTATTCGTTGTTTTAATGAAAACAACGAATAAACTGAAACAGGCTGTTTTTTTGCAGATCAAACGTTTAGGACCACACCTCCAAAAAAAAACAAAAACAGGAATCCAACTTCCAAACATGAACTCAGTAATCAGTAGCTCCGCCGTTATTGTTGAAACATGAAGTTGAATGCTCAAAAAATGTTTTGTGCCACTCTCATTCTTTCTTGTGGCATGTTGAAGCTCTACTTGGAACCTTGTTAAGATTCAACAATGTAAAATATGATTATTTGCCATTTTTCAAGTGGTCTTGAACTTTTGATCAGGACTATATATATATATATATATATATATATATATATATATATATATATATAAATGTAGTTTATGCAGTCTTTGTCGCTGTACCTTTACAATGAATCTAAATGAAAATTGTAGAAGATATTGATGTTTTTGGTGTTTTTAATGTTTGTTTTTGTTTTGTTTTTTAACAGGAAAATGGTTATCCCAGTTTGATCCAAGCCTTACAAAGAATGAAAACTTTCACTGTTCATCTTCAGTTTCAGTTAAAGTTCCTACAATGAATGCCCATAAATATCCTCTGCAGATCCTTAAGGATACATATTTGAAAGCCCAGGTATAAATGGATGCAGTGATAATAAATGTACATCACATGAGCTAATAATATTTTACCAGATCCAATTTAAACATTCTCAAACCTGCCTAGACTTTATGTTCCCTTTCATTAATTTCCTTGAAAAGAGCTAATATGATGAATGTATATATCAGGGCTCAAAATTTCAAGTCCTGAGCTACTAGCCACTAGAACTCTAATTCATACACTGCCCTGTGCCTAATTGCACCCGTAAAAACGCCCTCGTAGATTATCTCATGGAATGACACTGTTAAATATTTTATGCAGAATCAAGTTACACAATTACATATTACCAACAACAACTTTAACAAAATGGGACAGGGCATTGGGGGCAGACCAGTGGGACAGGGCATTGGGGGCAGACCAGTGGAACAGGGCACTGGGGGCAGACCAGAGGGACAGGGCACTAGAACTGGGTCTTCTCCCCATTCTCCTTCTGTCTCCTCTACAACTCCCATCCATCCTCTCTCTCTCTCTCTCCCTCTCCTATTCATCTCATCATCAGGAGCCTGTGTGTGCGGCTCCACGCTTGCATGTCCCCACTTCCCCCTTTTATTCAGGCTGGCAGTGAGGAGACAAGCTGCAGCACAGCCGGAGGGAGTACAATCCAGCGCTGAGATCCATACAACTGCACAGCCATTGACACAATAGCACAGTGCACACTGACACCGCACAGCACACATTAAGACCAGTCTGTTCACAGTGCTCAGGTTGAACTGTTGGACACTTACATAGAGCACAAGGAGAAGAAAACTGCACAAACTGGAAGGCTGCCACTCTCATGTCAGGCAACTTTAAGTGAGCGCTGCACCGGAGTGGTAATTTTCACAATCCTCCACCTCACTCATTACTTCCTGCTACTTACTTCTTAGCTACATTGGTCGGGGGAGGGGGGCAGACTCAGAGAGGTTATACTGTTAGGTCCCATGGCTTAATGAGAATTGTAAGGAGGGCACCTGTGTAATGCTCTGCCTGTGCGCAGCTCACCAGACTACTTTTCCCGAGCATGCACCTTTCCTCTTCGGCCGCCAATCTCATCGGACTCTAAGGCCGCGTACACACGAGGGGATATGTCCGCTGAAAACGGTCCGATGGACCGTTTCAGCAGACATCTCCGCTCGTGTGTATGGGCTAGCGGACAGATTTCTCCACCCGACAGATTTCAAAGCAAGCTTTGAAATCTATCCGGTGGGGATCTGTCCGCCTGACATGTCTGCTGGTTAGTACACTTACCAGCAGACATGTCGGCCCCCACCGCCGCCGCGCCGCTGCCGAATGGATTCGGCGCATGCGCGGAAGTGTTTTACTTCCTGGTGCGGTGACATGGCGGTGACGCGGCGGCGTCAACATCACCGCCACGTCACCGCGCCGTCCGGCGGCGGGGAATTTGATCCGATGGTGTGTACACGCCATCGGATCAAACTCCCGATCGGACATATCCGATGGAAATGGTCCGCGGACCGTTTTCATCTGATATGTCCGATCGTGTGTATGGGGCCTGAGTGTAGGCACAGATTGGAGGGAGATTGGTCATGCAGCCCTGTCATCACTCGCCCCCAGCTTAAATCCACTCGCCAAATGCTAGTAGGCGAGTGAAAATTTTGAGGGCTGTATATATGATTTCTCTTATTTGGCATTATTTATTATATAAACCAGTGTCTCTGGATCCAAATAGACATTAATAGGGAGTAGTTTGCATGTGTCTTCCCACAAATCCTTAAAGGAGTTGTAAAGTGTAATGCCCCGTACACACGTTCGTTTTTCGGCATGAAAAAAACCAACGTTTTTAAAAATGTAATTTAAAATGATCGTGTGTGGGCTTCACATCGTTTTTCATCTTCTGAAAAACGACAAAAAATTTTTGGAGCATGCTGCATTTTTTAACGTTGTTTTTAAAAATGTTGTTTTTTGGGTTGTAAAAAATGATTGTGTGTGGACTAAAACAACGTTAAAAACAACGTTTTAAACCCGCGCATGCTCAGGAGCTTGAATGGAACTTCCCCTTTAGAGTGCCATTTTTAATGATGAAGTTAGAAAAACTTTGTTTTTTCTACATGCTGAAAAACAACGTTTTTTGACATGCCGAAAAAAGATCGTGTGTACGCGGCATGACGGTCAACACCGTTTAGGATTTCTATTCCACCAACCCAAGACAGCTTATCTGACACTCCGACAATCCAGCAGGCACGACCCATTCCATTTCCCAGAATAATGAGCTAAGTCTCTAGGTTTTTCACCTTAATGCATTCAGCAGGAGCCATTAGCTCCCACTGCTGTCACTCAAATCCAGTGACATGGGAGCCTGCTGTCTGTATCAATGGAGGCAGGATGCCTTCATGGAACCCGGCTCTCTGTGGGGGCACTCGATGAAGAGGATGGGCCAGGAGCACCCCTGGGGGACCCCAGAAAAGGAGCATCAAGGCCACTCTGTGCAAAACACTTGCACAAAGCAGGTAAGTGTAACATGTTTGTGATTTAAAAAAAAAAATTTTTTACAATCCCTTTAACAAACAAGAACAGTAGAATCTGAATTTAAATTTTAGTGTAAGGTTGGCTGTTTTTATTTCCCGAAAAGCAACATCTGTGCAAGGCCTCGTACACACGATCAGACATATCCGATGAAAACGGTCCGCGGACCATTTCCATCGGATATGTCCGAACTGGAGTTTGATCCGATGGCGTGTACACACCATCGGATCAAATTCCCCGCCGGCGGACGGCGCGGTGACGTGTCGGTGACGCGGCGGTGACGTTGACGCCGCCACGTCACCGCTACGTCACGCACCAGGAAGTAAAACACTTCCGCGCATGCGCCAAATCCATTCGGCGGCGGTGCGGGACGACATGTCTGCTGGTAAGTGTACTAACCAGCAGACATGTCAGGCGGACGGATTCCACCCGATAGATTTCAAAGCATGCTTTGAAATCTGTCGGGTGGACAAATCTGTCCGCTAGCCCATACACACGATCGGAGATGTCTGCTGAAACGGTCCATCGGACCGTTTTCAGCGGACATATCCCCTCGTGTGTACGAGGCCCAAGAGTATATCAATCATTTAGGAGTACAGCAATAATTTTAAGAAAATATGTTTAAAGCAGAACTAGCAATTACAGTAAAAGAAAAGGCAGGGGGAAAAAAGCACACAGTTCTATATAAAGTGTATCCTTATGGTAAAGAAATGATTAATGTCTGTAACAATTTATAACAGAGTGAGGAGTGTTCATAGACCGAGAAGTTAGGTATGTTCTTGATTTTGGCGTTCCATTTGTATTAGAACAATTACAATAAAAAAAAGAAGTGTGTGCAGATCTCATGCAAAAAAAGTATGTCCTTTATTATGTAAAAACAGAGTTTCCACATATTCACATCAGACCAGAGGTGAACAAACCAGCAGTAGCCTACATACCATAGCCAGTGGTGGAACTTATGCTTACACACTAGTAAAAAAAGGGCATTGCTTATGAGCATTTCTAGCTGGTATAAACCCCCTCTCTGCTATGGGCAAGCCAGTTATTTCTGCCTAGTGTTTCAGACGTAAGGACCTAGTTCCTTGTTGGGACCTGTGGTTTCATAATCTTTTTTTTTTTTTTCTATTACCTGTGATTTTTTTCAATCAACAGCTGGGCTGGACGATGGGCTGCATAATATAGGTCCAGTCGTCATCGCAGTTCAGCCAATAAGTGCATGCAGAGCTTCAGCTAAGTTCTGTATTGGCTGCCACAAGCCCCGTCCTGGAGTGTTAAAGTGGTTGTAAACCCGCATCAAAATTTTTAATTTTTTTTATCCTGGTCCACGCGGAGCGAGATATCATCTTGACTCGGTGTGTCTTCCAGGTATCGCCGCTCCAGCGCAGTGATTGGCTGGAGCGGCGATGACGTCACTCCCGCGCATGCACGCAGGAGATTTAAATCCCGCAGGGTCCGGCGGCGGCGGCGGCGGCCGGTCCTTTCGCCGTGGAGTCCCCCAGCGCATGCGCCGCTGCAATCAGTGGCGCATTGCGAGGGGAATATCTCCTAAACCGTGCAGGTTTGGGAGATATTCTCCTTACCTACAGATAAGCCTTATTATAGGCTTACCTGTAGGTAAAAGTAAAAAAAAGTGGGTTTACAACCACTTTAAACATCTTGTGGGAGCACATATGATTGTTTACCAGAGTCTGTGTCACAGCCCTACTTTGACCAACAGCCCCCCCGCCCCCTTCGGTGGAGAGGAGGATCTGTCAGTGAAGCGTCACTCGCTCTCCATGGGACTGGTATCCCTCCTCCCTCTTTTTTAGGGCGTGGGTGGTCCATGGGATGGTCAGCCCTGCACGGTTCCCTTCCCTCACTTCAGACTTTCCCTGCTACTTGGTGGCTACCCTTTTCTTCCCCCTTCATCCCCAGGGCTGTGCTCCCTATACTGGATGGCTCATCGTGCAGTGGTTGGGGCTGGGGATCTCCCTCCTTTCCTCCTGGTCCATACAGGGTTAACTGGCTGCTTGAGGGTGGGCACAGTGCCATGGATTCTGTCCATTGAGAGTTAATGGCTGCGGAGCAGGGAAGCCTGATATTTTCTGCAGTCTTTAATGTTTGTGGCTGTGGGAGGGGGGGCAAAAGCAGCATTTGCTTTATTGTGCACCCTGGTACCTGCAGCAAATCAGCGGGCACCTTTCCTTAGTTGTGACCACCAGCTTGGGTCCGATTGACTTTGTCTTGCAGTTCCTAGTGGCCATTGTTTGTGGTCCTGCAGCGGCCACTTTTGGGTGTCCTATGTGCACCAGCCTTCTGTAGACGAGGATTTCCACAGCCATGTTCTTGGAATTCCCTGACAGCACCCATCTTACTCTCCTCTGCATTTCCCTGCTTGCTATTAGGCGGTTTTTGCTTTGTTCCTGGTGGTCTGCATGTGGCACCTAGTGTTCTTATGGTGGCACCCAGTGCTCTTGTGGTGTGGCGGCATCCAGTCTCTCCCTGCTGTGCCTAATTCTGAGTGGTGGTGAGTCCTGCTAGGGTATATCTCTTCTCTGTGTGGCTGTCTGTTTTTTTTCTGGTGGGCTTCCCTGGTGGTGCCTCTCTGGTGGGTGCTTTTTTTCTACTAATAGAGTTGCAGGATCACACTATCCAAACTGACCCCCTTCTGGAGGCCTTTTTGGAGGTCTTTTTGTAGAAAGCCTGGACTAAATCATAAAGAATCTCACTGGGGAAGAGTACTTTCCTTCCACAGTCCAAGAATTGGATGAAACCTCGTTGAAAATGCGGTCCTTCGTCAAAGCTTTTTCATTCCTCTACATCCTCTGCCAAAGGAAGCAAGCTTTTCAAGCCCCCCTACAGAGGCCCACCAAACCTGCAAATAAGTCCTCCTCGGCATGAAGGCTTGCCTCCACCCATCTCCAGGGTTTGGGTCATCTTTGCTGGTTTGCAGGCCCGTGGACCTTACTGCTTTTTACAACAGATGGGTCCACAAACTGATTTTGTCCAGTTACAAATTAGAATTTTGTTCTTGTCCACCAGAGAGATTTTTTCTTTCCAATCTTTGTCTTTCTGCATCTTTCCTGCAGGCTCTCTGTGAGGCTTTACAAGACCTGCTGTTTCAGGGGGTGATTGCTCCAGTTTTGGTTTTTGAAAGGCTTCGGTGGGTTTTACCTCAACCTGTTTACACTACGAAGGAAGGAAGGAAGGAAGGAAGGAAGGAAGGAAGGAAGGAGAAGTTTGCTTGATTTTAGACCTGAAGGCTAATTGCTTCTTTTACAGAAGTTAAAGATGGAATCCATCAAAGTCTGTGGTGGCCTCCCTTCATCAAGAGTATTTCCTTGCCTCTATAGACATCAAGGGTACGTACCCACACATTTCAGTTTGCACCAGGCACCAATGTTTCCTATATTTTTCAATAGGGGAGGCACCAGATCAATTTCTGGACAAAGTACAGTGGATTTTGGAAAAGCAAGGAAATTGTTTATCAAAAGGATTTTGGTGTCTCTAAAAATCAATCCATCCCACCTCAGTCATTAATCAGAACAGAGAGATTTTTCTCCAAGGAGTGAGATTCCTTGGACCCTGGTGCTTATCTATAAATGAATTCAACCAACAGTTAAATTCTCCCACTATAAGCAACAGGAGGTCCGGCTTCCCCTTGAGATAGACCAGGAGGAGTCAGAGCGCCAGCACAGTGAAAGGCTGGGGGTCTGTAAATACAAGCCAAAATACACTGCAAAACCCCAATACGACAATATAAAAAATCAAAACGTCCCTCAGAGTCAACATTAACATTATATTTCTGATAATCCAAGGAGCCATGCACCAAAACACTGGAAAGCTGACTAAGCACTAGATTTAGTGTGAAACACGTCAGCTGCCCAGGTTTTTGTTTAGTTTCCTGTGACTTGTAGTGCTGTTCCTAATTCAATAAAGGCAATCATTGTTCAGAGTGCGGCCGTCCAGAAACATCCTTTTGTTCCTGTCTTGCAAAATAGAATGGACCTGGAAAGGATAAGCCAGAAAAAAAGCCCTCCAAGTGACTTTGGACCAGACAAAGGATTTCACACAGATCATTAACCTGCATCATCATCCCGGTGATGGTGTAGAGCTTGCTTTTTATGATTCGGCCATACAGAGGTCTCCATGGCAGATTTAAAGGAGTGCACCTGCCCACCGGCCGTGACACATAGTTTTGCAGGGTATAGCATATCAGAGAGTTGCAAATTACACAGGTGTCTCTTTACATCAGCAAACTTAGCACAGTGTCTCTGTACCTCTGCAGGGAAATCAGGAAAGAAAGACACTCTAGTGCCATTGTATTGAATAGTAGCACATTCCCTATATCGATAGTGCAGAAGGCGAGCCAATATCGGTCTTGGGGGGTGTTAGGTAAGTTAAAATATGCCCACCTTGGTATTATGACCCCTTCGGTACCGAGAGAATGAGTTTAACCTTGCAGTAACGAGACGGACACGGCATTAGGTGATAAGATAAAAATACTACAAAAGCAGAAGTCAAATGCGTGATCTATGTAGGTCATAAGTCAGCTTAGTGAGACTAGATAATGCAGAGATAAACATTTTAAGACATTGACACATATTACTTCAGTCACGAGTTTAAGCAAAGAGGTAATACAAAGACACATATGGGACGTTGATACATTCATTACCCCTCAGGGGTCCCCAAAGGAAGTGGCTAACCTGGAGTGTGGTGAGCCTTTCCAATGGTGGAAAAAGCCTCCTTACTGAACAAATATTGAAGCCAGCTTTCTATGAAGGTGGTGGGATCTCTACCCCCTGTTTTTTCAAGCAGCCCGGCAATTTGATTGTTATTTTGGCATAGATGGTTCTCCATGTCTTCTGCCCTGTTGTTGGTTTCTTGTGCCAGCTGATTAGCTGATTAGCAGCCCGGGCCTCTCTAGCCAAAGGTGGTAGTTTATCGTCAATATCACTGACTCCACACCACTGATTTCCACAACAGTCATCCTTTCCCAGATCTTTTGGAGATCCTGATACAGCAGCAACGCCTCCTCTCAGAGGCCCCCAAATTGATTTTTTAATGTACTCACCAAAGTCGTGCACATATGCACTGCCCTCAGTATTTATGCTAATGTAGGCTGCTCTTGCTCATCCTGTACAGAATAAGTAATCAGGGAAGTCTGAGAGTCATCATCATCATCATCAGCATGGCTGCTCAGCATGGCTTCCTCAGCCTGCCCTCTCTCCCCTTGTGCATGCTGACCATCAGACCCAGCACTCTCAGCAGCCTCCCCACTGTCAGTCTCAGCAAGCCGCAGTTTTTGGGTATAATATAGCATGTCTCTTTTCTGATCCTTATCCTGGCTTTTCTTGATGCTCCCATCCTCGAGCTTCTCTGGTACAGAACTGTGAGGGAATGCGTCCTCTCACATGCCGGTCTTGGCCATGCCCTCTGTAGGAGAGGCACATTATCAGTTTGTGGCAATGCCCTTCGGGTCTCACCTCTGCTCCTCCAATTTTCACTAAGGTGCTAACTCTGGTTCTAGCCTTTCTGAGAAATAGGGGATTGCCACAATTGGCTTTCTAAATGACCTGCTTTTAAGGGCAGAGACTCACTCAGCCCTAATTCACAATGTGAAGATCACGCTCCGTTTGGGTGGATCCATCTGCGGTCTTACTTGGTGACTCCAATTTTGGTCCTTTTTCAATTGGGCATATTGAAAGGCGCTTTACAGGTGCTTTGCAGGTGCTATAGCGCCTGTAAAGATCCTCAGTGTGAAAGTAGCCTAATGCCTCGTACACACGGCAGGACTTTCCGAGAAAAAAAGTCAGACAGACTTTTTTTTCTCTGAAAGTCTGGCCATGTGTAGCCTCCATCAGACTGTTTTTGTCGGAAGTCCGACGGACCTTAGTTACAGAACCTGTTCTCTTTCTTTTTTTACGGTGGGACTTTTGCATGGTCAAAAGTCCGACCGTGTGTACAAGGCATAAGGGGCAGATTTCTTCTTTCCCTGTTATGGCACATTTTAACAGGGTGATTAGTGCCACCTGGGTGTTTCAGCATCAGGCATTAGCATCTTAAGTTTGTAAGATGGCTACATGGTCATCTGTGAATACTTTTACTAAGCTTTCTAAAGGTGTATATGTTTGCAAATTCAGATGCTTCTTTTAGCCATAAAGTTTTGCAGGTAGCTGTTTGAGGTTCCTCTTGCAAGGCAGTTCCTTTTGAGTGTTTTGTTCTTTTATTGAAAACATGTTTGCTGTTTTGACTCCTGTTTTGCCCCCCCCCCCCCCCCCACTATTTTTTAAACACTGCTTCAGGACGTCTCTATGGTCAAGAATAAGAAGAGGCTGTGTCAATCAATGAACGAAAAAGAAGATGATATTATTTTTTACTCACCGTAAAATCCTTTTTTTCTGAGCCGTTGATGGACACAGCACCCACCCCTCCTTATTTGTTGTTTGTGGGTACTGCTTTCTTGTTACAAACTGCCTTGCAGGGGCGGACTGACCATTCGGACACTCGGGCACTGACCGAAAGCCCCACGGCCACTAGGGGGCCCCATCAGGGTTGCCAGCCTTGGTAAAAGCAGGGACGGTTTGTAAAAATCTGTGAATTTGTACATCTGTCTCTGAAATGGCCACTACTGACATAATTTTGCTGTACAGATCTCAAGATCTGCCTCTCCACTGCCTCCTCAGCCAATGTGAGCACAGTTTACACGCTGCCTTCCACAGTGCGGCTTTTTTGACACAGAAGCAGGAGATGCCAACAGCTGAAGGAGAGGAGAGGGAGGCGGGGACAGCCTGCAGTGTGGGAGCGGATTTCTGCCTGATAGAAAAAGGTAAGCTGGCTGAGCTGAACGAAATGTATGATTATCAATGCTTACCCTGGTGAGCAGGGGTGGTGCAAGGATTTTTGACACCCTAGGTAGAGTGACCACATTTCCATACAGCCATTCGGGGACACCCCCCCAGCAAGCAGCGGTCGGTGACATCACAAGAAGGCAGTGCCGCCATATGATGTGGCCGACTGGCCCCGCCCCTTACTTATTTAAGCATTTGTTTTGTGTATGGAAGCCCAACATTGCAGCTGCAGGCAGCCACTTAGATTCACAGAGTGTAATTGTTCTTGCAATGTTGGGCTAGCATACATGAAACCAATGCTGTTTATATCTAAGGCACTAAAGTTGTATATAAAACCCTGTACTTTATACCACAAAAGAAATACAAATGACCCAAGGGATCTGGGGTAAAAACTGCACATACATTGACCTACCCGACTACTACACTGACCTACTGTACCTGATTCCTGACCTAATAAAAATGCTGCATTGAAATACCTGACCACTACACAAACCTAATTCCTACACTGACCTACCTGATCATTACACTGACCTACCCGATTCCTACCCTGTCCATTGGGGAGCATGTCAGATCCTCAGCTCTAAGGGACTAATGCTGGGACCTGTAGTCCTTCATTAGGAGGATGAGGTCAGTGGCAGACTGGCAGTGCTGGGGGCATGGGTTAAGTGGCAGTGCTTGGGAAGAGATGGGATCACTAACTCTCACTTGCTGTCACCTGTTAGTGTCCACTTGGGAGGGGAGAGGGGCTTGGTGAGGGTGAGAGAAGGGGTGGGAGAGAGAGAGAGAGAGAAAGAGAGAGAAGGGGTAAGAGAGAGAAGGGGTAAGAGAGAGAGAGAGAGAGAGAGAAGGGTGGGAGGGAGAGAGAGAAGGGATGGGAGAGAGAAAGAGAAGGGATGGGAGAGAGAGAGAAAAGGGGTGGGAGAGAGAGAAGGGGTGGGAGAGAGAGAAGGGGTGGGAGAGAGAGAGAGAGAGAGAGAGACAGAGAAGGGGTGGGAGAGAGAAAGAGAGATAAGGGGAGAGAGAGAGAGAGAAGGGGTGGGAGAGAGAGAGAGATAAGGGGAGATAGATATAATGAGAGAGAGAGAGAGAAGGGGTGAGGGAGAGAGAGATAGAGAAGGGGCGTGAGAGAGAGAGAGAGCGAAGGGGTGAGAGAGAAGGGATGGGTATGAGAGAGAGAGAAGGGGTGGGTATGAGAGAGAGAAGGAGTGGATGAGAGAGAGAGGGGGTGGATGAGAAAAAGGGGGTGAATGAGAGAGAGGGGGGGTGGATGAGAGAGAGGGGGGGTGGATGAGAGAGAGAGAGAGAGGGGGTGAATGAGAGAGAGAGAGAGGGGTGGATGAGAGAGGGGGGGTGGATGAGAGAGAGAGGGGGTGGATGAGAGAGAGAAAGGGGTGGATGAGAGAGAGAAAGGGGTGGATGAGAGAGAGAGAGATGGAAGAGAGAGAGAGGGGTGGATGAGAGAGAGAGGGGGGTGGTGAGAGAGAGAGAGGGGGTGTATGAGAGAAAGAGAGAGAGAGGGGGTGGATGAGAGAGGGGGATGGGAGAGAGGGGGGGTGGTGAGTAAAATTGACCCCGTAAGCTGGCCTGCAGTCCTTCCTGTACACCCTGTCCCAGCCCCTGTTTGTGGGTAGGTGTGTGTGATGCATGCACCTACCTCCAGCTCATCCTTGTCCTCTGTCCTCGGTCAGCCTATGTTTCTTCTTGATGACAGGCACAGCTGGAGCCAACGTTGGGAGAAGGTGTGCAGGCTCTGGGACTGGGAGGATGTCACTGCTGCTCAGGTCAGGTCTTCTCTCACTCCCTCTTGCGCTGTTCCTTCCAGCAAGCCTCCTGCTGCTCCCCAGGGCCACCACTCTCTGTTGTTGTCAGATGCTGCTGCTCTCCCTCTCAGATCAGATGCTGTGAAACTGTCCCTCTCTGGTATGTCAAAGGGCAGCCTCGGACTGGGACGACCTGTGGGGGACTGCGTTTCAGCATCTGGTCTCTAGCAGGGACAGATTAATACAGTAGAAATTCTTACACAGAAATTATTTTACCCCTGCCAGATTGGCTCGAATGTTTGGGACTGGCAACTCGCAGTGTTGAGGTGTGCGGCACCCATGGCTGGCTTTTTACATATTTTTTGGGAATGCCCATTGATACAATCCTACTGGCAAGCAATTGCCTCCTGTATGAGGGGAGGTCACTTCCATCTCTATCCCCATGTCCATAGAAGTATGCCTTTTGCATATAGTGGAGCCCTTGGCCACGACCAGAGCTGTGCGGACTCTCCTTACTCTGTTACTATTTTACGCTAAAAAAATTATTTTATCCTGGAAGAGCAACGTAGCGCCTACTCTGGAGTCCTGGAAAGTTTTGGTTAATAAGGCTGTTCCCTTCTATAAGGCTACGTACTTGAATAGGGGGGCACTGACTAAATTCGATAAGGTTTTGGGGGGGTGGTTGGCTTCCATGCATACAGCATCAGAGTGAGGGAGTGATGGTGGAGTCTTTTTGTTAAAATTCTAAGGGTTTGTAAGCTAGCCAGTTTATTGAACTGTTTGTCTGGTGGGGGGGGGGGGGCCTGGGGGAGTATTCTTTATACTTAGTATCCGGTGTGGGGGTGTGGGGAGCGGCGGGACTGTACACATGCTTTAGGTTGGCTGCTTCCGCTTGGAGGTTGGCAAGTTTCCATACCTGTCTGGGCAAGCATTGGGGGGGATGTTTTCACAGGTTCTTTTGTTGTATTTTCTGTTTTACTTAATTATTATTATTTAATTTTTTTTCTTCTCTGTCTTAGTTGTATATGCCGGCACCCCTTTGAGCTGGTTGCTGTCCACTTTGGGTGGCTTAATGTAACCTGTCTGTTTGACTTGCAATACAAAAAAAAAAAAAAAAAAGGGGCAGCCTCGGAGCTCAGCTGCTTTGTGTCCCAGGAGGCAGAGCAGAAGTGCGGAGGTCGGAGGAGGAAGTGAAATCCTCCCGCGCTTTCAGCTCTGAACACGGAGGGGGTGCACTGCAGCCGTGATGTCACTAGTTGCTACACGCCAAGCGGCTCTAGCAACCAGTGAGCAGAATGAAAGTCAGGTGGAGGTGGTTCTGCATGCCGGAGACAGCGCTACTGTGGCTGGTAACAGGGACACAGATGCCAATTAAGGGTGAGTCTCGGGCAATCTGGGACACGTGGGCACCCTAACTCTAGGCGAAACCTCACTGAGATTTTTGCAGGCGCCTCTTCACCTATTTCTTCAGACGTGGTCCACAGGTCTGCACCTGTGCCTCTGGACGCGGCCCGAAGACAAATAGTGGATGGCACCAGCTCTCCCCCTGCACCTCTGGCTTTTAGTTTGGGATGCAGTGAGGGGAGCGGGAGGCGGCGTTCGGCAGCTGTATGGTGCTTGCGGCATCTCCCTGGGGCTTGTTTTTCTCCTTCGGCATGTGTACAGTGGAGGGGGAGGAGCCTCTGACCCGGGCAGCTACAAGTTTTACTCTTCAGTGTAGAGTGATTTTCTCGGGTTAATGGCCCCTCCCCTCTCCACTGTACAGACCCAGGAAGAGAATTACAAGCCCCAGGACGATCCCCATGCAAATGGACATCATAGAACTGCCGATCTCCACCTCAAACCTCCCCCTGTGCTGGGGGTTGGAGGTGCACAGCCAGCCAGCCAGGTACAGGGGAAGCTCTGGGGGGGGGGATGTTTAAGTCTGGGAACCCTGATGTATTGGGTGGGCTCTCTGGGAACCCTGATGTATTGGGTGGGCTCTCTGGGAACCCTGATGTATTGGGTGGGCTCTCTGGGAACCCTGATGTATTGGGTGGGCTCTCTGGGAACCCTGATGTATGGGGGGGCCTCTGGTGACCCTGATGTATGGGGGGGGGCCTCTGGTGACCCAGATTTATGGGGGGGGCTCTCTGGTGACCCTGATGTAAGGGGGTCCTCTGGTGACCCAGATGTATGGGGGGCTCTCTGGGGACCCTGATATATGGGGGGGTCTCTGGGGACCCTGATATATGGGGGGCTCTCTGGGGACACTGATATATGGGGGGCTCTCTGGGCACCCTAATGTATGTGGGAGGCTCTCTGGGGACCCTGATATATGGGGGCTCTCTGGGGACCCTGATATATGGGGGCTCTCTGGGGACCCTAATGTATGTGGGGGGCTCTCTGGGGACCCTGATATATGGGGGGGTCTCTGGGGACCCTGATATATGGGGGGCTCTCTGGGGACCCTGATATTTGGGGGGCTCTCTGGGGACCCTGATGTATGTGGGAGGCTCTCTGGGGACCCTGATATTTGGGGGGCTCACTGGGGACCCTGATGTATGTGGGAGGCTCTCTGGGGACCCTGATGTATGTGGGGGGCTCTCTGGGGACCCTGATGTATGTGGGGGGCTCTCTGGGGACCCTGATGTATGTGGGGGGCTCTCTGGGAACCCTGATGTATGTGGGAGGCTCTCTGGGAACCCTGATGTATTGGGGGGCTCTCTGGGAACCCTGATGTATTGGGGGCTCTCTGGGAACCCTGATGTATTGGGGGGCTCTCTGGGAACCCTGATGTATTGGGGGGCTCTCTGGGAACCCTGATGTATGGGGGGCTCTCTGGGGACCCTAATGTATGTGGGAGGCTCTCTGGATACCCTGATGTATGTGGGAGGCTCTCTGGGGACCCTGATATATGGGGGCTCTCTGGGGACCCTGATATATGGGGGCTCTCTGGGGACCCTGATATATGGGGGCTCTCTGGGGACCCTGATATATGGGGGCTCTCTGGGGACCCTAATGTATGTGGGAGGCTCTCTGGGGACCCTGATATTTGGGGGGCTCACTGGGGACCCTGATGTATGTGGGAGGCTCTCTGGGGACCCTGATATTTGGGGGGCTCACTGGGGACCCTGATGTATGTGGGGGGCTCTCTGGGAACCCTGATGTATGTGGGGGGCTCTCTGGGGACCCTGATGTATGGGGGGCTCTCTGGGGACCCTGATGTATGGGGGGCTCTCTAGGAACCCTGATGTATTGGGGGGCTCTCTGGGAACCCTGATGTATTGGGGGGCTTTCTGGGAACCCTGATGTATGGGGGGCTCTCTGGGGACCCTGATGTATGTGGGAGGCTCTCTGGGGACCCTGATGTATGTGGGAGGCTCTCTGGGGACCCTGATGTATGTGGGAGGCTCTCTGGGGACCCTGATGTATGGGGGGGCTCTCTGGGAACCCTGATGTGTGTGGGGGGCTTTCTGGGGACCCTGATGTATGTGGGGGGCTCTCTGGGGACCCTGATGTATGTGGGGGGCTCTCTGGGAACCCTGATGTATGTGGGGGGCTCTCTGGGGACCCTGATGTATAGGGGGCTCTCTGGGGACCCTAATGTATGGAATTGGCTCTCTGGGGACCCTGATGCAAGGAGGATCTGCACTCAGAAATGTAACAAAATATATATATATATATATATATATATATATATATATATATACACACACATATATTGTATACATGTGTATGCCTGCCCAAGCGTATGACTTTCTTTACTTGCTACACTGCTATGGGCCTGTGGGGGGGGGGGGGCCTTTCATGGTTTCTTGCACCGGGGCCCTGAAGGTTCTAGTTACGCCTTTGTTCACACCTCGGATCACCCCATCAATGTATCACCCTAAATGCCTGTTCCCCTTTGCACCCCCCCTCCGCACCTCTGTTCCGATCTGCACCCCCCACACACATATCTGTTTCCCCTCTGTTCTCCCCTGCAACTTCTGTTCCCCCTCTGTACCCCCTGGCCTGCACATCTGTCCCCCCCACTCCCCACACACACACACACACATATATGTTCCCCCTCTGTACCCCCTGCGCATCTGTTCCCCCTCTGCATCTGTTCCCCCTTCCCTCCCTGTACCCCCTGCACATATTCCCCCCCCCCCACATATACACTGAGCGTGCTGCCTGTGCTTCCACTACACCTGAGCGAGACAGCGGCGGGTGACGGCTTAACTCCATGAGAGCGGCAGTGCTGCCTGCATGTCCTCTCACAACAGATCCCTGACCAACCAGGAGGGGGGGTATTGCGGTAAGCCCGTATGCAGGACTTCCATCTCACCTTCCCCAGCCGGTTCCATCGATCATGCAACACTTCCGGTCGGGTGCTCCTTGTCCCGGCTCTCTTCCCTAATTTTCTGACTGCTAGGCTGGGGACACAGTGGTCCGGGATGTCTATACAAGCGCAACCGCCCCTAGCCTGGTGAAAAGTGATGATGTGTGTATATATGTATATTATATATGTATACTGTGCATGTGTGTGTATGCCAGGGGCGGCCCATCCATTAAGGGCGCCGCCCCCTCTATCACACCACCCCCTATATATAGAATGGATAGATTTATGCATAGCATAGCATAAATCTATCCATGGCCACTGCGGCCACCCTCTATTCGGGCATCCAGCTCCTTTCAGGACGCCGAGCGCCTGAATCACAGCTGCGGGGTGTTTTTTTTTTAAGCACCTGATTACATAGTTGCATAGTTACATAGTTAGTCAGGTTGAAAAAAGACACAAGTCCATCCAGTTCAACCATAAAAAAAAAAAAAAATAAAACAAAGTAAAACACAGTATATCCTCCCATACACCCAACTCCATACCCACAGTTGATCCAGAGGAAGGCAAAAAACCCCAGCAGAGCGATGATCCAATTTGCTACCGGAGGGGAAAAAATTCCTTCCTGATCCCCCGAAAGGCAATCGGATTTACCCCGGATCAACTTTACCTACAAAACTTAGTACTCAGTTATATTATGTGCATTTAGGAAAGAATCCAGGCCTCTCTTAAAGCAATCTACTGAGCTGGCCAGAACCACCTCTGGAGGGAGTCTGTTCCACATTTTCACAGCTCTTACTGTGAAGAAACCTTTCCGTATTTGGAGGTGAAATCTCTTTTCCTCCAGACGTAAGGAGTGCCCCCTTGTCCTCAGTGTTGACCTTAAAGTGAATAACTCAACACCAAGTTCACTATATGGACCTCTTATGTATTTGTACATGTTGATCATATCCCCCCTTATTCTCCTCTTCTCAAGAGTGAATAAATTCAGTTCCTCTAATCTTTCCTCATAGCTGAGCTCCTCCATGCCTCTTATCAGTTTGGTTGCCCTTCTCTGCACTTTCTCCAGTTCTCCGATATCCTTTTTGAGAACTGGTGCCCAAAACTGGACTGCATATTCCAGATGAGGTCTTACTAATGATTTGTACAGGGGCAAAATGATATCTCTATCTCTGGAGTCCATACCTCTCTTAATACAAGAAAGGACTTTGCTCGCTTTGGAAACCGCAGCTTGGCATTGCATGCCATTATTGAGCTTATGATCAACTAAAACACCCAGATCCTTCTCCACTACAGATCCCCCAGTTGTACTCCCCCTAGCATGTATGATGCATGAATATTCTTAGCCCCCAAGTGCATAACTTTACATTTATCAACATTAAACCTCATCTGCCACTTAGTCGCCCAATTAGACAGAGCATTGAGGTCGGCTTGTAAATTGGAGACATCCTGTAAGGACATTATTCCACTGCATAGCTTGGTGTCATCTGCAAAAACAGAAATGTTACTTTTGATCTCAGACCCAATATCATTTATAAATATATTGAAAAGTAAGGGACCCAACACTGAACCTTGGGGTACACCGCTGATAACCTTGGACCATTCAGAGTAAGAATCATTAACCACAACTCTCTGAATTCTGTCTTTCAGCCAGTTTTCTATCCATTTACAAACTGATATATCTAATCCTGTAGACCTTACCTTACACATGAGCCGTGTGTGGGGAACTGTATCGAACGCTTTTGCAAAATCCAAGTATACCACGTCCACTGCCACGCCTCTGTCCAGGGTTTTACTTACCTCTTCATAAAAGGAAATCAGGTTTGTCTGACAACTTCTGTGTCCTTCATGAATCCATGCTGTCTGCTGCTTAAATAGTTTGTTTCCAGCAAGAACTATCATCCATGTGGTCTTTTATTAAACGTTCCAGTATCTTTCCAACTATAGAAGTTAAACTAACAGGTCTATAGTTACTAGGTAAAGACTTTGTTCCCTTTTTAAATATGGGCACCACATTGGCTTTATGCCAATCCAGTGGTACTATTCCTGTCATTAATGAGTCCCTAAATATTAGATACAGTGGCTTTGAAATTTCAGAGCTCAATTCTTTTAGGATCCGTGGGTGGATGCCATCTGGTCCAGGTGCTTTATCCACCTTTATTCTGTCTAAATATTTCTGGACCATATCACTTTTGAGCCATTGTGGATTTGGGGCTGTGTCACTCCCACCCCCTATATCGACATGAGCTCCCCCATTCTCCATAATTTGTATACACAGAGCTGAAGAAAGCATTTAATAATGAAGTTTGCCTTCTCTATGTCCTCAGTCACCCACTCTAGATTATTTGAACTTTGTCTGGGAAAGGGCCTACATGCAAATCAGACTTGACCTTTTTACTATTAATATACATTTAAAGAATTTTTTATTAATAGGGGTTTAAATTTTTTGGGGTTGTCCTACTATCTTTTGCAATCTGTCGTTCATTTTGTTTATTTTTGCATCCTTGATTAATCCTTTTTACATATTCTATTATATTCTTTGTAACATTTAAACGATTCACTAGTGTTCCTTCATTTTTATATTTTTTAAAAGCTATTTTGGTTTTTTAGCTTATTTACTTTATAGCTTTTTTAACTTTAACCGTGAGCCACATAGGTTTTATCTGTTGAGCCTTTTAAACTTATTGCCCATGGGAATATACTTTGCAGTGAGGTTCCAAAGAGTCTTTTTGAAGAATTCCCATTTCTGTTCTGTGTTCATCGGTGCCAATATTCCCTCCCAGTCCAAGCCCTGGAGAGCAGTCCTCATGCTTTGAAAATTTGCTCTCTTGAAATTAAGTGTTTTTATCTTTCCTGTATGTATTTCTTGCTTATAGTTTACATTAAACAAAATCATGTTATGATCACTGCTACCCAGGTGTTCCTTTATCTGAACATTAGTAATGAGCTCTGCATGGTTTGAGATTACCAGGTCCAACAGAGCATCATTCCTAGTTGGGGCCTCAATAAACTGGACCATAAAATTGTCCTGCAATAGGTTTTTAAATTTTTGTCCTTTAACTGTCCCAGAAATTCCATTATTCCAGTCAATTTCTGGGTAGTTAAAATCCCCCATTATTATCACCGTCCCTGCCCTTGCAGCCCTTTCCATCTGTGCAAGGAGCTGAGTCTCCACCTCCTCATTAACATTGGGTGGTCTATAACAAACTCCAATGATTAGCTTTGAACTACGCACATCTGTATGCAGTTCCACCCATAATGCTTCAACTTCATCACACTCTCCATCAACCAGGTCCTCTTTCACGCTTGCTTTGAGGTCACTTCTCACATAGAGACAGACCCCTCCACCTTTCCTTTTTACCCTGTCTTTCCGAAAGAGAGCATAGCCAAGGAATATTAATAGCCCAGTCATGTGAGGATTGAAGCCAAGTTTCAGCAATACCGATTACATCATAGCTCTCCTCATGCACCAGAGCTTCCAACTCACCTGTTTTGCTTGGAAGGCTTCTGGCATTGGTGAACAAACACTTAAATGTATTGTTACATTTTTCGCTGGCGTTTTTCTTTTTTTGTTTACAAACTTTTATTAAAGAGGTAAATGATGGTACAAAACCAAATGATTAAGGCAAACAGAAATATAAGGTTAAGGCAAAAAAGAAGTCAGTACAAATATACACATCAACATATCATTTTAACGGTGTAAATAGTAATACTACACAGTAGTGAGGTTAAAGGTCGTGGTAACAGTGACAAAACCAGAAGTCAAACAATGTCAGCTAGAATATGAACCTTGAGGGGGAACTAGACTGGGTTAAAGAACATGGGGGAATGCTCCAACCAGGGGGACCATTTGTTATTGTAAATGTGTAAGGTGTTTTGTAGTGTGTGGAAGATTTTTTCCATTAAGTTTATCTCACTAATTCTGGATTTAAGTGGGGCTAAGGGAATCGTAGTTGACTTCCAATGGAGGGCTATCAACCAGTGTATGGCGACACAGATTGTGTGAATCAATCTCTGATGGGTTGAGGATAGACCTATGATTGGGGAAAAAAGGAGGCAGTTTTGTAGTGTTAAGGTGATGGAACTGTCGGAGATCTTGGAGGCAAATTTCTCAACCTGTAACCAAATGCCCCTGACCTTCTCGCAATACCAAAAAATGTGGGGGAACGAGCCTAAGGAGTTGCATTCTCTGAAACAAGAGGGGGAGGACAAAGGGAAAATCTTGTGGATTTTAATTGGTGTGTAATACCATCTTGTAAATAGTTTTAGGGCAGTTTCTTTAATGGAGATGGACTTAGTGCATTTGTGTAGGTTATTTATACAATTGTCCCAGCTCACCGTAGAGTATGTGAAATTTTCATCTTGTTCCCATTTGAGCATATACGAAAGTTTGTTCGTATCTGTGTTATTGATTAAGGTAGAGTATAGGTCTGAGATGAAGCCTCTTTTTTTGGGGGATTTGAGGCATAGATTCTCAAAAAGGGTGTGGGGTTGGGTGTTTGAGGTCTGGAAGTGTGAGTCAAAGAATTGTTTGATATGAAGATAATTGTCATACTCTGAGTCAGGGATCTGGTGTTTAGATTTTAGTGAGGAGAAAGAGATAAAATTGGTGCCTTCTATAAAGTTGGAGAGTGAAATTAGGTTATTATTTATCCATCATGAAAGATTTATTGGGACCGGTGTGTTCGGTCTGAATTTTGGGTCGCCTACGAATGAGGCGTGTGGGGGGGACTTGGAAGTAAGATTGTATTTATGATTATGTAGTTTCCATAGGTAGTATGAGTGTGCCACTATTTGATTACGGGAGGCTAAGGCTGGAATCGGGATTTTATTGCCCCAAAGTATGCCTGAAATAGAATATGGTGCTATAGAGGCTCTCTCAAACTCCACCCATGGAATCTTGGAATGTGGGATATGCCATTGCGCTATTTGTGTCCATCTAGCAGATAAGTAATACAGCCAGAAGTCCGGAAGTCCGAAGCCTCCACATCTCTGGGATTTATATAGAATCAGTCTTGACATACGGGGGTGGGAATCTGACCAAACAAATTTATTAATCTCCGATTGAAATCTGGTGATAAGTGTTTTATTAAGTCTAATGGGGAGTGTTCTGAATAGGTATAAAATTTTAGGGAGTAGTGTCATCTTAATTGCAGTGATTCTGCCCATGAAGGAGATTTTAAAGGATTTCCACATTTTAAGTGTCGCTCTTAATTTTTGTATCATTGGAATATAGTTTTTGGTAACTAAGTCATTGAGATTGGGAGTAAGATGGATGCCAAGGTATGGTAGAGAGTCTAACGAGTAGGAGAATTTGAAGGAGGAGCGTAATGATACTAAATCAGAGGGGGGAATGTTAATCGGCATCCCTGTTGATTTAGAGACATTCACTGTGAGGCCCGATATAGAAGCGAAAATGTTGAGGGTTTGTAGGAGGGTAGGTAGCGTTATTTCTGGTTGTGATAAGAATAGTAATATATCGTCTGCATACATGCTCAGTTTGTAAGTGTTAGAATTGGTAGAATACCCTTTAATATCTGTGTTAAGCAGGATTGCAGTAGAAAGTGGTTCTATTGCTAATGCAAACAGTAAAGGAGAGAGGGGGCAACCCTGTCTTGTACCCCTGCCCACCTCAAAAAACTCTGAGTTGCAGCCTGGTAGACGTATTCTAGTAGAGGGATTATGGTAGAGAGCATGGAAGGCATGCAAGAAGTCACCCATAAAGCCGAATTTCTGAAGTATATTGTCTAGGTATGTCCAGGAGACGCTGTCGAATGCTTTGTTAATGTCTAGGCTGAGCATCAGGAGTGATTTAGAGTTTACATTAGCGTCCTGAATAATGTTCGTGACCAGCCTGATGTTGTCAGTAATCTGCCTGCCTAGGATGAATCCTGATTGGTAAGGGGAGATTAGAGTGGGAATAATTGTGGATAATCTATTTGCAAGTAGTCTACTGAAAATTTTTAGGTCATTATTGATTACTGAAATTGGCCTGTAGTTTTGGGGTAGTGTGTGGTCTTTATTAGGTTTTGGGATAAGGGACATATTAGCCAGAAGCATCTCTTCCGGGAAGTGGTCTCCCTTCAGGATACAGTTAAAAAGTTTTGTTAGATGTGGAACTAAAAGTTGGGAGTATTGTTTATAGTAAAGAGAAGAAAAGCCATCTGGACCAGGAGCAGAACCCTTCCTTAGAGTTTTAATAATCTGAGTCAGTTCCTCCTCTGAGCATGGCAGGTTAAGGCTGTCAATCTGTGATTGTTTCAGCTTCGGAAGGGGGAGGTTGTCCAGCCAGTGGGATGGGGAAGAAGGGGGAGAGGGGGTCGGTGCGGATAGAAGGTTAGAGTAGAATTTGGTAAAGATTGAAAGCACTTCTTGAGGGTGTGTAACCATTTGGTTTGCATTGTTCTTTAATTTGTAAATATGTGCAGGTTTAATTGACTGGTTAAGTTTACGTGCAAACATTGTGGAGTATGAGTTACTAGAGAGGAGGAATCTAGCTTTAGACCAGCGAAGAGTTTTTTCAGCTTTAGAGGATAATAAAGCATCCAGTTCTATACGTTTATTTGAGATCATTTTGAAAACTTCTGGGTCATGTGTATTCTTGTGGTCTCTATATAGGTTGTGGAGATCCTTTGTGAGGGTGTTAATTTTTTCTAGATTGATTTTGTTGCGTTGTGCGGTGCGTCTGATAAGGTGACCTCTCATGACTGCTTTATGAGCCGACCAGAGCGTGGTAGAAGAGATTTCGGGAGTGGCATTCAACGCAAAATATTCTGAGATTTCAAAAGCTATCTCTTGCTGATGACATGGGTCTGTTAACAGGGATTCGTTCAATCTCCAGGAATAAGGAGTGCAGGTCAGGCCGATAAATTTAGTGCTAAGAGCAACAACCTGATGATCTGACCAAGTGCAAGGGTGAATACTGGCATCTATGGAGTTTGCTAAAATAATAGGAGTACAGAAAATGTGGTCTATTCGTGAGTATGAATCGTGTGGGTGTGAGTAAAATGTGTAATCTCTCGCCCCAATATTCAAGGCTCTCCATGAGTCAATCAGTTGCAGATCATGTAGAAGAGAAATGGTTGTCTTTGAAAAGGATTTGGAATTTTGGGTTTGTTTGCTTCTGTCTAGGTTAGGTTGTGGGACTGAGTTAAAGTCACCGCCTAAGATGATGTGTGGGGAGTGGAATTGTTGGAGTTTAATGAAGAATTGTGTGAAAAATGTGGATTGGGTATCATTGGGGGCGTAAATATTAGCTATTGTGATATCTCTACCAGAAAGTGTACCTTTGATAATAATAAATCTACTTTCTTGATCCTTGTAGACCTGTTGCACATCTATAGGAAATGAGTGATGAAAGAATATGGCCACCCCTTTTGTTTTGGTAGGAGAAGAGGTGTAGAATGATTGGTTGAATGCTTTGTGGAAAAAAGTGGGGTGGGAGTCTTTCAGAAAGTGCGTTTCTTGTAACATTACTATCTTAGCGTCTAGTCTTTTGTATTGCAAGAAGGCCTTTCTTCTTTTATTTGGTGAGTTGAAACCCTGTACATTGTGAGAAATTATCTTAATAGTCATGGTGTGTCACTGTGAGTTAGGTGGAACGACAGGAGGAGAAATAAATGGAATATTGTAGGGTGCATGGGAATTGATGGTATATGAGATGTGTGACCGAGTAGAAACTGTGTAACAAACTGGCTTCTGAACATAGGAGCCTTAGATTCTGAATTGGATGAAATAAGGATTATTGAAAAAGGTGTACCACTTCTATAATATAATATAAACCAAAAACCAAAAAGAACTTTGTTCAAATGCGAACAATCAACAACATAAAGAAAACAATTGGGGTTGGGGGGAAAAAAAGTACCCAACCGACTGAGAAATAATAATGGACCGGATGGTCCAGAACTCAGATATGATAACCGGCAAGTGCGAAACAGTGGTATAAAAAAAAAATGAGATGCCAACCAGTGTGAGGAGGCATGGTAGATCGCACCTGAGACGGTTATGCGCGCCCTCTCTGGGGGGAGAGGACGCTCTTACTGAGTGGGGGGAAATCATGGCGGCACGGAACGGAGGCAACCCAAAACATAGTGTGAGGGTATAATCCTGTGCGGGAGATGAGTGGTGTTTAGTAAAACATTGTCTTACGAGATTCTAAAGTTATCTGAGGGTTATTGTTAAGCAGTATACTGAGAAAGTCAATAACGATGCACAAACAAACTGTATACGAAGATGTACCAAAATAGTTATTCTGATTCTAAAGGTATAACATTGGGATATGCAGCATATTTAATTAGAGGGGGAGAGAGGAGAGAGAGGGGAGCATATGAGGAATGAGAGGTAAAAGAGATGCAGAGTCATGGAAAAAGGAGGAATAAAGTACAGAGAGAAGAAAAGAAAAAGGAGAAAAAATAAGATATAAAATAAAAATAGTATTATACATATTGTCCAGAACAGAGTATCATTCTGAGGGCTCTCAGAAATTGATTGTATGGGATGGTAATTAGAGACTGTCTGGGAGGCATCATATGATGTAGTGAGTAAAAAAGGAAAAAAAAAAGCAGAACCAGAAAAAAAAAAAAAAAATAATAATAATAATAATAGAAAAAAAGGAAGGGTTCCATGGGGATGTAGTACCGTATATTGGCAGTAGATGTCAGTGAAGCATCAAAAAAAGAAAAGAAGAATCTTGTACTCTGAGGAAAAGTGAATAACTCAGCAGTGAAAAGTTTCTGTCTTTGTAAACCAGATATAACAGGAAAAAAGTAGTGTTACCTACTGTAACCTGATAGGAACATAATTTGGAGACCTTGAATGAGGACGGAGCAGATGAGCTATCCCAGGAAGCCTGTGGCATAAAATAAAGTTAGTTAATGCTTGTGTTTCTATGGGTTAATTAAATCCAAGAGCAACAGGTTCATTCCTGAATCTGCGCCTATCTCCACGTGAGGCGGGGGTGTGCCAAATGGGGGCAGGGCGAGAAAATGCAGGCGTGCGAGGGAGATTTACTGCGTCCATTAGACCCAGCTTAACTAGAATTTCCTGGCCCTCAGTGATGGTAGTGGCAATATATGTGGAACCATTGTGGGGAACAATCAATTTAAAGGGGAAACCCCATTTATATCTGATCCTTGCTGTTGCGAGAACTGTAGTAATTTCCTTCATCTTCCTGCGTCTGTCTAATGTTGCCTGCGAGACATCTGGGTAAATCTGCAGCTGCACACCGTCAAGAATAATATTTCTCAGGGTTCTTGCTGCCCGCATAATTTCCTCCTTGACTAGAAAGTCCTTCATGCAAAGTATTATATCTCTTGGTGGTTTGTCAGGGGCTGGTTTTGCTCTTAGAGCACGGTGAATGCGATCACAAGTGAATGATTGAGGATTTTGTTCTGGTAGCAAGAACAGGAAAAGCTTGTTGGAATAAGCAATTAGGTCTGTTACTGTTTCTGGGACACCCCTAATCCTAATATTCGCCCTTCTGTTTCTGTTCTCCAAATCTTCCAAATGTTCTTGAAGCTGGGAAAAGGCTGATGAAAGTGAATCATGCTCCCTGGAAAGATCATTGAATGCAATTGAAAGCTCATCATGTTTAGTTTCCAATAGATCAGTTCTAGTACCTAGAGCAGCTATTTCCTGTGAGAGTGTGTTTGTGGATTTCTGGATCTCTGCCTGAAATTTGTCTAATAGTCTGGAGCACATGGCATCCAGGCTGGAGTTTAGGTCATTTTTGGTCAGTGGGGGGTACTCACTGTGCTCAGGTGCGGCAGGATTCATCAGAATCAGAGGAAGATGAGATGCTGAAGAGGAGAGAGATGGGGAGGGCTGTGTGTTGGCGCCCTTATTCGCCATCTTGCTGCGCTCCTGTGACCTCAGGCAATAGTGAGTCAGGTTGTGGTGAGATTTGAAGCTCCGCCGTCCTTTTTTCTTTGCTGGCTGCATGCACAGGGTGATGTGTGCGGGGGTGTCTGTCTGTGGGGATTGTATCCGGTGATTTTAGCCCCGTTTTAGAGGGTTTGATCCGTTCGGGAACCGGAGCTCAGTTCAGATGCGGCCGCTCTGCTCCATGCCGCGCATGCGCCCCCTGACGCTGGCGTTTTTCATATGATTCATATAATTTTTAGTAGTGCAAATGGCACTATAATTTCCAATGGCTGTTTGCAACATGGGAACTTTCTTGTCACCTGCCATAACCCCACCTCCATCTATCCCCATTCCACTCTCCATTAATGTCTGACCCCTAACTGACCTGTGTGCCCGATGTAATTCACGTTCACCCTCCCCCCTCAAGTCTAGTTTAAATACTCCTCCAGCATTCCCCTAAACCTCTCCCCCAGCACAGCAGACCCCCTTCCATTCAAGTGCAAACCATCTTTAGCATATAGGTTGCACCCCAATGAAAAGTCATCCCAGTGCTCTAGAAACCCAAATCCCTCCTTCCTACACCAGGTCTTTAGCCATGCATTCAGCTCTCTAATCTCCCCCTGCCTTTCCTGTGTTGCGCATGGCACAGGCAATATTTCAGAGAATATCACCTTGGAGGTCCTTCCCTTCATCTTGCAGCCTAGTTCTTTAAATTGATTCTTAAGGAGCCTCCACCTTCCATGTATACTGTCATTGGTTCCAACATGGACCAAGACAGCTGGGTCATGCCCAGCCCCTCCCAGTAATTTATCCACCCGGTCCACCACATGCCGAACCCTGGCACCAGGGAGACAGCAAACCATTCGGTTGAGGCGATCCTGGCGACAAATTATTCTATCAGTCCTTCTGATTATAGAATCCCCTATTACCACCAACTGTCTAGGCCTACCTGCACTCCCCTCACCACTTCTACTAGATGGGTTGCTCTCCCGGCTGTTAGGGGTAGCAGTAACATCTAGGGCTGCCACCTCTGTGTTAGCCACCTCCACATCTTCACCCAACTTGGCAAATTTGTTTTGATGCACAAACACAGGATTGGCCTTCCTTGTCTGCAAGCCCCTTCCACTCCCTCTAACTACATTAACCCATCTTCCTATCTGATAATCCTGACTTGCCCCTCCACCCTCCACATTAACCCTACTGACCACCTGCTCAGCGAGCAGAGGACCCCTTTCAAGGTTGTCCTTTCTGCCCAGTGTTGCAACTTGTTCCTCCAGATCTCTAATGCGAGCTTCCAGAAGGGCAACCTGCTCACATCTGTCACAGCGGTATCCATCCTGGAGCTGTTGCACCAATTTTGTATACATGTGACACACTGTGCACTGAGCAAAACCTTCAACCCTGCTAGCACACATTTCCCAGTTACAATATAATTACTTGTAGGAAGTTTAAGATGTTACTTACAGTTTAGAAGACTCCTGTCTTAACTTCTGTATTCAACTCCTGTTTTTTAACTCTTCCCACTTGTGTTTAAAAATCACACTTCTGTTTAGAAAATCACTTAAGCCAGCAACATGAACTGGGAGCCAGCTCCTTATGGGAGTTTTGACTGAGACTTTTATACTCACCTCTTCACCTCTTCACCTGTTTACAATTAAACACTCCCCACTGATTAGCAGAGAAAAAAAAACCTGATCACAATTAAACACTTTCCTTAGCAGAGAGAAAAAAAAACCTGTTTAAAAAGTGTCAGAGAAAAAAATGACACTTGCAAGCAGAAACAGTTAAAAGCAAACTCCTGTTTTTTAACTCTTCCCACTTGTGTTTAAAAATCACACTTCTGTTTAGAAAATCACTTAAGCCAGCAACATGAACTGGGAGCCAGCTCCTTATGGGAGTTTTGACTGAGACTTTTATACTCACCTCTTCACCTCTTCACCTGTTTACAATTAAACACTCCCCACTGATTAGCAGAGAAAAAAAAACCTGATCACAATTAAACACTTTCCTTAGCAGAGAGAAAAAAAAACCTGTTTAAAAAGTGTCAGAGAAAAAAATGACACTTGCAAGCAGAAACAGTTAAAAGCAAACTCCTGTTTTTTAACTCTTCCCACTTGTGTTTAAAAATCACACTTCTGTTTAGAAAATCACTTAAGCCAGCAACATGAACTGGGAGCCAGCTCCTTATGGGAGTTTTGACTGAGACTTTTATACTCACCTCTTCACCTCTTCACCTGTTTACAATTAAACACTCCCCACTGATTAGCAGAGAAAAAAAAACCTGATCACAATTAAACACTTTCCTTAGCAGAGAGAAATAAAAACCTGTTTAAAAAGTGTCCGAGAAAAAAATGACACTTGCAAGCAGAAACAGTTAAAAGCAAACTCCTGTTTTTTTAACTCTTCCCACTTGTGTTTAAAAATCACACTTCTGTTTAGAAAATCACTTAAGCCAGCAACATGAACTGGGAGCCAGCTCCGTATGGGAGTTTTGACTGAGACTTTTATACTCACCTCTTCACCTCTTCACCTGTTTACAATTAAACACTCCCCACTGATTAGCAGAGAAAAAAAAACCTGATCACAATTAAACACTTTCCTTAGCAGAGAAAAATAAAAACCTGTTTAAAAAGTGTCAGAGAAAAAAATGACACTTGCAAGCAGAAACAGTTAAAAGCAAACTCCTGTTTTTTAACTCTTCCCACTTGTGTTTAAAAATCACACTTCTGTTTAGAAAATCACTTAAGCCAGCAACATGAACTGGGAGCCAGCTCCTTATGGGAGTTTTGACTGAGACTTTTATACTCACCTCTTCACCTCTTCACCTGTTTACAATTAAACACTCCCCACTGATTAGCAGAGAAAAAAAAAACTGATCACAATTAAACACTTTCCTTAGCAGAGAGAAATAAAAACCTGTTTAAAAAGTGTCAGAGAAAAAAATGACACTTGCAAGCAGAAACAGTTAAAAGCAAACTCCTGTTTTTTAACTCTTCCCACTTGTGTTTAAAAATCACACTTCTGTTTAGAAAATCACTTAAGCCAGCAACATGAACTGGGAGCCAGCTCCTTATGGGAGTTTTGACTGAGACTTTTATACTCACCTCTTCACCTCTTCACCTGTTTACAATTAAACACTCCCCACTGATTAGCAGAGAAAAAAAAACCTGATCACAATTAAACACTTTCCTTAGCAGAGAGAAATAAAAACCTGTTTAAAAAGTGTCAGAGAAAAAAATGACACTTGCAAGCAGAAACAGTTAAAAGCAAACTCCTGTTTTTTAACTCTTCCCACTTGTGTTTAAAAATCACACTTCTGTTTAGAAAATCACTTAAGCCAGCAACATGAACTGGGAGCCAGCTCCTTATGGGAGTTTTGACTGAGACTTTTATACTCACCTCTTCACCTCTTCACCTGTTTACAATTAAACACTCCCCACTGATTAGCAGAGAAAAAAAACCTGATCACAATTAAACACTTTCCTTAGCAGAGAGAAATAAAAACCTGTTTAAAAAGTGTCAGAGAAAAAAATGACACTTGCAAGCAGAAACAGTTAAAAGCAAACTCCTGTTTTTTAACTCTTCCCACTTGTGTTTAAAAATCACACTTCTGTTTAGAAAATCACTTAAGCCAGCAACATGAACTGGGAGCCAGCTCCTTATGGGAGTTTTGACTGAGACTTTTATACTCACCTCTTCACCTCTTCACCTGTTTACAATTAAACACTCCCCACTGATTAGCAGAGAAAAAAAACCTGATCACAATTAAACACTCTCCTTAGCAGAGAGAAATAAAAACCTGTTTAAAAAGTGTCAGAGAAAAAAATGACACTTGCAAGCAGAAACAGTTAAAAGCAAACTCCTGTTTTTTAACTCTTCCTACTTGTGTTTAAAAATCACACTTCTGTTTAGAAAATCACTTAAGCCAGCAACATGAACTGGGAGCCAGCTCCTTATGGGAGTTTTGACTGAGACTTTTATACTCACCTCTTCACCTCTTCACCTGTTTACAATTAAACACTCCCCACTGATTAGCAGAGAAAAAAAAACCTGATCACAATTAAACACTTTCCTTAGCAGAGAGAAATAAAAACCTGTTTAAAAAGTGTCAGAGAAAAAAATGACACTTGCAAGCAGAAACAGTTAAAAGCAAACTCCTGTTTTTTAACTCTTCCCACTTGTGTTTAAAAATCACACTTCTGTTTAGAAAATCACTTAAGCCAGCAACATGAACTGGGAGCCATAGGGCCAGATTCTCAAAAGAGATACGCCGGCGTTTTTACTGGGTATCTATGCGTGTGATTCCTAGAATCACTTACGCATAGATACAGTGAAAATCCGACAGATGTAAAACAATTACACCATCGGATCGGAGATGTAATGACATCGCTGGCCGCTAGGTGGCCTGTACGTTGATTTCTCATTTGCCTATGCAAATGAGCCTAATCCGACGATTCCCGAACATTTTTACACCGCCCCGTCGTAGTTTACGTCGTTTCCGTACGCGTAAGGTTACCCCTGCTATATGAGGGGTAACCTTATGAAGTTCTGTCATTGCCATGTTAAGTATGGCGTCGGGTCAGCGTCGTCTTTTTCCGTCGGTTCCGTTGTTTTACTAAGTCGTTCGCGAATAAGGATTTACGTAAACGACGCTCACGTTGGTTTCATTCACTTTTTCCGACGTGAGCTGGATCATGCGCACTGGGCTATTTTTGAGGCCGGCACAGTTCGATTGACGCGGGGGCGCGCATAATTTAAATACAAGCCGCCCCCTTTGAATTACGCGGGGATACGCAGAGCCATTTACACTACGCCGCCGCAATTTACGGAGCAAGTGCTTCGGGAATACGGCACTTGCTCTGTTAAATTGTGGCGGCGTAGTGTAAATGGCTGAACAAACTAACTACGTTTTCTGGCCACAGTAGGGTTTAGCCTTCAGAATTTGAAGTGTACACAAGCTCTGGGACAAATAATACTGGAGACCTACAGGGCTCTCATCAAAGTTTTACAGGATGAATATATTAAGGTACAGTGCAGTGATTTATACTGTCTTATATATTTATGTATAAAATGACTACCATGCATACATACATACAGTATATGTATTTTTCATGCTACTATATACCTGAACACATGGATATAAAAAAATGGTCAAAAAAACAAACATCACGCATTCGCATAATTCATCTTGCACCCCAGCATTGTTTACCAACCTTTCTTCAGTTAAGGCACCTTGTTTCAGTTTTGAGGCACCCCAGTCTAATGCCCTGTACACACGACTAGTTTTCCCGTCAGAAAAAAAACTGATGGTTTTCCAGACGGGATTCCTGTCAAGCCTACCTTGCATACACACAGACGCACAAGTCCGGTAAACTTTTGATTGCCAAAAACGCAGTGACATAAAAGTCTATGACGAGTTGAGAAAACGGAAAATTGTATACTCACCTTTCCGTAATTTTCCTTTCCTGACGCATCTTCATGGCAGCACACACTGGGTTGTGACTCCGCCCCCACAACCTGACAGGATTGGTTAGCTATAAATTTGAAGGGGAGACGCCCCGCATCATTCTCTGTATATATCATCATAAAACAGCAGGGTGGGCATCTGTGTGCTGCCATGAAGATGCGTCAGGAAAGGAAAATTACGGAAAGGTGAGTATACAATTTTCCGTTTTCCTGACGCATTCATGGCAGCACACACTGGGATATAACTCGCCAGTCGGGAGGGTGCAAGAAAACAGTAATATTTATTCTTTATAGCGCTGAGGAATTGGCTCTAAGAACAGATCTGCCGAAGTCGACGGTAGCCAGGAGAGCAGAATTCACTCTGTAGTGAGAAATGAAGATGTGTTGGGAAGACCAAGTTGCTGCTCTGCCTATGGTTTCCGGTGAAGTCCCGCAATATGCTGCCCAAGAAGTGGCCTCTGCCCCTGTCGAATGAGCCCTAATGCCCTCTAGGAGGCGTAAGTTGCTGGATGGAATAGGTCTCCTTGATAGCTTTAACAACCAAGAGGTAATGGTACGGGAGGTAGCTGGCTGACCTCGTCTGCTCCCGTGTGGGATAATCAAGAGAGAATCCGTCTTCCTGAGATGTAGCTGTGACGTAACTGGAGATGGTAGACTTGACATCCTAGTCATGGGACTCGCCCCTCTCATTAGTAAAAGACGAAAGGACGATGTCCTGGTTATAATGAAAGGAGGAAGTTACCCTTGGATAAAAATGGTCTGAGGGCTTCAGAACCACTCTGTCAGGGAAGAACACTGAATAGGGGTTCCATAGCCATAAGTGCTTGTATCTCCGGCGCCCTCTTAACTGAGGTGAAAGCAATACGGGAAGCCATCTTCAGAGCTAGGTTCCACGGTGAGACTAAGTTGAATGGAGAAAAAGGTGGATTGGACAGGGCCTCGAGTACTACACAGAGATCCCCTGTTGGAAAGGCTGGCCTCCTAGGTGGTCTGATCTTACGTAGGCCCTGAGGAACAGAGTGACCAGATGATGAAGAGCCCATCTAGTACCCGTCATGGCTGAAAGGGCAGATACTTGCACCTTCAGGGTACCCAAGCCCGGGCCCTTGTTAAACCCTGACTGAAGAAATTCAAGAATTTGAGATGGGATTCCAATGTCTTTGCTGCGATGACACGAACCTCTCCCAGATCCTAGTATAGGTGACATCAGTGGAGCTCCTTAGAGCTTGTACCAAGGTTGATATTACCTCCTGAGAGTATCCTAGTTCCCCTAACCTAGCCCTCTCAGCTTCAAAGCTGGCAAATGCAGCTTCTCTGGGCTGGATGGAAGAATTGCCTCTGATGTATGAGATCCCAGGTTACTGGAAGATGTATAGTTGTAGCAGGGTCGTAAACCATGGCCTCCTCAGCCGGAACGGTATTAGTACAATAACTGTGGCTGAGGACTTCCGAAGTCGGGACAGGAATCTTGTAATCCGAGAAGTTGGAAGAAAAATGTACCCTAGCTCGCAGCTCCATGGAAGAACTAGGCAGTTTGTCCCTTCAGGTAATGGAAAGTGGGCTCTGGACAGGAACCTCTGACACTTGGAGTTCTTTGGCGTGGCCGCTAGGTCGACTTCTGGTTCTGGTACTAGTTTTCGTAAGAATGGAGAATACCTGTTGGTTCAGGGACCGTTCGTGTGTTTGAAAGTGTCTCTCGGCTTAGGTAGTTGGCCAACGAATTCTGTGTTGCTGGGACGCATACTCCCCACAGATCTAACAGGTGCACTTGTGCCCCTTCCATTATGAAGCGTGCGACTCCTGATGCTCCCCTGTCTCTGGATACATGACACCGCTACTTGTTGTCCATCCTGATCAGGACACTCTTCCTCTATAGAAGAGGCGCAATGGCCAGGAGGGCCTGAAAGGCTGCTCTGAGCTCTAAAATATTTGACACTATGCCCTGAGCCCGAAAATGCCACTGTCCTTGGGCTACTCAGTCTAGATAGTGTGGACCCCATCACCCCTGGCTGGCGTCCGATGTTACTACTTCTGGACTAGGGGGAACTTTTGGAATGGACTCCCTGAGTTTGGACGGGTGTGTCCACCACCATACTAATTGCTTTACCCAGTTCGGGATGTGAATGGTTTGGAGTATTGACGTTCTATTCCACTGCCTGAGAAAGGAGTTCTGTAAGACTCGCATGTGCCACAGGGGCCACTGTATCAAGGGTATGGATGCTGACATGGACCCCTGGGTACTGAGGCAGGCTCTGACAGTTAGACGTCTGGATGATAGCAGACTTTGTATCTTCTGGAGCAAGGGCTTCAGCCTCTCTTGAGGGAGTTGCACCCGGTACAACCTGGTATTTTATTCTGCCCCTAGGAACACCCTAACTTGCCGAATGCTCTGGGTGCTGAGGCGATGCCGAATGGGGGGCACCAAAATTGGAAATGGGATTGATCGATTGAGAACCGAAGGGACCTCTGGAAGGTAAGATGAACTGGGATGTAAAGGTAAACGCCCGAAAAATCTAGAGATAGCATCCAGTCTCCCACGTCCACTGACAACAAAATGGACTGAAGGCTTTTCCAATCTGAGGGCCTCTATTTTGATCGTCTGTTGAAATTCTTTAGGTCCAAGACTGGACGTAGATCCCCGTTTTTTTTTTTTTTGTACCAGAAATAAAGGGGAATAAAACCCCCTCCCTTTCTGGTGCGGAAGTACTTGGTAGGATGGAATGTGTTCCCTGGCAATGTGCCCATGAATTTCCAATTGTGACCGTTCTTGATAGAGGATAGTGTTCATGGATCTGTTATACGAGTTGCCCATATCCGAGCGAATCTCTTGAGTCTGGTGCTCACCTGAGCTGGGTGGGCAGACGGACCCTCAAAAAGGACTTCTGCTGTTCCCCAGCTGTGATTGGCTTACTGTATCTACATGAAGGAGGGTCGAGTCTTCCAGTCCCTCCTAAATTCCCTGCCGGGGCGGTAGGATCTAACATCCCTGTACTTGACAGGAAGATCACGCCTGTAAGCGGGGCCCTTCTGGGGCTCTGGTTTTCCTATCGGAGAAATCAGCCCAGACTTTCCCCCGGTAACCTTGGAGATGGCCGAGTCCATCTTTGTGCCGAATACACTTGAGCCGCCATATGGAATTTTGCACCAGTTGATTTTGACGCTGCCTTCGCTATCCAGGGTCTCAGCCATAAGGCTCTTCCCAGCCATGAAGTCGCCCCCTCAGGAGCCGTAAGCCAACTTAATTTTCCTGCAGGGAGGAGAATATCTTCCCCTGGTCGGCTCCTTCTAGAATGGGATTCTCAACATTAGCTGCCTATGCAGCGATAGTTTTAGCGACTGCCGCTGTGGTGATAGCCGGCCTACAAGCGGCTCCTGTCGTGGAGCAGGCTTTCTTCAGTTCTATATTGATTTTATGATCAAGAGCGTCCCGGAAGGTAACTGCGTCTTCAATCGGTAGAGAAACGTCTCTAGCGAGTCGCATTAAAGATGAATCGACCGTAGTTGCATTGATCAAAGAATCAATCTTAGACTACCACAAGGGGTACAATCTGCAAACTTGTTGCTCATACTGGGCCGCTTATGCGACCCCCCCACTTATCCTTTATGAGGTTCTCTAGCTCTTCGATGAAGGGAAATGATTCAGGACCCCCTTTTCAGCACCGGGAAATATTTCTGAACCTTCAGAAGTTCTGCCATAACCTCCTCCCAGCCGATCGCTTCCTTGAGTGAATGGGCAAATGGTTCAACCAAAAAGAGACAGTCCGACGCCTGCTCACACTCCTCATTCTTAGAGAGGGTTACTGCACCCTGGCATAACGGCCGGGCGATGTGCTTGGGGAAGGATCGCCCACATATGATCCCTGTGGCGATTCTCCTGGGAGCTCAGTATCTACTCTGGCCTCTGAATCCTTGGTTACTTCGATGAAGCACGAGTGGCAGGCCAATTCCCCTGGCAAGGATGGCGCCCCGCATATTTGGCAAACATTTGCCGTGGTGCGGGTAAGATAGCTCTGTCTGGGATGAAGGTAATCGTCTGCGGTGGGACCGACTATGACGGGAGTGCTGTGACGCGAGCGGCTATGCCTTGATTGAAGAAATCAAGAGGGTAACCTTGAGCGATTTCTTGCGCCTTCTGCCGGAAGCATGGCTAGAATCTCCCTCTGTGCCGCAAACTTGCGTCTCTTGACCCGATAGGGCTACCAAAACTGTAGCGTCAGTGGCCAGGCTCTCTTTTTTGTCTCCCCTCTACTTACCACCTTCTGGACGGCCTCTATACCTGGTCAGCTGATGGTGGTCTGCGAGGGCAGTGGCTCCCATGAGGATAGCAGAGAGACAGCCCGAAAAGGTGGGAAAAAAGAGAGAAGGGAAAACATTACAATATGTTCCCCCCCAACATTTCTATTTATTAAATTAATATAATAATTTTATATACATATATCTATCCTTTTTTTTTTGGATTATATTAATTGTTAAATTATGGATACACTTTCTTCTATGGTATGTTATAAATTAATATATAAATGTATTGAATGAATGAATGATGAAAACTTATATAGCGCGGCACATGCAAACTGAATCGCCTCTGGGCGCTTGTATAATATCTTCTATCCTATTTATTCCTTTTTTTTTTTTGTGTAATCAATTAGCCCAGGCTGATCTGGGACATGCCTGCACACACCTGGTGCAATCTTCACTCTGAGTAGAGCAGAGCAGCAGTGCGGCAGCCAGAACTACAGAGCAATAGGACTGTTTCTTTTTTCCTTCTTTTTTTTAATGACGCGCGCATGTGCAGAAGCGTCCCGCTCGCCCGGCGCCATTTTGGAAGAGGGCAGCGGAGACAGGCAGCGTCATCACTGAGCTGCGCGCATGTGCAGAGCGCCAAGTGGTACGCAGCGGTGACCCCGAGAGTATGGGGTGTCAGAGGAACCACAGGGCTCAGCAGAGCTGAGAAAAAAACAACAGGCAGACAAAGGTACAAAACGGACTAACCTTAGGTGGTAAATGTAATGATACAAATACCTTTGTGGAAGGACACACTGCACTGGAAGGAAAGACAGAGCGAAAGTGGGGGCCACTGCGAGATTTGCTTGCTACAGATGCCAGTATAATTCCAAAGCCCCTGAGACCACCAGAACGGGGTTCCCACCATAAAGCTCATTTAGAGACTGTACAGGAGGGACTTCCAAACAGGAGAGGCTGAACCTGCTGGGGCGATTTGCGGTAAGAGGCATGCTTTTTGCTTGTTCATTCAATCTTGTCAGGTGAGGATGAAAAAAGAGAATGATGCGGGGCGTCTCCCCTTCAAATTTATAGCTAACCAATCCTGTCAGGTTGTGGGGGCGGAGTCACAACCCAGTGTGTGCTGCCATGAATGCGTCAGGAAAATTAAGTTTCTATGCTTCTGAGCATGTGTCCATTTGTTTCCGTGCATGCGCGTTTTTTTTTTCCTGTCGGAAAAGCATACAGACGAACGATTTTCCTGCTAGAATTTTTTCCTGACAGGAAAAAATACATCCTGCGCTCTCCTTTCTTCTGGCAGTTTTCCAATCAGAAAAACTGCGAGGGAGCATACACTTGGCCAGGATTCTCATTCAAAAGCTCTCATCGCAGTTTTTCTGAATGGAAACTGGTCATGTGTACAGGGCATAAGGCTTGGTTCACATTAATGTTTGTCAAAGAATGCATGCAAAATCACATCTCTTCCAACACACAAATAAACATCCCGTTTATTAGCCGATGTGCTGGGGTGCCATTAATTCGTAATTGGCAAACACAGTACATTTTCGGTGCTGCGCGATTTTATAAAAGGGCATCTGCCTTGAACGCAGCACTGAGCCGAAAAGATGTAAACCAATGTAAAACAATTGTGTTTTTACTACCCCTCTACTCCCCCTTTAGCTGTAGAGGCAGCCACCAGGGTTGTGTTCATGCTGTTGCCGTAAGTATACCCCTAAATAATGGGGCTGCATTGCACCTGCCCTGCAACCGTGCTCATTGCGCTTGGTTATGGCATGGTGATACTGAATTCAAGGGGTTAAAACAGGCATATTGCCTCTGCACCACCTGTAAAATTTCTATGAAAATCAATTCAAGCATGGATCACTTTTCAGAGGAGCAGCAGTCCCTGCCACCATTGTGAATGAGCCGAAAAAAAGCCTAACCTCCCTGCCTCCAACAGATCTTCACCAGCAGAGGCAGCCAGAAACTCCACACCCTGTTACCAGCACCCCAAACTGCCCGGACTCCCCAATCATCCAGACACCTCCTCCACAGTGGTGGCAAGTGGCAAGTGGTTGCAGTGGCAAGAGGGATTCAGCCACCTCCTGGTTGGTGCAGGACACCACGCACTGGCAAAGCTGCACCTTCTGGCTGTCATGATCGAGCTCCCGCTCTGTCAAGGTACCGTTCGGCTGAGAAGTGGGAGTTAGGTGTGGTCTGAATGCCATTCTCGACAAGGATTCCACAGCAACCCTGACGACCTCAGGCAGCACCCGTAGCCAAGTAGCAATAGACAGCAAACATGTCTGGATAGCACCACCACCAAACTCTAGGTTATATAACTACAAGGGTTTTTTTTTTTTGTTTGTTTTTTAGCACTATCCTACTTATGGTTAGTGCAAATTATGGATTTATCTGAATTAATGTACATATTGGGAAGAAAAGTCTGCAACTTTGCTGGAGGTGTGATTGAACAGAGTTTTCCAAGCATCTTCAAAATGGGGTCAGTTCACATGGAAGGCAGTGATATGGTTAATTGATGCACCAGGGAAATAATCAGCACAGAAATTGAAAACAGGGAAATGGCAGTCTATTAGAAATTTGTGCTAATCGTTCATGAGAGTGTGATGGCTTTTGAAGAATTATCTGATGTATAGGCCAGGTTGGGATTTGCCGATTGGACATTGGGGTGTCTGGTGCTGCTTGTAGCTGCCTGGTCTTCAGACCGTCTTCTTTTAAGATAGACTACTTCATCTTCTGATTTGGCAGGCTCGTATTGCTAACCAGAATTGAAACTGGAATCGGAACTGTACTGGGGCGATAAGAGCTCCCTGCTGCTCTCATCGGTCAGGCTTAGCATTTGATATGCCTCTTCTGGAGTGTATACTTTTCTGCACAGGTAGAAATGGGCTCACAGGACAGGTACTCCTGCTGGGCTCACGGGACAGGTACTCCTGACGGGGTGACAGGTACTCCTGACGGGATGACAGGTACTCAGATGAGCTCAGGCAGGTACTCATATGAGCTCAGGCAGGTACTCATATGAGCTCAGACAGGTACTTAGATGAGATGATGTCAGGTCCTCTTTATTCAGAGGGGCCATCTGGGCACAGTAGTAATAGCACATAGTAATCTGTATCTAACTCACTATTCCACGATCTCCACCTCACATTGTATCGGTGTGAGCATTGGTGTAGATCGATTATGATCCGGTCAAGAAAATTTCCAAGGGACAAGCCTCGTCCACGATCGCCGCACTGCGCGCCATGCACACCGATCTTCTTAAAAGTGACCGTCTGTGATTGGACACAGCCGATCACGTGGTAAAGTGCCAATTTTATTGGCTTTTTACTAGGGCTGCGCATCTTCACCGGTCTCACGATTCGATGCGATTACGATTATCAAGTCCACGATTCGATTCGATTCCGCGATGCATCACGATGCATCACGATTGCAGCGCAAGTGCGCATGGCTTTCATAAAAAAAAAAATATATAGTACTCCATTTTTTTTTCTATCTGTTCTTAAAAAAACAAAACAAAGAAAAAACACACAATAACACATCCTGCATGTAGCAAAGTCTAAACACAGCAGACATGCTACAGGAGATGGTCAGAGACTGCAGACATGCTACAGGAGGTGGTCAGAGACTGCAGACATGCTACAGGAGGTGGTCAGAGACTGCAGACATGCTACAGGAGATGGTCAGAGACTGCAGACATGCTACAGGAGATGGTCAGAGACTGCAGACATGCTACAGGAGGTGGTCAGAGACTGCAGACATGCTACAAGAGATGGTCAGAGACTGCAGACATGCTACAAGAGATGGTCAGAGACTGCAGACATGCTACAAGAGATGATCAGAGACTGCAGCCATGCTACAGGAGATGGTCAGAGACTGCAGCCATGCTACAGGAGATGGTCAAAGACTGCAGACATGCTACAAGAGATGGTCAAAGACTGCAGACATGCTACAGGAGATGGTCAGAGACTGCAGACATGCTACAGGAGGTGGCAGAGACTGCAGACATGCTACAGGAGGTGGTCAGAGACTAAGGACATGGCATAGGAGATAATCAGAGACATGGTACAGGAGATGATCAGAGACTGCAGACAATAATATATTCATCTATTTACATTATCAGTAATTATTATCCATTGATTTATTTAAATAATTATTTGGATGTTCTTTAGTTATGCACTCATGTAATGGTCTCGCTATATTCACGAATATGCCGGCAAATATATTTGAGAAGAAAATATATATTTCTACACCGAGATAACAATTAACCTTGGTGGGGTATTTAGAATATATATACTCTTACTAATATAATCTCATTTTTAATCAATCTCACTAATTTAATCAAATCTCCATGTGTGTGGCTGCTTTGTTTTAGTAGGTACCGTATGCCCGACATACTATTATAATAATAATAATTATATAATTATAATATTGTAGATGAGAAGGCATCTGCCTGTTTACCATCCCCCCGATCTCTTCTGTTCCAGCCACTGTTGTTGGAGAATCTGACAGAACACCAGTGTTCTCACGTCTCTCCTGAGGGAATTCTCAAGCCCGCCCACCGACTGTAGCTAACAGAGATTCAGAAGAGAGGCAGGTGGGCTGACGTCAGGAGAGACGAGACGTGAGAGGTGGGGGGGTTGCGGTGAGGAGAGAAGGCGGGCCGTGCTGACACGCAGGATAGACGTGACGAGCTGTGAGAGGCAGGCGGGGCTGAAGTGAGGAAAGAGGCGGGCCGGGCTGACACATTAGGAGAGATGTGAGAGGCGGGCGGGGCTGAATTGAGGAGCGAAGGCGGGCCGTGTTGACACGCAGGAGAGACGTGACGAGCTGTGAGAGGCAGGCGGGGCTGAAGTGAGGAGACAGGCGGGCCAGGCTGACACATCTGGAGAGACGTGACGAGCTGTGAGAGGCGGGCGGGGCTGAAGTGAGGAGAGAGGCGGGCCGGGCTGACGTCAGGAGAGACGCGACGGACATGAGCATCATGTACACAAAAAAATGAGGTAACGCACGGAGCGCTTTCCCGGGAGGGGCAGGGTAATCGATTTTTACGGTTGCATGCATCGAAATCGCATCGGGGACACCCGAATCGCGATGCATCGATGTTACGATTAATTTCAGCACCCCTACTTTTTACGCAGATCGAGGATGGGCTGTATCCAAGGGACATGCCTCGTGCACGATCGCCGCAAACAACAGCGGCATGCACAACGAGCTTCAAAGTGACCAGCTGTAATTGGACACAGCCGGGCACGTGGTAAAGAGCCAATTCATTGGCTTTTTATATAATAGGTAAATTCTGCGCTCACCCGATCACTTGACGAATATGTGATATACTGTAGCTGTGATGTACTCAAACCTAATGTGAGTGTTTGATCAGTTTCATGTGAAATGGCTCTTATGTACGCAGACCTAATGTGAGTGTTTCAACAATGTTGCAGCAATCTTAAAGAATTAATACTTAATACGGGCCAATGTAATACTGTCGGAGACCTTCCGGATTTCAAATGGGACACGTCAGGGGTGTCCCCTATCTCCACTACTCTTTGTCCTGTCACTGGAACCTTTTCTATGCATGCTGCGTCAGAACCAGGACATCTCAGGAATACAAATAGGGAAGAATCAGTGTAAAATCTCAGCCTATGCAGACGATATGCTGTTTACCCTTACAAACCTGTTGATTTAGATCCAGAACTTAATGAGGGAGTTTGAAAATGATGGTTCTCTTTCGAACCTTCGTATCAATTTTAATAAGTCTGAAGCAATGGGGGTTAATGTATCACAAATATCGATAACACAGTTCAAATGGACCAATAGAGCCCTAACATACTTGGGTACTGTCATGTACCTGATGGTTGTGAGCCCGAATTGCAGAGGACAGCCTCCCTTACGGCTCCCACTCGTGGCCCCCTGTTAGGGTAACAAAAGGCACAGGAGTAAGGAGTGGCACGGGTGCCTGGCAGGATTACCAAGAAGAGGAAGTGAATCAGTCCAGCAGAGACTTCCTTGCAGGAACTAGAATACCGGAACTGGATCAGCTTAGCAGACTGGATCGGCTCACCAGACGGGATCAGCTCAGCAGACAGGATAGGCCCAGGATAGGTTCAGCTTAGCAGACAGGATAGCTCAGCAGGCTGGATCAGCTTAGTAGACTGGACTGGAACTAGGACAAACTGGAATCGTTCAGCTGGACTGGAACTAGGGCATGTTGGAGATGCAACAAAACTTCAGCTTAGCCTTTTACTGTATATCAGATGCAGTTTAGAAAAAGGACACACAATGTCGCTAGTGCTTAATGATATGCTATGATATGTATACTCTATGATGTTGTACCTTCTATCCCCAGTGTACTCGTTGATTTTTTTTTTTCCTGCCTTGTTGTCTGTGTGTTGTTCTTCTTACCATGATGTGGAGACATCTTTGCCTGCGTGTGATGATGTTCTAATAAAGAAGCCAGTTCCTGTTATTACACAACGTCTGATCTCAACTGACTCCACTGCACCTATCAAACGTACTCTGCAACAGGTTATGGTCCCAGAAGTCCGGATAAAGTCTTATGACCAGGTGCGGCCTAAGCAGAACAAAGCCTTGAACGGAAGACAGTGTGGCTGATGCGGAGATCAACATAAGGAAGCTTTCCAGTGACATCTCCTATAAACAAGTAAGACTGTTTATATATAAAGGAGGAATAAGATGGCCGGAAACTCAGAGCTTAAACTCTCAGTGGCAAAGCTGAACAATGACAATTATCAGCTATGGAAGTTTAAAATGGATCTGCTGTTATCCAGAGATGACTTGTGGGAGGTTACCACTACAGAGCTTACTAGTAGAAGATGATCAGTTTATTCATATACGCAATAAGGACACAGCAAAAGGCATGTGGGATGTACTGAAAAGATCGCATGAAAGAACCAGTTTAAACAACAAGCTGTTTATGCTGCGCAAACTTTACAAAATGAGACTTGGCAGAGGGCAGGACATGCAGGAGCATATATAAACACAATGCTGGAGGTGATTGCGCAACTTAGATCAATCAGGGAGAATATAACAGACAGTCACATTGCAGCCATGTTGTTATGCAGTTTGCCTGATACATACACTGCACTAATCAATGCATGGGAGACACGGCCTGAGACAGATCTGACGTTAGCATTTGTAAAAACCAGGTTCATAGATGAGTATCAGAGAAGAAAGGAATTAATGCATGACTCCACAGAAACCAGTACCGCTCTTAAAGCTACAGACGCAAGGTTACACAGGAAAGAAACCAGAGTGTGTTTCAGATGCCACAAACAGGGACACATAAAGAAAGACTGTACTATATGGAAGGCAGAGCAAATGAGACAACGTCCCTCTTATGCTAAACAAAAGGTGAAAACCACAAACAATGACCCAAGCGAAGGCAACTGGAGTGCCACATTTAAAGCGACAGGCAACAATAAATGCTAAGACTGGTGCACCGATTCAGGGGTAACCAGTCACATGACGAGTGATAGAAGTTTTTTCACAGAACTTGATCTGAACAACAAAGAAAGTATTTACCTTGCAGATGGAAGCAAAATACATGCAGAAGGATGTAGGCACGGAACCCTTGTATGCCCTGATGATGTGGGACACAATTTAACCATACCAGTGAAAGATGTGCTTTATGTTCCTAATCTTTCTAGGACTCTTATCTATGAAGTGTCTAACAGCCAGAGGACTCATTGTGAAATTCCAAGGTGACAAGTGTTCCATTCTAAACAGCAAACAGACAATAGCAAGCGCCAAGCTGGATGATCATCTATATCACCTCGACACAGTGAAGGAAAGGGTGAGATTATGTACACACAAGCACAATGACTGTATACATATATGGCACAGATGTCTAGGTCACAAGACACCCAGAATGCATACAGGAACTACAGAGGAGGAATCTGACAAGGCATCTTATAGTATCCCCTTGTCCAGTGACTGTTAAATGTGAGTGTTGTATTAAATCCAAAGCTACAAGAGCAACACTTCCAGTGGAGAGCCTCAAGACCACTTGAATTAGTTCACAGTGACGTGTGTGGTCCCCTAAACCCACCAACACCTGGAGGCAACAGGTACATAGTGACTTTCAAAGATGACTACTCAAGATATACAGTCACCTATCTGATGCAACACAAGAGTGAAGTCTTCGACAAATTACAAGACTATATAACAAAGACAAGTAACAAGTTTCAGAGGAAACCTCTCATACTTCGGCGTGATAATGGAGGTGAATTCACAGGAGGTAAGATACAAGAGTACTTGAAAAGGCATGGAATAGAACATCAAAAGACTGTTCAGTATACACCAGAACAGAATGGAGTAGCTGAAAGAAAGAACAGAACTCTGACTGAAATGATCAGATGTATGCTGACAGACTCTGGACTACCACAAAAATACTGGGGTGTGGAGTCATGACAGCTACATATCTGCAGAACAGACTTTTTCCAGAACAATGGAGAAAACCCCATATGAGCTATTATGGTGGGTGAAAAGTGATTGGGTCAGGATGGGTGAATGTGGTGGGGAAATGAACTTAGAACAACATCATAACCAACATGAAAATAGACAATGTGAATATAGTATAACAATAGGGGTGATACCAATAACACAGAGCGGTGACATAAACACTAGCCTGTGTAATGTGAAACCAAGGGAAAGTCCATGCAGTGAAAATGAATGCACGTGCTAAAACGGTAGAACTATAGGACCAGAAAACTTTCCATGGGGAAATGCCTCTGGATACACAAAAAATATACAAATAAAGATGTATACATCAAAAGGTGCATATATACACAAAAAAATATATATATATAAAGTCTCTTGTGAAAAAAAACCAAAGATCCAAAAAGTCCAGAATGGGCTGGTGATGTCAGGAAAGGGTGATAGTGGTAAACACCTCAGGTGGTCCCCAGCTCCTCACCTCAAGGCTATTGCACGGATAGCCTAAAACAGCACTTCCAAAGAAGAGCAATTTCCTCAGCAGGGCAAGCAGCAGGCGCGCTCCTCAGCAGTAAATAAAGCAGACATAGAACGGGTGAGAATGCAGTACAAGGAACGTATACTAAGGACAGGCTGCGTCACTTATATCCACTCACCAGAGGGTGATGGATGATGGGCCTATCTCCCACGAACAGCGAGTTCGTTCTTGGTCCGGAACCAGTACAGGTGGCACTCTTCTATGATTTGGCCAGATAGTCACTCAAGATGGTGGGACTTACAGATGGTGTACATGATAAAAGAGTAATAACACCATAGCGCAATCCCGCAAGATATAAAACATTTATTAAAAGAATAACACTCACAGTTAAAACGATTCAATGGGGCATGAAACAAACAAACGTCAGGTGGATCACTCTGCGTCAGGCGTGTGGATTCTGTGGCTCCCTGATCCCTACGCGTCTCGTCACACCACGTGACTTCCTTAGGGTTCCGGACCAAGAACGAACTCGCTGTTCGTGGGAGATAGGCCCATCATCCATCACCCTCTGGTGAGTGGATATAAGTGACACAGCCTGTCCTTAGTATATGTTCCTTGTACTGCATTCTCACCCGTTCTATGTCTGCTTTATTTACTGCTGAGGAGCGCGCCTGCTGCTTGCCCTGCTGAGGAAATTGCTCTTCTTTGGAAGTGCTGTTTTAGGCTATCCGTGCAATAGCCTTGAGGTGAGGAGCTGGGGACCACCTGAGGTGTTTACCACTATCACCCTTTCCTGACATCACCAGCCCATTCTGGACTTTTTGGATATTTGGTTTTTTTTCACAAGAGACTTTATATATATATTTTTTTTGTGTATATATGCACCTTTTGATGTATACATCTTTATTTGTATATTTTTTGTGTATCCAGAGGCATTTCCCCATGGAAAGTTTTCTGGTCCTATAGTTCTACCGTTTTAGCATGTGCATTCATTTTCACTGCATGGACTTTCCCTAGGTTTCACATTACACAGGCTAGTGTTTATGTCACCGCTCTGTGTTATTGGTATCACCCCTATTGTTATACTATATTCACATTGTCTATTTTCATGTTGGTTATGATGTTGTTCTAAGTTCATTTCTCCACCACATTCACCCATCTTGACCCAATCACTTTTCACCCACCATAACAGCGCAGACATCACCCCCTCCCCTTTTTACATGCTTTTTCTTTCTGCCTAGGACAGATCGTTAGGTGTCCGCTGCAGTACCCCCAGCCCACCTCCCAGTCCATTCCCCTCGGTAGCGCAGGAGCTTCTCCACAATTTGCTTCCCATATGAGCTATGGCACAATGAGAAACCAAGTGTAAAATACCTAAGAGTTTTTGGATGCAAAGCATTTATCTACATACCTTAGGAAAAACGTACCAAACTTCAAAACAGAGCGTTTGAAGGTATCTTTGTTGAATACAGTGAAAATGTTAAGGGTTACAGAATCCTAAATCCCAAAACAGCCAAGGTTACCATTAGCAACAATGTAACTTTTGTTGAAGATTTAAGAGACAATGTAATGACAACAGTAGAAGCAACAATAGAAGAGAAAACTGACATTGACCAGCCCATCTCTGTAACTTCCGAACAAACAGTTGAAGTGAGTGTAGACTCAACCAGTACTGAAGAGCAGATACAAGAAGGCTCAGACACAAAACCGAAATATTCAACAAGAGAAAACAAAGGTAAACCACCTATACGTCTCTTATACAAAGCGAGCACTGCCAGTATCAATGAACCTGTAAACTGGGAAGACATATCTCAACTTTCAGAACAAGAAGCAACTAAATGGATAAAAGCTGCTGAGGAAGAGATAAAATCCCATGCATGACACTAAAACATGGACACTTACAGAACTACCACCCGGAAGGAAAGCCATAGGCTGTAAATGGACTTTTAAAGTAAAATACAATGCAGATGGCACAATTAATACAAAGCAAGACTAGTAGCCAAAGGCTATTCTCAAAAATACGGAGAGGACTATGATGAGACATTTGCACCAGTAGTCAAGCACACTACAATACGGACTTTGCTGACAGTAGCCGTCACAAAGAAAATGCAAGTGAAACATTTTGATGTGAAAACAGTGTTTCTACATGGCGATTTAACAGAAGAAATCTACATGGAACAGCGACCAGGATTCAAAGATGAACAAAGTTCAGACCTTGTATGCAAACTTCGCAGGAGTATACAGTATATGGCTTAAAGCAAGCAGCAAGCAGCTAGAGCGTGGAATATAAAAATAAATGAAGTGCTTACACATCTAAACTTTCAAAGGAGTAAAGCAGACCCCTGCTTATACACAAAGAGATTGGCAAACAGATGGGTCTGTTTATGTGGACGATATCCTGATTTGCTTTGAGCAAGAAGGGGATGAAGCAGAAATACTTGAAAAACGAAATCAGCACTTTGACACCAAAGATCTCGGCAACATAAAGAATTACCTCGTCATCCAGATCGAGAGAGAGGAAGATGGCAGCTTTCTTCTGAATCAAAGACACAAAATACAAGAAATAATTGAAACTTTTGGAATGGAAGACGCCAAACCAGTGAAATCTACCATTGAAACCAACTACCTAAAAGAGATGAATTGTCAAGATAACCCATTACCTACTAATACTCAATACAGGAAAGCAATAGGGAAATTGCTGTACCTTACCACTGCTACAAGAGCAGACATTGCAGCAACAGTTGGAATCCTATGCAGAAAGGTTTCAATGCCAAATCAAAAGGATTGGAATGCTGTAAAACAAATTATTCGCTATCTTAAAGGGACTTTGCACTATAAGCTCAAGTTATCAGCAAGCAATGAAAGCACCTTAACAGGATATGTGGATGCTGACTGGGCAGGAGACACCAGTGACAGAAAATCTACTAGTGGCTACTTATTTTTCCTGTCAGGAGGCGCCATCAGTTGAACTAGTAAAAAGCACCTCACTGTTTCACTGTCGTCTACTGAAGCAGAATACATTGCTGCAGCGCAGGCAAGCAAAGAAGTTATATGGCTGAGACAGCTATTAACAGATTTAGGTCAACCACAGTTGGGACCAATAGAAATCTATGAGGACAATCAAGGATGCATTGTACTTGCACATACTGAAGGAGTTAATTCAAGAACCAAGCACATTGATGTGAAGTTTCACTTTCTTAGGGATCTTCAAGAGCAAGGTTTTCTTGAGTTACTTTATTGCCCGACCGAGGATATGACAGCTGACATCCTTACAAAGCCTCCGACCGCCGAAAGACATTCAAGGCTCACAAAGAAGATAGGTTTAACAGACTAAGCCTTAGTTGTTGAGAAGGGGTGTTGGAGATGCAACAAAACTTCAGCTTAGCCTTTTACTGTATATCAGATGCAGTTTAGAAAAAGGACACACAATGTCGCTAATGCTTAATGATATGCTATGATATGTATACTCTATGATGTTGTATCCTCTATGCCCAGTGTACTCGTTGAATTTTTCCCCTGCCTTGTTGTCTGTGTGTTGTTCTTCTTACCATAGTGTAGAGACATCTTTGCCTGTGTTTGATGATGTTCCAATAAAGAAGCCAGTTCCTGTTATTACACAATGTCTGATCTCAACTGACTCCGCTGCACCTATCAATCGTACTCTGCAACAGGACAAACTGGAACTGTTCAGCAGACTGGAGCAGATTGGATGGTCAGACAGGCCCGGTCAGATTTTGGATGGACAGCGAGGTACAGAGGTGCAGACAGAAGGGTAGTCAGAACAGGCCAAGGATCAGGTGCAGGCGGATGGCAGGAATAGTCACAGGTAAGCCGGGGTCTTTCACAGGTAAGTCTCAGGTCAGGTTTCAGGTACACAACGCTGTAGAGCAGACAGCAGGGATGGTGTAAGAGGGGCTGGCTTAAATAACCTGCCTGGCTCCAACGGTTGCAGCCATAATCGGGAACCACAAAGTCTGAATCGCCTGTTTCTGGCAGGATGTTCATGACATTGCCCCCCCAAGGGGCAGCCTCCAGATGCCCATTCTGGCAAACTTCTCAGGGTGAGATCTCTTAAAAGACTGTACCAGATACTTGGCGTTAAATGTTCCCCTCGGGCTCCCACAAATTCTCTTCAGGTCCGTACCCTTTCCATTTAATCAAAAACTGGTTCTGGTTCCTTCTTCTTCTGAAGTCCAGGATAGCCTCCACTTCGAATTCTTCTTCCCCATCTACAATGACAGGATCAGGGGAGCAGTACTCTGATTTGGAAAAGGATTGGGAATAGAAGGTTTTAACAGTGACACGTGAAATACCGGATGGATCTTTAATGACTCGGGAAGTTCCAGTTCGTAAGCCACTTCGTTGATTCTCCTTCTAACCGGAAATGGCCCTAAAAATTTGGGGCCCAGCTTTTTCGAAGGACATGCCATCCGCAAATTCATTGTGGATAAACACACCAGGTCACCAGGAGACAATATTAATTCACCTTGTCTCTTCTTGTCAAAGGTTGTTTTGTTGTGTTCCTGAGTCTTGGTCATGGTTTCCTGCAAAAGCTGGTTGTTAGTGGAGAAGAAATTTATTTTCTCCTGGACTGCTGGTACTGTACATTCAGGAAGTGAATTGGGCAGAAATGAGGGATGGAAGCCAAACTTGGCAAAGAAAGGAGTTTGCTTGATAGCGGAGTGGATAGAGTTATTGTAGGCGAATTCGGCCAATGGAAGCAGGGAAATCCAATCATCTTATGTGAAGGAGGAAAAACCGCGTAGACACTGATCGAGAGTCTGGTTCATCCTCTCAGTTTGCCCATTGGTCTGATGATTATAGGCAGAGAAAAGGATAGTTCAATGTCCAGGGCCTTACAGAGGGACCTCCAGAATCGGGAGGTAAACTGCACCCTCCGATCTGAGACAATGTTGGCTGGTACCCCATGGAGTCTGATGATTTCCTTAATGAATGCCTGCGCTGTTTCTGGAGCTGAAGGAGTGCATTTCATTGGAATGAAATTTGCCATTTTTGACAGACGATCAACCACCACTAAGAAAGTGGTATGATCTTCTGCCGGAGGTAATTCAACGATAAAGTCCATGGATAACATCCTCCATGGTCTATCTGGGACATACAAGGGCTTCAGAAGCCCCCAAGCCTTGGTTCTATAGGTCTTGTTTTTGATACAAGTAGTGCAGGATTCAACATACTTTTTACAATCTTCACGTAACTGAGGCCACCAAAAGGTACGCTGTACCAAATCGGTGGTTTTGGTTACACCAAAATGCATGGCTAATGCATGGTCATGGCAAAGTTCCAAGACAGATACTCATAGGCTTTCCGGAATGTAGATCTAGTCTTTGTGCCAAAATACCCCATCCCTGGCCTGCAGTCCTGGTTCAGAAGGAGGTGTCTGCCCTGTGGAGGCTTGTTTAATTCGGGAAAGCAGGTCTGAAGTAGAAGAAAATTGCCAGGGGCAAGGATGGTATCTGGGGGAGAATTTTATTTTTTATTTTTTTTGATTTGTGAAACATTGAAGCCTGGGCGATACGTGACATGGAAGAAAAATCTGGAGAAAAAGAGCGCCCACCTGGCTTGTCGTGGCTTCAGCCTCTTTGCAGACCTCAGATATATAGGTTCCAGGTTCTTTAATAAATTTGCGATAGAAGTTGACGAAACCAACAAAAACGTTGGATTCCCTTTTTGTCCGCTGGGACCGGCGTCAAGATGGATCCCCAGAAGATTTCTGGATTGCCAGGATTGCAGAAATCTTCTGGGGATCCATCTTGATGCCCTCACTGGAGATGATTAACCCCAGAAATGGTATGTTTTCCTGTTCAAATTCGCACTTTTCAGCTTTTGCATATAAACCATGTTGACGAAGACGGCCCAGTACACTTCTGACATGCCTGCGTTGGGATTCGAGGGAAGAAGAAAAAATTTGAATATTGTCTAGGTAGACGATAACAAATAAGTCCAAAAAGTCTCGGAGGGCATCATTGATTAAATACTGAAAAGTGGCAGGTGCATTGCATAACGCGAAGGGCATCACCAAGTACTCGAAGTGCCCAAATCGAGAACGGAAGGCAGTCTTCCACTTGTCCCCATCCCTGATGCGGACCAAATTATAGGAGGTCAAGTTTGGTGAAAACAGTGGCGGTCCCCATCCTCTAGAATAACTCTGGCACCAGGGGAAGAGGGTAACGTTTTTTTACAGTGATTTTGTTTAATTTGCGGTAGTCCAAACAAGGTCAAAGGGTATGGTCCTTTTTCTCCACAAAGAAAATGCCTGCACCTGCTGGAGATGTGGACGGGCGAATAAACCCCTTCTTTAGTTTTTCATCTATGTATTCCTTTAGTGCCCCTTGTTCCACCTCTGTCAAAGGAAAAATCCTACCGAAGGGAATTTTAGCCCCCGGGAAGCAGCTCAATGGGACAGTCATAGGCTCGACGGGATGGAAGAGCCTCTGCCCTTCGTTTACTGAATAAGTCCAGAAAATCATGGTAGGCTTCGGGAATAGACTGGCGTATTTCAGCTTCAGAATCCAGGCATAGCAGTGTAGATGGTCCATGAGGATCGTGGGACCCACAGGACTGCTGGCAGTAAGGTGAAGAAAAGGTAACCTCCCCTGTGGCCCAGTTGATGGCAGGATTATGGACTTGAAGCCAGGGCATGCCGAGGATTACAGGAAATAACGGGGAGGAGATTATGTCCATACGTAAGAGTTCATGGTGGGAACTGGAGATGAGAGCAGGTATAGGAGCATTCTCTAGAACTACAGGGCCTGATTTGATAGCCGACCCATCAGCCAGATAAACAGAAAGTCCATGGGTCTTGGGAAGGAGAGGAATCTGGTGCTTAACAGCAAAGGATGAGTCCATGAAACAGCTAAGGGTGTTAAGAGAGTCTTTTCTGAAAGCTGTAATAAGACAGAAAGGACAAGATGGGATGCAGGCTGGGAAATAAAGTTTGTGTAGTAAGGAGACATAGAGAGACACTTACGGAGTTTTAGAGGGCAGTTCCTGACGGAGTGACCGGGCTCTCAGCAGTACAGGCACAGGTTATTTACCCAACCTCGTTGACGCTCTTCAGGAGTAAGGGAAGGACGAAGGACGCCCAGTTGCATGGGCTCAGGTGTGTCAGCTGTAGGGGCTAATGATGCAACGGGTACCGGGTATAGATGACTTGGGGCCTTGGCATCCAGGTTGGACGAGAAAAACCTGCGGCTCTCTCAGACCTTTGCGTCGATCGATTTGTATGGCTAAATCGATCAGCGCATTTAAAGTCTGTGGTACCCCAACTCTAGCCAGTTCATCTTTCAGAGGAACTGGTGACGAAGTGCAGCATTGTTCCAGTCTGTATCTGTGCTCCACCGCCTAAACTCAGCGACATAGTCCTCTGCTGCCCTGCTGAAGGGTACGTAAGGCAGCTTCTGCAGTTGCTGAGAGCTGGGGGTCTTAATAAAGCTGTGCCATAGCATCGAAGAAGGTGGTAAGGTTGGTCAAGGATTCATCCTTTCGTTCTAGGAGGAGGTGGGCCCAGGTTTGGGTTCTCCAGTAAGTAAGGAGATCACAAAGCCCACCTTGGTGACTTCCAGAGAAAAGGTTTGTGGCTGAAGGGCGAAATACAGCTCGCAGGAATTGCGAAAGTCCCTGAAGCTACTTAGATTTCCAGAGAACTTTTCAGGTGTAGGGACCCTTGGTTCCGGAGGAAGCATCGCCACTGTTGGTGTTGATCCTGCCCCAGCAGAAGAGGTAGATGCGTGGGGAGATCCCTGGTCTCAGATGGGGTTGGATAGAACCAGCACCCGTTCTTCTAGCTGGGTGTAGCCATGCTGAAGATTCTTAACTGCTTCAGTTAAACCAGCCAGGAGCTGACACAGTTCTTCCATAGGGGAGGCTCCCTGCTCGGGCTCAGACATGGCTGTCTGCTACTGTCACGTACCTGATGGTTGTGAGCCCGAATTGCAGAGGACGGCCTCCCTTACGGCTCCCACTCGTGGCCCCCTGTTAGGGTAACAGAAGGCACAGGAGTAAGGAGTGGCATGGGTGCCTGGCAGGATCAACAAGAAGAGGAAGTGAATCAGTCCAGCAGAGACTTCCTTGCAGGAACTAGAATACCGGAACTGGATCAGCTTAGCAGACTGGATCGCTCACTAGACGGGATCAGCTCAGCAGACAGGATAGGCTCAGCAGGCTGGATCAGCTTAGCAGACTGGACTGGAACTATGACAAACTGGAATCGTTCAGCTGGACTGGAACTAGGACAAACTGGAACTGTTCAGCAAACTGGAGCAGACTGGATGGTCAGACAGGCCGGGTCGGATATCAGATGGACAGCGAGGTACAGAGGTGCAGACAGAAAGGTAGTCAGAACAGGCCAAGGATCAGGTGCAGGCGGATGGCAGGAATAGTTACAGGTAAGCTGGGGTCTTTCACAGGTAAGTCTCAGGTCAGGTTTCAGATACACAACGCTGTAGAGCAGACAGCAGGGATGGTGTGTGAGAGGCCGGCTTAAATAACCCGCCTGGCTCCAACAGAAGTGTGCACAGGTGCACGCACATGCATGCGTGGTTGCAGCCGTGATCGGGAACCGCAAAGTCTGAATCGCCTGTTTCTGGCAGGATCTTCATGACAGGTACACAACTCCCAATAAATGTTGATAGGATTTTCAAACTTAATTTCCCACTTTTATTGCAAAAGGTCAAAACGTTATTAGATAAATGGAATTTGAGTTTCCATACGTGGCTAGGATGCTGTAATATTATTAAGATGAGCATACTCCCCCAAATTCCTTTATCTATTACAAGCACTACCGTACCAGTACATATCCCCTTGAATTATTTTAAACAAAGCCAGAGGTTAATTTTTGAGTTCATATGGGCACACAAAAATCCCCGGATACAGAGAAGACAATTAATGCTTACCAAGAAACAGGGAGGACTTGCGGTCCCAGATATACGGAATTACCAATATGCAGAACATTTGAACAGAGTAATCGATTGGAATAGACATACAGATACTAAGCTATGGGTAAAAATTGAACAAGCACAATCATCAGTACCAGGGCCAATCCTAGGGTCACAGGCGCCTGGGTGCAGAAATATTTCTGGCACCCCCACATGGGCGTGGTTATCTTTACTAACTCCTCCCTTTTACACGTGTTTCTATGGCAACGACTTAAACACAGAGATGCTCCCTTAAGGAGTCTTTGTTACCCTGGGATCCTCCCATGATCTCTTAACAATAAAAACAATACAGAAAGAGCAAGAAGTACGCTAATGGGACCTGGAGGGAGGGGTCTCTCTAATGCACACAGAGAGGACCTCTGGTAGAGTCTCTTAGAAAGAGCCCCCAGATATTCTACAGGAGATTGTCAAAGACTACAGATATGACACAAAAGGTGGTCTGAGGCCGCATACATACTACAGGAGATGGTCAGGGACTGCAAAAATTATACAAGAGATCAATGTAGCCTCATCAGTGCCCACCAAATGCAGCCTTACCAGTGCCCACCAAATGCAGCCTTACCAGTGCCCACCAAACAGGGTTGGTGCAAGGATTTTTGACACCCTAGGCGAAAACCTCATTTTGCCCAACCCCCCTCCCCCTGGCTCCGCCGCTGACTCCACCCCCTTTGCCCTGCCCATGTATTATGCATACCTCACAACTTTTAAACTTGAGAATAAGGGGCACTTCAGGGAGATTTGCACCACGTGAAAAGTGGGCTTCACCAAACATGATTGTGGGAGGGGCTTAAGGGCCATGGTTAAACAAAACCTGGGCTTCCGTGTCTCTCTAAATATATTTGATTGTGTGCCACAAGCTGGAGTCTCATAGATACATATAAACCTCAACACAATCATTTAGAAAATTACTTCCAATACATCTGGTTTTGTGTACATTGAGCATAGAAAGAGAGCTTAAAATAGAAAATTATAAAGGATCTGAGGAACCCGGACTGGAGCCAAAGAAAAAGTACGTCAGTATGACCCCTTAGGGAGAGAGAGAGAAGGAAGATGGGACACTATGGTACAAGGAAGGCAGGAAGGAAGGATCACTATGGTACAAGGAAGGCAGGTAGGATGAATCACTGTGGTACAAGGAAGGCAGGAAGGAAGGATCACTGTGGTACAAGGAAGGCAGGAAGGAAGGATCACTGTGGTACAAGGAAGGCAGGAAGGAAGGATCACTGCGGTACAAGAAAGGCAGGAAGGAAGGATCACTGTGGTACAAGGAAGGAAGGATCACTATGGTACAAGGAAGGAAGGATCACTGTGGTACAAGGAAGGCAGGCAGGAAGGAAGGATCACTGTGGTACAAGGAAGGCAGGAAGGAAGGATCACTGTGGTACAAGAAAGGCAGGAAGGAAGGATCACTGTGGTACAAAGAAGGCAGGAAGGAAGGATCGCTATGGTACAAGGAAGGAAGGATCACTGTGGTACAAGGAAGGCAGGCAGGAAGGAAGGATCACTATGGTACAAGGAAGGCAGGAAGGAAGGATCACTGTGGTACAAGGAAGGCAGGAAGGAAGGATCACTGTGGTATATGTAAGGCAGGAAGACTATGGCACATGGAAGTCTAGAAAACTATGGGACATGGAAGTCTAGAAAACTATGGGACATGGAAGGCTATAGCACATGGAAGGCTGGAAGACTATGGCACATGAAAATCTGGAAGGCTGTGGAACATGGAAGGCTAAAAGGCTATTTCACTTGGAAGGCTATGGCTCATGGGAGGCTGATAGCCTTCCAGCCTTCCATGTGCCATAGCTGTCCAGCAAAATAGAGGATTATAAAGGATCTAAGGAACCCAGGCTGGGGCCAAAGAATAAGTACTGCAGTATGACACCTTAGGGAAAGAGAGAAGGAAGAGGGGACACTATGGTACATGTAAGGCAGGAAGAAAGAATCACTATGGCACGTGGAAAGCAGGAAGGATCACTATGGCACAAGGAAAGCAGGAAGGATCACTATGGCACAAGGAAAGCAGGAAGGATCACTATGGCACGTGGAAAGCAGGAAGGATCACTATGGCACATGGAAGTCTGGAAGACTATGGCACATGGAAGTCTGGAAGACTATGGCACATGGAAGTCTGGAAGACTATGACACATGGAAGTCTGGAAGACTATGGCACAGGGAAGGCTATGACAGATGGAAGGCTGGAAGACTATAGCACATGAAAAGCTGGAAGGCTATGAAACATGGAAGGCTATGGCACATGGAAGGCTTATAGCCTTCCATGTGCCATAGCCTTCCATTGCCATAGCTGTCCAGACTTCCATGTGCCATAGCCTTCCGTGTGTCATAGCTGTCCAGCCTTCCATGTGCCATAGCCTTTCAAATTTCCATGTGCTATAGCCTTCCATGTGCCTCAGCCTTCCAACCTTCCATGTGCCATAGCCTTCCAGCCTTCCATGTGCCATAGCCTTCATTGTTCCAAAGCCTTTCAGCTTTCCGTGTGTCATAGCTGTCCAGCCTTCCGTGTGCCATAGCCTTCCAAACTTCCATGTGATATAGCCTTCCATGTACCATAGCCTGGCTGGAAGGCTATGGCACACAGAAGGCTGGAAGGCTATGGCACACAGAAGGCTGGAAGGCTATGGTACACAGAAGGCTGGAAGGCTATGGCACACGGAAGGCTATGGCACACGGAAGGCTATGGCACACAGAAGGCTGGAAGGCTATGGCACACAGAAGGCTGGAAGGCTATGGTACACAGAAGGCTGGAAGGCTATGGCACACGGAAGGCTGGAAGGCTATGGCACACAGAAGGCTGGAAGGCTATGGCACACAGAAGGCTGGAAGGCTATGGTACACAGAAGGCTGGAAGGCTATGGCACACGGAAGGCTGGAAGGCTATGGCACACGGAAGGCTATGGCACACAAAAGGCTGGAAGGCTATGGCACATGGATAGCTATGGAATGTGGAAGGCTGGGAGGCTATGGCACATTTAGAGAAGAGAGGGGAGCGATCACTAACCCAGCCAGCATTGTCTTCAGAGGCAGAGGCATTCAGGCAGCGACATCAGGTAGGATGAGGATCACTAGCTGGTTTTAAATCTCCCGCCCACACCCCCTTCCCAGGGACCGATTGGCTACACACAAGGGGTTGTGGGCGGGCACAGGCGGGACATGGGGAGAAGGCTAGGCAGACTTAGCCTACCTCCTTCTTGTAAGGAAAATACAGCGGGCGCGAGGCGAGACATAATCATGTGCAGCACTGCAGGAAAGGCACTCGGACAGAGCGACATCAGGACAGGCAGGGTCGCTGGCTGCTTAGAAATCTCCTGCCCACATCCCCTTCCCAGGCACAGATTGGCTGCACGAAGGGGTTGTGGGCAGACACAGGCGGGACATGGGGAGGAGGGGGGCAGACCTAGCCTCCCTCCTCCTCGCACGGAATGTACTGCAGCCGCCGGGCAAGGAAAAAAATCTTATGCACAAAGACGCGAGCGCACCGAGGGGGCAGGCCCTGCAGGGAATGCTAATATACTCCGTGATGGGGCGGGGAAGAATTCTACTGAGTGCCGTGGGTGGGAGGGGGGGCGGTGAATATGCACACTGCCGCAGGTGGGAGGCAGCACACTCGGAACTCAGGAGTCGGGACTTATGATCAGGATACCCTGGCACTCTGGCGCCTCCCCCTCTGAGGCGCCTGGGTGCAGTGCACCCTGTGCACCCGCCCAGGATCGGCCCTGATCAGTACCTTTTAAATAGAGCACCATGGTGCTATGCTTTACTTCCTAAAGAAGTGATTAAGAACCCGGTAGTGGGCATTACAGCTAGGATCTGTTCCACCCTGCTTTCTATGTTAGGCATAATACCTACAACTTCCCCTCTGTATCCAATAAAAGGTAATCCCCTTTTTCCACCAGGATGTGAAGATAGGGCCTTTTGGCACTTAAAGGGGAGGTTCCCCTAAAAAGAAACTTTTAACATTGCCTGTCTCTTCTTAACAACATGAAGAATCGGCTGGTAGTTTAAAAAAAAAACATCCGTACATACCATTTTCGGCATGTAGTCTCACCGCCGCTTCATGCGTCGCGGCACCCCAAAACAAAATTTGCGTCCTTTTCTTCCCACAAATAGAGCTTTCTTTTGGTGGTATTTGATTGCCTGTGAGATTTTTATTTTTTGCGCTATAAACATAAATAGAGCGTCATTTTTTTTAAAAAATCAATATTTTTTTACTTTTTGTTATAAGAAAAATCGAATAAACTAAATTTTAGTCAAACATTTAGGCCAAAATGTATTCAGCCACATGTCTTTAGTAAAAAAAAAAATCACAATAAACGGCAACAGCGACACAAATACAGCGATCAGAAAAATGATCGCTTAGTGACGCTGGTAATAGGGGTGAAAGGGTTAACTAGGGCGGTGATCAAAGGGTTAAAACTTTATTAGGGGGGGTACGGGGCTACCCTGGACCTAACACTAACTGCCTGTCACAGTAACTGACACACTGACACTAAATGCAGTAATCAGTAAATATATGATCACTGCAATCAGTGACAGTGTGACAGGGGGTGGGGGGTGATCGCAAGGGGTTAAATGTGCCTGTGTGTACTGGTGTCAGTGTAGTGTTAGGTGCGACTTACTGTGTTCTCTCCTCTCGGCGGGTTGAAAATACCGCCGAGAGGAGAGCTGCATCACTTCCTCTGCCAGTGTTTACATTACACAGGCAAAGGAAGTGACAAGGCGGAGGCTCGCGGGATTGGCTGGGAGAGATCATGAGGGGGCGGACAGAAACGAACAGCCGCCCCCTCAGGACGGATCGCTCCCTCAGGTAAGCCGCACACCGCACCCGATCTGACCCCCGACCCGCTAGAAGGCAGGGACGTATATATACACCCATCTGCCTGTACGTGCCATTCTGTGGACGTACATAGTCGTGCGGCGGGCGTTAAGTGGTTAATGAGTATAGATTGCATCCAGGTAGCCAGCTATCTAAGCAGATGCATGGGTGACAATAACAGAGCTGATGGAACAAAATAATATATTCTGATTACAATTTTGGAATGCTTTACAGATAACCCACTTTCTCAGTGCCAAAAGAAAGACAGCTTCAAATGTTCACACCGACCGCCAGTCTAGTACACAAACACCTCCGTGCAAGGATCACTCAAACTGTCACAACGGTCGGTGTGACCATCTGAAGCTGTCTTTCTTTTGGTACAAGGCGAGTTTGACTCCCGTGATAGGAGTCCACCATTTCTGGTAAGCGGCTATCTATATTACTCTCTCTCCTGAACGGAGTGCAATATTGAAAGTGTTGAAGCTGACCCATGGTCAAATGCATGATATCTGATAAGTGTGGATCATTTGCCATTAGGAGGCTATCAAGTGAATAGCGCTGCACTCTGGAGACTGCTGCACCTTTGATAATTGTTAGATTTACAACAGCACCTTTGGATGTTTTTTTATCCTTTGAATAATTTTTGTGTTTTATTTTTAAACACTGTTACACACTGTTTTTGTGGGACTATATATACATATATATATATATATATATATATATATATATATATATATTGTTTAACAAGAGAACATTTCACTTTTTTTCTCCTTTTTTTCACTAATTTGTTACATTGGTTCTATACTCTGATCAGGGAGGGTCTGTGTCCCGAGGAAAACGTCTGATCTCCGATCGACTCGCTGCGGGCCCACGGGGGCACGCAGTAGCGACAAGAAGCGGAGGATGTCATATGACGTCCACCCAGAGGAAGACAGTGTTCCTGACAGCATCATAATACTATGGCCTCGTATGGAACTGGTTAACCTCTTGCTGACCAAGTAATCCATATGTGAGTTGGTAAGGAGGGTGGGCCTTACTGTCCATATGTCACACATACAATGGATATAAAAAGTCTACACACACCTGTTAAAATGTCAGGTTTCTGTGATGTAAAAAAAATGAGACAGAGATAAATAATTTCAGACCTTTTTTCACCTTTTAATGTGACCTATGGACTATACAACAATAGCAATCCCATGATGAAGTCGTGATTATAAAAACGCGTAGGAATGTGGCTGTACGGTAACAAGTAGGATTTGTCTGATATAATGAGAGATGCTCTGGCTGAATCTACAGCGTGGTGAGACACTGCTTGTCGTTCGGTGTTCACCTCTGCCTCAACGCTCGAGGTCACATCTTTTCAATGCTCATTATTTGTGTCAACTTTGTAACTGCATTTATTAAAGATTTTACAATAAATTGAATATGGTTTTAGACATTGTTGCACTAGTGGAGCTTTCTTTTATCTCCCATGTATGTAAGTGTGCTAAACTTTGATAGTACCAGTTTGAGAGTTGTATATTAAAGTTATTAACCCTACACAGGAAACTGCTCTACTGCAAAACACACAAGCAGGCCCAGACTGGCCATAGGGCATACCGGGCAAATGCCCGGTGGGCCACTGCGGGCTGGTTGCGGCCCGCGAACGGCCCTCGTGGCCCGGGGGCCGGTTGCAGTCCGGGAACGGCCCTCGAGGCCCACAAATGCGTATGTGACATCTCCCCAGGGGTATACACCACCAACACAGCGCCAGATATAGAGAGAGCAGCTGGGGTATCAAAGCCTGCTCTGACACTTCTCCCCTCCCTTTGCTGCCCCCACGACCAGTTAGATGAGAGGAGCTGCTGCTTCTATTCCTCCCCCTCCTCTCTTCCGCTCCTCCTGTGTCTGCCCCGCCCACTCTCCCGACACTGTTCTGCTGCCTAAGGGATGTGGGCGGGAATATTCAAGCCCAACAAACAGAAAGGAAAGATGGAGTCTGATATCCATCCAGTCAGTCCCTCCTGCCTCTGAGTGAGTACTGTACACTGATGTAGGGGGGCCCTTCATCCCCTTCTCTCTCTCTCTTCACCTTTCTTTCTTTCTCTCTCTTTTTTCTCTTTTTTTTTCGTTTGCGCCCCCCAAAAATTGGCGGCTGGTGCTCAACATTTTTGGGGGGGGCGCAAACTAAAAAAAAAAAAACAATTGCAGCCTCACTGTGCCCATCAAATGCAGCCACTGTGCCATCAATTGTCACCACTGTGCCATGCCATCAAACGCAGTCACTGTGCCATCAATTGTCACCACTGTGCCATGCCAACAAACGCAGCCACTGTGCCATCAATTGTCACCACTGTGCCATGACATCAAATGCAACCACTGAGACATGCCATCAAACGCAGCCACTGTGCCATCAATTGTCACCACTGTGCCATGCCATCAAACACAGCCACTGTGCCATCAATTGTCACCACTGTGCCATGCCATCAAACGCAGCCACTGTGCCATGCCATCAAACGCAGCCACTGTGCCTTTTAATTGTCGCCACTGTGCCCATTGTCGCCACTGTGCCCATTGTCGCTACTGTGCCCATTGATGCCACTGTGTCCATTGATGCCACTGTGCCCATTGATGCCACTGTGCCCATTGTCGAGGCTGAGCTAGAGGGGGCGGCTGAGCCAGAGGGAGCGGCACTCCGGCGCCCTCTATAGATGCACCGCCACTGTCTATCTATCTTCTTTCTTTCTATCTTTATCTATCTTCCTATCTATCTATCTATCTATCTATCTATCTATCTATCTATCTATCTATATATCTATCTATCTATCTTCCTTTTTTCTCTTTTTTCTTTCTATCTTTATCTACCTACCCTTTTTCTTTATCTATCTTCCTTCCTTCCCTTCTTTCTTTCTATCTTTATCTTTCTGTTCTATCTATCTATCTATCTATCTATCTATCTATCTATCTATCTATCTATCTATCTATCTTCCCTTCTTGCTTTATCTTTATCTATCTTTCTTTCTTTATCTATCTATCTTCTTTCACTTCTTTCTTTCTATATTATTCATTCTTTCTTTATCCATCTTCCTTCCTTTCTATCTATCTATATCTATCTATCTATATTCCTTCCTCCCCTTCCTTCTTTCTTTCTATCTATCTTTATGTATCTTTCTTTACTATCTATCTATCTTCCTTCCTTTCCTTCTTTCTTTCTATCTTTATCTATCTTTCTTTATCTGTCTTCCTTCCTTCCCTTCTTTCTATCTTTATCTATCTTTCTTTCTTTATTTATCTCCCTTCCTTTCTATTTATCTATCGTCTTTCCTTCCCTGCTTTCTATATTTATCGTTATTTCTTTATCTATCTTCCTTCCTTCCCTTCTTTCTATCTTTATCTATCTTTCTTTTTTCATCTATCTATCTATCTTCCCTTCTTGCTTTCTATCTTTATCTATCTATCTATCTATCTATCTATCTATCTTCCTTCCCTTCCTTCTTTCTATATTATTCATTCTTTCTTTATCCATCTTCCTTCCTTTCTATCTATCTATCTATCAATCTATCGTCCTTTCTTCCTTCCCTTTGTTCTTTCTATCTTTATCTATCTTTCTTTATATATCTTCCTTCCTTTCTATCTGTCTATATCTATCTATCTTCCTTCCTTCCCTTCTTTCTTTCTTTATCTATCTTCCTTTCTATCTATCTATATCTATTTATCTATCTTCCATCCTCCCCTTCTTTCTTTCTATCTTTTATCTTTCTTTATCTTCCTTTCCTTCCCTTCTTTATATCTCTATCTATCTATCTATCTATCTATCTATCTATCTATCTATCTATCTATCTATCTATCTATCGTTTTCAATCTATATCTTTCTTTCTTTGTATGTATCTGTCTTTCTTTCTTTCTCTCTCTGTCTATCTATATTTCTTTATCTCACCCCACATCCCATCATTACCTCCCGCCGCCCCCCCCCCCTCCCCTGGGCTGCTCAGTCTAAAATGCCCGGGCCTATTTTTTGTCCCAGTCCGGGCCTGCACACGAGTTTGAGGCAACTACCTTTTGTGGGTTCGTTGCTGACAGGGAGTGTTGTGTGAAGATCTCATTGCTCTTTGGAGGATTGCTTACACTATTTTGGCATCTTTTTGCATCATTTGTGTGACTTTATAATGGACTTTCCTTTACTGACTTTCCATTTTCTACACTATTTTTCTGAGGTTCACTCTGTTGACCTCAAGCATTTATTTTTCATTGTAACGTTGATGACTTTTCGTTATTTTCAATGAATTGATTTATCATCTAGCATTGCTGTTTTTTTTTTATATCTCAGTTTTAGTGATCATGTTTAATATTTTGTTTATTTTCTAAGCAGCTGCTTTTTGATACTTTTTTTTCTTTTTTGTTATTCTATTCATCAATTGTTTTCCTTTTTCTTGGGCACAATGTTGAATGAGTGTTTTATTTAAATCCCTTATTTTTCAAATGTATCAGTTGAACAATAAACTGAAATCTTTTAGGTGGAGGGAAGTAAAAATAAAATAATATGGTTGCATAAGTGATCACACCCTTAAACTAATACTTTGTTGAAGCACCTTTTTATTTTATTACAGCACTGTCTTTTTGAGTATGAGTCTATCAGCATGGCACATCTTGAATTGGCAATATTTGCCCACTCTTCTTTGCAAAAACACTCCATCTGTCAGATTGCAATGACATCTCCTGTGCACAGCCTTCTTCAGATCACCCCACAGATTTCCAATGGGATTCAGGTCTGGGCTCTGGTTGGGCCATTCCAAAACTTGAATCTTCTTTTGGTGAAGCCATTCCTTTGTTTTGGATGTATGTTTGGGTCGTTGTTACACTTCGGTTTGTCAATAAAGCAATATTCTTGTAACAAAACTTTTTTTGTAGTGCACATACAAAAACCTTAATGCCATAAATAATAACAACACGGTTTTTAGATTTTTACTCCAGGAGTTTGGAAATTCTAGAGAAATGCTTAAATAATGTATTACAATTTAACTAAACCCATTAGATTTTAGTCAACTAAAATGACTAAAACTAAAACAATTCAGTTGACTAAAATACAACTAAAACTACAATTTTATTTTAGTCAAGACTATGACTAAAACGAAATAATGCCTCGTACACACGATCGGATTTTACGATTGTAATTGTGTGATAGCAGGGTTTTGTCTGATAATGCGACCATTTGTACGGTTTATCAGACAATTGTCGGAATTTCCAACAACATGGGATAGCATACTTTAAAATTTTCTGACAACAAATGTGTCTTGTCGGATTTTCAAAGTGTGTAACGTACCTTAGGTGTGAGCCTGATGTGTGGGGAGAGACTTCCTGTACAACCCCGGCTCGGAGACCACTGGAGTGGGGAGAGTGGTGGTAAGAGCATGGTAACGGAAGGGTGCCTCTCTGATCCTCACTGCTTGAAGTAGTGGAGCCAAGTGGAAGCTGGAACGGCTGGTACAGGAAGCAGAGGATGCAGGTCAGCAGGTGCAGGTTTGCAGAGCAGCGGATGCAGGTCAGCAGATGCAGGTTTGCAAAGCAGAAGATACAGGTCAGCAGGTGCAGGTTTGCAGAGTCAGACAAGCCGGGTCAAGGTAAACGGCATAAGTGGCAGGCAGAGAGTAGTCAGAGTCCAGGCTGGGTCTTGGCAACAGGTAGACAGGCAGATTACTGAGCAGGGTCAAACAAGCCAAGGTCAGGATTGGAGACAGAAGCATGGTCAGGAACACAGGAACAGGATACAGGCACAGAATAAGGAACAGAAGCCGATCAAACCGTAAGGGGCAACATTTCTGGAGCGTCTTTTAATTCAATCTTATTTTATTCATTAAGGAGAAACAGAAAGACAGACAATGTCTCAAACATTACAGACAGTGAAAGAAAGTACAGCAGCAGTAGGCATCGAGCGTGACATAGCAAAAACATGTCTAGATTACATGAAAAAAGGTATGAAAGCATGTGTACGTGGACCACCACAAGGCCGTTCGAGTTAGCAATCCCTGTATATATATATATATAAAAAAAACAGTTATTGTAACCATCAGCCTCACTTCAGTGAGGGGCTCAGTGCTGCACTGCAGGCGGCGCATTAGGAGAGATTATACCTGAATCTGCATGTAAAATATGACATATGGTTTCACAAAACAAAGCAGCGGGTCGAAGCCATGATATGTTCGCTTGATGTATTCCTAAGGACGAATTTAGAGATCAAGAAAAGGAAAAGAAGCAGGGGCAGACAAAAGGGGGGCAGAGAGATAGGGGACAAGAATCAAGGGACAAGAATCACTCCATCATGGTACCAGGGCGACATCGTCCAGGCCACACTCGGCCCAGGAGATAAACTCAGAAGAGTATCGGAATATGGACCAAAAACTGTTCGCTTTTACCACCCTCTTCGACCAAAAGACGCTCAAGGTCCCTTATGCGGTCCACTTTAACAGCCCAGTCTTCCAGGGAAGGCATGATTGCTGACCTCCAATTACGGGGGATCACCACTCCTCTGGCTGCCGCCAGTACATCATTTTTTATGGATTTGAACGTGCCAGGGAGTATAGACAAGAGAGCCATCTCAGGGGAAGGGTGAATAGAGGTCGCCATCAGTTTGCAGTATAGTTTGAAAATCCGCTGCCAAAACCCCTGCACAGGAGGGCATTCCCACCAGATGTGGAGCATGGTTTCCCGGGATCTAAGGCACCGCCAGCAGGTATCCGACACTGCTGAGTTGAAATGGTTGATAGTTGTTGGGCATCTGTACCATCTCGTTAGCAACTTGAACCCCTTCTCCTGGGTCTTGGTGGACAAGGATAGTTTGTGTGTCAGGATAAAACACTTTTTACAGACAATAGGGGAGATAGGGTGATGTAGGTCCATCTCCCAGGCCACCGTAAACGGCGGGGGGTCAGGGGAGAAGATACTGAGCAACAGGGAGTAGAGTTGAGACACCACATGTGTTGGGGGTTCCGCCTGCAGAAGCAGTACCTCAAATCCCGTCGGTTCAGCAAGGATGTCTGGAATGGATGGGAAAGTTTCAATGTAGGAAGTAATCTGTTGCCTCTGAAGCCACTTCATGGGGTGTCGGGAGGTCGGATCGGTAGGGGTATCAGCCCCTTAAAGTGGGGTCTGCTCGAAGGACCTGGGCAAGTCTCCTATGATCCTCCTTTCGCCATGGTCCGAATCTTGTTACAGACATGGCTGGCGGAAAGGCCGGGGTCCCAAAGAAGGGAGTCATAGGCCCCATGTGGTTCGACAGGCCCCTTCTGGATTGCAAGCGATCCCAAATCTGGATCGTTTGAAGGGTAAGATCGCCGAGAGGGCCCGAACCCCCCCGAACCGTGGGTGAGGTCCGTGGGATAGCGGAGAGGTCAACTGCATTCATGTGGCTTTCCAATTGAACCCAGAGCTTGGTTGAAAAGTGATGGAACCAATCCAATATACGAGTGAGCACCGCTGCATTATGGTACAAGGAGGTGTCCGGGGCTCCAGCCCCCCCTAACCTTAGGAAGAGATAATGTTTCATACCGTATTCTGGGACGGGCAGCATTCCAAATAAATTTGGAGAACGTCTGGCGTAGTTTCTTGAAGTACAAATTAGGTATATGAATAGGGATGGTTTGGAACAAATACAGGAACCTAGGGAGAACATCCATTTTCAGGGCATTCACTCTACCTAGCCATGAGAGCCGTTTGGACACATAAGTGATTAAATCTGCTTAAGTCTTAAGAAGCAGGGGGGTAAAGTTCAGAGAGAACAGTTGGGATGCATTCGCCGGAATTTAAATTCCGAGATACCTGATGTAGGTAGAACCAGTTTTGAAGGAAAAAGTATTCGATAGTCTCTGTAGGTCCAACTTAGACAAAGATACGTTAAGGTTTTCTGGCTTAGTGTAATTCACCTTGAAATTGCTAACTGTTCCAAATTTCTGAAACTCCTGCAACACTGAGGGCAAGGATGTGTGTGGGTGCGTCACTAACAAGAGCAGATTCTGGAGTGTCTTTTATAGGCTGTTGGGTGCCAAAACACGTCTAACGCACGTGCATGCCCACATCCGTGCGTAAAGTCTGCGATTTGCGCATGCGCACACCTTCTGAAGTGCCCAGTATGTCCTTGACATCGTGTGTACATAAGTCCTTCGGAAAAAAATCCAAATTCCAAACGCAGGCTCAGAAGCAATGCTAACCATAAGACAACATTATCAGAAGTTGCCCGAAGGATGGAGCTAAAGAGCAGAAAAAACACATTGTTTCTGTTTGTTAGCCAACAAAGTTTTGCTGTTTGTAAGCAAAACAAGTTCACAGGCCAACGCCCTTCGCACAAAATTTAACGGCTTTGTCTGATGAAAATCCGATCGTGTAAACGAGGCATTGTAAAAAATTCAGTCAGAGAGCTCCCAATCATTTGACCACTGTGATAGTCAATCACAGTTAGTCACATTATCTGAAAGTCTGTCTTTTCCCTTGCCTTGAAACCAAGTTAAAGTGCTATGGCAGGCACGGAAAGGGGTTGTAATTTAAATATATTGTGTTTTTCCTTAAAAGGCAGTACTTGATTATGAGTCTAAAAAGACAGACAGCAATCATGAAAGACACAAATGTTGTACATGCTGTTAAATGAAATGATTCTGTTTTATCACCTAATATGCCACCGTGTTGTTGTTCATTCAGGTTGCTCGAATCCGTTTGTCAGGCAATTTCAGCCTTCTCATTCTCTTGCCTCTGGGACATGCAGCAGATGCTCTGAAAACAATGGAGAAACGTCTAAGTCAAGAAATTGTTAATCTGCTCATTAAACAGCTTGAGGAGTCGCCTATTCGAGCAGCAGCTGTGTCTCTTCCTCAGATCAATATTGATACCAACTTTGAATTGAATGAAGCTTTAAGTTCACTTGGTGAGTGAAGACTTCAAGTAAGAGACTTAAGCCCCATACACACTATCAGTTTTCCTGACGGTTTTCTCTTCAGGTTTACCAAAACCATGTAGTACAAGGGCCTGCCTGATTGCATACAAATTGAAACTCTTGAGCTGTGACCTCATATTAGATGGTTTTGGTAAACCTGAAGAGAAAACCATCAGGAAAACTGATAGTGTGTATGGGGCTTGAGGCAGCCCTTACGTAATAATTTTTCTTTTGTTAAACTAGAGGGTTGAATGAAAAATAAATGACCCTACTTCCCTATCCACATCAAATGTGTCGATGGGGGAACCGGATCATTTTTTTTTTCATTCCACCCTCTAGTTCAGCGGTGGCAAACCAGTGGCCCGGGGGCCAGATGTGGCCTCCTCCTCTGGAATGGCGGGTTGTCAAGCCCAGATCGCAGGTTGCCAGCCTGCCATACCGCAGCATCAGTGTTGTGAAGAAAGCGGCTGCGGAGCAGAGCCCCATAAGCTGATGAGTCCTCTACAGCGCTGGCTTTTACCACAGGGGGAGTCTATGGCAACGTTCAGCTGACCCGTAGGTTAGACACAGGTGTACTACGCTGTACCCGCAATGTGAGTGTGAAAGCAGTCTTGGGCCCTTTTCACACAATTAGCCTGACCAAATGGGACCCTCAATTCCCCTCTATAGAGCAACAGATATCCGTTTGCACCCGCCTACCTTCAATCTAAAAAACAGAAAGGAATTCGTCCCCTTCCATCTGGGCAGATCGGAGGGCCTATAGAGTAGCCGTGACCTGTCACCCGCCCGCTCCGCTCATTGTGGCCCGGGACTGGTTACCAAGTTGCTTAAGTGACCCTCGCTCTTCAAAAGATTGGGCACCCCTGCTCTAGTTGAACAAAAAAAATCCTTTTCGATGTGGTATTATAATCTGACAGCAGAGATCCTTCCCGTCCTTTAGAGTACACTGATTGCTAATAAAAAAACCGACAGGCCAGCCTGTCCATACGACCAGGCTGGTCTTTGCTGAGCCTGCGGAATATCGATCCATGTATGACTGGCCTTATTTAAATAACTGGTAAGTTGTAATTATGTATGGCTGGCCCTATTTAAATAATGTTTGAGCTATAATTGTGTACATACAGGGGCGTATCTGCCACGAGGCAAGCAAGCCTCCCCCTCCTGTTCGTCTGCTCACCCACAAAAGGGACACTAGTGGTCAGATTTACTGAAATGAGAGCCGCCATAGCGCTGGCTCTTCCTCTGCCCCCCACCTCCACTGCTGACTGAGGCTTACTGGTTGCTAGAACCGCCTAGTGTCTAGCAACAAGTGGCGTCACGCCCGCAACTCCATGCCCTGCAGTGGGAGCCTGAAAGCCCCAGCATTAAATTTCTCCTCCTCTGTGTCAAGTTTGCTCTTTGGTCCTCCCACCTCCTCTATGATATGCTCTGAGGGAAGAAGAGAACTATCTGTGTGAAGCCTGAAAGGTGAAGCCCAATGCAGGCCAGTTTTATACAGTGTCGTCATGTGCAGTCTGCAAAGACCCATACAAAGAGGATGGGTTTATGCTGGGACTTAAACTTCTTCACTTTTGGGGGGTGAACCCATCAGAGCTGAGAATGTGACCCCCATTAACTAGTAAAGAACTACAGGTCCCAGGCATGAACTCAGAAGATCTAAGGGGTTACATACATTAGATCTCAGGGAGTCATGCTGGGACTTGTAGTCCTTCAGTTTTGGCCAGGGGGAGCTGGGAGGCAGAGCCAGCAGTTCTAGTACACCAGGCTGGATGAGAGGGGCAGCGGACAGCATATAGTACAACCGCGATGCTCGGCATTTTCCTCCATGCAGCCCCTGAATGCTCGCTCCTCTTCCTCTTCCTCCCAAAGGCATTCAATGGCTGTAGGGTGGAAAATACAGAGCATCGGTTGTTCTATATGCCGCTCGTTGCCCCTCTCATCCAGGTGTAGACAAGTCAGGGTTCTCTTGTAAAAAAAAGACAAGCATGTCAGGGGATTGGGGTGTGCCCAGGCACATCCGGCACACCCCCTGCGCACGCCTATGATACTAGCTTATTATGCCTTTGTCTTGCAGGGTTTTTCTTTTTGCTAGGGTTTACAACCACTTTAAAGATTGTGCTATCTTTGCTGGAGCATATGGCTTTGAGCTAACACCACAGCCATTGTTTACAATGGTGCTCCCTGTGACTGAGTGCAGCCTTGTGCTGCCATCTGTTGGCCTGTTACAAAACTAGTCTAGAAAAAAAATTAATATCACCTCGTATTCGCAGCTGTCCACAAGCTCCAGAGAGTCACAAACAGCTGTGACCGCTGGCAACTTGTCATTATAATGAACAGAACTGGTGGCTGCACCAAACCGCTCATAGCAGCAGCAGGAATCAGAAGACACACTAATGCGCACTAGTCCAAATCACGGGGATAAACATATCCTTATGCAGACACATTGGTAAATAAATACCCACACAGCCATATTACAAAATAATTCGGAGACTGAGCTGCAAATAGATTATGTGGAAGATAATATCCAGCAAGCAATGTAAGAGTACAAGGAGTTACTACAAATACTTTGTTCCATAGAACTGCATAATAATGATATCTTTAAAAATCCTCTTGCTGCATTATCACACCTGTATTGTAAACTTAATTAAAAGAACACCACCTATTAAGGGCCTGTCTTAACATGGCAGGAAATATATTATAAAAAGATTTGCCTAAAATCTCACATCTCAACAGAGCAGCCACATTATTATGTAAAATGAAACAAAATAAAGGTGTAAATAAAGGCCTCCAATACACCACTAAGCGCCAGAAAAGGATATAGATAACTTATTTGCTGTACCAAAGATTGGGACCACAATGTAGTCTTCCAAAAATGAATAGTAGATAAATAATAAAATTTTCTTATGACTAATAGCAGCTATTTAAAACAAAACAAGATATGGAAAATAATCAAAAAACTAAAAACACATATAAAATTTGTCTCAGTCATAGATTATAAATAGCACTGTTGTTGAGTGACAATATTCAGTGGCCAACACCACCATAAAGTTTATGACAGAAGAAAGACACACAGAGTGCTTCAGGCAGTGTCCAGACGGAGGTCCTTAATGCCACGTACACACGATCGGTTCATCTGATGAAAACGGACCGATGGATTTTTCATCAGATATCTGATGAACCTGACTTTCAATAGTCTTACCTAAAATCTGATCATGTCCAACGCGGTGACGTAAAACACGACGACGTGCTGAGAAAAATGAAGTTCAATGCTTGTGTGGGTCACGTACTGGCGCGTTTCGTTATTGGCTGACTTCAACAGAGGGCATGCCCACACGACATACACGCTGGCTTAAATCATCCCTCCCTCCTCCGCTCTAGCCAATCAGCAGGTATCCAGTGTATAGATAGGCGCATATCATAACACATTGGAACCACACACTGACGGTCTTTCTACGGGCGGGGAAGAGGGACAAAATAAGCTTTACTGCATAGCATGAGTTTTAACCTGGATAAAAGACTTCACAGATACTCTAAAAAGAATTAAACAAATGTGGTCTTTACTAAATTAAACCCCACTTTCAATTCACCCAATATTACATAAAACATATATGCATATTTATAAAAACACAAGACAAAACTTTTGCATAAAAAATTATTAGGCAAAAAATTATGCAAAATATATATATATATATATATATATATATACACACTCAGATAAACATTCATCAATCCCACTATACACAAATGCAAATGATAAACATTCTACACCAATGCCAGTGTGATCATGAAAAAACAAGAATAAATATATATGGAATAAAAATGCAAAAAATTCCATATACTTTATAATATAAATAATAAAGTGAAAAAAGATATTATAAAAATAAATGTATAAAAAAAATTGCAATGGGGGCCAAGTTTGCCCCCAGTATAGCCAACCTCTTTATGGGGGAGTGGGAGGATACATTTATATTTTCCATTGCCCGCCCCATATGTTATTATATAAAAGATACATTGATGATCTTTCTTTATATGGGAGGGGCCATTGGACACGCTGCTACAATTTTTAGAGGAACTTAATGCTAATAGAAACAACATCAAGTTAACTAGTGAATATAGTTTGACTAATATACATTTTTTAGATGTTGATATTTTTAGAACAGGGAACAGGCTGGGAACGAAAGTATTTTTTAAACCCACTGACTCTAATAGTTATCTGCCTACTAGCAGTGGCCACCGTCGTATGTGGCTTAGGAACATTCCCAAGGGGCAGATGACTAGAGTAAAAAGAAATTGCTCTGAAGATACTGATTTTCATTCGCAAGTACAGATTATGAAGGGAAAATTCACGGAAAAGGGTTACCAGGAGGAAGCACTTGACTCTATTATCCATGAACTCTCTGTATTACCTAGGGAAGAGTTCCTTAGAGAAGGGGTTCAGCCTTGAATGGATGCCGGACGTGAGTGGAATTTCATTTCTGGATTCCACTTTCAATACAGAGAAGTAGAGAAGATATTTGCCACCCATTAGCATTTTCTTCTCATGGATAAAGTGCTTACCATGTAAGCCAGGATTTATTTTTAGAAGGTCTGGGATAGGGATGGGTTTTTTGCCTGTAGGAGGTGCCGTGCATGTAAAGAGGTGAATCGACCATTTAGGGCGGTGGAGAGGTTTACCTCTACTTCAAATAATAAGGAATAATAAGGAATTCACTATCAAAGAATTCATCACGTGCAATACCTCCTATGTGGTGTATGCCCTCCAGTGCCCGTGCGGTCTTATTTATATAGGCCGCACCAAACGTCAATTGAAAATTTGAATTGCTGAGCATAGTGCACATATTATTATTGGTTGTAAAGATCACAATGTGTCACTTAATTTTAAGCTATTTCATGATCAGAACCCAACCGGCCTTAAATTTTGGGGGATTGATCATTTGAAACCTGCATGGAGAGGCTCTAACCTTGTTAGGGACCTCTCTAAGAGAGAAACTCAATGGATATTCTCTGTCACTTTATCGCCGAAGGGGTTTAATGTGGATTTAGATATCAACTGTTTAATAAGTGATTTGTAGATTTATTATATATATGGGAGATTATTTGTATATTTTTATATATATTTATATATAATTTTTTTGTATACATTTATTTTTATAATATCTTTTTTCACTTTATTATTTAGATTATAAAGTATATAGAATTTTAAGCATTTTTATTCTATATATATTTATTCTTGTTTTTTCATGATCACACTGGCATTGGTGTAGAATGTTTATCATTTGCATTTGTGTATAGTGGGATTGATGAATGTTTATCTGAGTGTGTGTGTGTGTGTGTGTGTGTTTGTATATATATATATATATATATTTTTTTTTTTTTTTTGCATAATTTTTTGCCTAATAATTTTTTATGCAAAAGTTTTGACTTATGTTTTTATAAATTTGCATATATGTTTTATGTAATATTGGATGCATTGAAAGTGGGGTTTGATTTAGTTAAGACTGCATTTGTTTAATTCTTTTAAGAGTATCTGTGAAGTATTTTATCCAGGTTAAAACTCATGCTATGCAGTAAAGCTTATTTTGTCCCTCTTCACTGCCCGTAGAAAGGCCATCAGTGTGTGGTTCCAACGTGTTATGATGTGCGCCTATCTATACACTGGATACCTGCTGATTGTCTAGAGCGGAGGAGGGAGGGATGATTTAAGCCAGCGTGTATGTCGTGTGGGCACACCCTCTGTTGAAGTCAGCCAATGGCGAATGCCTATGGGAAGTGTGTTCACTTGTGGTGGATCTGGAGAATTCGGTGGAAGGTGCACACTGTAACCACTTTAGGACCTCTGTCTGGACACTGCCTGAAGCACTCTGTGTGTCTTTCTTCTGTCATAAACTTTATGTAAAATTAATTGCCTAAAACCTCATATCTACTATTAACCTATGTGTCACAGGTACTGTTAGAGCACACAGAAGTGCCTGGAACTTTAGAAGACTTGGCTCAGGGGTTGGTTTATATGTATTCCTGAAAACATAATATAAAAGTAATACATAAGATCCAATGTAATGTACAATGTATGTAAATACACTGACAAGACAACATACATGCACAATAAAGTCCAGATCCACACACAACCCTGGACTGGCACCTGACTCATCCTCTCAGCTAGACGCTGAGAGACAGACGTTTATGTCCCCTCCACAAAAGTGAGCGGGGCAGAGCAGTAAGCGGTGAATGACAGTCACCAGCTCTCTGCTCATGGAGCTCTAAGACCTGAGCGATCAGCGGTCTTTGATCATTCGGTTCTCAATCTTAGAGCTGTAAGGGGACAGATGCAGCACCAGAGTTGTGGTGTAGTCAATAAGATAACTACCAACTTGCAAAATAATACCGAGGGCATATGGTTTGTGCACTGGTACGCAGTCATGTTGAAACAGGAAGGGGCCATCCCAAAACTGTTCCCACAAAGTTGGGTGCATGAAATTATCCAAAATGTCTTGGTATGCTATCGCCTTAAGAGTTCCCTTCACTGGAACACAACCCCCACATCATAATTCCCTCTCCACCAAATGATTTGAACCAGTGCACAAAGTAAGGTCCATAAAGACATGGATGAGTGAGTTTGGGGTGGAGGAACTATATTGGTCTACACAGAGTCCTAACCTCAACCCAATAGAACATCTTTGGGATGAATTAGAGTGGGGAATGCGAGCCAGGCCTTCTCGTCTACATCAGCGCCTGACCTCAGAAATACACTTTTGGAAAAATGGTTAAACATATCCCATAGACATACTCCCAAACCTTGTGGACAGCGTTCCCAGAAGAGTTGAAGCTGTTATAGCTGCAAAGGGTGGGCCAACTCAATATTGAACCCTACGAACTAAGACTGGGATGCCAATAAAGTTATCACACAGTTCTTTGCATCTTGGCATCTCGCTGAGATGCTGAATCAGGGGCCAGTCCAGAGTTGTGGGCTGGCCTACCCAATACGGATCTTTTCAGTCACTGAAAAGGGAATCAGTCCCAGGTGTCTTAGGTGTCTTAGGTCTCTCAAAGAGGAAGGGACTAGAGAAGCAAAGATCAACAAGAGTACCACCATCAGGAGGGTATTGAAGGATTAAAAAAAGGGTTGTGGGTGTATATTTGCAGAGGGGAATCCTCCTAGCACTAGGCTCCAAGCAATGACTCGCCCCTGGATGGAGAAAACACAACTTCTTAATTCATCAGAAAGACTTCCTCTCAGACTGGGTTCACACGCATCCAAGCATGTCAGCATATTGTGACCGGCTCTCTATGGAGCCGGTTCACACATCTCTGGAGTGGCTTCAGTGCGAATTGAACAAGAGTCCTGTGCGTCTTCTGGTGTATTTCAGGATAGCTGAAAATTTGGGCTGAAAGCGGACCTTAAATGGTGAATTGGGAAGCACCGGACCCCTGCTGTGAACCTAGCCTCAAAGTGTTTTTTTTTTTGGTAATGCATTTCGTTTTCCTGTTTTGTGGAGGAGCCTCATGTGCTGTATTGGAAGATAATTTGGGAAAAATGCTTTTGTTATAAAATGTGATTCCATACATTCATTTAGATGTCACTACCTGAGAAATCTAATATAAGTTTGCTGTACCTGCACTAAAGGGCTTCCACTGCTTCTACACTAAGGCTTTTTTTAAGAATATGTTACAATGTACCATTTTGAATCAGATCTACCTACATATTTTAACCTGTTGGCTTTTTCATTTTCAGGTCTCTATAATCTATTTGAGTATCCAGATCTATGTGCTTTATCAAATAGCACAGACCTTGCTGTAAGCAATGTCGTCCATCATGCACTTCTGCAAATCAAAGAAGAAGGAGTGAAGGCTGCGGCTGCCTCTACTATAACCATTGCTCGCACTGTCACAGTTTTTGCTGTGCGAAGACCTTTTCTCTTCATTCTAGTGTCTGATGATATTACAGTTCCTATACTTATTGGACATATTAAAGACCCAAGTCAGTGAGGAGAGAAGAACAGGCTTGCCATACTGCTAGAACTAAAATCTGTTAATTCTGCCAACTACAAAAAAAAAAAAAAAAGAAGCAAGATAAACTGTGTTTTTGCATGCCATTATTAATGCAGATATCAAAATATTGAATATATATTGAAAATATTAAATACTAAAGTTTCCCTTGTCTCTACACATTTTTTATTTATTTTTTTTGTCCCATTCAGTCCACTGTAGTGAAACACATTTAATAGCAACAGGCATAATACAAGGAAAAAGGGAAGCTGCAATCAAAAATATGTTCCATGGTAAGATGTTTATTAACCACTTCCATACAGGGCATTTTTACCCCCTTCCTGCCCAGACCAATTTTTAGTTTTCAGCGCTGTCACACTTTGAATGACAATTACGCGATCGTGTGACGTGGCTCCCAAACAAAATTGACGCCATTTTTTCCCCACAAATAGAGCTTTCTTTTGGTGGTATTTGATCACCTCTGAGGTTTTTATTTTGTGTGCTATAAACAAAAGAAGAGCGACAATTTTGAAAAAAAAAACACAATGGCCCAGATTCACGTACATCTGCGTATTATTGGACCGGCGTGGCGCACCGCCTTTACGTTAGACTAGCGCAATGTAGCGGCGCAATCACCCTATTCTCGTCGGTTTTACGCAGAAATTTGCGCCTGCACAACGTTATTTCAGAGGCGCAAGGCGGAGTAATACAAATTGGGAAGGATGTGGGCGTGTTACATTGAAATGAGCCGTGACCCCATGCAAATGAAGGGCCGGCCAGCCCTTCATTTGGGGACTGTTTTGCAGAGTGATTTTTGTCTTTTATGTGTTTTCTTTGTTGTTATTTTGTTTAAATTATATTTTTGCTGGGCGTTTTTTATTTTTGCTGGTCAATTTGTTTGGTTATGTTTGTGTATGATTTGGGAATGTGGGGGTGACATTCCTGCCGGAAAAGGGGTGTCACCCTCATTTGTGGTGGAGAAGTGATCCCCAGGTCCGTGTGAATGATGTATGAATGTACAGTGACATAATTGGAGCCGTGGCATGGCGTTGCAGCTCACAAGTCCTGCATGGTGGGATTGTGCCAATCCAATACGATGAGGATGTGATGTGTCTGTGCTAGGGACCACAGTGGTGTGCATGCATGCATTCTCATTGTGCCACGATTAATGTGTGTGTTTAAAGTGCAAAGATGCCTAATGTGAGCTGTCTCCTGGCTGCTCTTGCCTCAGAAGACGGGGTAGTCTTGGTTAGGGGGGTTCCGTATAGGAGTCATGAGATGGGGTCCCAGTGCATATGCAGAGTCACCCTGAAGGGATAAGACAGGAGGATGTTAGTAGTGCATGTGCCCCTTGTGATTTCAGCATCATGGGGGGGACAGTCATGCCTGCCACCCATGTCACTCACCAACCAGCCAGCTGTCCCCATACATGTTTTGTTCGAAATCTGTGGGGATGGGGCTATGATTGTATATGTAGCTGTCATGGGTGTCATGGGTGGTGTCATGTGTTGGGCTGGTGTTGGGCTCCTGCAGGGTTGTGGTTAATTCCAGGATGGCATGAGGGGTGAATCTGAAGATGCGAGACACCTCAGAATCACTCATGCCAAAGATGTCTATGCGTGTGTGATATATCAAGTGAAGAGTGAGGGGCTTGTATCAGATTAGATTATTATATCCATTAAGGTGTGTCAAGGATTCTAAATAGACCAGTCGAGCTGGGCAGCAGGCTCCGGGTCGTCGAGCTGGGCAGCAGGCTCCGGGTCGTCGAGCTGGGCAGCAGGCTCCGGGTCGTCGAGCTGGGCAGCAGGCACCGGGTCGTCGAGCTGGGCAGCAGGCTCTGGGTCGTCGAGCTGGGCAGCATGCACCGGGTTGTCGAGCTGGGCAGCAAGCTCCGGGTCGTCGAGCTGGGCAGCAGGCTCCGGGTCGTCGAGCTGGGCAGCAGGCTCTGGGTCGTCGAGCTGGGCAGCATGCTGGCAGACTGGCACAGGAACAAGCGGCTGGATGGCTGGCACAGGAACAAGCGGCTGGCAGACTGGCACAGGAACAAGCTGCCCAGCTCGTGTGTTCCTCTGTACTGGGAACACACATCAGTCTCCTCACCGCTGACAGGACATGGATCTGTCAGTTTACACACACACAGATCCATGGTCCTGCCGTGATTGCGGGCAATCAAGGGTGCTCGGCGGACAACGCGGCCGCCGGGCACGCGCATAGGCCAATATGTATTCTTCTACATATTTTTGGTAATAAAAATTGCAAAAAGCGTATAATGATTGGTTTGCGCAAAAGTTAAAGCGTCTACAAAATAGGGGATAGATTTATGGCATTTTTTTTTTTACTAGTAATGGTGCTGATCTGCGATTTTTATCAGGACTGTGACATTATGGCGGACATATCGGACACTTTTGAAAATTTTTGTTGGACCATTTGCATTTATACAGCAATTAGTGCTATACAAATGCACTAATTACTAAGCAAATATTACAAGCAAAGAAGGGGTTAACATAGAGGGCGATCAAGGGATAAACTGTGTTCCCTAATGTGTGTTCTAACTGTGGGGGGAGGAGACTGACTATAGGAGATGACAAATCGTGGTTCCCAGCTTGTATGAACTCACAATCTGCATCTCCTCTCAGAACAGGGATGTGTGTGTTTACACGCACACACACACGTCCTTGTTCTGCCTCTTGTGCCACGAATGCTCGTGGCCACCGGTCATGAGCAACGGCCCCCCCTCTGTGCGGCAGCGCATGCTATCTCGCTTAAAGGGACCACCAACAGGCTAGATTATAAGTATTACCTTGGAGAGATGCAGACTACAATACTACAATCACTGAGCAGCAAATATCACCTGTGATGTTTTTCAGTTATCTTGCAAATCTGGCCTGTTAAGCCTCATACACACAATTGGATTTTCATCAGACAAAGCGTCTAACTTTTGTCCAAAGGGTGTTGGCTGTGAACTTGTATTGCATACAAACAGCAAAGAATTGTCGGCCAACAAATACGAAACGACATGGTCTTTCAGCTTTTTGTCCGACAGACTTGTGTACACATGATCAGATAATCTAACAACACACATCTGTTGGCGGACAATTTTAAAGCATGCTATCCCACAATTGTCCGATGGAGCTTACAAACGGTCGGATTTTCTGACAACAGCCTGCCATCACACAATTCCCGTCGGATAATCCGATTGTGTGTATGAGGCTTTAGTGGGTCCTGAGGACAGGAGTGGAGAACCACTGGTCTAGGGGGGGGATGTGTGGCCCTTAGGTTCTTTCCTCCCCTGAACTTGGGGGGGTCTCTCTTGATCTTGCACAAAAATCTCTGTAAGAGAGGGATCGGAGAGAATGCATAGAGCAGTGAAAACTGATTCAAAGGAATTATTAGAGCATCCGTTCCGTAGGCCAAAAGGATCATGGACACAAAGTTGTCCAATTTCCTGTTGAGCCTGGAAGCTAGCAGGTCTACATCCAGGGGTGGAGAGACCACTCTCCTGGAGACAGTTGCTGGCTACTTAGATAGTCTGCTTGCCAGTTCTCTAACCCTGGAATAAAGATTGCAGAAAGACAAGGAACATGTTGGATTGGATTGGATTAAATACTTATAGAGCGCCAAATGCAAGTTGTGATACTCGCGTCTAAGCCCATGTCAGAATCAGATTCACCTCCTGGACATCCCGACTCCGGGTGCCCCCTTGGTTATTAATATAAGCTACTGCAGTAGCTTTGTCGGATTGAATCCGAACAGGGTGACTCTGTAACCTGTCTGTCCAGATTCGTAGGGCTAAGTATACTACCCGAATCTCCAGTATGTTGTTAGACAGGTTTTCCTCGGTTCTGGCCCAGGTACCCTGGGCTGAAGCTTCTTCTAACACTGCTCCCCAGCCTAACAGGCTGGCATCCGTAGACACCACCTTCCAGGTGACTGGGAGAAAGGACCTTCCATTCCGCAAGTTCTTGATCTTTAACCAACTGTAGCTCTAGCGCACCTGTGGAGATAGGTGCATGGGTAAATTCAGAGCTTGACTTTTTCTGTTCCAGGCCGCTAGAATATTGCCTTGCAGTAGTCTCGAATGAAACCATCTTCCCTAATAGCCTCATACAGAGGCGATACGATGGTTCCCTCTTTGCCCTGACCTTGTGGATCAATTCTCTTAAAGACTTTATCTTTGGCTCTGGCAGAAATACCCTGCTTTGGGCTGTGTCTATGTTCATGCCCAAATACTCCACCCTTCTTAGGGCTTGCAGGGAGGATTTCTGTAAGTTTATGATCCATCCTAAATGCTCCAAGTATTTTACTGTATTTAGCACTGCATGATCTAATCCTGCCACTGACTGATCTATCACAAGTAGATTGTCTAGGTAGGCCGTCACTGCTATGCCCTGTGCCCGCAGATTTGCCAACAGAGGGGCCAGAACCTTTGTAAATACTTGGGGGGCGGTTGCCAAACCAAAGGGAGCCACAAACTGCTACCGCAAACCTTAGGAACTTTTGGTGAGCGGGACGGATAGGCCACGTGTAAATATGCGTCTATGATGTCTATAGACGCCAAGAATACTCTGCCTTGTAGGGTGGCGACCACCTATCGAATAGTTTCCATCTGGAAATGGCGAATGTTCAGAAACCGATTCAGAGATCTTAGATCCAGGATGGATCCGACGTCTCCATTTGGTTTTGGAACCACAATGAGGTTTGACTAAAAACCTAAACAAAATAAAATATGAACAGGTACTTATCCAGTCCTAGGGTACTTCATCGAACTTAGTCATTACAGGTTATACCATGCTTCAAATCCTGAGGGTGATACTGTTGTGGTCACATCAGAGGTGGTCACAAAAGATCTCCTGACTGGTTTCACCAAACTCTGACGACTGCTTCAGAGGCTAAATCAAAAAACGGTCTTCTGCCATGTGCCTTGGCTTTAAATGGCTGCTGGTGCATGTCTCTCTGCACACTGTATCATGTTCCACATTGGACAGCTGGATCTAGCTGTGCACATCCAGACACTGATACTGAAAATCGCATCACAAAAACCAAGTAATGCCCTTGGATGTCCACAAGATGGAGACAAATCCTAAAGGCAGATCCAAACAAACCAACACTGCCAAGATAAGACAGAGGGCTACAAAACCATTAAGTAGCTTATTAGAACTTACTATCTAGTTATACAAATCAGTTGATAACGAGCAGGGCCCTCTGATCCCTCCTGTATTGATTTGTATTGCAAGTGTACTTTCTGCGCAAACTGTTGGTGCTATATAAATCCTGTATAATAATAATTTGTATAAAAAATATATATATAGAATTTTTTATTACAGCTTACCTGTAAAATCCTCTTCTTGGAGTACATCATGGGACACAGAGCCTAAGTAATTACTTGATGGGTTATAGGCCACCTTCAGGTGTTGACACTGGTTAACCCAATTAAAAGAAAGTTCACTCCATATATCACCCCCCCCCCTCCTTCCAGCACATTAGTTTTTGTAGCAAAGCAATATACTTAAATCCCAAAAAAGGGGGAGGGACTCCACACCAGGGAGAAAGCCTTGCATTACGGTGTTGAGTTACAGACAGAAGAAGAGGAGAAAGGATTTCTCAGAAGAAATAAGGACATTTAAAAGCAAAATCGAAGGATGAGGTAAGTGAAGGAGGACTGCACTAAGGTAAAGGAAGCTATTTAGGGAATAAATAAAAATTTCCTTTACAACCCCTTTAATGGGACATCCCATAGCAATGCCACTTGAGGGGTGGGAGACACAACCCGCAGGGTACACCCAGACTTGAGGATCTATACTGCAGCTTGCAGCACACTGCGCCCAAAGGCGAATCCTCATACCTCCTTACATCCACCTGATAACATTTTGTGAATGTATGCACTGAAGACCAACTTGCGGCCTTACAGATCTGAGCCATGGAGGCCTGATGACGCACTGCCCAAGAAGCACTAACCGACCTGGTAGAATGCACCTTAACTTGAAACAGGGGAATCTTACCCCTTAAATCATAAGTTTGAATTATCACTTGCCGAATTCACTTGGCGACAGTGGATTTCAACGCCGCTTGTCCTTTCTTAGGACCAGTCAGAATAAATAAGACATCAGTCTTACGAATCTGAGCAGTTTTCTTTAAATAGATTTTCACTGCTCTCACCACATCAGATAATGTAGTGACGTTTCTTCCCTGGAACATGGTTTTGGAATAAGCGCTGGCAGGACAATTTCTTGGTTCAGGTGAAAACCTGAATTTACCTTTGGCAAAAAGCCTGGACAAGGGCATAATACCACTCTGTCCTCATGAAAAATAAAAATATGGCTCCTTACAAGAAAGAGAAGCCAATTCTGAAACCCTCCTTGCTAAGGATATAGCAAACAAAAATAAAAACTTCCTTGTCAGAAGGACTAGGGGAATATGTTGTATCGGTTCAAATGGCTGTTTTTGTAACACAGACAAAACCAAGTTTAAAGTCGCGTACACACGGCAGAGAACCTCGACAGGCAGAACACATCGTTCCGCCCGTCGAGGTTCTCTGCCGGCCGTCGAAATCGGCGACCCGCCCGTCGGGAATGGCAACCAGCCATTCATCCAGGCGGGCCGTCGAGCAAAAAGAGAACGTGCTCTCTATTCGCTTGACGGGATTCCCGACGGGCGGGGCAAGCCAGGAGCGTACACACGGCCGAGGTTCTCGCTGGAATGCAGCTTCCAGCGAGGTTCTCGCTGGTTTCCAGCGAGAACCTCGGTCGTGTGTACGCCGCCTGAGTCCCAAGGATTCAAGGGAGGTTTGCGGGCGGATTAAGTCGCGTCACCCCTTGTATAAAGCCCTGGACTAAAGAATGAGTAGCAAGTGGTCTTTGAAATAACTTGGCCTTGAATAGTACCTTAAGGCCATTTTAATTTCTACCCCCAATTGTAGAAAAGCAATAATTCTGCCTATGATATATCTCTGAGGGTGCCAACCCTTGGATTCACATCAGAAACATAAGCCTTCCAGACTCTATAATATATAGTTCCGGAAGCTGGCTTCCTAGCATTAATCAGGGTAAAGATAACTGACCTGGAAAGCCCACGTTTCTTTAGAATGTGTGTTTCAATAGCCAAGCCGTTAAATTTAAAGACCGTAAGGAAGGATGGAACATTGGTCCCTGAGAGAGCAGATCTGGCCATAGTGGGAGGGACCAGGGGCCCTCCACTGCCATTGTTATGATTTCTGTGCACCATGACCTTCTGGGCCATGCTGGTGCCACCAGTATTATTGGCTTTCTTTCCAGCTTGATCCTGCAAAGAAGTCTAGTCAGCAACTGAATAGCGGGGAATGCATCGATCAGTGAGAACTCATCCCATGGGGTCACCAACGCATCCGTTCCGCATGCGAATTGATCCCTTGTTCTGACCACAAAGTTGACTAACTCCGTGTTGAATCTGGATGCTAGAAGATCCTCATCCGGAGTCCCCCATCTTTGGCAAACAGCCCAAAATATGTCAGGGGGAGAGAACATTAACCAATAACTTCTGGTGACTTAAGTAGTCCACCTGCCAATTATCTAATCCCAGAATGAAGATTTCAGAAAGGCATGGAACATTCCTTTCTGCTCAAGTTAGAATATGGTTCACCTCTCTCACCTGTGCCGAGAGACTTTTGGTGCCCCCTTGGTGATCGATATAGACCACAGCTATTATAGGCATTGTCCGATTGAATCCTGACAGGAAAACTCCGTAACCTGAAAGTCCAGGCCTTTAGAGCCAGACGTACTGCCCGAATCTCTAGGATAATAATTAACAAGCTTCTTTTGGTTCTTGGACGGTTGACTTTTCTAGTACCCTTCCCCAGACTGAAACGCTGGCATCTGTTGTTACCATATTCCAGGTGACTGGTCTGAAGGATTTTCCATTCAGCAGCTTCTGGGTTAGTAACCACCAAGTGAAGCTTTGTGCTACTCTTGGGGATGGCCACATTGGCAAGCCTAAAGCTTGAATTGTTTTGTTCCATGCAGACAGGATACTGTTTTGCAACAGTCTTAAATGGAACTACCATGGTTCCTAGCAACCTCATGCAGAGGCAAATTGAGGGATTGCCATTTGACCTGACCATCCGCACCAGCTTTCTTATGGAGTTGATCTTTGCTTGAGGTAAGAACACCCTTTCCTGGGCTGTGTCTATGATCGGACCCAGGTACTCCAGCCTTTTTAGCGGTATTAAAGGGGAGTTCCACCCACAATTTCACTTTTTAAATATAAATACTCCTGTAATATACAAGCTTAATGTATTCTAGTAAAGCTAGTCTGTAAACAAAGGTCTGTTTTGTTAGGTTGTTACAGCATTTAGGTATTTACAAGCAACAAAATAAATAAAAATTGTCCATTCTGAACACTATGAGATTAGGGCATGCAGCACAGACAAACATAAAAAAATGGGTGGAACTCCACTTTAAGGAAGATTTCTCTAGGTTGAGAATCCAACCCAAACTTTTCAGATTCAGTTGGTTGTAGTGTGTATGTTTTGTTCCAAACGAGTTACTGACTGATCTATAAGTAATTGATCGTCTAGGTACGCTATGACTGTTATGCCCTGTGCCCTTAACCTGGCTAGAGGTGGGATTAGCACTTTGGTGAACACCCACAGTGCTGTGGCTAGCCTGAAGGGAAGGGCTACAAATTGGAAATGCTACTGTTCTAACTCGAACTGCAGAAACTTTTGATGAGCAGAAAATATGGGGACATGCAGATATGAATCCCTGATGTCGATTGACGCCAGAAGTTCTCTGGGTCGGACGTCTTCATTTGGTTTTGGTACTATGAAAAGATTTGAATAAAACCCCAGACCTTGATCTTTTGTGGGGATCTGTATGATCACCCCTTGAGCTATTAATCGGTCTAGTGCCTGAAACAGAGATTGTTTCCTCTCTGGATCTTTGGGAATGCTTGATCTCAGGAAATGAGACTGTGGAAAGTCACGAAATTCCAGCTTGTACCTTAGCGATACCGTGGAGATGACCCATCTGTCCTGAATTACTTTTTCCAGACTTCTGAAAATCGTAGCAGTCTTCCCCACACCTTTGTGAGGGGGGTTGCCTCTTCCCGATGAGGCTTCAGGATTTTGTTTTTCAGATTTCTTTTGAGCCTGGGTCTGACCCTGATGACTCGTACACACGATCAGTTTTCCCATCGGGAAAACTGCCATGACAGCTTTTGGCAGGAAAACCGCCGGGAAAAATGAGAACCGATCGTGTAGAAGGCATTAGGTCTTCCTCTAGAGTCTGGCGGCAGAGGCTGAAGACCCTGGTGCAGGGGACAGAAAAGTTCTTTTACCAGTCAAAAGAAAATATAAACACCCTTCATTTAAACAATGAAGGGTGTTTATATTTTCTTTTGACTGGTAAAAGAACTTTTCCCACTAGAAATTGTCTTGATATAATTATAAAAGTCTTCTCCAAATAGTCACTCCCCATGAAAGGGGAAGCCAGTTAAGTATTTTTTACATGGTGCTTCAGCTGACCAATATTTCAACCACAGGATTCTACGCATATGGAAAAAGCTGATTTTAGCAAGGATTCCATCTTCTTATCTGTTGTGGAGCATCTGTGCATTGTCCACAGCACAAGTTAAGTTATTATTCACATTGGAAATCACAGTTAATTGCTTGTACTTTCCATTTTTTGGAGAATTTCTCCTCCAGGGGATAGTGAATTGAAAATCTCTTAGGAGGGAGAAAATGCTTAACCGGGTGATACCATGCAGCAAATATAAGCTGTTCTAGTAATGCAAGTGCTGGAAATGCATGCAAAGGATGGGCAGGTTTTAAAGAACCTATGGAAGAGGCAGAGTTTTCATGAGGTTTTGTTAGAGGAAGCATGAAAGTGGAATGAACCATTTCTGTAAGAGATTGTATCAGCAATTTCTCAGATTAAGAAGCTAAAAAAGGTTCCTCTACCGTTGTTTCCTCTGCTGAGGAATCATCAATTTGCTTTTCTTCCTGATTGATTGAGGGTAATACCTCATCCTGAACCCACTTTTCCCCTTGAAAAGCTGAAGTGGGGGAGGGGGACCTAGTACGCTTCCTATCCATCTGAATGGAGGATGCAAATAAAGACGCTAATTTTTCTTCTAGACCTTGGAGGGAGGAGGAAAGGATATCTTCAGTCCTGAATACAGGTGCCGAGATGTGAGGGGCAGCTGCACCATCAATTTGTTCCAATGGCTCACCCTAAATTGCCATAATTGGTAATTCAGGCGAGCATGACAGCGTGGAAATACAGCTTGAGATGCCAATGCCTGGGGGTGAAACCCTTTATTTTTTGGCTTTTGTGGTGTCTCTTTTGGCAGGCATAATTCAAAGTACAAAAACAGAGGCGCTATACATAAAAGAAAAAATTACGGGTTAATTAAGCAGATTCTGAAACTGTGATGACCAAAGTTCATAAATCAATATATGTTCAGTAAGTGTCCATATAGAGGTGATTAGTCCCAGGCAGGAAACTCCTACGATCCACACCACCAAGTGACGTAAATACAAAAGGTGCACCCTCCACCAGATAAATAAGCAGCTTACCAGAAGGCAAGCAGTACAGACGGTTGGCTATAACCCAGCCACAGCCTTTAGACTCCTTAAGATTCCTTAGGTGTTCCAACTTTGGCTAGTTAGTTCAGGGACGTGGTAACTGTAGGCTCCAAATGGTTCAATATAGATGGAAGAAAGAGGCGCACATAGCGTAACTCCATATACATTAGGTTTAATAAAAAAAAGTTGGTTGTACTTACAAACAAATGATACAAAACAGCATAAAAACAAGTGTTGCCGGCTAGCATGTAGGAGCCCTCCTCCTCAGCGTGGTGACTTCACTGCGTAGCCTCCCAAACGCGTTTCGTCACTATAGGACGTTGTCAATGGGGGTAGGGCTTCACAGTGCATCACCGTATAAATGGACCGGCCGCCTATTGTGAAAAGCAGCACGCTGGATCCAAGAGCGCCATCTTAGATGTGGTAAACCTGCCTTTAAACAGTGCGGCGTAACGCTGTAGGGCAGCCGAATTAGTATATTTTTAAAAATATCAGTCACCCGCATGTATATTAACACAACAGGGCGAGAAGCTCCATTCTATTATTTCCTTAGAAGCAGAAGGAAAAAAGAAAAAAAAACAAAGAAACATAAGGAAAACGCAAGAAGAGGAACTGTCTGGCACAAGACTTCCCTCCTAATACATTCCTGTGGCAGGTAGAGCTCTACCGCCATCTAGCCTCTTAATTAGGAAACTACAATAAAGTTCTATGAGTTCATATACATAGAGCAGGGGCCATGATCCTTACATCAGTATATGATGAGTTGATAGTTCTAAATTCCCTACAACTAATCTTGGTTATAATAATTAATGCTAGAGTTGTGAACTCATTAAGAAAAACGGTGATTAACCCAGGATCCCTAGCGGTGATGTAAAAGAAGTGACTTTCAGTGATTCAATAAATTACTCCTTAGTATATAGTGATTCATATGATGAATCCCCACTATAAAATATGTGGGTTATTTGTGCAAAATGTATTAAATAAACTAAATAAATTATTTACGTGAATAGTATAAAAAAAACAATCATTATATTGGTAATACTCATTCATGGGAGAATTTAAGCATTCTCCAATGCCAGTGGGGGAGAACTAAACCCTCCTAAGTGGAACCAATGTATGAAAGAGGTTTAGTAATACAAAAATTAAATTAAAAAGGGGGAAAGATCCCTAGGTAGTGAGCTCCAAGACAAGAGAATTAATTGAAAAGTGAATAAGATGCCTCAAAAATACTGTAAATAGAAATTTTCAATATAAATTGCCTCTGAGTGCTTTTCACAGTAGGCGCACTCTAAGCATTATTAATAAACGCATTGACATCTGTCTCAATGTTCAAGCCAAACGGTGTGTAAGTTTTAAGGTGAAATATCCAGCCTATCTTCATCTGCGATATTTCCCGTACTAAATTTCCTCCTCTCCAATGTGCTTTGTATTTATCAATCCCTTAAAACAGGGTATTGGAGGGATCCCTATTATGCTTGAGTCTATAATGGTTAGAGACAGAATGGTCCTTAAACACGGACAAGATGTTTGTAATGTGTTCATTTACCCGTACCTGGAATGCCCTCTTGGTCCTGCCCACGTATTGCATACCACATGGACATTGTACCAAATACACTACGCCCAAAGAGGCACAAGTAATGCATGATATCATTTTAAACTCCCTCTTAGTGGCTGTAGAGGTGAAAGATCTCACACACCTCTGTTTGTTAGAGTTCAGAGCACAAACCCGACACCGCCCGCATCTGTAATAGCTTTTAAGATGGTCAAAAAGGAGACCAGACCCCCTGAAAGGGGGGTCAACAACATTGGCCGATATTTTATTCCTTAAGGACTGTACTCCTTTAAAGATTACGCAGGGTTTTTGGGGCAAGATCTCCTTTAGCACAGGATCAGTCAATGTTTCTTCACCAGATGGGTAATGGCCCTATGCTGAATTGAATAAGTCGTGATGAAAGGTACCACATCAGGGAACCTATTTTCCTCCCTGGCTTCTTTTTCTCGTAGAAGATCATTTCTATCCATTGCGAGAACTTGGTTAAAAGACCCCTGTAAGGATACTTTGCAGTACCCCTTTTCTAGAAACCTTTCCGTAAGTACCTTAGCCTGGTTTTGAAATTCCCGAGGATCGGAGCAATTGTGCCTCAATCTAAGGTAATGACTTTTAGGGACTTCTTATAGCCACGGTTCATGGTGGCAGCTGTCTACAGGAATGAAGGAGTTACGGTCCGTGTCCTTGAAATATGTGGGAGGTAACAAAACTATTGTCCCTAATTTCAACCACTAGATCAAGATAGTGAACTTTGGTCTGACTGGCCTCGTACTTCAATAGTATCCCCCTATCATTGGTATTGAGACATCCAATGAAGTTGGTCAGGTCACCCTGTTCACCAGCCCATAGGAGGATTTTATCTATGTATCTTGCCCAGAGGACTACCTGAGGGGCGTCCCCTGGGTGGATGACATCCTCCTCCCACTTGGCCATGAACAAATTGGCCAGACTAGGGGCAAACTGTGCCCCCATAGCCACCCCTGTATTTTGTTTATAAAAATTGTTCTCAAACCAAAAATAATTTGATGCAGCTGCAAACTTCAATAGAGACATAATGAAGTTTACCTGTTTAGAATGGAGACCCGAATCCCTATTGAGATAAAGTTGGACGGCTTCAAAACCTAGAGCATGGGGTATGATTGTGTATAATGATGTCACATCTATGGTAGCCATCCACATGTTGGGGGTGACTGGGAGATCGGATAATATATTAATGATGTGTTTAAAATCTCTGACATAAGAGGGGATTTTCCTAACCAGTGGTTGCAAATAAAAATCTATATATCTGCCCACCCGGGAGGTAATTGAATCGATGCCACTTACTATAGGGCGTCCCGGGGGGGAAGACAGGGTCTTTGTGCAACTTGGGAAGGTAATACATAGTTGGAGTACGGGGGGCCCGGGGTATGAGAAAAGGTTTCTCCTTAGGAGACAATATACCCTCAAACACGCCTCTCTCCACTAGTTTATCAAGTTCTCTTTTGTATATTAATTTGGGGTCGTTGGGGAGTATAAAGTACGTATTGGCATCGTCCACAATATTGTGCATCTTCCTAAGGTAATCCACTTTATCGAGGACCACCACAATACCCCCCCCCCCTTTGTCCGCTGGTCTGATAACTAGGTCCTTGTTGGTACAAAGAAAGTCTAGTCCATCCTGTAAGGCAGGGGTGTCAAACAGGCGGCCCTCCAGCTGTTGCAAAACTACAAGTCCCATGAGGCATTGCAAGGCTAACAGTTACAAGCATGACTCCCACAGGCAGAGGCATGATGGGACTTGTAGTTTCGGAACAGCTGGAGGGCCACCAGTTTGACACCCCTGCTGTAAGGTTTTACTAAGTCTCGCTTTCTTTGTTTCAATCTTTTCCAGGTCCCTAATTAGAACATCCCTGAATGTTTTCAGGGATGGTGCCAATCCCCCTGGAGGGTTGAACAAAGAGGCGTTGGTCAATCCCGAGTGAACATACCTTTTTTTTTTAGTGAACATACCAACTTTTTTTATTAAACCTAATGTATATGGAGTTACACTATGTGCGCCTCTTTCTTCCATCTATATTGAACCATTTGGAGCCTACAGTTACCACGTCCCTGAACTAACTAGCCAAAGTTGGAACACCTAAGGAATCTTAAGGAGTCTAAAGGCCGTGGCTGGGTTATAGCCAACCGTCTGTACTGCTTGCCTTCTGGTTAGCTGCTTATTTATCTGGAGGAGGGTGCACCTTTTGTATTTACGTCACTTGGTGGTGTGGATCGTAGGAGTTTCCTGCCTGGGACTAATCTACCTCTATATGGACACTTACTGAACATATATTGATTTATGAACTTTGATCATCAGTTTCAGAATCTGCTTAATAAACCCGTAATTTTTGGCGCGGCTTTCTTTTACATTGTGTATCGCACGCCAGCTGCTGCCTGTAATTCTGAGGGGGGGGGGGGGGCAATAGCGAGTTTTTTTGTTTTCTTTTAGAGGCGCTATACACATTGCACTAAATCGCTGAAAATAGTCATGACTTTTGAAGCTGCTATAAAGTTCAGCCTAGTGCTGGAAAAAGTTTCCTTCCTGAAACAGCTTGTGTCCCCCCTGGGCAGGCAGTTTTTTCTTCCTCGTCAACAGAGGAGAGACTGACACAGCCGTATTTATGTGCTTTAGCCTGGCGTTCACGTGACCTGCGTTTAGGCCCTGCAAACTCTGAAAAAATCCACCCTTTTTTTATTTAAAATTGCTTGGCGTGCCTGAGCACTCAGTTCTTCGGGTCCCAGACCCAACACGAGGGGGAACAGACTCCTGCAGTGAGTTCCAGACATAAACACACACACAGCCAGGACAAACTTTTAGCGGGACCTCGTGTCCCCCACGGCAGGGGGGGGTAAGGGGGTGCAGCGCTGCTGTCCCCCTAACTCTCTGGTCCCATCAGGTAAAAAAAATTAAAATCAAAAAAAAATTGCAGATTTTTCACCTTGCAAAAATCAGCCAGACACTGACAGAGATATCAGTGAAGACAACAGAATAAGGTATGTGCATAGACTCCATTTAGTGGAGATTTTAAGGCGTGACAAAAAAAAATGCCATTAGTGGAAGAACATCAGCCTGCCTTTAGCAAACCTTCAAGGACTGGGTCCCTTAAAATGGGGTTCCAACTGCCTTAAGCCATATATAAAGAACCCCATCAGGAAGCTTTAGGTAATGTAACAAGACCTAAGCCCTGGGTTCCTGCCCTACAAAGAGAGGCGTTATGGCGCGTACACACGATCATTTTTTGTGATGAAAAAAAACGACGTTTTCTGTGAAGTAAAAAACGACGTTTTTGAAACGTCACTTTCAAAGACGATGTTGCATACACACCATCGTTTTTTTCACAAAAAGCGAGGTTACGTTCACCACTCTTTTCCATTGAAGCTCGCTTCATAACTAGCTTCTGGGCATGCGCGGGTTGAAAAACGTCGTTTTAAACGACGTTTTTGCTACACACTGTGACTTTTTGTGAAACAAAAAACGACGTTTTGAAAAACGACACAAAAAATTCAAGCATGTTGGAATTTTTTTTTGGTCGTTTTTTTTAAGACAAAAAACGACGTTTTGAACACACACGATCAATTTAAACTACGTTTTAAAAAACAACGTTTTTTTTCATCGCAAAAAACGACCGTGTGTACGCGGCATTACAGGTAAAAAACCTTGTGCTTCGGATACGAGGTCCCAAGTACCATTCACTTAGGCACTTTTGGATGGATCAGTCTTTTTACAGAGGATTTTAAATCCAACCTGGATCCCTCCTGTAGCTCCTCAGAGCACTTCTTCACTTGTGACCAACACCTTAGACACTGGCGAAATAACGGATCTGCTCCTGAAAGGAGGAGGGTTCAAGGGAGGGTTGGGTTTACCAGGGTCAACACCTGAAGGTGGCCTATAACCTATTACTTTAGGCTTTGTTTCTCATGATGTACGATAAAGAAAAATATAAAGGAAATTACAAAATACCCCAATATGTACAGTAAGCTGTGGGGGAGGAAAAAAAGTGGGGGGGAATGACTCTCCAAACATCACAGCTATTTGAGAAACGAAACAAAACTCAGACCGTCATTCAATCCTGGGGCCTTTGTGGCATCTAGTTCCCAAATTCAGCAGGCTTCATGTTGAAGAACACGCTGATCAATGTTACCCCCCCCCCCCCCCCTCTTGTCCGGTAGGATCACTTCAAAAATTTCAGGCAACTGGGGTCCCCATTATGTTTTAAACATACATGTCTCACAAGTGTTGCTTTGAGATGGTAGGTCTGAAAGAGGTTGTATAGGTACAAAATTATTTTTCCTAAATGGCTTCCTTTACCTTAGTGCAGTCCTCCTTCACTTACCTCATACTTCGATTTTGTTTTTAAATGTCCTTATTTCTTCCGAGAAAACCTCACTTCCTGTTCTTCTGTCTGTAACTCCACACAGTAATGAGAGGCTTTCTCCCTGGTGTGGAGTGTCGTGCTCGCCACCTCCCTTAGACTACAGGAGAGTCAGGACTCCCACTAACACACAGCTCCTTTCTCTATCTGCAACATAGAAAGCGTTCTGACTTTCCTGTAACCCAAGGGAGGGGGCAAGCACGACATGAGTACCAAGTTTGATGAAGTACCCTAGGACCTTATAAGTACCCGTTCATACTTTATTTCAAATGAACATTGAATGTGTAACAATTTATTTCGTCTGGATTATGCACTTCAAAAGACTTCACAGGAATCTCATTGGTAGTCCAGTGCTTTATAGACTGTGAATCTACTTTTAGTGCGAGGGAGTGAGTCTAGAATACAAAGTGATCCCACCATTGAATACATGAAAGACACTTGACTCTCACATCTAGTTCCTGACACTTGAACGGTCAGGGGTTAACACCGTTTACGATATTCCATTCCACCAGCCCACGACAGCTTATCGACACTCCACAATCCAGCAGACAGGACCCATAAGAATTCCCCAGAAAAATTACACAGCTCTGTTCTCTGGTTCCAAACGGACAAACACTATTATCAGCTTCCAGAACATTTAATCCAGTGTTTGATTGCTTTCACTATTTGCCATCAGTCTGTGTTCATTTGGAGTAAGATGATTTTTCCGTTCAACAGGGTGTATAATTCAATTTTTCAGTAGTTTCGTGCTTATATAGGGGACATTATATAAAAATGTATACAACTCAATAGCACTTATGGTTTTACAATACAACCGTAGAGGTGGTCACATACTTTTACCATTGTGTCTTGTCATATGTATGTTTTACATATAGCTTTCCATAACTTTTTCATACCATTAAACTCTTGGCCTTATTGAGATCTCCGGTGGGCTGTGAGGTTTTTTGTTTTGTCAAACGTGGCGGTGGTTGAGCTAAATTGTAAATGGACCTTTAACAAACCTAAATAAAGACGGCAAACAAACTTTTCTTTTATTACGATTGTCTTAAAACTTTATTTATAAAAAACATAATTCTTGGCATGAGATTGTTATGAAAAAAGTTGCAAGTATAGCATGATGAGACAAGGTTAGGGGAGTCCATTACACAGCCACCTCCCTCTATTCCCCAATAAAGGCCACTGGTGATTCCAGAAAAAAATTGAGGCAAAAAAAATAAAAAAAAAATTTGCAGCAAATATGAAACCAAATCACCCAGGATTAAAAAAAATGGAAAAAAAAGGTGATGCTGGAATAAATGCACCACATGATGTCCTAAAAGACTGTTAGTGTTGTATATCAGCCACATTATATGTTAGTGTTCCTGTATTTACAGTCAGTCATTATTATTGTGATATTCCAGTGTTATTGCATCCGCTGCAGCCAATATCCAAAAATCCAGTAATTATCAGCTCAGTTTGCACTTCATCATTGATCTGCAGAGGACATTAGAAAGATGGGATATGAAGAATGGAAGAGAGGCAATTGGGGCTAAAAGATTAAGAATTCCTGGTCCAGTAGC